>CM053753.1:81827058-81879880 GCA_028658305.1 Pachyuromys duprasi | reverse complement strand
AAAAAAAAATGATGGATGGAAATTCTAAAACCTGGGTTGTTTCTTAATCCTGAATCACTACCCTCATATGCGATGACAGTGGTAAATAGATGCCTACAGTTTCTCTCTGTTGGCTCTGAAAACTGCAAACAACATGGTCCATAAACAGATGTATCAGAGACAGAGGACTATCAATACAAAATTCACTTTAATGCTTGAAGTGAAAGTGGTTTTACTTTTACCTAAGCCACCATAGAAAATGTATGTGACCGTAATAACCATTAGCATAATATCATCCATTTGCATAGTACTATCTTCGTGAAAGATTTCTGTATTTATTTTTACCACAACTACATGGGATTAATACATGTACAAATAACAATGACCACTAGCTTATATGATAAAGTAAAATTTGTAGAGCTGTTGTACAGAAACAAATTCCAACATAAACATTTTATCTTCACATTTCATTTTAACATTTTATTACATTTCATAATATATAAATAGAGCAGTATATTCATTTACTACTTAATGAAAAGATGAAGATAGCACTAGAGACTAGAATTTTTTAAATCCATCCTTAAGAGTTCATTAGCCTGCCTATGTGCTCAGTGCCAGGGTACTCCAACCTTTAATTAAAACTAGCAATCCCCAGCATCCATTTGGTACCAAAAGCTGCCAATATTGCCACTCTTTGATATCTGTGCCAAAAGGTATCAATGACTGTGGATTTGGACATGTGGCCTCCTGAATTACCATAAACAATTTATGGAGCTCCCATTGTGTTCAATGGCAGAGTTTTAAGTCCAACTGAGAAAAGTGTACTTCTTCCTGTGTGGAAGGACTCATCAAAACTCAGGACCATTCAGTCTTTATTAACATTGAATGTGTAATAGGAAAATAGTCTATTAAGGCTAAAGAGGAAGCGGATACTGGAAAAACAGTTTATGAAGCAAACGGTTTCATTGTTTTTTTTAATGAATTCCGTTTATATAAGGAATTCTGTGGTTTTACTAGTAACCTAGTATTGGTTTATCTAGTTAATTTTTCTGAAGAATAAAACACATCTTTACATAAATAATGAAAAATAATGATACTATTACTATATAATTTCACGTTTTTCAAAACTACATTTGGGCTTTTTATATTTAGAGTTGATTTAATGTTCTATGAGGTACTACATAAAAGTTTCCAAGATGAGGACAAAAAAAAATGAGTTTTTACAGACTCCTAACAGCTATGCAAATACAAAAGAAACTGAAAAACCAGATCTTTTTTCACAGATTTATGTTTTAAAACCTTTTGAAATGCATGTGATTTGAGTGTTTTTACTGTTGGCTTCATACAAATGTCTATCGACAGACTATTGTAGTAAATGAAGAACACAAAGCCAAAAATGTGTTTAAAATATAAAAACCAGGAATGTATAAGCGTAAATTGAAAAAAATAACAACAAACATTTCTTATTCTTATTTTGTACCTCACTCCCATGAATTATTCTTTTTTTTTCCATGAATTATTCTTATTCCCTTTAGGTCACACATTCAGTAAAACCTGATTCATTTGAATAAAGCTGTGAAAATGTCTAATTTTATTATGGCTTTAATGAAGTATTTATATATTGATGTGGGGGTATCTGTGTGTTTTTTGTGTGTATTCTTGTGGTTGTAGGCATAATTAGGTGTGGACACATACAGTACAGCTTGCATGTAGAGGTCAGAGGAAATCTCCAGTTCTCCATTATCATCCACATTTGTTTTAGATAGGGAATTTCTTTCTTTCTTTCTACTTCCCCTTCTTTCATAAGATTCCCTGCACTCTGCCCAAAGTGGCTATAAGTCTCAGCATCTGCTTTGACACCCTGCAGGATAGAGCCATTCAGAGACCCTCTGTGGTAGGCTCCTGTACTGTTCCCTGTTTTCTCCCTCTTCCATCCTTTTTGCCTTTCTGATTGGGGATTGAGCATCTTAGCCAGAGTCCTACTTTTTGATTAGTTTCTTTAGGTGTACAGATTTTATTATGTTTATCCTATATTATACATCTAATATCCACTTATGAGTGAGTATATACCACATGTGTCTTTCTGCATCTGGGATACCTCACTCAGGATGATCTTTTCCAGTTCCCACCATTTTCCTGAAAATTTCATGATTTCCTTGTTTGCTGTTTGTTATTGTCTGAGAAAGTGCCAGACTGATTTCTAAAGTGGTTGTACAAGTTTACTTTCCCACCAGCAGTGAAGGAGGGTTCTCCTTTCCCCACAACCTCTCCTGCATATGTTGTCACTTGAGTTTTTAATCTTAGCCATTCTCATGGGTGTAAGGTAGAATCTCAGACTCATTTTGATTTGCATTTCCCTGATGACTAAGGACATTGAGCATTTCTTTAAGTGTTTCTCTGCCATTCTATATTCTTCTATTGAGAATTCTCTGTTTAGCAGTGTACTCCATTTTTAATTGGATTAATTGATTTGTTGGCATTTAACTTCTTTCTTTTCCTTTCTCTCATCACTTTACATCCTGATCTCAGTCTCCCCCCACGTCCCCTCCCCATCCTGGCCTCAGGTACCACTCTCCCCACTGTACCCTCTCCTTCTCAGAGAAGGCAGACCCCCAAAGACTACCAACCCACCCTTACATTGCAAGCCACAGCAAAACTACACATGTCTTCTTACATTGAGGCCAAACAAGGCAGCCCCACTAGGGGAAAGAGAGCCAAAGATAGGCAATAAAGTCAGAGACAGCCCCTACTCCCATTGTAGAGGACCCATATGTTGACCAGTTGCCCATTTGCTGCATATGTGTAAGGGGTGTAAGTCCAGCCTATGCATAACTCTTTAGTTGTTAGTTCAGTCTCTGTGAGCCTCTAAGTGCCAGAGTAATTTTACCTCTCTGCCTCTCTGTATCCTTCCACCCACTCTTTTACAAAACTCCCTGAGTCCTGCCTATTGTTTGGCTGTGGGTTTCTCATATGTTTCCATCAGCTGCTGAATGAAGCCTCTCAGAAGACAGTTATATTAGGCTTCTGTCTGCAAGCATAGCAGGGAAACATTACTATTAACAAGAGTTAGCTTCCTCCTATGGGGTGGATCTCAAATTGGGCCATTCCCTCAAACTCTGCTCCACCTTACACTGCCTGTAGGCTAGACAAATTTTGGATCAAGGGTTTTATGGATGGCTGCTCTCCCACTAGAAGTCCCACATGGTTATGAGAGGTGGAGGCTTCAGGCTCCTGAATGCACCCCACCACCACACCTCTGCTAGGAGTGTCAGCTATGCTCACCACCATAGACTCCCAGGAGCCACCCCTGTCCCCGAGAAGCCCCACCACAATCAATTTCCATTCTCTCTCCTGGCACTTCCCCTCACTCCCATCCCCATCCCCTGCGCTCTAGACACATGGTCCCCACTCCTATACTCTCCTCAGCCCTCTCCCACACAGTTTAGTTGTCTCTCTCCATCTACTTCAGGCATCTACGTTATTTCATCTTTTGAGCGAGATTCAAACATTCTACCTTAGGCCCTCCTTGTTACTTAGCTTCTTTGGATCTGTTGATTGTAGCATGGTTATCCTGGAATATAGGAATAACATCGACTTATAAGTGTGTACATACCATGTTGTTTCTCTGGGTCTCAGGATGGCATTTTCTAGTTCCAACTGTTTGTTTGAAAATGGCATGATGTCTGTTTTTAACAGCTTAGAAATATTCGATTCTGTAAACATACTATGCTCTTAGCAGCTTTATTTGTGCCGAAACTGGAAACAACCTAGATGATCCTTAAACAGGGGTTCTATTTTGTCAAAAACTTCACCATATAGGCCAGGCTGTCTGATTCATGAACTTCTAGGTTCCTATCTCTTTCTGTCTTTCATCTTTCAATCACTGATTTCATAAGCATTTGTCACCATACTAACATTTTCCTTGGTAGCTGGGCATCTCTAACAGTTGCTCAACCTTCAAAGGCTAGTAGTGCTCTACTAACTGAGTCATCTCTCCAGGCTTTTTTTCTAAGGTATATTCCGAACATATATTATATTACTATTAAAATTAATTAAATTTTCTAAAATTTTAATTTTCAATATGTTTATAAATCTATAAATTTAATTTTTATTTACATCATAAAAACTTTGCTTCTATTGCTCTCCTTGTGGAGCTCCTGTCCCCTCATGTCTTTCATCTCTCCCTTCTTTCATAAAATTTCCTGCACTCTGTGTATAGTTTGACTATGAGTATCAGTATCTGCTTCAATACCCTGCTGGGTAGAGTCTTTCAGAGGCCCTCTTTGGTAGGCTCCTGTCCTGTTTCCTGTTTTCCCCTTCTTCCAATGTCCATACCTTTTGCCTTTCTGAATGAGGATTGATCATCTTACCCAGGGTGTTCCTTCTTGCTTTGCTTTTTTAGGTGTACAGATTTTAGTATGTTTATCCTATGTTATATGTCTAACATCACTTTGGTCTTTTCTGAGGATGATACTCCAACCAAGGACCATGCATGGAGATAACCTAGAACTCCTGTTCAGACATCGCCCATGGCAGCTCAAGTGGGTTACCTAGTAAGGGGAACAGGGACTCTCTCTGACATGAGCTCAGTGGCTGGTTCTTTGATAACCTTCCCCTGAGGAGGGAGCAGCCTTATAATGTACCCAGTCCTGATAAATCTTGATAGGCTAAGGTCAGATGGAAGAGGAAGAGGTCCTCCCCTATCAGTGGAGTGAGGGAGAGGCCTGGGAAAAGAATAAGGAGGGAGGGTGAGATTGGGAGGGGATTAGGTAGGGGTTATAGCTGGGATACAAACTGAATAAATTGTGATTAATAAAAAATATTCTGTCTAAAAATAAAAAATAAAAACTTTGCAAAACTAAATTAATAAAGAGTTAACAGGTAATGTGATAGGTCTTTACTAAAAACATATTTTTTTAAAAGTGAGGTGTCCTAAATAAGTCACATTACATATTCAATTTTAATAGAATAGAGAAATTTTAATGAAGATAGATTAACATAGAAAATGGTAGGATTTGACATTTTACTTATGGAAGCTAATTCAACATGAGAATAATTTTATATATGAATGGTAGAAATTAGAATTCTTTTCATTTCAGGTTTATTCATTTCCTTATAAGGTATGTAAGTAATTCATAGTGTGGGAACATCACAATATGAAACAACAAAGATTCTTTATTTGTTCAAAAATTCTTAATAACATTTTGCAAACTTATAACCCATACTACCAAATGCGAAAATCACAAATCAAGGAAAAATAGAGTTAATAAATAGCTAATATATATAATATTGTATATAATGTATATGTAACCATAAAACGATGTCATAAATATTTATATTTTTCTGATTTCTTCTTCTAAACTTCCTAACTAGGTTACAATGAGGTGAGAGATAGATTGTATATATGTAATCTAAGATACAAAATGACAGTACAATTGTTTTATTACTTCTTTCCACTTTTTGATTTCTCTCCATGATTAAAGCATTTAGAAATAAAGATAATAATATATTATACCTAGTCTTTCCCTGTCATTATTGGATTGTTGGATTATATGTTACTACTTATAAGTGTGAAAAGATCCAAATTCATGTAGTTTCAAAATGGAATTCTGTAATATGAGGCCTGAAAATAGACACTTTACAATAGACCTTTTGCATGCTGATTTTTTTGCTGATTCTATTATTTTGCTATGAGTCAGAAGAAAAATCTCATCATAGTCTTTCACATGATTCATCTTTCACATGGGTTTTCATAGTATATGCCTTCAGTTTCAACAGTTTTGGAAAGAAGAAAGTGCCAGAGAGAGTGATGGTGATTATATGGCATTACATGAATGTGACATGAGTAATTTTCATCAGAATTTCTCTAGGCATAAATAAGTTGCAATGTCTCATATGTATGCAGGAGACTGAGGAATAAACATGTATACATTATATATGTTTATTTTGTATAATTTCATGTGTAGGAGTATTTTCCTGCAGTCATTATGTATGTACACCATGTTTATTCCTAGTGCTATGCATGGTGAAAGTGAAAGTCATGAGAGGGCACTGTATCCCCTAAAATTGAAGATATAGATGGCTCTAAGCCAATACAGAGACATATTTCCACTCTAAAGGCTGCTAATGATCTTATTGCTAATTCACCCCACTGGCTTGCTGATATTAAATAATAAATTTGATTTTGCCAATTTCTTGATGGCAAGCTTAGAATTTGTACAGAAAATTGTTGTCAATATCACAGTCAATAAAGATATCAATTTTATAGGATTTTTAGAATTTATGTGCCTTAGACACATTGTGTGATAATAGGAGAAGATAGCAGGAGAATGATAAATGATACAAAGTAGATAATTATTTACATTGTAATTGACAATTATTAATAAAGATGTCATTAAGAAATTAATTTTATTTTTATCAGTTCTTTGAGAATTTTCTACTCATCTTATAATTTTCATTCATCTCCCAACTCTTCTCAGACCTAGCACCCTACCCCTCTCATCTACTATTATTCCTTTTTCCCCCATCAAGGCCAATTTTTGCTTCCCCAAATCTCTTGGATATGTGGCCTTTCTCTAGAATGTAGTTGATTTACCAAGGGCTACACTCATAGAAAAAGAATCAATCAAACAATAACAATAAAAATCTTCTCCCCTCCATGTAGCTTTCATTTACCAGCAACTAATTGCCATTTGGTGTTATTTTGTGCCAAATTCCCCTCTCAAATGCTGAGATTTGGTCCTTGCTTGGATTTGCAAAGGTATCGTTTACACTTTTTCCAACCTCTTTGATTGCATATGTACAGGTGGCCTGCTATATCCAGAGAATGCTCTTTTACTGTTTCACTCACTGCTCCTTGCTCCTACCCATGGCCCACCTTTTCTTCTACAATGATCCTTGAGCTCTTGAAAGAGAATGCGTTGCACATCTGCTCTCTTAAGGATGGATATTCTGCAGTGTCATTTCTCTGTGTGGGTCTCTGTTTTAGCCATCTAGTGCAAAACAAACAACCCCCCAAAACAAAACCTTGTTTTGATTAAGGAGGAGAGATGTGTTAATCTATTAAGAGTTATTTAATGCTTCACCCACTTACCAGAATAATAACGGCAGGTTCTCTCTTAGAGTCTATATGACTATATTACTTTCCTTCTCTGGTATTCATAGAAAATTCCAGTTCAATGAAAGATAGTTGCTTAAGATAAAGCTTCCAGGCAAGTAGCAGATCAATTTCTCCATATTCTGTGGCTTGTGTATATGGTTTCTTTAGCAGCAAAATCATGGCATTGAGTTCTGGGTAGTAACCAAGAGAATGGTCAATTGTATATGAAGTTTGAAATCTTGGAGGACATACTTGATTAAAACTTCAAAAGAAGTACTCTATTTACACACAAGACTGTGATTTTTTATTTGTTAGACTCTGAGGCACTGTTTTTATAAGGTAACTCCATTGTAACAACTTATGCAAATGTGTAAATATATTTTAACAGCTTCTATAGTAGTAGGTTTCCACATTTTAAAAATTACTTAGGGTTATCTCAACTTTTAAAGATGTAATTTCATGTCTTCAGAGCTGAAAACTTCTTATTGGCTAATCAATAAGCACCGCCATCCCTGTGAGGCTGATGTTCCTCCCAGCAGTCATTGGTTACCTTTTGTTCTCCGTCTTGGACTGGGACATCTGTGCATTTCTGCTCTCTTCCTGTTGCCGTGTCTATTGATATTGACGTTGTTCCTATTTTGCTTACACAGCTGTGTTCAGAGTACATTGTTTCACAGCAGACTTTCCTGCATTCTGGCTCTGTCAGCTTTTCTGTCCCTTCTCCATGATGTTCACTGACACCTGTAAACAGAGTCTGTGGTGTAGATAGAACTAAACAAACACTAAAAACAAGGATATAAGTAAGAGCTGCTAGATTCAGGATTTGCGCTTTGGCATATGTGCATGGGTACAGATGAATTTAGCAATAATAATAATAATAATAAAAGGACTCAGGGTGGTGGGATTGCTCTGAGGATGCACACCTGATGGATCTGAAGGAAAGAAAGAAAAGGGGGAAAGCAATGTAATTCTATCTTAATTTAAAATATATCAAAATTGTTAGAGGATTAATATCATTAAGGAAAATGAATGCTATAGTTGAGTAGGAAAATCTTTTTTGCTCTCTACAAGAAACTAGTTTTGTATTTCAAGTCAAACAAAAGCTGAAATTGAAGGAGAAGAAAAAGAACCTTCAAACTGTAGACCAAAATAGAGCAAAGGTAACTCAATTGGTATTTGATAAAATGGAGTTAAAATGAAAGCAGGTGATAAACAGAAAGATCATCATATATTTTTAAAAGGTCAGACTCACTGAGAAGACTTAACAGTTTTAAACACATGACACTATAAATGTATTTGTAACATGTATTAGAATCCTTAAATACATACAATAAGTTTTAACATACAAGAAGAGACAAGGAGAGAAGAACAAAATATTCACAGACTTCTATATCCCTTGTCATAACTAGACAGTTTAAATAAATGGAAAACATATCAGGGAAGACTACTAAAATTGCACTTTTGAGTTAACAGTCCTAAGATACAAAGGTGGATATTTCCACAACAGTATCAAAGTATATATTATTCCCTAGCATATAAAAAGATACCTGCTCCAGGTCACCACATGGTAGACTGCAAAACAAATCTTTCCAAATTTAAGATAACTGAATTTATGCCCAGTGTTGCTTCAGATGAAAATAGTTTAGCACTGGTAATCAATTTAAAAAAAAAAGGAAAGCTGAAAAATCACTGCTATGTAGGGAAAAAGGGAAACAATAGGTCAATGGAGAAATTTAAAAAGAAACAAATATAATAGGAGATGAATGGAAATGGGAAATCACATAAAAACATAAATGGTGTATTTAGGAGTTTCAATTTGAAAGGCATTGACAATAAGAAACTAAATTAATAAGAAAACACTCAACCTGCATGTATGTTTCAAGAAACTAGACAATTTTAATTATTATAAATAAGTGATCTTAACATAATTAGTAACCAACAAAAATGATGAAAACAGAACAAAATTAAGTAGGAAAGCAATTGAAATAATAATAAAAGTAAAATTATTCTCTTGAAATAATAACATTTGAAAAACCCTAGCAAGATTAATAACTAAATAAATGTAGGGGAGAAGAGGGAGTGTTGGTGGGACTGGGAGAAGAAGGGAGGGGGCTGCAGAGGGAAAATAAAGTGAATAAATTGTCATAAAGAAATTGAATAAACAAATAAATGTAACCAGCAGTAAAATGAAACATTATAGATATTAACACAGAAATTCAAACACATTTAAAAGAATATGTTTCATAATCCTATGCCAAAAAATTGGATATCTAGGAAGAACTAATTTTAATTTTCTAAAAATAAGCAAACAACCATGAATTGAATAATGAAGAAATAGATAAAATTGAACATATGAACATTAAATAAGGAACATGAACTAGTAATAAAAAACAAGAAATAGATGTAAGCCCAGAATCTTACAGTTTTTAACGATGAATTCTACCAAGCATCTAAATAATTAGTATCAATCCTGTTTAAATTATTGTAAAACACTGAAGTGGAATGTACAGCTTTCAGCTTATTTCTGTGACGGCAGCATTTCCCTCATTGCCAGAACACTGTGTGGAAAAGATCAAGTTATCCTGATAAATATAAATAAAGAAGCTTCAAGATTAGAGAAATGGATCAGAGGATAAAGTGCTAGCTGCATAACTGGACTACCTGAGTTCAGCTCTCTAACACCCACGCAAAACCTGGGCGTTGTATGCTTTAATACCAGAGTCAGTGACGGCAGATTCTGGGGACAGCTGATCAACCAGTGTAGCTCAAATAGTAAACTCCATGTTCAGTGAGATGCTTTCTCAAAGATGGAAGAAAGAAATTACTCCAGCGCAGTGGGGCACAGTTTCCAATACAACCAAGAGAAAAGGACTGCTATTTCCAGAGCACACACATTTCCTCAGGAATTTCACCTAGGGAGGAGATCTCCTGTTATGCTGCTATCACGCCAGTGCCATCTCTCTGGACCCAGCATTGTCCAGGATGGTGTGATTAGTGAATAAAGATAGAAAGACACCGTTTCCAAGAGCATGTTTTCCTTTTATGTTTTGCTTTCCTCCTTCAGTTACTGATCATTTCTCAATACCAGTATAATTCTTTTTTAATTGTTTATTTTTTATATTAATTACAATTTATTTGCTTTGTATCCCAGCTGTAGCCCTTCCCTCATTCCCTCCCAACCCCACCCACCCTCATCTCTTCCCATTCTCCTCTCTAAGTCCACCAATAGGGGAGGTCCTCCTCCATTTCAATCTGATGCTAGCTTATCAGGTTTCATCAGGACTGGCTGCAATGCTTTAACAGAAGTCTGTGAGAAGTTATGAAGCAGAAGGTCCAAGTAGTATTCCCTAAATCTACTGCCAGTTTATTCAGAATGGTTTCAGAATTCATGAACAGTATTGATACACAGAACTCTTCTTTCATACCCAATTTCTTTAGATGGAAATGAAATGAAACATCTCTTTCTTATTAATATACAATATTTTATATAATATCTCATATAATAATAGGTAACATAATAGATAACATATGCTCTCAATATATCTAAAGAAAATCAACAGTGCAGCTCAGTTTATCCCTAGGTAAACTTGTGACAAGGTTGAGCCAGTGAAAATAGTGTTATGTATTCTTTTTGTCTAAGTCTGACTACTATGGTCCTAGGAATCATGTTTGACAATCCCACTATCTGCCCTAATAGACAAGATTTGAGACAATCCATATTCACAAAAAGTACCAAAAGGAACAGTCTATTCCTTCCGTATAATATCTTCAAGATGTCTGGGAAATTAAATCATGTATTCCTTTTCAAAGAAATTGGTTTTTCCCTGTGACCTTGAAAGAAGTGTTCATTGTCAGTTATCTTAAAATTGTATAGGCTGGGAAAAGTAAACACTATTATATATTACCTTCAGTACTAACACAATCAGTGTTTGGTAGTTGGATTCCTTGCTTAGCATTTAATTCATTCAAATATTTTACTCATTCTTGGACTTAAAACTAAATACTTCTGACTATTGTATTATCAGGTTTCTCTTTGAAAGGAGAGAACTCCCTGACAGCCACATGTGCTCTATGCTATGTGCATGTATTCCTCCAAACCACAAACAAATGAAGAATGAATGAATGAACGCATGTTACCCTTGACTAACAGTAAATCACATTCATATCCACTGCTCCTTCCATCAATTATGCAATGTACACATTTCTCCTTGATTAAACTCTGACACATTACAACATTTCAGATGGACAACATATACAGAGTTATATGCTATATAGGCCAGGAGTGTAATAGACCACATCATCTAGGTTTCTGTAAATAAAGTCTATAATGTTCCTACAATGACCTAATTGAATAATGGTACACTTTTCAGAATGATTCCCTGTCCGGAAATGACATATTACTGAATTTACAACTATTACATACACTTTTGTGGTCTCTACTAAATTGCAAACTCCATGAAAAATAAAAATGGGCAAATTTTTGAGACTCTAAACACACAGAACCAATTTTAATGCCTACCACATAATAAAATTATAATATTTATGGATTTAAGTATTAGATTGCCGTACAAGAAATTGAGAACACTTATACAATCTTTTACAAATTAGTTTTCATTCCTTATTTTTTATTTTTGCTAAATCTTTATTTCAATTCTAAGAGAAATAAGTAATGAGATGCAACAAATTAAATACATTTTAGCTGGACAACATTAAAGAACCTGAAAGTCTTGTCCTGCTGTATTCTATTACTATTCCTTCATCTTTGAAGATAGAACGGAATGAATGCAAATACTGATTTATAAGAATGTGTGACAAAGTGAACATTCTTATGCCCTTTCTGCCCAGCCTGTTTAAGTTATAGAAAGGTAGAAGAGTCAAAGCAGGATCATTTTTTATCAGAACCGGCATTATTACGAAAATAAAAATACACTGAACCACTAAACTTCAACATTCATTCTGTTTGTATTGTGTGGAAGAAACCTTCCAGTGATTAACTTGTACTTCAAAGATAGCCATATGGTACTTCCTATTGATTCTATAAAGAAAAATCAAGACTGATAAGCAGGTAGCATAATGGCTTTTAATACAATGTGTTTTTTTTTTTGTATCATGTATATCTGTGTGTGTGTATGTACCTATGTCTGCAAGTATGTATAAAGAAACTGGTCACAAAGCTTCATTCTCTCAGCGTCATCTTAGTCATTAATGCCTAGTACCTACCCTAGTACTTTCACATAGATGATCTTAATGCTATGTTAAAATCCATATTATTTGTTGACATTTTGGTTTGGTCATATCTTGAGGCGATGCTATTGTTTACTAAAGCTTATTTTGCAAAATAAATAAATAAACAATTGTGTATCCAATACACAGAGATATCAAGTCAGATATTCTACCATCTCATGCCATGATCACATCACCTCGCAATGAAGAATACCTCCTGAACGTGGAGACTAGGAGAGGAAAGCTCATGGGAGGAGAGGGAGATGACCGTAAGGTCAGTGTCAAAATGGGTGCTGTCTATATTTATACCTGAAAAAAGTTTCCACTTCATCTTAAGCTGTCGTTACTCAGGGAATAAAAGATTCACACAGATCTAGGAAATATGGTTCCTCCTTCTGCTGATCTTGTTACCTCTGCTCTGCCATCCTATGCTATGTCCACACAATATTTTACAGTTATTACAGCTCATTTATTCTTAAATTATTGAATAATTTCTTATAACTCCAAATAGCAGTGTTTATTTTTAGTTCCAAATAATTGTTACACAACACAAATTCTACATATTGTTACTTAAATAAGAAATACATTTTTAATCCAGTCAGACTTAAAAATAAAAGAATCTTGAGTAAAAACAATTTTTAAATGAATCTTTTTCAGAAATTTATTATTGCTATCTTTTATTACAATTTATTCAATTTGTATCCCAGCTGTGGCTCCCTACCTGGCTTCTGTCCAATCCCACCTTCCCTCCTCTCCCCATATGCCTCTCCCCTAGTCCACTGATAGGGGTGGTTCTCCTCCCCTTCTATCTGACTCTAGCTTATCAGGTTTCATTGGGACTGGTTGCATTGTGTTCCTCTGTTAATTTACAGCACATGTTAAAAAATTCTGATGAAACAATACAAATATGTATTGATTAACAAATCAAAACCTATTACTATATTTAGATGAAATGTTTTCAAAACATAACCTCCATTTTTGTATATCAGAATGAATATTATTGCCATCTATACCTAGAATTCCATATGGTGGCTACTGTACATTTAGTATCTATTAGGGCATCAATTGACAAAGCATGGAAACAAAATGCTACAAATTATGAATTCATATTTAGCACATCTACTAAACTGATTTTTTTGTGTAATATTAGAATGATTAGCATAATAATTTAAGTTTCCTATGCTTCTGCCGTGAAGACAAATTGGCCATATTCCCTATCAAGTTTAGTCCTGTTGTAGTAGTCACTGCTAAATTCTCTTTCTAATTTGATGAATGCACTACCACAACTCTCAATGTTTACACTTGCTTAAATATATTTAGTTGAAGTTGAAGCCTGTGGCTATGGCTGACGGGAATTGTAATTGTGCTGGTCAACTGTCTTCCAAGACAAAGCCCCAACACCAGATTAATTATGTGTTTCTCAAAGCCCCCAAACAGAAACAACTAACTAGCAGCAGAGTGAAGTTAGACTTGTGCATGCATGTGTTGTGTTTCTAGTCCTTCACAAGGTATGTAACGTAGAGTTTCTGAGTGAATGTGCAGAAGGGAGGCTGTAGCACAAGAGATCTATACATGGTGTTATCATTGACACATTTTCCTTAAAGCTTGATATAAATTGATGAAACATCTCTTCCCTGCTAAGTCCTTTCTAGTCAAAGCGTGGTTTGGGAACACAGTTGTTTGTGCTACAGCAGAGATTGTTGGAGGTGTTGACTATCAGGTCTCATGCACACATGGAAAGCTAGATTTTGCTTTTATCAGGTCCAAGCAAGTAGTGTGTGTGTGTGTGTGTGTGTGTGTGTAGAATGTTGGAACACACTAGAATATAACCAAATACTTGAATAAATATTGCCTGTAAATAATTGCATGTTTATTTCAATGAACATAGGCGTTCGAGCTGTATATTAGTTCCTAGTTAATTTTTTAAATCTATAGCAAAAGTTTTCATGAAGCAAAACTCCTGAAACAATCACATTAAATCTTAAACATAAAAGGATTTCAAAGAATATAATCTAGATAGCTTTAGCTAATTCACATGAAATTTAGAAAAGGATGTTTTGATATCTTAAAAGCTGCAAGAGCACTGTATATGCTTCCTTATTAACACCAGAAACCTAAGACTATTGTGAGTCCTGAAATTTCAAACAAAAGTTTTAAAATACACTTATTTTAGAAGATTATGATTTACTAACTCAGTACATAAAATAATCATGGTACAAAAAATAATCCATTGCACCAAAGCTTCAAAATAGAGAAAAATTCACTTAAAGCAATGAATTTGATATTTTTAAGACTACATAGCAAAATACAGTGATAGGCTTCTATTATACAATGCTAAGTAAGAAGCTGAATCTACAGTGACATATGTGGCTGAATGCTTAATTTCTTTCCTCATGTTACCTCTCAAGCAATTTGCAAATATTAAGGCTAAGAATAGAACTTTCTTCTTAGAAATGTCATCTAGATTTAGGCAAAGATAGATGGCAACATCCTTAAAAAAGAGTATAATCTTGAGAATACCTGGATTTGAAGGAAAAGAAAGAAGAGAAAATTAATGGGGTGCACGAAGTCTAAAAGGACACATTAATTGTATAATCTGGTCTATCATCTCTCATAAATTGAATGAGAGAGCACCATTAGCTCGCTTTGCAGATGAGTCAGAAATTGGCCGGCATACTCCTCATTTTCTTTTACTTGAATTTTTGTCTTCTTTCTCCCTCAATCAAATGAATGATCAATATGTAGTAGCACTAGGGATATTGACTCCTTTCCGCTGCATCTCACAAAATTAGTTTTGCTGCTGTTTTGGTTGTATATAACTCTTACTTAAAATAATGCTACTCAAGATGGTACTCTGTTATATACAAGTATATGATAATTCTTTTAAAAACAGATTTTAATAAGTGTTAATAATTCTCTAAATTACAACACATTCTAGTAAGTCATTAAACCCCTAAAATGCTGGAAAGCATGTAGTTCTTATTAAATTCATCATGAAATATCCAGATCTCTATTTATACACCTTTCAAAGTAAAATAGAAGGTGTGAACTGTTTGCAAAGTTGGCTTTTATTCTTCTTTAGAGCAGATGTATTTTTTGTTTGGCTTTCTTCTTGCTTTTCTCTCTGCCTTCCTTTTAAGTCTTTCTTTATTAAACCATTGATTGCAAAAATAAAGCCTAATGTTGTAATCAAAGCAATAAATTATTGAATGCTTTTTAAAAAATTCTGAGGTCATTTACCTTGTCTAGTATTTCTTTATTTTTTTTTCCAGTATTGAGCAATGTGGCTTGTGAGTGACAGACTGAACAAAAGGCTTATTTGAGTTAATTTTCAGAATAGGTTTGCATTGAAATGTTAACAAAAATGTATTTGCACACTAGTTAACTCTGGTCTCATTGTGCTATATTCTTTTCATCTCTCGTATCTAATTTTTTTCATTTATTTTATTAATCAATTCAACTTACATCTCAGTAATAGGCCCCTCCTTCCTCACTCTCACACTCTCTTCCACATTCTGCATTCCCTATTCCTCAGAATAGGGGAGACCTATCTAGAGACTGCAGCTCATCTTTTCACATTAGGCCTACGATGCCTATCAGCTACCTATAAGTAGAGGACCTAGGTATAGACCATGCATTGTCCTTGGTTGATGCTTTAGACTCCATAGGTCCTTCTGGGCCCTAGTTGATTGGCTATGATGATCTCCTTGTGGAGCTTTTGTCATCTCCAAGTCTGTTTCTCCTTCTCCCCACTTTTCCAGCAGACTCCTTATGCCTCGCCCAATGTTTGGCTGTGAGTCTCAGTATCTGTTTTGAGCTCTTGCTGGGTGGAGTCTCTAAAAGGACAACTCAGGTAGGCTCCTGTCTGCAAGCATATCAGGGTATTGTTAATAGTGATAGGAGCTGGCTTTCTTGCATTGGGTGTGTCTTAGGGTTAGCCCTGCCATTGGTAGCCCTGCTCTACGTGTTCTATCTTTGTCCCTGCAGCTTTACTCGTAATAGCCAGAAAATGGAAACAACCTAGATGTCCCTCAACTGAAGAATGGATAAAAAGACTGTGGTACATTTACACAATGGAATAATACTTAGTTATTAAAACATGGAAATCATGAAATTTGCAGGCAAATGGATGAATCTATAAAAGGTCATCATGAGTGAGGTAGCACAGGCCCATAAAAACACATGTGGCATATACTCACTTATAAGCAGATTTGAGTCATATATTACAAGATAGACATATTACAATTCAAAGAACCCAATTAGATAAGTAAAAAGGAAGACACAAGGAAGGATGCATAAATATCACTCAGAAGATGAAACAGAATAGACAGAGGCAATGGCTGAAAAGTGGGAACAAGGTAGAAGAGTGAACATGGAGAGAAATAAAAGTGGAGATCAGACCTGGGGTGAGTAGTGATATGAGGGCAGAAGGCCTGCAGAGAAAAGAGAAATGATGGATGGGGCCATCTCTGTGACAAGCTGCAGACCTAAATCATAATAGCCCTCCTAATGTTTTATAACACACACGCACAATTTAAACAGAATTTTCATATACAGCCTGTGTTAGCTGATTACGCTAACCCCAGGTGTCATGCATTGTGAAATAAAAAGCCCAGTGCCAGACATGGGCTACATCCTCAACAACTTCCTGTACCTAGAAGTCCCCAGAGAGCCCCAAACAATATAGGCTATTACCATTGCTATTGATTACCCAATAAACTTGATAGTAACACCCTATTGCCAAATATACCACACACTTTGGTCACAGTATGAGAAAAAAATCAGGGTAAAAGAGTTTTGATATTTTCCTGCATATGGTCTACCTTCCACAGTACCAGAAGTCTTCTCAGGGATGAACATTTTTGTGATAGCTACTCTTGGTTGTTGAATTAAATAAGTTTAAGATTAACTGAAATCCAAGTGGTTCGGTACTCATTCAAAGACTTTTTTCTTAATTAAATAATTTGAGGTAAGAAGACCCACTTTTAGTCTGGATTTTTTAAGGTGAGAGCAACCTGTAATATAGGTCACACCTTCTGCTGGCTAACTACATAAAAGAAATGGAAGACAGAATCCTGCTTTTTGCCTGCTTTCTATTGCTTTCATTGGGAAGTGAATCTTTCAATGGAATTGAAGACTTATTCTGGGAAAAACTGAAGAGAATCTGAGACACCCACCCTTGTGAACTAAAGAATTCTTGTGGAGTCAATAATTACTAGATTTTTGCAACTTCTGTTGGTAAATAGGCATTGTTGCCCTAGCTGGACCACAGCCTTAAGTCATTTTAATAAACCCCATATAGATATCATATATTGGATATATATATATGATAAATAGTGAATAAATACAAATATATACAGGCTACATTACAGATATATATATATACATATATATGTATATTCATTCTAAATGTATATTCATTCTACTCCTTCTGTTCCTCTAGAGAAAAGTGGCTGTATTGGTTTGCATAAATAACCCCCAAAGGCCCGTAGGAAGGTGTACTACTTGGAGATGTGGTCTTTTGTCGTTGTTTTGGCTTTCTTGGAGGAGGTATGTCACTAGGGGTTCAGCTTTGAGCTTCCCAAAATCCAAACATGGGCCAGCATGTCACAGTCACTTCTTACTGCTTGTCAATCCAGATGTGGACCGTTCATTTATCTTTCCAGCACCGTGTCTTTCTGGGTGCTATCATGTTTCCTGGTATTACAACTATGGAATAATCCTCTGAACTGTAAACCAGCCCAAGTTAAATGTTTTCCTTTATAAGAATTTCCATGGTCATGGTGTCTCTTCACAGCAATAAAATCCTAAGACGCTGACTAATACAGAAACCAATGCTCTTGAGCATCTGTGACCAACCTTCTTGTTCAGCCTGCCAAGAGTTGCCCATGAGTAGACTAGTAGCATGAATATTAAAGGGTCAACAAACTTCTTTATAGTTGTGTACAGACCTGTTATATGGAAGAAAATGTGTGCTTACTACTGTAAATATGGTATTAACCCATTGTTCTGGCCTTCACAGACCTTCAGGGAAGAGCCTACATCTATTATTTTGCTAAAAAGACATACTATCAAACTTCTCACAAAATATATTTCTTTATCCGCCAATTAATTTCGCTCTCACCTCAGTGACAATGGTGCAGTGGACAACAGCTAACACAAAAGCTCACTACTGTCTAAAATGCAGAGACTAAGTGTCTGATACAAAGTGAATAAATTCTAATAAATAATAAAGAATGAATAGTGTTAACTCAAGATCCAGTTATACCACTCCTAGCCATATATCCAAAATATACACAAGTATACAACAAGGACATTTGCTCAACAATGTTCGTAGCAGCTTTACTTGTAATATCCAGAACCTGGAAACAACCCAGATATTCCTCAAGTGAGAAATGCATATAGAAATTGTGGTACATTTGCACAATGGAATACTACTCAGCAATGAAAGACAAGGAAATCATGAAATTTACAGGCAAATGGAGGGAACTAGAAAAGATCATCCTGAGTGAGGTATCGAAGAAGCAAAAAGACATACATAGTATATACTCACTTATAAGTGGATATCAGATATATAATGTAGGATAAACATACTAAAATCTGCACACCCAAAGAAGCTAAGCATGAAAGAGATCCCTGGGTAAAATGATCAATCCTCACTCAGAAAGGCAAAGAGAGAGAACATTGGAAGAGGGAGAATACAGTGAACAGGATAGGAGCCTACCATAGAGGGCCTCTGAAAGACTCTACCAAGGAGGTTATCAAAGCAGATGCTGAGGCTCATAGCCAATCTTTGGGCAGAGTGCAGGGAATCTTATAAAAGAAGTGGGAGATAGAAAGACCTGGAAGGGACAGGAATTCCACAAGGAGATTAACAGAACCAAAAATTCTGGGCACAAGGGTCTTTTCTGCAACTGATATTCCAACCGAGGACCATTCATGGAGATAAGCTAGAACCCCTGCACAGATGCAGTCCATTGCAGCTCAGTGTCCAAGTGGATTCCCTAGTAAGGGAAACAGGAAATGTCTGTGACATGAACTCAGTGGCTGGCTCTTTGATCACCTCCCCCTGAGGGGTAGCAGCCTTATCAGATCACAGGGGAAGACAAGGCAGACAGTCCTGATGAAACTTATTAGGCTAGGGTCAGATGGAAGGGGAGAAGGACCTCCTCTGTCAGTGGTCTTGAAGGGGATCATGGGAGAAGATGAGGGAAGAAGGGTGAGATTAGGAGGATATTAGGGAGGAACTATAGCTGTGATACAAAGTGAATAAACTAGAATTAAATAAATAATTAAAAAAGAATTCTCAGCCATAAAGAGGATGTGCATATTACCTAAAATAGTCAAAACTAATATAGATAGAAATAATATATGTAAGTATGAGACACTACAGACACATGAAACTAAAGATTTCTCCTTCCTTACTGTAAGCCATTCTCTTTGAACCATTCTATGAGAATAAGCTTGTTAATTTAACTTAAAAGCCACATTTTCATTCTTTGTAAGAAAGGTAATAAAGTGAAGTAATGAAGAAGTGAAGAATATAATAGTCTTAACACAGAATAATAGCAGACACTTCTAATATATACATGTATTAATGTTATTTGAGGTAGAATTTCAAGTATGCCAAATATTCCCTATATAGTCTGAGGACTACCTTAGGCTCCTCTTTATCTCCTCCATTCCCCAAATACTGAGATTACAGTCTATACCACAACAATCCATTCATGTGGTGCTAGGAACTGAACCCAAGGTTTCCTGTACTGTAAGGAAATATTCTTAAGACTAAGCTACGTCCTCACATCTAAAAGCAATGATGTTTCTTTCCTTTATTGCCATTGGTGTGATGAGGAATAGTGGTGAAGGGTAAAGAGGCTACATGGTCTCAATTTTGCATAATCTGACTATGAGCAAAAAAAGATTAAATTACCAGAGGTGGAAGCAAAATACTGTAAAAAATCAAAAGGGATAATATTAACTATCTAATTATAGGAATTTATATGATATATGTACATAGTTGTATATGCATGCACATAGACAATTAGATAGCAGTATAATTAATATATTATATATTCCTGTGTAGGCAGACACACGAAGATATTATACATAGGTATAAATAACTGGTAATTAAGCCCCTTTTTTATTTAATATTTTATTTTTAAAATATTAGTTACAGTTTATTAACTTTATATCCCAGCTGTATCCTGCTCCATCATTCCCTCTCAATCCCACCCTCCCTCCCTGCCCCTTTCCAAGTCCACTGCTAGGAGAGGACCTCCTCCAATTTCATCTGACCCTGGTTTATCAGGTATCTTCAGGAGTGGCTGCAAAGTCCTCCTCTGTGGCCTGGCAGGGCTGCTCATCCCTTGGGAAGGGGAAAGGTCAAACAGCCCGCTATTGGGTTCATGTCAGAGATAGTTCCTTTTGCCCTTACTAGGGTACCCACTTGGATACTGAGCTACCATGGGCTACAGGCAAGCAGAGGTTCTAGGTTATATCCACCCATGGTCCTTGGTTGGAGAGACAGTCTCATAAAAGATCCCTGTGCCCAGCTATATTTGGTCCTTGTGGAGCTCCTATCCTCTCCAGTTCATATTAACTCCCCCTTCTTTCATATGATTCCCTGCACTCTGCCGAAAGTTTGGTTATGAGTCTTAATATCTGCTTTGATACACTTAAGCCCGTTAATGAAAAAGAGCCAAAATATAATATATGAAATGAAATCTTACTTTCAAACTTAGGGGGAGAAATCTATACTTTTTATATGTTAAAAATATGTATTAACATCCATTAAGAGACTTAGAATGGAAGAAGTCTTGAGTGGAGTAGTAAGAAACAGCCTGAACTTGAATTTATTCAGATGCTGCCTTATACTAAGCAGGACAATATTGACAAAATAAAGTTAACGTGAGTAAATTTCTTCTCTTTGTCTGTCTCGGTGCTCTCTCAGCTCTCTAAGTAGTAGCTACAGATAGAGACATAAGTTATAACAGGTTTAGTACCTGTGCGAAAACAATAAATGGTCTCTGCCATACGCTATTCTTAGTGGCATCTAAACACATCATCCACTATTTTTTTTCTCTCTCTTCAGAAATTGATATGCAGAAGACAAAGTCTGGATGTTAGAGCTTTTTTTTTTTTTTTCTGTTTTAGATTCACTGCTACAACTTAGCATTTCAAAGTGAGGCCTATTTAACAAATCTCCAGTTAACTAAACACAATTAAAACCCATAATCACTGATCAAAAAATTAGCATAGTTTGTTTGAGAACATCACACAAACATCAGGCCTCTCTAGGAGCATCACCCGCAGAGCTGTTAATGAACATGCCTCGAAGAACATGCTTTGACCTTGTTTCTCTATGTAGAGGGGAAAGAGTACAACATAAAAAGGACAGAAGAGAGTGAACCAAACCAGGACAGTTTTAGAAATGTTACATATAAGTATAGTTTTCCAAGAAGGAATGGATGGTGACAGGAATGGATGGTGATCATATCTCAAGGTCCACAGTTATTGTTACAGCAGATGAAGAATCTTGAGAATTCTGTCGAAGCAAACTAGATAGCAACATGTCTCCCCTCTATGTGTGTGTGTCTTTCTTTATCTCTTTTTGTATCTCTATATTTGTGTGCATTGTGTCTGTCTGTCTTTCTATCTGTGTGTGCGTGTTTGTGAACACATGTGTGCACACATGTGCTTGTATGCATGTATTCATTTTTATGTGTGTCTCCTTCCTGAGATAGAAATAGACTATAGTCATGGGAAATGTTTTGAATGTATGAGAGCTACAAAGCTGTAATTCCTACTCTAGAACTCGAAAAAGGACAGACATCATGGTATGTTATTAATCAAATAATATCAAAGATGTTGTCCATAAACAACATAGTATGTATTTTATTCCTTCTTTGTTAATTAGAGAATTTGTGTTTTAAGCACAGATGCTATCTAGTTTTTTTGTCAACTTGAACAGCCCAGGTAGTTTAGAAGGCAGAAGTTCAGTTGAGAAAATGTCCCACCAGACTGGCCTTTGGCCATGCTTAGGCTGCATTTCTTACTTACTGATTTGGGAAGTTTCAGCTTACTTTGGGCAGTGCCAATCTTTGGCAGTTGTGCTTTGTACTGTGAATTGGTAACGATGAGTGCTCTGATAAAACACCCTCAGAAAGCCATGAAGTGCAAGTCCAATCCAGAATGCCGCACTTCCACAGGGCCTCTCCTTCAGTTCCTACTCCCAAGTTCCTGTTCTAACCTCTCTCAGAGAAGGACTGTGATGTGGAACTGTAGGCTGAAATAAGCCCTTTCCTCCTCAAGTTGCTTTTGGTTATGATGTTTCATCACAGCAATGGAAACCTTCAGTAATACAGAAAATTAAGAAAGTGAGTTGACTACTGAAGGGAAAAGGGAAAGGGGCTGCAGAGATAGCTCAGGTAGTAAAGTGTTGATTTATAACCATGAGGTCTAGGTTCAATTCCAATAAACCATGTAAACAAAACAAACAAACAAAACCCAAAAAAAGACTTTCCTGTACTGGTGTGTGATTGTAATACATTGTTAGGTCCTGTGGCTATCTACCAGTGCAGCTTCAGGACACTGAGAGACCGTGACTCAAAAACCAAGATGGATGGCTCCTGACGGTTCATTCTTTGGCCTCACTCATATGTGTTCACATATGCAAACTCCACACACATAAAGTTGGATACATGTATGTGCCTGCACAAAAGCACACTCACAAGAACACACAGGGAGTAAGTAAATACAGTAAACTAAAAATGTAGTATATGTCTTCAAATATGCATTCATCATATATACAAAAATGAAGATGTTTAGATAATCATGTGTTAGTATGGTCTAGTTCTCAGGGTAATACTTACTATTTGATGAAATACCTGTTTCTGAGGCACGTAATTTGAAAACATCTTCTCTTAACTGTTCTGAATCTGATATAAATTAATTACCAGCATCTTAGTTCAGAGAACTGTGCTTTGAACAAATTATGGATTTTTTTCTCATGCTCATGGAATACCAATGATAGCAGACAGGAAAATTTATGCCATGTGTTTCTCTTAATTAAGCTTCTGTGCTTTTAACCCATTTAAGAATAGAAGAAAAATCTCAATTTAGGAGTCTCTAAGTATTACTAACTCATGCTTAAATCATTTTCATTAATCTTGTAAATAAGATTTTTTTATTTGTAAGAGCTCTTTTGTTTAAGATAATGGTTAACATGTACAATAGATTTTCCTTAATATTAATACTCAAACTGGGAGCTGAAGAATTTTGATGAATGTACATATAGGTTTTCAGCTTATTGTATGAAAATTTTAATCTTATTTCATACACTCTTATGTAATTACTTGTATCAGTATATATTTGAATATTACTATAAAGAAATCAAACTAATAAGAGGGAGGACTCTTGCTAAAATGCTCAATCCCTATCCAGAAAGGCAAAGAAGATAGACATCAGAAGAAGGAGAAAACAAGGAACACGTCAGGAGCCTACCACAGAGGACCTCTGAAAGGCTCTGCCCTGCAGACTATCAATGCAGATCCTGAGACTTATGGCTAACCTTTGGGCAGAGTGCAGGGAATCTTATGAAAGAAGTGGGAAATAGTAAGATCTGGAGAGGACAAGAACTCCACAAGGAGAGCAACAGAACCAAAAAATCTGAGCACAGGGGGTCTTTCCTGAGACTGATACTCCAACCAAGTACCACTCATGGAGATAACCTAGAACCCCTGCACAGATGTAGCCCAAGGCAGTTCAGTGTCCAAGTGGGTTCCATAGTAATGGGAACAGGGACTGTCTCTGACATGAACTGATTGGCCTGCTCTTTAATTACCTCCCCCTGAGGGGGGAGCAGCCTTACCAGGCCACAGAGGAAGACAATGCAGCCACTCCTGATGAGACCTAATTGACTAGGATCAGAAGGAAAGAAAAGAAGACCTCCCCTATCAGTGGACTTGGGGAGGGGCATGTGTGCAAATGGGGGAGGAAAGGAGAAGTTGGGAGGGGAGGAGGGAGGAAACTACAGTGGGGATATAAATTGAATAAAGTATAATGAATAAAGAATTTTAAAAAGAGAACAAGTATATTATAATTATTTTTAAATTCATTTTTGTCAGTAGAATTTTATATTGTGTTGATTTTTTAATTTTATTATACTGCCCTGATATAAAATTGAACAACATTGGATATTTATATTATATGAAGTACCTCTCCGCCTTAGCTTTCTCTTTATTTTGTTGAGAGGTTCCGTGAGCTTTTTATGTAGCATTTTTGGATTTGGTAGATTTGCTGCAAACCCTTACTTTCTACCTTCCCTGTGGCTCAATCATGTCTTTTTAAATTTTTTTCCTATTAAATTCTTTATTAATTACACTTTATTCACCTTATATAACCCTGTAGTTCCCTCCTCCTCCCATCCCAATCCCTCCCTTCCTCTCCTTTCTACACTAGTGTCCCTCCCCAAGACCATAAACACCTTGGATCTGATGGTCAGTTAGTAGACTAGGAGAGAGTCATAGGGGCAGAAGAGAGAAGGAGGGTGTGATTGGGGAGGAGATGAGGGAGGTAGACGCAGCCAGTATACAAACTGAATAAATTGTAATAAATAATAATAAAAAGTGAAAAATCTGAACTAAGATAAATATGAGACTTAAGGATTGAGAAATTTACCTAAAGATATTAATGCAATATGCTCTTCATACTAGCCAAAGCTATTTGATATGATCATATTTTGTAATATGCCTGTGGCATAAGTGAATGTCAGGCTGCAGATGTTACTACAGCCAGATATTTTATTTAATTTAAAAAAATTAAAATTGCCATATTTTTAAATATGTTTTTAACTGAAATAGAATTGTATCACTATGATACATCCTTGTGCACTCTTCAGCCCCTTCTAGACACTCAAAAACCTATTTACCCTACCCCTACTCTCAAGCTGATAGCTTCTTTTTCTTTATTATTTCTGTTATTTATTTATGTAAGTATGCTTGTGTGTGCACAAATACATAAGTGCAATTTTCAATTACATTTTAAAGTGATAGTTCAAGGGCCAATGGAATAAAATTTCTTTTTTAATTAAATTTTTATTTTTTATATTAATTACAGTTATTCACTTTATACCCCAGCTGTAGCCTCCTTGCTCCTGTCCTCCCAAACCCACCATACCTCCTTCCTCTCCTCCTATGCCCCTAACCAAGTCCACTGATGGGGAGGTCCTCCTCCCCTTCCATCTGACCCTAGATTATGAGGTCTCATCAGGACTAGCTGCATTGCCCTCCTCTGTGGCTTGGCAAGGCTGCTTCCCCATCAGGGGAGGCGGTCAAAGAGCTAGCTACTGGGTTCAAGTCAGAGACGGTCCCTATTCTCCTAAGAGATTATTTTGTAATTACCAAAAAATTTTTGGATCCAATGGTCTGATTCCCCACCAGAATACCTGAAACCCCACCTGAGTGGGACCTGCATGTGCCCTCTTTGAGTTCATATATGTATACATCAGACCTCTTTTGTCTTAAACACATTGTTCCCTTATAGTCCTGTATATCCTTTGGTTTTCATAATCTTTCAGGCTGATTTTCAGTATGCACACATCTCTGAGCCCTGAAGGTAGGAGGTTTTGTTGAAGACCTCCCATTTGGGACTGATTGTCTTAAAGTTCTCAAAATTCTGCACATTGTCCAATTATGGGGCTGTGTGTTATTTTATCATGTACTAGAGGAAGATGCTTCCCTGCGGATGGCTGATCAAGGCACTGATCTATGTATGAGCATAGAGGAGTGTCATTAGTAGCCATTATATTGCTACCCCTCCTTTAGCAGAGGGGTGGTTTTCCAGTATGTCCATGACCTGTTTAGTCTCAGATTCTTGGCTACCTGAGAAGTTTCAGGCAAGGGTTCCATGGAAAGCAGACCTTAAATTCAATCAGAGTGGTTGCTTAGACCAGAAAAGTAACCAGCAAAACAACTACAAACCTTGTGTCTTTGTTTATCTTCTTTGAGAATTTCATAAAAATGTGGAATTGTATGAAAGTGTACAGCCCATCTCCCCTTCCAAATCACCTGGCATATGCTCTCCCAGCATAAGTCTTTCTTACTTCATGTTTTCTTGTTTCTTGATAACCCATGAAAAGCAATTACAGCTTTCCATAGTTGCATCTATCGGTTGCTTTTGTTCCAGTCACTGAAATAGGGGCAACTTAATGACTCTTTATTAGGAAAGCCTTTTTGAGGTACATATCAACCAAAAGTGTAATAGCTTTTAAATTTTAAATATAATAGTACTCTGAAAATTAAAACAGTGATTAGTAACAATGCATCTCTAATTCTAAGCAAATTTCAGTCCCCCTGCTGAATTGTAAAATCTCCAAGTGTAACAATCATTTATTCCTTGAATAATATTGTAACAAGGAGCCTAAATGCTTAAATATTTATGTTTAAAAGTAATTAAAGAAACTGCTGTTGAAGCGAGGGAGGAAGAATTGTAAGAGCCAAAGGGGTCAAGCACACCACAATATAACTACAGAATCAAGAGTTTTGGACCCACAGGGACTCCCATAGCCTGAACTGACAATCAAGGAGCCTGCATAGGTCTGACCTAGGACCTTTGCATGTATGTTATAGTTGTGTAGCTCTGTGTTTTTGTGGGACTCCTAACAGAGGGAGCAGAAGATGTTTTTAATGCCTTTGCCTGCTTTTGAGAACCTTGTCCTCCTATCAGGTTTCCTCGAGCAGCCTTCATATGGGAGGGTGGGATGCCTAATCTCATTGCAACTTAAAGTGCCCTGTTTAGGTGACATCTGGAAGTCTTGCCCTTATCTAAATGGAAATGGAGGAGTGGGTGGGGTGGCTGGATGTGGAGGGGATAAGGTCAGGGGAGGGACTGGGAGAGGAGGAGAAAATGGAATCTGTGATATAGATGTAATGTAGGAGAAAATAAATTAATTTAGAAATCACACAAAAAAATCTGCTGCTGATGTTTTTAATATTTCAATGCAAACAACAAATAAAGTGACGATATTTGGGGAAGAAAAACAAACTAAAACAAAGCCATCATTAGATTGGAAGTTAGTTATAGGAAATTATCATACAGATTTTTTTAATTTTTAATGTAATTTATTTGAGGGGTTCACACTTGAACACATTGTATATGTATTCTTCCGATCCCTTCTCCAAATCAGATTGTGTCCTCCAGACACATATTCTAAAAGTATGAATTATTATGTTGTTGTTACATATTTGTTATATAATTTACATATTTACATTTTATATAGAAATTTGCATATTTATATAAAGTTGTATATTCACACACATGTATAACCTACTGGGTCTAATTATTAGTTCTGCTCTTTTTTCTCTTTTAATTTTATTTTGTTTTTCAAGACAGGGTTTCTCTAGGTAGCTCTGGCATCCTAAGTGATGGGATCAAAGGCTTGTGACACTACTGCCTGTCTAGTTCTGCTCTAATTGGATTATTTGCTTGTGTTTAGGGCTGACCCTTGAAACCTGTTTCAGCCATATTATTCGTTAATATAATAGAGTTTTAAATTACTCTAATTGCCAGATATATCAGATACTTCCAGTCTTACTAAATCCTTCTATTCTTAAAAACATTGTGCTTTTCTTCAGTTTGGAAAAAGGTTTCAAATGGAATATTTATGTAACCATGGGGCACTGTGTTAAAATTGTGAACATTAAAACCATTAGTATCTGTTGGTGTTTGCAAATACCATGTCTTTCTCAAGGCCAACTATGAAGCTGGCACTATATCTGTGAGTTGGTTGAAGTTTTTCTAGCTGTATGTTATATAAAATCCGTGTGCAAACACTTTAAAGAAAATTGAATCAAATATGATTAGTACATTTATAGCAAAAGAAACTATAAGCACTTTATTTCTTCTTTATTTGACACGTTTATGTATTTTTCAGTAGAAACTTTTCTTTTTGGTTCATTGAATTCTTATTTACTAAACCTTTCCAAATGCAATCATTTATAAAGCATTGGATTAGTACTGGACACTGAGAGAACAAATAACCCATAATACATATACCTTAATAGTGTGTCAGGATTACAACCAATGAAGATAGTCAAGCATTATTTTTTCTTTAAATACAGTGGCTCTAACGAGGTACACAAGATATTTTTAGATATCTCAGATCTCTGAGAAAATAAAATGAATATTTGAAAAGTATTTTTGAAATCAAAGACCACAATCTGTACTTGTGTACAGAATGTAAAGACATTATAAAAGTTTCCTCAAAAAATATTATAGAACTATCATATGCCCAGCTATACCAACTTCAGGGATATATCCAAAGAATTCTCTCATGAGAATCATTTATAAAATTAAAGATATGTTTATTTATATAATAACTTATTTTATATAATTCAATTAAATTAAAATGAGACCTCATGAAACTGAAAAGCTTCTGTAAATAAAGGACCCTGTCATCAAAACAAAACGACTTCCTACAGATTGGGAAAAAAATCTTCACCAACCCTATATCTAACAGAGGGCTAATATCCATTATATATAAAGAACTCAAGAACTTAAACAGCAACAAATCAAGTAATCCAATTAAAAATGGGGTACAGAGCTAAACAAAGATTTCTAGATAGAGAAATATAGAATGGCAGAGAAACACTTAAAGAAATGTTCAATGTCCTTAGTCATCAGGGAAATCCAAATCAAAATGACCCTGAGATTTCACCTTACACCCATCAGAATGGCTAAAATGAATAACTCAAGTGACAACACATGCTGGAGAGGATGTGGAGAAAGGGGATCCCTTCTCATCTGCTTGTGGGAATGTAAACTTATACAACCACTTTGAAAAATCAATCTGTCGCTTTCTCAGACATTTAAGAATACTGCTTCCTCATGATCCAGCTATACCACTGCTAGGCATATATCCAAAATACACTCACGTATACAACAAGAATATCTGATCAATCATGTTTGTAGCAGCTTTATTTGTAATAGCCAGAAGCTGGAAACATCCCAGATGCCCCTCAGTTGAGAAATGGATACAGAAATTGTGGAACATCTACACAGTGGAATACTACTCAACAATAAAAAACAAGGAAATTATGAAATTTGCAGGAAAATGGTGGGAACTGGAAAAGATCATCCTGAGTGAGCTATCCCAGAAGCAAAAAGACACACAGAATATATACTCACTCATAAGTGGATACTAGACTGATAATATAGGATGAACATATTAAAATCTGTACACCTAAGGAAGGTAATTAGGAAGGAGGACTCTGGCTAAAATGCTCAATCCCCATTCAGAAAGGCAAAGAGGATGGACATCAGAAGAGGGAGAAAACAGGGAACAGGACAGAAGCATACCACAGAGGGACTCTGAAAGACTCTACCCTGCAGGGTATTGAGGCAGATGTTGAGACTCATAGCCAAAATTTGGGCAGAGTACAGGGAATCTTATGAAAGTAGCGGGAGATAGTAAGGCCTGGAGATGTCAGGAGTTCCACAAGGAGAGAAACAGATCCAAAAAGTCTGGGACAGGGGTCTTTTCTGAAACTAATATGATAGCCAAGGACTACTCATGGAGATGGTCCGGAACCTGTGCACAGAGGTAGCCTATGGCATTTCAGTATCCAAGTGGCCTCCATAGATATGGGACAGGGACTGTCTCTCATATGAACTGATTGGCCTGCTCTTTGATCACCTCTCCCTGAGCGGGGAGCAACCTTCCCAGGCCACAGAAGAAGACAATGCAGTCACTCCTGATGAGACCTGATAGACTAGGGTCAGAGGGAAGGGGAGGAGTACCTCCCTTTCAGTGGACTGGGAGAGAGACATGGGTGGGGAAGAGGGAATGGTTGGATTGGGAGGGAGGAGAGAGGGAGGTAGAGGGTGATACAATGTGAATAAACTGTAATTAATAAAAATAAAAATAATTAAATTTAAAAAGTTTCTCAAGGATTACTTAATATGTTAACTTTTCAAACTATAAAGTAGATAATAAACATTACATTTTTACACAAAATACTTAGAAGTTTGCTATTTCATTTGATGCAGATAACTTTAAACTTACTCTGTTTGCAGTGATTTCTTTTGTAGTTATCTTTTATCCCCATATTTGTTTAAGTAATGTTTTTCATCATTCTAAATTCATCAAGCTGTGTCTCAAATGGTTTAGAAATGAGAGGTTGATCACAGACAGAATAGTTAAATGAAAACACATTTTTTTTCAGCTCCTGTAAAGTGCCTTGGGCAGAGTGGAGAAAGTTAGAATTGCCTGAGGACCCTCATTCAGGAATTGTTCTTTATACCAAACTGTTTAAACAGAAGATTCTCACTTCCTGTTTATTTTTCAGGAAATCTTACATTCTCTTTGCCATATCTAAAGAAGAGTCTGACTACAATCTAAAACATAGTCCTTACCAACCCAAACCTTCTCCAGATCTAAACTTCCTGGGACTGTTTTAATAGAGTCATGCAGTCCTCCAAGGTTCAGATGAAGATGCTAGACAACAGAATAGATGTGCCAAGGCAGCACCCCTCTCATCTAAGCAACTTCTGCTCGCGCTTTAATTTTTTTGTTCCTCTCTTACCACCATGAAACCATCAGAGAGGCTGAGTAAAGACACCGAATAAGAGCATTTTGTTCAGGAGAACAACTCACAAATTCCTTTTGCACAACACTGCAGATTTTAACCATATTTTTAATTTAACATAGCAACCTTCAGACTGAAGACCCAAAGATCCAGGATGAAGTATGTCAGTTTGTGCTTAGGTTTGATGAGGCATTAGCTGCTGTGTATAAATGTAATTGGACAAAACAGACATGACTTTCTGATAACAGAATGAGGCATAAAGCACAGCATGGCCAATCTGTTTGAAGTCTTTGTGTATCACTGATGTTTGGAGGTATAAGATTTTGTTCTTGAATGGGGGTCTTAAGAGCTCTAAGCAACGAACTTAGGTCAGAAAATTTATTTTTGGCCTGATCTTACAAAGAAAGTTGAGGAGAGATAAACATAGCATTTTTAGGCTTTAATGGCTATCCCAGGGCAAAGGAATCTGAGTTTGGAAGACCTAATTTTAGAAATCGTAATTCTGCTATGCTTTCCTTAGAGAAGGATGAAGGTCAGAGATAAGAGGGCAGAAAATCAGAGAGAAATCTTTTCACCTTATATTGACATTTTCTGAATCTATCCTGTTTAGAGTCTAATGTATATCAGTTTGTGATTTAATTGAAGTGCAAAATTCAAAATGAAATGTGTATATATCCTGACCATGAAGAGAGAAATATCAACATTTTAGGGGCAACCATTGCATTCCACCAGTTCTAAATATTATTTATAACAATTACTAGTTTCAATCAATGATGTCTTAACAAGAAGGTATTGAAACCAGAAAAAAAAAAGTATAAAGCAACACAGTTTAAAATGTGCATGAACCGGAAGGCCAATGCTCAAAGTGTTTACTTTCCAAAAAAGTGAAAACACCAAAGAACCAAAAGCAGTAGTAAAAGAAATATACTTTACCACAAATTTCTGACAATAGCCTCAATAAAGCAACCCTCCTCCATGATTAATACCGCTTTCAAGTCACTAGGATTTAGATCATTGAAGAAGGAAATATCTGAATATATCCGTCAGCTATTAGCTAGATTGGGTTAACTGAGTTGGGATTATCAGCTTTAAATGTGCACACAATATTCGATGTGCTGAGGACCTGGGTGAAAAATAAATCAAAATGTGAACTGAGCACAAGCATTTACCATAACTGTGACCATTCACTTGCACTTCTGCTGCAAAGACTCACCCACCATGACAGAAGTAAGCTTTCTTCTTTCTTCTTTTTATTTTTTATATTAATTACAGTTTATTTACTTTGTATCTCAGCTGTAGACCCGTCCCTCATTCCCTCCCAATCCCATCCTCCCTCCTTCATCTCCTCCCTGCCCCTCTCTAAGTCCACTGAGAGGGGAGGTCCTTCGCCCTTTCCATATGGTACTAGCTTATCAGGTCTCATCAGGACTAGTCGCAATGTCCTCCTCTGTGGCCTAGCAAGGCTGCTCCTCCCTCAGGAGGCCTGGGAATAGGAGGCAAAGAACCTACCACTGAGTCCATGTCAGAGACAGTCCCTGTTCCCCTTACAAGGGAACAGCTTTATTCATAATAGCCAGAACCTAGACACAACACACATGTCTCTCAATGGTAGAATGGATACAGAAACTGTGGTACATTTACACAATGGAATACTATTCAGAAATTTAAAACAAGGAAATCATGATATTTACAGGCAAATGTTGGGATCTAGAAAAGATCATCCTGAGTGAGGTATCCCAGAGGCAGAAAGACAGAAACGGTATATACTCACTTATAAGTGGATAGTAGACCTTTAAGATAGGATAAATATACTAAAATTTGTAAGCGTTCTTAACAAATGAAGGAGACCACATGGAGCTATACATCTGTGCAGAAAAGGAAACCATCATGTGAGCAAAATGACAGCCTACACAATGAGAAACCAATGTAAGCTATTCCATATCTTACAGGGATATTACCTAGAATGCATAATGAACTTTCAAAAAGGTGAACCTGAAGAAAGCAAATAATCTGATAATGGGATATAAAACTAAAATGAGGGCAATCAAAAGGATAAAATACAAATGACTAAGAAACTTTTTAAAAATGTTAACATCCTTAGCCACCAGGAAAATATAAATTAAAGCTAATTTGATATTTGATCTACCCCACTCATACTATCCAAGATCAATAAAATGTATGACAGCCTATGCTGGGGAGGATGTAGATAAAGGAGAACAGTTTTGTTGCTGGTGAGAGTGCAAACTGGTACAGCCATTATGGAATTCAATATGGAGCTTCCTCAAAAAGGAAAAAAAATAGATATACCACATAACAAGATCTAGCTACAGGACTCTAGGAAATACACCCACAGAACTCTACTAATTACTGCAGACACACGTGTTCATCCTTGTTTATTGACGCTGTCTCCATAGTGGCCAGCAACTGGGAAATGTCTATCTGTTCATTAACTAGATACATGGATAATGGAAATGTGCTATATTTACACAAGGGATTAGGACTCAGAAATAAGAATATATTCGACACACAAAGGAAGACACCATAATCCTAGTGGATATATTGTGCCACCCAGTAAAATCCCCAGTACCAAGAATAGTTTCTAGCGTAATGAAATACCGACTAAATTGATCTAATAGACCCCTACAAAAACAATTTTACGTTATTCCCAAAGCTGGTGTTAATATTCCACAACCTGAAAGTAAGGATTTATTGCCAAAGACACCACTTCTTTTTCTTACTGAGACTGGAGAAGCTTGGCTCCTTCTGACTATCATTCTTGGTCCAAGAAGATACTTTCATGGTACTAGAGGAAAAAAAATCAGTATCATTTAGCTACAAACCTTTATAACCTACAACAGCAATCTGCCTGCAAGATATATAGGTGAAATTGTGTCACATATCTTATGGGAGTCAGCAGTCATTTTATGAGTGGATTTAAGACTCATTCAAAAGGATAGAAAGTAAACCTGAACCTGCTAAAATAGCTATGTGTTATCCTATCCTAAGAGAACAATACTCAAGTTATCCAAACATGCTTACTTTGGGAGATAGTAAGGTTTTAATGCAATGGTGCTATAATATAGTAAAATACATATATATTTTATACATTGGATATTAAGAAGTATGATCATTTGGAAAGAATTTTTAACAACCAAATTTAGGCAGAGTGCAGAGAATCATATGAAAGAAGGGAGAGTTAGTAAGACCTGGAGGGGAGAGGAGCTCCACAAGGAGAGCAACAGATCCAAAATATCTGGGGACAGGGGTTTTTTCTGAGGCTGATACTCCAACCAAGGACTATGTTTGGATATAACCTAGAACTCCTGTACAGATGTAGCCTATGGCAGCTCAGTATCTTAATGAGTTCCTAGTAAGGGGAACAGAGACTGTCTCTGACATGAACTTAATTGTGAGCTGTTTGACCACCCTCTCCCCAGAGTGAGGAGCACCCTTGCCAGGCCATAGAGGAGGACATTGTAGCCAGTCCTGGTAAGACCTGATTAGCTAGGGTCAAATGGAAGAATAGGAGGAGCTCCTCTATCAGTGGATTTAGGAAGGTGCATGGGAGGAGATGAGGAAGGGAGGGTGGGATTGGGAATGAATAACGGAGGGGTCTCCAGCTGGATACAAAGCGAATAAAATGTAATTAATGTACAAAAATAAAAATTTAAATAAAAAAGACTTATTTTTTTTACTGTGGTTAAAAGCACTGGCTGCTCTTTTTTTTTTTCATTATGTTCTCTTTTTCTTCTTCCTCTTCTTTTTTTTTTTTTTCATTTTATTCACTTTGTATCCCCTGGTAGCTCCTTTCCTCTTCCTTCCCAATCCCTCCTCCTCCCTCCTCTTTCTCCACCCACGTCCCTCCCCAAGTCCACTGATGGGGGAGGTCCTCCTCCCTTTCCTTCTGATCCTAGTCTATCAGGTCCCACCAGTAGTGGCTGCAATGTCTTTTTCTATGTCTGGTAAGGCTGCTCCCCCCTCATGGGGAGGTGATCAAAGAGCAAGCCAATCAGTTCATGTCAGAGACAGTCCGTGTTCCCATTACTGGGAGCCCAGTATCAGTCTCAGAAAAGACCCCTGTGTACAGATCGTTTGGTTCTGTTGTTCTCCTTGTGGAGCTCCTTTCCTCTCCAGGTCTTAATGTCTCACACTTCTTTTATAATAACTCTGCCCAAAGTTTGGCTATAAGTCTCAGCATCTGCTCTGATACCCTACAGGATAGAATTCTTAACAGAAAGACAAGCAGCAGCAGTGAATAAATTGTAATAAATAATAAAATAAAGTAAAAGAGCTGAAAATCAAAAAAAGAAAAAAAAAGTTGCAAGAGAAATGAAAATAGTATGGAGCTGAATCCAGTAAAGAACTCCTCAAAGCAAACGTGAAGGCTTCTCATTAAATGTACATTTTCAGATCTAGTTAAACAAAGGCATTTGATTAACTTCAGACATTTAGAAGCCCCTTGAACAATGAATGGGAATGAATGTTTAGTACTATCCATGGAGTGGGAAAGAAGTCACATCAGCTAAATATGAAGCATGTGAAAAAATATTAATTTTTATAAGTTTTTACATGATCTCAGATGAAATTTAAGACTAGAGTGGAATATTTAATTAAAAAAATTGGATATCCCTTGCATAATTAGTATAGTACACAGTTGTGACCTAGTAGGTCATTTTTGACATGCTCTGTTGATTAAAAATAAATAAATAAAAAACTAAAGAACTGGTACCTAATGGACATTCCAGGTCTTTGAACTGGCTAGGTCTGAGGTTGGAAAAGCAATTTTTCTTCATCTCATATCTGAATTTTTTCAGAATTGACTACTAAAACCTTGCATTTTATATATCATGTTCTGTTTTATTATTCTAATAATTTGCCTTAATCTACTAATAGTATTATATATACAAGAATAATGTTAATGTATTTTAATATATCAATATATTTAATTTATAATCTATATACATATACTTTATGTATACATTTCATATAGAATAATTCATTATGCAGTATAATAATAGTCACTTGTGTATAACACAAACTATATATTCCAATATTCCTACTTTACCAATTAGAAATTAAAAGACATTTGTTAAATAATTTTTGTTCTTTAAATCACCATTTCCTTTTAAATTATTAGGAAACGCTAATAATGTATATAATTCATAGTGTTATGAAGAGAGACAAAATATTACATGCAAAATCTTAACAGAAATGACTAAGGTAATTATTTAATAAATATTAGCTATTATTATAGTAAAATTAAACATTAACAAATAAGAGTGTATGGATTATATTAATACATATGTGTGCTTCTGTACATATGTACATACTTATGAAGAGTAATAAACACATCTGTAGTTATATTCATTGGAATTTGAATATAAATGACTTTAAAAACATTTAATAAGCCTGAGTCTTATACAATTATAATACAGAATTCAAATGTGTAGGGGAGATGCTGAAAAAGTCGAATTTCTAGTTGTCAAGTATTCCCACTAGAGAAAAATAGGGCTCTTTCATGACTGGAGAAAATGCAATACTTTAACACAAACATGTACTGGAGACTCTAATCCACTTTCTTCTTACCATTGCACTGAGAGCATTATAAACCAGAAAATTGTTTGAGAGAACCACAGATAAGGAATTACAAATCTGGAGGTTCACGAATCATATAAAGCAGATGTAAGGTTAATTTGCATGGTTTAGTTGGCTCCTTTTTTTTTTTTCAATGTATTTCAACAGCTTGAAATTCTGAAAAACTGATAGCAAATAAAAAGATTTCCATGGGCTGCCTGATTTCTTGCTGACTAAGCCTGTCTGAAGGAAAAGCCAATTACTACAGCATGCATTTCCTTGTGCAAAAAGCAGAACATATTCATTGTTAAATAGAGCCATTAAATATTTAGCAGAGGGAGAAAAGTTTTATGAATGGAGATGAAAACCATGCAATACTACCTATGGATTTTTTTTCTCTTACACCAAAAGAAAACACCTTTTTAAGAGTATCCAGGAGAATTTCAAGCATAAAATATGATTTGATTTTATGTAATTCAGTGGTATTTTAAAATGTTGATTTTTTTAGGTTGGTATACAAGGAAGAGGGAAGAAACTTTACTGATATCAAGCTAAATTTTCACCTTAGAGTAATAAAAGAACCAATATGGTCGCTTGAACAAAGGACTAGCTGAAGAACTGGTATTCTATTTTTGGCCTCACTGATGACTTGCTCAATGACCTTGGACGTATCACTGAAATGGCTTTGTGCCTTGAGATTTCCAGCTGCAATACAGAGATTATAATGCCTGCCCTTACTTCATAGCACTATAGAATACTTTTAGTTGAGATGGTTTAAAAAAAACTCAAAAGCTTTTGAAACTATCAGAATTTACTATTAAATGAAAGTATATTACTATTTTTTATTGCTTGATGTAGTTTTTTTCACTCTGTTGTAGTATTTTTCTACATACCAGTAGGATATTAATAGATGGATTAATTAATATTAATAGATAAAATTAATAGATGAATACTTTTTGTTGACTGCTAAGGAGCATCCTATCAGTGACATATTGTTTTACTGGGTTGAAGTGATGGTTCTGTGATTAATGAAGAACACTTGCTGCTTGTCCAAAGGTCCTGAGGCCAGTTCCTGGTGTTACTTTTTGTAGCTCCCAACTTTTTGCAATGCTAAATTCATGGGATATGAGACCTGTTTTCCCTCAATATTTGCACTAACATGCACAGATCCTGCCACAGACACATACATTACAAATAAAGTAATCTACTAAAAATATACTCTAGTGGTCAAATAGTATAATTTCCATTCTTCAAAATATTTTAAAGAGTCCTACCTCTCACATTGTTTTGAAGCCTCAATAGCATAAGAATTGCAAAATGATTACATTAATTTCTCTACATAAAATCTTTATATTTGGCTTCATTATCATTTCTCTCCACAATTTCTTTCAATCACTACTGTGCATATAGCCTGTCCAAATGTATCTTATTCCTAAAACTAGAAAACCCATCACTGTATATCAAAACATCTTGCATACTCACATTGCTTCCTTCTACATAGAAGCATATGGCCTCATGCCTCAGGAAGATTTTTGAAATAATTGCAAGATTTCAGTAAAGGCATCTTATCTTGTTGGGTTTTATGTCCTCTTATAATATCTTTACTATTTCTACAATTATTATTTTTGAGGATTAAATTTTTTATAAGTTGGTCGTTTCAAATTCCAAAACAGAATCCTGTATGCTAAACACAGAGAGAGTCTGTTTACTGTATTCTGAAATGCTACTGAATTTTGATTTTTATGCAAACTCCTAAAACTTTTTAATTTCCCACCTCCAAGCTAGAATAACCAGAAGGAAGTCAGGCTTCTTTATGTTATCTACTTGCAGAGTTAACTTTCTAAACTAAGAATAGATCGATGATAGATAAAGATGATATATAGATAGATTCTTTTTTGTTGTTTTCATAGTGTTTTTTTTCTTGAATTACATTTTATTTTTATTAACATTTTTATTTTATATTAATCACAGGTTATGTACTTTGTATCCCAGCCATAGCCCCCTCCTGCATCCCCTCCCTATCCTCCATCCCTTCCTCATCTCCTCTCTGCCCCTTTCCAAGTCCACTGATAGATTCTTATAAATTTCTAGTAATATATAGATATGTTCTTATATGTTCTTAGTAATATGTATTCTTATTGAAAAGAGAAGCTTTACTCCTCTGCTTAGCATGTGGAAGTGACGATGATTGTAGCACATATACAAGTATTGGTGCAGGTGTGCATGACTATGTATGTAGGTACAGAACACAGAATGATGTTTCTGGTGTCCATTTGTATCACTTCCTGCCTTGTTCGTATGAGACTGAGTCTTGGCCTGATCAACCTGAACCTCCTATGTTCACCCTTGTGCAACAGTGGGACCATAAGTGTTCATGGCACCATGCCAAGCTCTCCACATAGGTGCTGGAATCAAATGTACTATCACACTTGTGTAACAAGCACACTTTTCTCCCACTTTAGTTAAGGAATTTAGGGATGTGTCACTTACTACTAAATATATCTTAATATGGCATTTTTGGTACTTAGGTCTGGCCATTTTCTACTTCTCAGATTGCTTTCAAAGCCTCCAAAACGCTATACTGTATTTCCATATATTTGTTCCCTTTATCCTGCTTTCCCAGTTCCTGTGCGTGTGTGTCTATAAAATTCTTATTTCAAACTTATTTCAAACACGTTTATCATCCTGATAGTCACACAGCTGAGAGATGGTAGGGCTTCAATTCACACCTCTTCAAATTATCCTTCTTGATCTCCAATATTACTCTTTAGCTTACAAATTTTATCATCATAATGTCCCCATCAGAACAAACTCTTAGAAAGCACCATCACAGTCTTTTATTTATTGATAAACTTGTACTCAGTTCTCGGGATTTATAAAATCACTATTTGTTGATCATTCTACATTCTACAACTACTGTGTGATTTCCAAACTATGGCACTTTCACAATCAATTTTAGATAAGCAAACAGGGGCAAGATATGGGATGTCTTGCTGCATTACTAAATGAGAAGGAGTACTCAGACATTGTGTCTAGTCCTTTAAACAACCTACCATTTAAAAAAGTATACTGACAACATGATTTGTGCTTATTTTTAAAGTATCTGTACATTTTATGATCACATTGCCATTAAGAATGACCTCCAACAATAATATTGAAGTATTATTTGATGTTCAAGAGTCAGCTTTTGTACAAAAACTCAGAATAGCTAAAATGATCCTATACAATAAAAAAACTTCTAGAGGTATCTCCATCCCTGACTTCAAGTTATGCCACAAAGCCACAGTGATAAGAACTGCATGCTAATGCCATAGAATTGACCGGTTGCACAACAGAATCAAACAGAAGACCCAGGATAAGCATGTGGGAGTAAATGAGGGATGATTCAAGCAGAGACTCCTAATATCAGAGGCCTTAGAAAGTGAAGAGGACATCCTCTAACTAGTCTAGTCTTCTAATAAAGGGCAAGGCACACCAACCAACGCACCCACAAAAAAAAAAAAAGACCCAAATGTTGCCCTATCCAAAAGATGTGCAGGGATAAAAATAGAACAGATAGGTCAGAGACTGAAGGAATGACCAACTGATTACTGGTCACACAAAAGACCCACCCTATCAAAGAGTACATACTCTTGACACTATGAAAGACACTCTGCTAAGCTTACACACAGGAGCCTGTCAGAGATGTCCTCTGATTGGTCTACCCAGAAAAGTCTCAAACCGGATCCTGAGTCTAACAGTCAAACATTGGTCAATGCTTGGGGAATGTTGGGGAATAGAGGGAGAAAAGAGAGAACTCCTGGAAGTGACTGGAGCTCCACAAGCAAAACAACAGAGACAATCATCCAGGGCCCAGAGGGGTTTGCTGAGACTGAAGAATCAATCAAGGACTAAACATGAACTGGAATGAGGCCCCTTACAAATAAGTAGCAGATGGGCAGCTTAGACTTCAAGGCTGTCCTTCAGTAAGGAAAGTGGGGACTGCATCAGACAAGGACTCACTTTCCAGCTTTTAGATCACTTTCCCCTTACAGGACTGCCTTGACAGGCCAGAGGGCAAGAATGCTGATGCAACTTGATGAGCTTGGGTGGAATGGAAAGGGAGTCCTCCTTTTCTGAAGAAAAGGAGAAGTGGCAAGGAAGAGAGGGTAAGGTTGGGAAGGGTGGAAGGAATGAAGGGTAAAAAGTCAGCCCTATCAGTGGACTTGGAGAGAGGTAGGGAGGAGATGAGGGAGGGAAGGTGGGATTGGGAGGAAATAAGGGATGGGGCTACAGCAGGGATACAAAGTAAATAACCTGTGATTAATATAAAAATTAAAATTATAAAAAAGTCAGCTTTTGTTCTTAAAGTCAAAAATGCATGTGTTAGGTTAGCTGCATTTAGGCATTTGTTACATCAAAGTGTGTATTGACTTATTAACAAAAACAAACTACAAAAAAGAAAACGAAAACAAAATTAAAAATCGTCATGAACAAAAATTCTTACAAACCCAGTTTTATATCCTTACAGGGAGCAATTAACCTATATTTACTCTGTGAATTTCTGTGGTGGCTTTTATAAGCACTATTGCCACAAATATCATTATAATATGTGGCCCTCATTTTATTAGTAAACGAGTACTTCCTTCAGTTACATTTTAATCCCCCTCTTAAATTCAACACTTTGTGCAGATTTTCACACTTGTGGTTCTTTCAGTTATGCTCACATGCTTAGCAACTCTTACAGTTTCAATCCAATGGCATTTCATGGGTCACCTATTTCTCTATTACATCTAGGAAGATGCTTATCCAAAGACTGGGAGTGAAACTCTTCTTTATACTTCTCGTTATTCTAGGTTTCGTTTCCTCTGCTTAAATAAAAGAAACATCTAGCTGCTCACCTAAGATGCTGTAGTTCTCTCTCCTTTATCTCTGCAGCTCTTGCTGAGACTAAATGGCCATTCATTCTCTCATCATGGCGTGCATCCAAACAGATTCTTTCTGTAGTCTTGTACTCTTCGGGCAACTGTATCAATGTGTCGAAGCTAATGAATGGTTTCTTCAATAAATGTCACATCTTTCTGCCTTTAATCACTTCATTATTCTGCCTCATATACATGCTCTTCTATTATATGTGCTTTAAATAGTTACCATCATAATGAATACTGCTATTCTTGGGGTTTTGCCTCTTTTCTTTTTAAAGAAATTGTAGGATTTCTTCTTTCCTAAACTGAGCATTATATCAAGTCACATTTTGAATTTTATAATAGAAACACATAGTAAATAAAGGATAATTGTCCATGTCTCATTTGTAAAACTCCATAGGCCATTGAATCTTCCTAAAGCTACTCACTAGAGAAGACAATATGGAGAAGCGTCAAAGTATAGTTCTGCTTTAAAAATAAATGATGTGTCATTGGCTTCTAAATTCAGTTGATTTTATAATAAAACTTTTATTACAAGCTAAAAATGTCATTGGTGAAATATTTTAGCAAAATTGTTTCTTTAATAATTTAATAGAAGAATTGAGTAACTAAGAAATTTATATAGAAATAGTTTGAAAATAATGTGTTAGTCATTAGTAGATTCTTTAAGAAAGGCATTAAAATATATAAAGGTTAGGAAAACAATATGACTATTTTGTAAACATACACAACAGATAATAATGTCAGAAACAATTTTTACTTGCCGGTAAGATGCTATGTTGCCCAGTTGGATAAAGATGCATATAAACGGTTCCATTGGTACCTATGTGTTGACTCTAGCATGACACTGTTTTTCATCCTCAAAAAAAAAAAAAAAAAAAAGATTGCCTTTTAGGGAAGAGGCTGAAACCTCACTCAGCAGGGCAAACAGGATAGACTTCAAAAGTAGAAGACAGGGAACAGGACAGGAGTCTTCCTGGAAGACTCTACCCACCAGGGTATCAAAGGAGATGCTGAGACTCATAGCCAAACTTTGGTTAGAGGGCCAGAAACCTTATGGAAGAAGAGGGAGATTGAAAGATCTGAAGGGGACAAGAACTCCACAAGTAGACCAACAGAACCAAAAAAAAAAAAAATGGCCCAGAAGGGCCTGAAGAGATCAATACTCCAACCAAGGACCGTGCATGGAGAGGACCTAGACCACCTACTCAGATGAAGCCCATAGGCTGCTCAGTTTCCAAGTGGGTTTCCTATTAAGTGGTGCAGGGGCTGCATCTGGCATGAACTCTTTGATCACCTCCCCCTGGGGGATGCAGCCTTGCCAGACCACAGAGGAAGAAGATGCAGCCAGCCTTAATGAAAACTGATAGGTTAGGGTCAGATAGAAGGAGAGGAAGTCCTCTCCTATCAGGGAACTAGGAAAAGGGCATGGGGGAGAAGAGGGAAGGTGGGTGGGACTGGGAGTAGATGAAGGAGCGAGCTAGAGCAGGGCTACAAAGTGAGTAAATTGTAATTTGTTTATTATTTATTTATTTATTATTTATACAGTATTCTACCTGCAAGTGTACCTGAACACCAGAAAAGGTCACCAGATTTTATTAGAGATGTTTGTGAGCCACCATGTGGTTACTAGGAATTGAACTCAGGACCTTTGGAAGAAAAGACAGTGTTCTTAACTTCTGAGCCATCTTTCCAGCCGCAATTAATTAATTTTAAAAAGGAAAACTTTCCAAATCATTTCCTTTAAGGAAATTTAAGAAGCAGCATGTCCTCATATCCCTGTGTCTCTTTTCCTAGAGCATGGTACGATGATAACACAGATTCAAGACAGTTAAGGAGACTGAAAATCACAGGAGTTGATAAAAAGTAGCAGTGAAATTAAAATAAATTTGTTGAAACTATGATAAATGATACCATTATCAATGAAGACTAGTATTTAGAAATCAAAATGATTATGTTGATAGGTAATATTTTGTCACAGTATTCCATGATGCAAAAATATATATTCCATCAGAACTACAAGCAATGTGGGGATTTAAACAACTTTGTTCCTGCAACTCAACATATGTCAGCTGTTGAATTAGTTGAGGTTTTTGTTGTTGTAGTTGTTATTCATATGTGTATGTATGAGTGTGTACATGTGACTTTGTGCATGTATGAGTCCATATGCCAAAGAATGACTGTGGTAGACAAAGAACAGCTTACAAGAGTAGAATTTCTCCTTCCATTATGAATGTTTCAAGGATCAAACTCAAGCTATGAGGAAAAAACAAGTTCTATAAACAATGGACCATTTCACCGGCAATAACTTAGTTGTGTAACAGTTCTTGTATTTTTTTAAACATCTTAGAAGACTATATAAGTCTGTGCTTCTGCGAACAAAAAATTGTCCCAAATCTTTGATGGCATTAATATTATTTACCAGATTTAAAAATTTAATTTATATATTAATTTATTACAATTTATTCACTGTGTATCCCCTCTGCAGCTCCTCCCCCATCTCCTCCCAGTCTCACCCACCATTCCTCTTCTACCCCTAAGCCCTTTCCCTAGTCTCCTAATAGGGGAGGATCTCTTCCCTTTCTATGTGACCCTAGCTTATCAGGACTCATCAAAGCTGGCTGCATAATCTTCCTAGGTGACCTGGCAAGACTGCACCAGTGCTACTTCAAGATCCAGCTATATCACACCAAGGCATATACCCAAAAGATGTCCCACCATTCAATTAAGACATTTGGTCAACCATGTTCATAGCAGCTTTATTTGTAGTAGCCAGAATCTGGTAACAACCTAGATGTCCCTCACTGGGGGGATGGATAAAGAAATTGTGTAACATTTACACAGTGGAATACTAAGCAAAAAAAAAAAAAAAACCAAGAAAATGGAAATTTCTAGGCAAGTGGATGGAATTAGAAAAGATCATCCTGAGTGAAGTAATTCAGAAGCAGAGAGACACATATGGTATATACTCACTTATAAGTAGATATTAGATGTACAATATAGGATAAACATACTAAAATCTATAGTCCTAAATAAGCTAAACAACAAGGAGGACCCTAGGGAAAAGGCTTAATCCACAGACAGAAGGTCAAACAGGAAAGACATCTTAAGTAGGAGAAGACAAGGAATAGGACCGGAGTCCTCTGAAAGATTTTATCAGATTTTTTTATGATTGACTCACCTGGTATTCTGTGTATCTTTCTTTCCATTGCAGAGTGAAGTTAAAGTAATCAATTCTGTTTGAAACACCTTTTCTATTGTGTGAGAAAAAAATCATGTTACCTTAAAATTTTTCAGTTATTATACCTAGTCTTATATCATATAATCTATATTTTCTCATATTTAAGGAAATAAACATATTAAATGCCCACATCAAATTTAATGTGGTATAATAGTAGACTTATACAACAGTGGATAAGACATCAAAGAGAAAGAAGATATTGTAATTTATTGGAAGTCCATGATTAAAGCAGTCAAATCTACCACACCCTGAAATATTTAACCTAAAATCCATCAACAAATGTTTTGTCTTTCATTTCATTCAGCTTAAAGTGCAGAATTTTGTACTCACTATCTGAATGTGATTCATATCTAGAAACCCATTATCTAAAATCATAAATGCAACAATTAATGCAAACTGGTGTTTGCATACAAGTTAAAGTGTATGAGAAAACAATTTAATACCTGTTACAGGAGTATAGGAGCAGCCTGCTGTTTTGTAAGTTACTTGTGAGATTAAAATTGCTATTCACCCTTTCCTCCCCTTTGAAACTATAATGTTTCTTCTGTACCACTGTATATTGGGAGTATATGATCTATTTTTGATCTCTATTTTACAGAGGGTTACACTAAAGAGATTGCATGAATCTCAGAAGAGACTTTGAGCTTTGTAATTTTAAACAATGTTGAGACTTTGATAGACTGTAGAAGTTTTTGAAGTTGGACTGAATGCATTTTTTGCATTATAATATGGTTGCAAGCCTATGGGAGCCAAGAAATGAAATGTGGTTGGTTTGAATAAGAATCTGACACTAAGGGTGCATATATTTGAATGTTCAGTCACCTGTGAGTAGAACTCTGATAATATTAGAAGGATTAGGAGATATGGCCAGTTTGGAGGAATTTTGTTTCTGACTATGGGCATTGAGGTTTTCAAAAGTCTATACTTGGACAAGAGTCTCTTTCTCTCTCTCTCTCTCTCTCTCTCTCTCTTTCTCTCCCCATCTGGATTACATGTAATTGAGCTGTTGGCCAGAGAGGACCAATGGGAATCCCCAAACAAACTAGGCTGTTGTCAAGACTATTGGTTGCTCTCCACAAACTGATGGCAAGAAGCTTCATTACTGAATACAACACACACACACACAACTCATTGAACATGGAAAGTTGGCTTCAACACTATATTTCAGCATCTTTGTTAGAGGAAAGTACTCTATAAGTTATGAAAGGGGAAATGTAAACACCAACCCAGCTACAAACCCTTTGATCAACAATGTTTTTCTGCCTGCAAGATATGCTAGGGAAGTTGTGGTGGACTTAAGTAACCATAAGCTGGAACCCATACTTGACACTGCTTGGAATACCGAGAACCTGTGACTAGAAATCCCAGAGAACAAGGTTAAAATCAAATTATATTGTTGAGAAACTGAGCAATAAAATTACTCCTAAAGACATTCTGCTATACTCATAGTTGGGCTAGTGTACCTAGTTCATCCGTCATTAGAGAAGCATCTTCCTGCAGCATATGGGAACAAGAGAGAGAGAGAGAGAAAGAGAGAGAGAGAGAGAGAGAGAGAGAGAGAGAGAGAGAGAGAAAGAGAAAATCACACAGCCAGACATATGAGTGACCTTGGAATATAAAGCCCTAAAAGGGGTATCTCCTTCAAATATCTCCCCTCAGGGCTCAGGAAACCCTGCAAAGGGGAGGCAGAAAAAAATAAGAGCCAGAGGGGATGGTGTATATGAAAAAAAAACAATTCTCTATAAATCAAGATTATCAAAGCTCATATGAATTCATAGAAACTTAGGCAACATGCACCAAGGATTGTTCAGGTCCTTCGGGTATATATTATGGCATCAAGTTCACTGTTTTCATGGGATTCCTGAACATAAGAGTAAGTAAATTTCTGATTCTTATATCTTCTCTTGAGTTGTTTTCTTCTCTTTCTGTTTTGTCCAAATCCAATTTGCTAGTTTTTCTTTTATTTTATCATTATATGACATTATATTAATTTCATTATATGGTATTGTATATATTTATGTTAATACTACATTATATTTTATTTACATATATATTATACCATATTTTCCTTAACAGAATAAAACTTTAATAAAGCATCCAATATCATATTTTCAAAGATGAGACAGACACAAAAAACAAAGAAATATTTGTCTCATGATTTGTTATTGTTTTTTGTTTGAGATTGGGCCTTGAACTTGCTAAGTAGTCAAGGTACTATTCACCTTTTAATTTTTCTTTAGTAATTTTTGACTCATCCTGGGACATAATTGTGATATTTTCTAGATTTTGTTTATGATGGGATATATCAAATCCTGTGCTAGTTTTGCAAAATAATTTTCTACTTTTGGGATACTTAATGGTTATTGTAATGATGAATTTCTAGACTGAAATTCAGTGGCATTTTATAAGGTATAGTAATATTTAAATATGAATAAAGTTTAATTCATTAAAAGAAAATCTGACATAGGGAGATACCATGAAATAGAAAAATAAGCACTTTAATTTGTATAAAATATAAAATTGACAATATAGTTTAGTAATGTTGGTTTTCTTTTTATTTTGTTTGTTTTTATTTATGTATTTTTAAAAGACATGTATTTTCTATGTATCCCTGCCTTTGCTCGACTCACTCTTGTAGACCAGGCTGTCCTTGAAATCAGAGATCTGCTTGACTCTGCCTCCCAACTGCTGGTACTTGTTTTTCTTTTAGGTATATGTTTATGTGCATGTTTGGGAAAATGAAATATTAGTTTTTATAAACTTGCACCAAATTTTGGCTGAATCTATACAGATCTGGCTTTTCAAATTTAATTTTACTACAAAAACTAAATAATCTCATGGCACTAAGCTGGGAGTGGTCATATTTTAGGTTCTAGTCTAGATATGAAGTCTCTTCCTCTTATTCTGCTAATTTGTGGAGTACATTTCTCTGCCTTGTTCCTGCTAATATTAGCATACTTGCATTGAAACCTAGCTGTTGACAGCCACACTGCATGAAATGTTTCTCCTAATTATGATATTAGAAAAGGATATGTTGTGAAAACTGTTTGCTTGCTTTGCTAAAACTTGCAAACTGTGAGTTCTCATTGCATTAGCCACAAGTTGTTGAAAAAAAATATAGTGCCAAAATTTACATTTTATCTTTTTAATGAAAACAAATTGAGTCATAAGTGAGATATATATGAATATCACATTTTAAATATTTTATTCTGAAAGATTTCTTATATTTTCCTCTAGAAGATACAGAATATATATTTTATAAACATAGTTCTTTTAAGTCTTTATTTTTTCATGTAATTGAAAATCAGTATTCTCTCTCTGACTTTGAATTCTCATTTTGAATTTGTACTAGAGAACACTCTAAACCTACAGAAAGCACAGACTACTGTAGGATTTTGTCAAATGGAGAAAAATGTGAGCAACTCATTCTTTTAGAATCACTTCCAGACATTATCAATGGAAATATATTAATAGGTAAAGTAGCTTTTGCCATTAATTTCCTTGTAGCCACAGACAAGTTTGCCTCCATGTTTTTCTGCATTTAGAAGATACAGGTATATTACTATAAACGTCCATCTCTGCAGAATATCACAGTTTTTAAAAGTTACCTCTGAGTCCTGAGTCCTGAATTCTGGCTGTATTCAAAGCCCAACTTCCAGCAGGAGCCTCCTGCTAAACCCAGGCTATTCCTGCAAGTAAACCAGATGAGCTGCCTGTGGGTCTCTCTTCCTTTGTCTCCCCTCTCTCTTTGTCCAGACACAATCTGCCAGTCTGGTCCCCAACAGGAGCTGCAGCTGTCCCTCACCCTTGCCCAAATCTCCTGTATATCTCACAAACCACCCCACTTGTTGCTTTGTCCCAGACACCAACCCTAGGAAGCAAACTTGTTAACCCAAAGGCTGCTCCTCCCAGAGCAACAGTCTGCTGAAGACTGGCCCACACCTCTCCTACACTTCCTGAATTCTAATCTTCCCAGTTTTACCCACAACTCTGTAGCTTGAAACCAGGCATGGCCTCCCTTTCACTTCTGACCCCATCAGCAATGGATCACAAGGACTGTCTCCATCACAACTCATCACATTTACCCTACCCTGCATCCAACACTAGTAAGCATTCCCTGTGAACATACCAGCTGAACAGGCCTGGAAGACAGGCAAAACACAGCCCATCACACACTCACAAAATCCAGAGAGGAAGCAGGAACCAAGGAACGAAACAGCCACTCAACAGGGCTGAATCCAGAAATCAGCACCTAGACGTTTAATTATCCCAAACCCAGAGGCCCAGACACCAGAGTAAGAACACAATCAAACAATCAATAACAGCCTGGGTGACATTACTCTGGCTCTGGTAACTGCTCCTAGGACTCGTTTACTCTTGCTGGATTCCCATGTCCAGCTCTAATACAAAATTATTTGCTTCATCTTTATATACATATAAATATATATATATTTGTCATGTCTGGTTGTTGCTCCTTAGAAGCCTGTTCTTTCCTAATGAAAGATAGAAAGGGAGTGGATCTGGAGAAGAGAGATGGTAAGGAAATGGGAGGAGTAGGGATAGTGGAAACTTTAACCAGGATATATTGTTTGAGAAAATAATCTATTCTGAATAAAAGAAAAAAAATTTCAAACGTTTGTACCAAAAATATTTGCCATATGGTGTATGGTAGGTTAAATAACTATCCTCTATCCTAACCTACCCTACCAAAATCTTCAGGCACAATAAGTAGATTGAGATGATCCTGGATTATCCTTCTCCCAGTGTACTCACAGGGATCATTTTAAGAAAGATGTAAGACAGCTGCACAGAGGAAGGCAACATGAATGTAGAAAACTTCCATTAAAAAATGTGCTAATGTGTCCCTGTAAGATACTGAGCTGCAGAAATGTTGAAGGTCAGGGGGCCCATGGGCTCCTTAGAGGTCTGACAAAGTTAAAAAAAAAAGTGAGTTCTACCTACAGTCTCAAGAAGGAACACTTAAGATTCTGTTATACAATCAAGCTATTACACTTTGATTGTATGTAATGAGATAGATACTGGACTTACAACTTAAAACCTTAATGGTGTTTGAACAATGTAAGGGTGTTTAAATTTACCACAGCCAGATTTATTTTAAAAAGCTTTCTAGCATCGTATATGAAAATTATATCTTTCTCTGTAAGTATGTGTAAGGACTACCTATACTGAAGCTTGTTCACATGAGAGACTGTCTCAGGGGATCTAGGATGCGCTATAGCACTTCTAACCAGTCTACAGCTACAGTTTTTAAGGTTTTGTATACTAGGAAAGTGAAAATGTGAGTTTTCTGGTCCATGAGGAAAGGAAAAAGCAGGTTTTTTCCTTACTTCTCCTTATTAAGGGTTTCCAGGCTGTTTAAAGGTAGATGCTTAGGGTAAGGCCATTACATGAGTGTAGCAATGTCAGCATCAGTAAGACTTCTAACTATATGGAATAATGTGTGATAAAAATGATATGGACTGATACATTTGTAACATATTTTTTATACCTTGCACTATGTTTTATCGCTTCTTAAATTACATATACAGTAATAATTCAGTGTAAGAGGATTATGTTGGGTGGAAACTGTCATCAGAAGATTTCATCCTTGTATGAGCATCATAGAGTATACTTAATCAAACCCCGATGGTACAGCCCATAAAACACGACACACTTAGGCTTTATGGTATGTCTGCATATCAGAAGCCTAGCATTCCAGGAGCTGTGTAAAAGAAATACACAAGATGACATTGGGTGTTAGGGGCTAGGTAGGGCCAAAACACTATACAGCGCCCTGTGAATGGAACAAGGAGTGATGGGTTTTTGTTCCCTGCCAGGGTAATGAGAGGAAAGGCTAGCAACCGACAGGTACCAGGGCTCTGGAGACTGGAGTTCAGGGCGTGGGGTTTGGCAATTTCCCCATAAAGCCATGGTCCAATGTTTCAAACACTATGATGTGGAATATTTTGCTTACTGTATTAGCATGAACTGTGAACAGGAGGAAACAGGGATACTACACTTTCTCTATAGTTCCGCTGTCTGATCAGCTTCACTGACTTGCTTTAACTTCCCCCAGTGAGGAGCCATGCTCCGAAGGGACTGGATGGATTGGTTCATCATTCCTTGCATCCATCCTGACGATAGCTTTTGACTCTTTCCTTTCTCATTCTTGGTTCTGCCCTTTGGTGAACGTAGGAAAAACTGCTGGGCCCGTTCAATTGAGTGTGAGGGAAAGTGAGTTAGTCATCAATCAGGGTAAAGAGAAATATGAAGCTGCTGCCAACATAGACTTTATAACTAAGACTACACTATAAGCAACATAGCATAGATAATGCATAAAATATTAGAATTACATTTATTATCATTAGCAAGCATCATATATTGTGTATGATGTCATGTGCTATGCTTTAGTACAATTGAAAGTACCAGTGAATTGAAAGTACAGTCACCATAGTGGTGCACTATGCTAAGGTTTCAATGACTAAAAGATTACAAGCTGATATTTCACAACATTTTAGCTCCATAATTACTTAAAGGAACAAATGACATATATATGTATATATGTTGAAGATAAAAATTACGTATATACAATGCCACTCTACAGATCATGACCATACATGGTGAAGAAAGCATTTTTATTTTTAAAATTGAACATTCCTCCATACTCAATCATTTTTTGTTAATGCACACATCTGAATTCATAGAAAGCCTTCAGTTTTCTTTTGTTCCTTTGCTGACTCATCTTCATATTATTAGGATTATAAGATTTCCTAGATACTTTTTCTTTAAAACTTAGGAACATATTTATGTATGAGCACCTTTTAATGCTGTCAACTTTGGGTTTTTTAATATATTATTATACCTCCATACTGCATAAGCTTTTTTTTCTAATAGCTTTCTCTAACAATTTGTAAATTTTTAAATTGATAGCACTATTGAAAGACACCATCACATTCTTATTTTCCTTAGCTATAATGATTTCTAAGTTGTATTATATTTTTGAAACGAAAGAAGAAATTAAATGATTCTTACCACAAAACTCAGAGCTATGATCTTCCCAAAGGGGAAAAAGGAGCTTATGCCAATAAACAAAAACAAAACATTGCAAACACCCGCATTAGAGAGCTTGATGGACAGGGATTGAACCTTGCAGCTGAATGAGCAGGATAAATGATAACAGGCTTTAGTGATAGCAACATTAAACAGGCTTGATTATGGAAAAGCGCAATCTGAACATTGTATGTCAGCAACACACAAAGCTTCAAAGCAGATTATCCAAGAGTGTAACAGAGATGAATTAGCATTGGTGTCTCTAGAGCTTATAAACATCATAAACCAAAATAATAAACTTTGTCATGCACATATGCAAGCAAGGAAGGCAAAAGGGCACTCCTATATGAATTTGAAAAACAAGAAAAAATAAAACTATGAGAGCTTATGCAATGATAATTATGTGATAACATAAGAAACAAATGTTTTTAAATTCAGCATTATCACACTAAATTTTTTAACATATTATGTGCAAAGATATCATCCACTATGACCAAGTAGGCTTCATCCCAGGTATGCAGGGGTGGTTCAAAATATGGAAATCCATGAATGTGATCCACCATGTTAACAAACTGAAAGAAAAAATCCACATGATAATCTCCTTAGATGCAGAAAAAGCATTTGACAAGATCCAACATCCATTCATGTTTAAAGTATTAGAGAGATCAGGGATACAAGGCACATACCTTAACATAATAAAGGCAGTATACACTAAGCCCATAGCCAACATAAAACTAAATTGAGAGAAACTTAAAGCAATCCCATTGAAATCAGGGACAAGGCAAGGCTGCCCACTCTCTCCATATCTCTTCAATGTAGCTCTGGAAGTCCTTGCAAGAGCAATAAGACAAATAAAGGAGATCAAGGGGATACAAATCAGAAAGGAAGAAGTTAAAGTATCACCACTTGCAGACAATATGATAATAGACCTGAGTGACCCCCAAAATTCTTCCAGGGAACTCCTACAGATGATAAACACCTTCAGCAAAGTGGGCAGATACAAAATTAAATCAAAAAAATCAGTAGCCCTCCTGTATACAAAAGATAAAAGGGCTGAGAAAGAAATTAGGGAAACAACACCCTTCACAATTGCCACAAAAGACATAAAGTGGGGAGATCCAAGATGGCTGCCATGAGAGAACACTGTGTCTGAGGAGTAGGAGAGCAG
>CM053753.1:81809417-81826558 GCA_028658305.1 Pachyuromys duprasi | reverse complement strand
GGAGGGGGCGGGGAGGAGGGAAATGAGGGAGGGAGTGGGAGGGTAGGAGGGAATGAGGGAGGGGCTACGCCTGGGATTCAAAGTACCTAACCTGTGATTGAGATAAAAATAAATAAATTAAAAAAAAACAAGACCCCCCCCAAAAAAAGACATAAAGTACCTTGGTGTGACCCTAACCAAGGAAGTCAAAGACTTGCATGAAAAAAATTTCAAGTCTGTGAAGAAGGAATTAGAAGAAGATATCAGAAGATGGAAAGATCTCCCCTGCTCATGGCTTGGCAGGATTAACATAGTAAAAAATGGCCATTTTACCAAAAGCAATCTACAAATTCAATGCAATTCCCATCAAATTACCAACACAGTTCTTTACAGACCTTAAAAGAAAAATTCTCAACTTCATATGGAATAACAAGAAACACAGAATTGCTAAAACAGTTTTCTACAATAAAAGATCTTCTGGAGGTATCTACATCCCTGATCTCAAGTTGTACTATGGAGCAACAGTAATACAAAATTCATGTTACTGGTATAGATACAGAATGGTAGATCAATACACCCGAATAGAGGACCCTGAAATAAACCCACACACATATGGACACCTGATTTTGTACAAAGACACCAAAACCAAACAACAGAAAAAAGATAGTTTAAAACAAACAAACAAACAATATGGGCAGAAAAAATAGAAAGGTCCGTTATAAAATATACACATTATACTTACCTTTGTTATTCTTTAATAATTTCTTATTAAATACAAGTATATCATTATTTCTTCCATTTTCTTCCTGTATCCAACTTCTTCCATGTATCCCTATTTCTCTTTCTCAAATTCAAGGAAAAAAGTTCTATGTTATTATTATTACAAATAAGTGATTATTTATAAGTTTCTGGCAATAAAAAGATTCAAGACACAATTGAAGACAACAGAAAATGACATATATAAAAATAGTGCAAGAGCAGGAATAAGCATTAAACTTTGTTTGATATATTTTACCAATATATCATTTCTGTATCTATAAATTTGTGTATTGAAGCATACAAGAACTGGATGGCATAATAGTTTCTCTGAAGTCCATTTACCACTTCAGAACATGAGCTATTTGGAAACTGATTTATGGTAAAAAGTTAAGACATTAGTATATGGTCATATGAATGACAGCAAGGGCCTCATTCAAAGGAGCACTTTTTTTTTTCTCAATCTTGACAGCAATTGCCTTTTATTCACTGAGAAATCTTCCTGTCATTATTATTATTATTAATCACAGGTTATGTACTTTGTATCCCAGGCATAGCCCCCTCCCTCGTTCCCTCCCCCTCTCCCCATCCCTTCCTCATCTCATCCCTGCCCCTTTCCAGGTCCACTAACAGGGGAGGACATCCTCCCCTTCCATCTGACCCTACTTATCAGGTCTCCTCAGAGCTGGCTGCAATGTCCTCTGCTGGGGTATAGCAAGGCTGCTCCTCCTTTGGGGAGGGAGGGGTGCGAGAGGTCGAAGAGCCAGCCATTGAGTTCATGACAGAAATAGTCCCTGTTCCCCTTACTAGGGTACCCAGTTGGATACTGAGCTACCATGGGCTATATCTGAGCAGCAGATCTAGGTTATATCCATGCATTGTCTTGGTTGGAGAAACAGTCTCCTAATAGACCCCTGTGCCCTGATATATTTGGTCTTCATGAAGGTCTTGTCCTCTCCAAGACTTACTAACTCCCCCTTCTTTCATATGATTCCCTATACTCTGCTGAAGGTTTGGTTGTGACTCTTAATATCAGCTTTGATACATTGCTAGAGTCTTTCAGAGGCCTTCTGTGGTAGGCTCCTGTCCTGTTGCTTGTTTTCTCCTACATTCAATGTCCCATGTGTCTATCTAAGTGAGGATTGATCATCTTACCCCAGGTCCTCTTTTTTGTTTATCTTCTTTAGGTGTACAGATTTCAGTATGTTTATCTTATCTTATAGGTCTCTATAACTGAGTATATACAATGTGCTTCTCATTCAGGATGATCATTTCCAGGTCCCACTATTTGCCTGCAAGTTTCATGATTTCCTCATTTTTAATTGCTGAGTAGTATTCCATTGTGTAAAAGTACCATAATTTCTGTATCCCTTCCTCGACTGAAGGACATCTGTGTTGTTTCGAGGTTCTGGCTATTACGAACAAAGCTGCTACAAACATGGTTGAGCAAATGTCCTTGTTGTGTACTTGACCATCTTTTGGATATTTGCCTAAGAGTGGTATAGCTGGGTCTTGAGGAATCACTATTCCTAATTGTCTAAGAAAGCGCCAAATTGATTTCAAAGTGGTTGTACAAGTTTGCATTCCCACCATCAATGGAGGAGGGTTCCTCTTTCTCCACAACGTCTCCAGCATGTGTTGTCACTTGAGTTTTTTATCTTAGCCATTCTAATGGGTGTAAAGTGAAATCTCAAGGTCATGTTGATTTGCATCTCCCTGATGGCTAAGGATGTTGAACATTTCTTTAAGTATTTTTCTGCTATTCTGCAATCTTCTACAGAGATTTCTCTATTTAGCTCTGTGCCCCATTTTTTAAATGTAATTTTTTATATTAATCACAGGTTAACTTCTTTGTATCCCAGTCGTAGCCCCCTCCTTCATTCCCTTCCACTCTCCTCATCCCTCCCTCATCTTCTTCCTGTCCCCCTCCAAGTCCACTGATGGGGGAGGACCTCCTCCCCTTCCATCTGACCCTAGCTTATCTTGTCTCTTCAAGGCAGCTGCAAAGTCCTCTTCTGGGATCTAGCTAGGCTGTTCCTCCCATGTGTGTATGTGGGTGGGGGGGTGTCAATGAGCCAGCCATTGAGTTCATGACAGAAATAGTTCCTTTTCCACTTACTAGGGTCCCCAGTTGGATACTGAGCTAACCTGGGTCACATCTGAACAGGGGTTGTAGGTTTTATCCATACATGATCCTTGGTTGGAGAAACAGTCTCATAAAAGACCCCTGTGCCCTGATCTATATGGTCTTTATGGAGCTCTTGTTCTCGCCAAGTCTTAATAACTCCCCCTATTTTCATATTATTTCCTGCCTTCTGTATGTTCAGATGCTTTGCTGTTTTTGTTCTTGTTGAGCTCTAGCTTTAGACCATGATGGTCAGACAAGATACAAGGGATTATTTCAATCTTCTTGTATCTGCTGAGGCTTTCTTTGTGACCAACTATATGGTCTATTTTGGAGAAGGTTCCATGAGGTGCTGGAAAGAAGGTACACTCTTTTGATCTAGGGTGAAAAGTTCTCTAGACATCTATTAGGTCCATTTGATTTAGGGCTTCTGTAAGTGCCCTTGTTTCTCGGTTTTGCTTCTGACTGGATGATCTTGGTGAGAGTGGAGTGTTGAAGTCTCCCACTATTAGGGTGTTGGGATCAATATATGATTTAAGCTTTCAAAATGTTTTATTTACAAATGTAGGTGGTCCTGTATTTCGGGCATAGATGTTTAAAATTGTGATGTCCTCATGTTGGAATTTTCCATTGATGAGAAAGAAGTGCCCCTCCTCATCTTTCTTGATTAATTTTGGTTGAAAGTCTATTTTATTAGATACTAGGATCGCTAATCCAACTTGTTTTCTGTGTCCATTTGCTTGAAAAAACATTTTTCCAGCCCTTTACTCTGAGGTAGTGTTTATCTTTGTTGCATAGGTGTGTTTCTAGAGTGCAGCAGAATGATGGATCCTGTTTCTGCAACCATTCTGTTAGTCTGTATCTTTTTATTGGAGAGTTGAGTCCATTGATATTTATAGATAATAGTGATCAATGACTGTTTGTTCCTTTTATTGTGGAGTTGGTGGTCATACTATGATTCATTGCTTTTTTGTTGTTGTTGTTGTTGGGAAGTTATCTGTATCCTATATTTTCTTTGGTGTGGTTGTTTTTGTTGGACTGAAGTTTTCCTTCTAGTATCTTCTGTAAGGCTGGGTTGCTTTGTAGATATTGCTTAAATTTTGTTTTATCATGGAATATTTTGTTTTCTCCATCTATTTTGATTGAAAGCTTTGTTGGGTATAGTAGTCTGGGTTGGCATCTGTGTTTCCTTAAAGACTGGATGACCTCTGCCCTGGCCCTTCTGGCTTTCACGGTTTCTGATGAGAAGTCTGGTGTGATTCTGATCAGTCTACCTTCATATGTTACTTGACCCTTTTCCCTTGCTGCCTTTAATATTTTTTGTTTTGTTTTGTTTTGTTTCGTAGGTTTAGTGTTTTGACTATGATGTGACAAGAGGTACTTCTTTTCTGGTCTAGTCCATTTGGTGTTCCATAGGCTTCTTGTATGTTTATGGACATCTCTTTCTTAAAGTTGGGAAAATTTTCTTCTATGATTTTCCTGAAAATATTTTCCTGTCCTTAGAGCCTGGAGTCTTCTTGTTCATCTATTCCTATTATTCTTAGGTTTCGTCTTTTCACAGTGTCCTTGATTTCTTGGATGTTTTGTGTTTGGGACTTTTCTGATTTTACTTTTTCTTTGAGTGAGGAATCAATTTCAGCTCCCAAGACTCTCTTCCATCTCTTGTATTCTATTGGTGATGCTTCCCTTTCTGGTTCCTGATCTTTTCTCTAAGTTCTACAGTTCCAGGTTTTTCTCTGTTTGTGTTTTCTTTATAGATTCTAATTCTGTTTTCATACTTTGCAGGATTTCCTTCATCTAATTGAATGTGTCTCCTTTTTTTTTATTATTTCCTCTCTGTATGTCTTTAATTGTTCCTCTTCATGGACAGTTATATTCTTCTGTATTTCTTTGAGAGTTCTAGTCATTTCCCCTTTTTGTTCCTCTAATAACTGCATAAGCTTAGCTTTAACATAGTTTCTGCTGAATTAAAATTTCCATTGATTTTGGGTGTTGCTGGTGGGACTATAGTGTCCTGATTTTTGTTGGGTGAGTTCTTATATCGACCTTTGACCATTTGTTTATACATAATCAAGGAGCTGTTTGTTCCTTGAGTGTGAACTTTAGACTGGAACTGTAAATCTCTGGTGTCTGGAGTATTCTTCAGGAAGATCAAAGAGGTCCAGTGGTTTGAGAGTGTGTGTTGTTGCTTTAGTTGTATCTGTGGGATGAAAAGCAGCTGGTGCAGAATCGTTGTGGGGGCGGGGGAGTGAGTGTGTGTGTGTGTGTGTGTGTGTGTTGTGTGTGTGTTTGTGTGAGCATGCGCTTGCACAGTCAGAAGGTGTCTTGAAGGGGAATGCTAGAGAGTGTAGATGCTTGGGCTATGGGGGTTGGGAGCAAGCACAGGAGGGGAAGTGGGTGCTAGTGCATTTAGCAAGTGCAGATTGCGGGCTCCAAATGCCTGGGCAGGTTTTCTCAATAGCCAGTGTTCTTCAATTTGTGGTGGGTTCAGCAGCCTGAACTCTGAGGTCTTTGTTTGAATTTGTGGGCAGGACATGTACTCTGTTGTGGGCTCTGTGGGCCTAGCCCTGTGCTCTGTGCTAGAAACTGTGAGCACTTCAGGCTGTTCCCTGCTCTGGTCCGGGGGCTTCGTACCTCACTCTGGGCCAGAGGCTGAGTGTCCCAGATTAAGATGGCAACTGGGGGCTTCGCTCTGGTCTGAAGGCCCTGCACTCCAATCATGGTAGGCAACTAAGGGCTCTGCTCTGGTCTGGAGGCTCTTTGCTCTGGGCTGGGCTGGCACCTAAGGGCTCTGCTCTGTTTCCGATACTTGGTGCCTCCTTCTGAGCCAGTGGCTGTGCACCCTGGTCTGGGATGGTATCTTGGGGAGCCTCGGTCTGGACTGGAGACTGTGTGTTCTGGTCAAGGATGGCAGCTGGGGTTCCTAGGGAGGTTGCAAGCTCAGATCTAAGCGGTGTGTGCCTGCCGGTCACCTGGAACTTTTCCAGGGACTGACTGGGTGTCCCAAAGACCTTCCCACTTGATTTCCTCACCTTAGAATTTCCTCTCACCTTGCAATCACAAACGCTGGTGTTTTAGGTCCCAGAGTTCAGTCTCCTTGTCACTGTGCTGATAATGCTGTCCTACTCCTCAGACACAGTGTCCTCCTGGGGTAGCCATCTTGGATCCTCCCAGGAGCACTTTCTTTAAGAGAGAGAGAGAGAGAGAGAGAGAGAGAGAGAGAGAGAGAGAGAGAGAGAGAGAGAGAAACAGACAAAAATGTTACATGAAGATATGGTGAGAGATTGAGTAGATCTCAGTCTCAAACTATGAAACAACTAGTTCTAGAGACTAATGCATTTTATGTAAAAAAATACAGATACATTCTTCTTTGAACTCCCAGAATGATCTAGCACCAATTTCAAGTTTATAGTTGTCTGAAGTGTGACTTAATTAATTTCTCTCATTTAAGGCTCTGGTTAGGTGACTGCAGATTCCAAGATGACTCAAAAGCAAACCATATCACTAAAAACTCTACTGCAGCACAGGTAACAGCCCACTGTAACTGTAACCTGGAAGTTCTCTATTCATCCTGAATGCAGCTCCAAAAAGATCCCTTGGCATCTCAGCTAGGCATAGTCTCCACTCACATCAGGTGGTTTCTGCCTCTAGAGCATTGAGAAATGGATAATCCTGACCAACACAAGTTTTAATTTTCCCAAACCCATGGTTTCATATCTGCAGACTCTCATGAGCCTCCTCTTCCATTTTGGGTGAAAATTCCAACTCTTAGAAGGCTGATTTACAATATAAAACATATGTATAGCTACAATGTCTTTATAATATTATGCACATTTACCTTGCAAACATTTTTCAAAAGTGATTAGAATAAAATACTCACATGTAGCTATATAGCTATACTAACATACAACTTTAAGTTGTGCATGTCATTGCCACAACTTAACAGTTCTTCAAATAATTCTAGAATGGGGATGTTATTTCTAATTTTAATTTAAATTTTTAAATGCTCATAATTTCTTGACTCACTGGCAGAATCAAGTACCTCTCAAAAGTTTAAATACTTTGTGTTCCATGTAACAATATTGCATAATGTGAAATTTTATTATTTGCTTTCTTTTAATAGCTTTCAGTAAATGTTTTATGGCCATATACTAATACAATATATATAGAATACAGTTTGAGCAATCAATACATGTACATAATGAGGGATGGTCAAGTTAGAAAAATGACAATTTTTATTTTCTTAAATAATTATAGTTTTATATTGTTGAGAAATTCTGAGTTTCTCAATTTTATTTGTTTATAAAACATAAATAAACTGTTGTAAGCCATAATAAACATATAGATCATTGGGAATTTTTTATCCTTTTAAACTGTAATTTTTTTAAGTTCCTCTTTTTTTCTTTTTTTTCTCTTTTTCTTTTTTTTATTTTTTATTTTTTTGTTATCAATCACAGGTTAGGTACTTTGCATCCCAAGCATAGCCCCTCCCTCATTCCCTCCCACCCTCCCCAACCCTCCCTCAACTCCTCCCCGCCCCCTCCAAGTCCACCAACGGGGGAGGATCTCCTCCCCTTCCATCCAACCCCAGCTCATCCTGTCTCCTCAGGGCTGGCTACAATGTCCTCCACTGGGATCTAGCCTTAAACTAAATTTAAACTTAAACTGTAATTTTTAATCTATATTTTTGTGTTTTGACTGCATGTATCCATGCCCATAGAAGCCAGAAGAGGGCATCAGATAGCCGAGAACTGGAGTGACAGATGCTTGTGTGGGACCACACAGATGCTAGGAACTGAACCAGGGCCTCTGGAAGAGATCACGGAGCTCTTACCTACTGAGACTTAATAAGGGCTTCTTTTGAATATCCCTTTGTTCCTGATTGTATTTGACACCAATAACAAAAGGCAGACAAATATTTAGTGCCTCCAATTTCAGCAGAGATGGCAGCAGAAAGAAAATGACTGAAGAATTCCAGGGAGAACTGCCTAGGGGTAATGTTTCCTATACCTGAAGAAATTATCAGTCCAGCTCAACTCTGTAGATAACTGATTTTCTCTCTGTCTGTGGTCTTTAGGTATCTGTAGCTCTTTGTCAACGGATGGGCCACATGAGATTTCCCAGTAAGATGATGGCATGTCCATGGGTATTGTTATTGTTTGGTTCAAGTTCATGCAGTCATAATATAGTATCATGGGTGTAACTTTCAAGTCATTTCTAAGAGAGAGTAAAACTGAGGGTAACAAAGGAGGGATTGAAGGAGAAAACACAATGTGGAAAAACTGTACTTATATCTTTATCTTGATTTATTATTTATTACAATTCATTCACTTTGTATCCCAGCTCTAGCCCCCTCCCTCATTTCCTCCCAGTCTCATCCTCCCTCCCTCTTCTTCCCCTTTGTCCCACCACTAGTCTACAGATAGGAGAGGACCTCCTCCCTTCTATCTAACCCTAGCCTGTCAGGTCTTATGAGGACTGGCTACATCCTCTTCCTCTGTGACCTACCAAGTCTGCCCTCCCCTCAAGGGGGAAGTGATCATAGAGCCAACCACAAGGAATCTTATGGAAGAAGAGGCTATAGAAAGGCCTGGAGGGGACATGAGCTCCCCAAGGAGATGAACAGCACCAAAAATCTTGTCCCAGGGGTCCTGCAGGGACAGATACAACAACCAAGGACCATGCATGGATATAACCTAGACTGCCTGCTCAGATGTAGACCATAGGTGGCTAAAACTTCATGTGACTTTCCTAATCAGGGGAGCAGGGGCTGTCTCTGACATGTATTTACATCTAAAAATTAAAATAGAAAAAAATAACAAGCATGAAAGAAACAGAAGCAGCTGAAGAGTTCCAGCCAAGGTCGGAAGCTAAGAGTAAGTGACATGAGGATAACTGAAGTTGGTGAAATGCTAGAAGAAGGAGAAGGCAGGTATGATACTCCACGGATTATAAGCCTTGGTTGTGTAAACCCAAAAGAATTTCCTAACCCCCAAGGTTCAACAGCTGAATTCAGGACTATGGTTGGCATTCTAAACCTGTTCACTGACTACTTAAAACAACGACGCCCTAGCCTGAATGCTCACAGCCCTAATTCTCTAGCTCTCGCAGGTTATAGATACAAGCCTCTAGATGTGGAAGCTTGGCCTGGATCTCAGAGCTGTCCACACTAACGAAGCTGCCCCTGTGGAAGAGTCTACGTGAAGAAGCTCCAGCTGCTCCTTCGCAATGAGAACATATCCACAGTGCTTGTAACGCGATGAGGACATCGTGCGAAAGATTATACCAAGTCCCTCACCAGCTATTGTCTTTCAAAGAATACCAAAATATTTATATAATGCAATCAACTTGTTTTTCAAAGCATGGAATTAACAAGGAATATTTTTTAAATATGTCTAATATTTGCATACATAATCTCTTTCAAGCTACCACACAGAAATAGTTTAATAATAGCAATTCACTTTGTTTTCCATAATGAAAAAAGCTTTCAAACATTAAAATAATTAAAACTGAAGAAGTGGGTTAGCCTTACATGCCATAACCTAATGCTCCATTTTACATATTTTTTGCATTTTTTCAGTGATTGAATTAGTCACTCATTCCCATCTATTGTATAAAAATATGAATTCTTGATAGAACTCCAGTTTATTGACAAGTTACATAAAAGAGATATGTAATGTATAATGCAGAATAAATATACTATTTACTATAAAACGCTGATAAATTTAGCCAGGATCTAATTTTAAAGATTTATTTTTATGACCTGTGTGTTTGTGTGTGAGTGTGCATGTGTGCAGGATTGTGTGCATCTGTGTGCAGGTGTCAATAGAAGACAGAAGAGGGTGTTAGACACCTGGAATGGAGTTACAAGCTGCTGTGAACTGTTCACAGGAGGGAGGGCTGGGAATGAACACTGGCCCTCTGTAATTACTGCAGCACAGGAGAGCCATCTCTCCTGCCCCAGAACCTAATTTTAAATAAAATGTATAAGAAAGATATAATGCTAAATCAGTAAATGTTTTCAGAGAAATGAGTTCAATCTAAATTATAAGAACAGTAGAATTTTGTAAAAGAATAACATTCAGAAGAGGAAAATTAAGAGTAAATCTTGCCATTGAAAATGTTACCAGACATAAAAAGTTTTAGTTTATCTTGGAATTATCATTAATTTTTTTAATTACCTAAAGTTTGCTTTAATTGCTGTGAACACGTTTGATCAATTAAATATTCAAATGTTAGATATAATAATTTGACAAAATAAATGATTTAAAGTTCAAAAATTCAAAGACACTCACAGCAAATAATTAAAGGACTCTGCTCTTTGAATCCACATTCCCATCTTTTCATATTTGAAGATTTTTGTTGTTGTTAGTGCATGTGTGGCTTTGAAAAACCAAATTGTGGCTTATGTTTCTTTCCGCCCATTCTTTTTAAAACCTGTCACCATCCTGGGCTCAGCTTCTCAATTTAATGGGTAGCTTGATGCCTATTTTTAAAAAAGATCCTCCCCATCCCTGGCTCCTGCAATCCCATCTGGTCGATCTGCTGCTCCTAATGTTGCAAGCAGTCACACTATCTGCCACAGTTACTCTTTCTCTATTGCTGAAGGGTTTTGCTCTCCTCTGTTGATTGTGTTCTGATGATTTCAGTTACCTGCAGCAGCCTTTCCATCCTCCAACCACTGCCCCTTTTCACCTGCAATCCCCAAATCCTCACATTATCCTAATGTGATTTTCTCTCACCCTCTCTGTTTATCTAAATCTTACTTATCTCTCATGACCCGGAATAACTCCTATCTGCCTCACTGTAAACTTCCTTTGATTACTTTTGCTAACATTGACCTTTTCTTTATTCCTTCAACTGTATATATAATCCAGTTTCAAAGCCTAGAACATTAATATTCCATAATTATTCTGCATTCTTTCTTCAAAACATTATTAGCCTCTTGAAGGCAAGGGTTACAATATATTACTTTATATTTTTCATACCAATAACAGTAACTCACAGTTCAGGGAGGACATGGGATGTGTTCTAAAGGGGATAAGCTGATTTGCAGTATCCTTATAAATCATCCATTAAAAATTCTCAAGCAATTTGGTATGTAAAATATCATGCAAACATTATGATAGTAGAAAATTGTGAACTGAACACATGTTAAAATTCTTTTCTTTTCTCTTCTCTCCTCCTTCCTACTCAATACGCTTTCCATTCCATTCTTTTTTCTCATTTGTTATATACCCCATTGATTGATGCTAGTAACATTATATTTTGTATCTAAACATTTCAATACTTATTCCCAATAGCATCTCTCCTACACAGTGACACTATATAATTGTCATAAATAAATTGTAAAACAAACAATTATTAAACTCCTTTGGATGTAAATTATTTTCCTCTGTGAAATTATTTAGATAGAATAAACTACTTTCAAGGTTCTAAAATTTGCTTGAGAGTCAAAAATCAGATTCTCTTTGTCTTTCAATATTGACTACTTTTGTTTGAAGAGCATTTGATTTAAGACCAATTCATCATCCTTTGGTCTCTTGGTCTGCCCTATGTTTTATAATTTCATATAGGATAATTCTTCCAGAAGAAAAAATGTTTCAAGAGCTTTATACATTATTCTTATTAGTTCTGTGCTCCTTCTGACCTATAAAAGTATTAGAATCACCTACAATATGTTCTTTTTCCCCTTTTAGCTTAGTGATATTTGCTCATCAAATACATGGTCTCCAAAGCCCACCAATATTTCACATAATCAATTGCTTTTTTAATTTATTTATTATTGATTAAAATGTATTCACTTTGTATCCTCTCTGCAGCCTCTTCCCTCATCTCCTCCCAGTCCCACCCACCCTTCCATTTCTGCCCCTATGTCCCTCCTCTAGTCCACTGATAGGGGATGACTGCCTCCCCTTCTATATGACCCTAGCCTATCAGATCTCATCAGAGATGGCTGCATATTCTTTCTCTGTGGCCTGGAGAGGCTGCACCACCAGGGAGAGATGATCAAAGAGCCAGATAGTGAGTTCATGTCAGAGACAGACCCTGTTACCCTTACTAGGGAACCCACTTGGAAACTGAGCAGCCTATGGGCTTCATCTGTGCAGAGGGTCTAGGTCTTCTCCCTACAAGGTCCTTGGTTCGAGTACCAGTCTCTGCTGGCCCACCTGGCCCAGGTTTTTCAGCTCTGTCTGTCTCCTTATGGAGCTCCTATCCCCTCCAGGTCTTTCTAATCTCACCCCCTCACACACACACACATACACTTTTCCACAAGATTTCCTGCACTCAGCCCTAAGTTTGGCTGTGAGTCTCAGCCTCTGCTGCTATACCCTTCTGGAGAGAACAGCAACAGCAGACGCTCTAACATCAACAATAAAAAATGGGGACCTCCTGACTATCAATTGCTTTTTATTTCAAAACTGCTAACAAGAATAAAACTTTCTATTTTGACTACAGCATGAACATGTGCTCAAATTCTCAATGGACTTCCACTGACAATCATCCGATGGGTAGAGTCTTTGAGAGGCCCCCTGTGGCAGGCTACTGTCCACTCCCCTGTATCTCCTACTCATGATACCTATCCTGTTTGCCCTTCTGAATGAGGAATATGCCTTTTGCCTAGCTTCCTCCTTGTTGTTTAGCTTCTTTAGGACCATAGATTTTAGTATATTTATCCTATATTATATGGCAAATATCCATTTTAAGTGAGTATATACTGTATGTATATATCTGCTTCTGAGTTACCACACTCAGGATGATCTTTTCTAGTTCCTTCAATTTGCCTGCAAATTTCATGATTTCCTTTTTTTTTTTAATAACTGAGTAGTATTCATTCCATTGTGTAACTGTACCACAATTTCTGTTTCCATTCTTCAGGTGAGGGACATTTAGGTTGTTTCCAGTTTCTGGTTATTATAAATAAAGCTGCTATGAACATTGTTGAACAAATCATAAAACCAGACTCTTTAAATCTGTAAGAAGAAGAAGTGGGAACGAGCCTTGACCTCATTGGCACAATAGACAACTTACTGGACAGAACACCAACAGCACAGGCTCTAAGATCAATAGTAAATAAATGGGAGCTCCTGAAGATCAATTGCTTTTTATTAAAAAAAAACTGCTAATGAGAATAAAATTTTCTTTTTTTTTTTTTGGTTACAGCATAAATATACATTCAAATTCTCAATGAAGTACCACTGACAATAAACTTTCCATAAGCATTATTTTTCTCTCTGTTTAAAATTCTTAAAACTATACTATATTTTTACTTTATGTACCTATTTCCTTCCAATTTACTTATAATTGTTATGGAATATGAGAGGCACAGTACCTTCACGAATGGCATAAAATGGAATCTTAGCTCAATGGTTCCTCAACAAGGATATGTGAACTCTCTTGGCCTCTGTTCTTGAATGCCTTGGTATAGAAATAATAACAACCTTATAGCAATGTCTTGAGGATTGAATCAGATAGTACAGGCAAAGTAATTAATAGCAGCTCACACACAGTAAACTATTTCATCTTTGCTTTTTCTTGTTTTTGTAATTTTCAATGGTCTGTTTACAACTGTCTTAATAAGAAATTCAATGATCTAAAACTTCTGAAGATACTTGGGAGCTCTCCTCTTCGATTTTGGCTTCCTCCTCTACCCTGTTCTTTGATTCTGTTAAGAAGTATTAGGAAGTAAGTGTGTTAGGAAGGAAACAAAGCTTACCATGTAGAGTGTTATGTCAAATGAAGATAAACGTATTTCTGAATAATTTTTTAAATGTAGAGGAAAAAGTCATGAAAAAGTAGAGTAGTGCACAAACCAACAAGCAAATAAATGATCATTGTTGTCTTAGAAAATTGGTTTGAATATAAATAACCGAGTAATTAAAGGACACAAAAAGGGATTAATTGAAACTGGTGAGTCCAAAGGGCTGTATACAAATATTTCATTTATTCACAGACTGGGTGCTGGGCTGATATTCAAGAAGGTAAGGCAAAGGACTGCCACAAACGTAAGGCCAGATAGTGTTTTATAGCGAGAGTCATTTTATTTTTGGATAAATAGCAAAACACCTTATCTACTATCCAACAAATGATCCAAACTCCATAACCAAATAGCTCATTATCTGTAAGTGTGACATCAGGGTCTTTAGACATCTTGCCACAGAATACAGGGTTATCAAAGTTTTAGTACCACTGTCAAAAATTATTAACATACCTTCAAGCTGTGTTTAGGTTGATGTCTGTTTCTGTTCATGATAAAAAATACAGGTTATAGTCTATCATCAGGGAATCCTGGGTAGGAAATTAAGGCAAGAACTGGGAGATAGCAGAGATCTTAATACAACACTACTGACTTTCTCTTCCTGTGCTGCTTGCTCAGCATCTTTCTTGTACAGGCCATGTCAATGTGCACATAGATGGTACTACTCCCCCTAGGCCGGTCCCTGCTACATCAATTAGCAGCCAAGGAATTGACCAGTAGGCCTGCCAATCTCACCATGGCAATTCCTCAGTTGAGATTCCTTCTTCAGAGATATGTCCACGCTTTTATCAAATTGAATAAAGCCAACCATAGCAACATGAAACACCCTGGGGTTACAAATATGCTGGTTCTCTTTTATAACCTTCAACTGTCTTATAATTATTTCTGGTGCTTTCTTTAAGTGCACTCTATCTTGATTGTAAGATTTGATCTTGATATTATTTCAAATCTCTGTGTTTTTTTCTGCATTTTTTCACATTCTATGTTTTGGATATTACAGTAGCCAGCAGTATCCTAGTGTACCATTAAAGTCTATGTTATTTTGTAGCTTCCAATTTCTTTTTTTAAATGTGGACATTTTATTTGTATGTATAAATACTACCACAATTTTCATTACTTTCTACATTATCTAGAATTATGTATTTCCTTTTTAATTTAATTTATATATTTATTTATTACTACTTATACACTTTTTATCCCAACTGCAGCTCCCTCCCTCATCTCCTTCCAGTTCCACCCACACTTCCTGCTCTCCCCCTATGCCCTATCCCTAGCTCCCTGATAAGGGAAGACCTCCTCCCCTTCTATCTGACCCTAGCTTATCATGTCTCATCAAGTTTGGTGCATCATCTTCCTCTGTGGCCTGGCAAGCTGCACCTTCCTGGGGGAAGGTGATCAAAGAGACAGCCACTGAATTCCTGTCAGAGACAGCCCTTGTACCTCTTATTAGGGAACCCACTTGGGAACTGAGCAGCCAGTGGGTTTCCTTTGAACAGGGGGTCTAGTTCCTCTCCATTCATGGTCATTTGTTAAAGCATCAGCCTCTGCAGGTCCCCATGGGACCAGATATTTTGGATGTGTTGTTCTCCTTGTTGAGTTCCTGTCCCATTCAGGCATTTTAATCTCCTTCTTCTTTCATAAGGATTCCTGCACTCTGCCCAAAGTTTGGCTATGATTCTCAGTATCTCCTTCAAAATCCTGGTGGTTAGAGTCTTTCAGGGGTTCCAACTAAATTTGAAAATGTAAATGAAATGGACAATTTTCTTGAGAGATTCCATTTACCAAAGCTGAAACAGGATCAAGTAAATAAATTAAATAGTCCAATATCCCCTAAGGAAATAGAAGCTGTCATCCAAAGTCTCCTGTCCAAAAAATCCCCAAGGTAAGATGGTTTCAGCACAGAATTCTACCAGACGTTCAAAGAAGAGCTAACTCCAAATCTCTTGAAACTATTCCACAAGATATAAACAGAACGAACATTAGCAAACTCATTCTATGAAGCCACAGTCACCTTGATACCTAAATCACACAGAGAGACCCTACAAAGAAAGAGCACTTAAATCAATCTCGCTTCTGAACACTGATGCAAAATGCTGAATAAAACACTTGCAAGCGGAATCCAAGAACACATAAAAGATACCAACCATAACCAAGTAGGCTTCATCCCAGGCATGCAGGGGTGGTTCAACATATGAAAATCCATTAATGTGATCCACCATATAAACAAACTGAAAGGAAAAACAACAACAACAAAACATCATCTCCTTACATGCCAAAAAAGCATTTGACAAAATTCAACACCCATTCATGTTTAAAGTTTTGGAGAGATCAGGGATACAATGCAAGCCTATGTATTTCTTTTTATTGATTAATTTTTTAAATTTACTTTACATCCCAGTCAGCTTTTCCTCCCTCCTCTCATCCCAGTCCTTCCATCTCACACTGCTTCTTACTCCAACCCCAGTTCATTCCTTCTCCCCTTCTCCTCAGAAAAAATGAGGCCACCCGTGCATATCAACCAGCCTTGTCATATCAAGTTCAGTACGATTAGATGCATCTTCTTTTATTGAGGCCAGACAAGATAACCCAGACAACCCAGACAACCCAGTTGGGGGAAGGAATCCTGTTGTAAGTAGTGATTAATATTTACTATTGGTTTATCTTTTAGAAACACTGCTATTAGTCCTAAACAGCTGTATAACCAAATCACCACACAGACTGGGTTTATTTAATTAACCTAGAACACAATGCTGGGCAATAGTTACGCTCTCCTAAACCTCCAAACCCTCATAGTTTCATAACATTTAGATTTTACCCATTATCCTTGCTTTTTGTGAAATCTTAGGTCTGGTTCATTCTCTCAATGCTGTTCCAAGATCTGTCCTCCAGCTCTGATCTCCTTGCTCCCTCTCCCTTTCTCCTCCCAATCATTTCCTGCCCTCTGGCCCCTCCCCTTGCTGAACATTGTGGCTACTTGCTTTATTTTGACCTGCTTACACAAAGTTGAGACAGGATGCTTAGAATAAGTATCACAATGCAATATCTAGATTGAAACCTGGGCAGGGGGAAGGGGGAATCAGCATTTGAGTGAAAAAGGGTAAGGCACATACATTTCTTTTTTTTTTTTTTGTGAGTCAAAATAAACCTTTATTCCTTAAATTGCTTTCATTACAACAGATCAAATAACCAAGAAGGACCTCTTTTAGACTATCTCCAAATTACACTACTGTGATAACTATGGTTTTCAGGGAGGGAGACAAAAACTAGCCTAATTTTAGAACAAAGTAGGGTACACTGCTGTTGTTGTGTGTCAAAGGCAAACAGAGCTGTACAGAGATTGAGAGGTGCTGTGACTAAATTCAGAGGGCTCTAAGTAATTGCCCCTGCCCTGTCACTTGCCAGATTTGTTTCCCCACCCATATCTGCTCTAAATATAAATAATTCTGCTTCTCAAACCACCCCCTACTTCTCACCCTCCTCAATTAGGACCACACTCTGGGAGATCTCAGACCTCTATGAAAT
>CM053753.1:81784705-81801463 GCA_028658305.1 Pachyuromys duprasi | reverse complement strand
AGTAAACAAACAAAAAAAACAGGATTCTAAGTGATAGTAATAAAAAACATAATGAGATAAAATAAAATATACTTCCAGATTGGAATTAAATAAGACAAACAGAAAGAAGGAAAATAACCCAAGAAAAGGTTGAAGAGACATAAACCCACTTGTTCACACACATGGGACTATCATACAATCACTAAATTGGAATACATAATATGTACATAGAAGACCTGCAGCAAAGCCATGCAGGTTCTGTGCATACTGCTTCAGTTCTGTGTTTTCTTATGAGCTTTGTTGATGTTGATTTATAGGGCCTTGTATTTTGTTGTTCTCCATCTCATCTGGCTCTTGAACTATTTCTTCCTTATCTTCCCTTTGGTTTCCTTAATCCTGAGGAATGGGATTGGATGGAAACATCTTTTTTTTTTAATTTATTTTTTAAATTAATTACAGTTTATTCACTTTGCATCCCAGCTGTAGCCACCTCCCAGAACCCCTCCCAATCCCTTCCTCTCTCCCTCATTTCCTCCCATGTCCCTCCCCCAGTCTACTGATTGGGAGGTCCTCCTTCCCTTCCCTCTGAGCCTAGCCTAAAAGGTCCCATCAGGACTGGCTGCATTGTTTTTCTCTGTGGCCTAGTAAGGCAGTTCCCCTTTCAGGGTGAAGTGATCAAAGAGCCAGCCAATGAGGTCTTCTCAGAGATAGTCCCTGTTACCATTACTAAGGAACCCAGTTGGACATTGAGCTGTCATGGGCTACATCTGTGCAGGGGATCTAGGTTATCTCCATAAATGGTTCTTGGTTGGAATATCAAACTCAGAAATGACCCATGTGTCCAGGTTTTTTGGTTCAGTTTTCTCCTTGAGGAGCACCTGTCTTCTCCAGGTCTTTCTATCTCCCCCTTCTTTCTTAAGATTCCCTGCACTCTGCCCAAAGTATGGCTATGAATCTCAGCATCTGCTTTGATACCCTGATGATCCCCACCATTTATTTGAGGCTGGATGTTCAGAACTCTCTATTCTCTACATAATGTCTGATTGTGGGTCTCTGTATTTTTTCCCATCTGCTGTAGCAGGAAGTTTCTCTGATGATCAGCTTTTCTTTCATATCAGTCCTCTATCAAGTATCAGAAAGAAAACTACCACATAATTTTTTTTCAATGTTGAATTTTAGTTTTGACAGCCATAGGAGTGAGTGAACAAATTGGCTATTTTAAAGTTTAAGGATATGCTGATTTTTTTTCCATTTGGATCTTTTACAGATAACTAAATACCTCTTTCTGAGGAAATAACCTTAAGAACATAAAATAGAACAGTGAAGCACCAGTTTTTTTGCTGCTCAAATGCATGCTATCTTATTCTTGGGGTGGGGGGGAGGGATTACGAAGGCTATGTACTCTGCATGAGCAGCTCATCAGCGTCCACCTATTAAGTGTACAATTGAATCAGAACCAAGGTGCCATTTTGAGATGTATCCTTGGTTCTTTTCCAGTTTTGCTGCACTTCACAGGATGTTCTCAAAGCAAAGAGTAAATATAGCAGGGATGCTAGGATACTTTGATTATTGAAAGAATCACTCTTCTTTTGTTTGGCTCAGAGACCCCAAATGCTCCAGTAAAACTTTTCTTAAGGTACAAGGCAGAGTAAGATGCTTTGACTGGGTCTTCCTGGCTCTACTTGGGCTTGAAGTCTCACTGTACAATCTGATGGCCCTCTCAGGCTTGTCAGTCTCTAACTCTATTTGTTTTCATAAAAATAATTCCTCTAATAAAGCCTTTGCATATATTCATGTTAGTTTTATTACATGATTGTACTATTGTATTATATTATATTAGCATTTATAATTATATGTGTGTATCTGTGTATTCCTCTAGGGTAGAGCACATAATTTTATATGTCATTTATTTTTAATCACAAAATTATATATATAATTACATATGTTTTTGTATTATTGCCGGTTATATTATATAGCTATATATGCTGTTTTGTTCACTTTAGAATAAAATGATTGATTCTAAGAAAAAAAGTTGCTACATAATAGAATATTGTATATATACTAATCTCTATAAAATTTACTTCATCATCTTCTATGTAACAGAATAACTATCTCCCAATATAACCATTCAATTTTTAAAACTTTTATTGATTCTCTGTGAGTACCACATCATACACAACAATCCCATTCATCTTCCCATTTCTTTGTATCCACCCTCTGTCCTTGCAACCTCCCCTTCAGAAGAAAACAAACAAACAAAAACTCTTGTTATGGAAACTGTAATGTATAACAGTGTGTCCCACAATAGACCCTTTTGTCCATACATCTTTACTTGTAAATGATCATTGCAATGAGTCATTGGTCTGTTTCAAGGCCTCTGGCTACTGCTGTACTCTCAGTACAGTATCCTCACCTGGATTCTTCCAGAAAATCCTATTGGATCTGAAGGATCACTCTCTTCACAAACTCCAGTAGTTCATAGATGAGGTAGAGGTTGGGGTGCAAATTCAAAGCTTTGGATACGGATATGGGTAGTCGTTGAGTTGGTCAGCCTACCACCTCTCCCTAAGCCATTCCACTAGGGTGAGCTCTTAAGAATTGCCTCTGCAGTTTCAGCCAATGCTGCAGCCAGTAAGGGGCAGGACCAGTTCTCCAGTTCTGTTGCCCGGAAACACCCACTCCACCCAAGCCAGCTGATGTCCAGTCTAGGTGCAGAGCTGGCTCTCTATTGTGTTGCAGCTAATGAGCGGTGTGTCAGCTCTGCGGTGTACTTTAGACACTGAAGAGTGGAACATGGCTCATGCAAGCTCCTGCTACAGGGCCAGCTCTTCTGTACTGCACAGGGGATGGTCAGGGCCAGCTCCCCAGAATTCAGTGGCCAGTGAGGGATAGCACTAACCCTGTCCAGCGCTCAGATGTCAACATTGTCCTTCCAAGACAAGAGACATTTGCATGATCTTTAGTGGTAATATGAGCCATGGATGTTGACATAGACCTCCACTGCTGCATGACCATGGACCCAGACATGGCCCTCAGAGGCAGCACAGGCTGTGACCTCACTATGGCCCCAGGTGGCAGTTCAGGCTGCTCAAAAGAGGCTATTCCTCTCCAGTTCCACTACTCTACATGGTGCTCAAACTGTTCTGCTTCTCTTTTCTCCCCCATCTGTCCACCACATTTTTGCACATTGTAGTGGCTCCTGTTGTAGGTGGGCCATACTGTGAGGGAGCCTCTGGGTGTCCTTCATCTGTCTGCATCCTACGGCATGGTGGAGAATGGGCCCCAGGGTGTCTTCCTCGGGACATCAAGGATTCAAATTTTAAAGAAATATTTACTGAGGAAGCAACTTTTATTTATGTTTTAATCAATATTAAATGCAACATTTTCCTTGTTTATGACTTTTTGTTTTTACTTTAGTAGTTATTTTTTAAGCCTATGTTGGTGGCATTTCAGCACATCTATACCTTTATTAACAAATGGGAAATGGAATGATCCTGAAATAATAATAATTTAAAAATTAAAATTACCACTGCCAGTGTGGCATGATGAGAAACCTGCTTCAGCTCATGTCTTGCATTGTAAACGGTCAGGAAGCTAGTTCACAGACCTAACTTAAAGCATTTCTTTTTATGATTCCCAAAACATTTAAATGTCACACTTTGGATTATTAATAACAGTTCCTTTACTTTTGGTAATTTAATTGAGGGTATTTTTATTTCATGTAATACTCCAATTCTCACATATTCTGTACTAAAGTCTCGATTGCTCTTGCATGTAAGGATCTTTCAAGTTGATGAAAGAAGAGTGTGGGCCAGCGCAGGTAAGCAGAGAAGACTGTTTTCCACTGAAATTTTAAGCATTTCTTAGGTCATCAGGGTTTTCCATCTTTTAGAGTGAACTGCTGCTTTTCTTTTTAAATAATCATAGATTATTTGGAGGGCACCCTGGGATGCTAGTATTGTAATTCACAAAGCCACAAATCAACATAAAGTTCTGATTAATCTATTCAGCAATGGTGCGTTATATTTTGCAATAAAGTTTATGAAAGACTGCTTTACAAGATCTCTACTTTTATAACTCAAACTAGCAAATGACAAATTAATATTGAATGAATAAAATTCAGTGTGATAATTATTGTCTCAGAATATCAAAAAATGTATCCTCTGAGCCTAAACATGAAAACAATTAACTATGCCTTAAGTAATTTGTGAGGCTACCTGTGGAAGGATGTTGACTTGGAGTTTGAGAATGCATTTTTATGGATGAAAACAAAGATCTGAAGATTACCAAATACTTTGTATAGTAACATACCAACACATGTAGAATATAGACAATTCCCAGCTAACCAGAACCCCTCTGGGGCAGGGGTAGAAAGAAGACCCAGGCACTGGGGGTGGGGGGCAAATCATAATGTACAACGTGTCATATCTATAAAGTTTCTCTATGTAATTATAAGAAATTTGCAATCTTCTTAATAATGCTGTTTCTTCTTTTCACATCATAAACAAAAAGAAGAAGTAAAATGAACAATATGTTTGTCAGGAGCCGCTGTGCATTGCTGAGTTGTTTTCTCTAGATTTCATTTTCTCATTTGATAAAATAACGTAACTTGTATTTTCTAAATGGCTGAATAGATTAATTATGTAAAATTATAGAATCTATATTGTTCCGAAAACAGAATAAAATATATTTCCATAATTTTCTGACAGTTTATAAAATTCTCTAGATTTGACCTTTTACCTAAAATGGGAGGCTATATTTTTTATCACACATAGTACAAGCATTCAAATAGTGTAGGCAGGGCAAACATATGCTTTCTATGACCTGATGTATTCAGAATAGCTGTAACTGTAGTTTTTATTTCCACAGATGACTGGATAAGAAAAGAGACACACCCAAGATTTAAGGGTACATGAGCTCTCCCGGAGCTTTTCAATATAACTATTCCTAGGCCTAGACCTAGAACTTCTAGCCTCCATTCATTCTAATCATTGGCAAGTCCAGATCCTAAAGGCTTTGGCTTTAGACTCTATCTGCTAACCTAGGCCTAGAATGCTATCAGCTTCTGAGATTCTGCTCAATAAGTTCATCCTTTCTAGTTTGTTGTTGTTATTGTTTTAACTCTGGCTATCTGGTTCAACGCAGCTGTTCTGGTTCAAAATTTCTCCAATATTGCTGATTCAAACTGGCTTCTCTCTGCTTCTCACTGAATTGCTCTGCTTGGAAAACCTGCCACTGACCACCACTAACTGAACTGCACAAACTCACGCACTCAACTGAACTGCCGCAAACTGCACCAAAAGTGTAATTTACTCCAGAAATCTACTGTACTGTCTGTACAAACTCTCTTCCTCCCTCTCTCTGTGTTGGTCTTAAGGAGTTTCTCTTTCCTGACTGTTTTTGTGAGAGGTAAGCATATCCTATCTCTTACTAATTCTCTCAAAAGTTTCTCTGATTCATCACTTTGTCTGACTCGATTAGATGTCATTGTTTGGGATTAAAGGTGCAAACTAAAGATTTGTCTGTATTCCAGCCAGAGGGATTAAAATTGTGTATTCTAGCCAGAGAGATTAAATGTATATACTACTATCATGGTATTTCAGCCTGATCACAAAAACCTAGGTCTTTGGGTGAGATGCCTCAATAGAGCAGCCATGTGGCTAGACTAAAATTCTCCTACAGGAGAAAAATAATTGATAAACAAATGCTTTGTGAAAAAGACTACAAATAGAGCTATTCAACAATAACCTGCTCTTCATGAGCAAGATAATGCTATTCTGTGAACTCTATGGATGACGCTATCACTGTGATTTTTATATGGGAAAATAGAGTGAAATCTCAAAAGGTAGTGAGCATTTCTCCAGCAAGGTTTTATGCAAAGATGGTGCTAGAGGAGCCAGGCTGTCACACACCTGTTTTCCTAGCTTTGGGAATGTAGAGGAAGTAGGATCAGGAGTTCAAGTTTATTCTTGTCTACATAGTAACGCTGAGGCCATTTGTCTTTCTGCGTGAGGATTGATCATCTCACCCCGGGTCTTCCTTCTTGCTTAGCTTCTTTAGGTGTACAGATTTTTGTGCGTTTATCCTATCTTATAGTTTTAGTATCCACTTTTAAGTGAGTATATACCATGTGTGTCTTTCTTCTGGGATACCTCACTCAGGATGATCTTTTCTAAGTCCCACCTTTGTACAACCACTTTGGAAATCAATCTGGCGCTTTCTCAGACAATTAGGAATAGTGCTTCCTCAAGATCCAGCTATACCACTCCTAGGCATATGTCCAAAAGATGCTCAAGCATACAACAAGGGCGTATACAACCATGTTCATAGCAGCTTTATTCATAATAGCCAGAACCCGGAAACAACCTAGATGTCCCTCAGTTGAGGAATGGATACAGAAACTGTGGTACATTTACACAATGGAATACTACTCAGCAATTAAAAACAAGGAAATCATGATATTTGCAGGCAAATGGTGGGACCTAGAAAGTTCTTACTCTTCTTAATTCACTTTCTTATAAAGGTCAGTGGGGATGCTCCCAAGGTTGAAATTATTTTTCCTCTCTGTTAGGTGAACCTCATCTCAACTTCTGTGTCACAGATTTCAACGTAGCCACCAGTTTATAACTGGTTTCAGAATTTCCCCAAAGCAATAACATTACATTGTGGAAATAGTATTTAAAAATAAAATGAATGATAATAAAATAATACCTAGGATATGTGTTCAATAAATAAAATCCTATAAAGTATACCAGTCATAAGAAAAAACCTAAAGAAGAAGGAGAAGGAAAGTGCCAGGTTCAAAGAAAAAATATAGAGATAAATTTTGGAAGAAGAGGTGAAACATATGCAGTGTCAGGGCTAATTTGTAGCAGGATTAAGAAATATAGCAATAGATTCAGTATTTTAGCTAGGAAGCACTGAGTTGACATGATATAGAGTTATGAAAGAGACTTGAAATTATATGTGCATAGTTTGTGGTTGTAGATATGGACACCTGATGAACCTATGTTGAAAAATGTGTTCTACACCAAACCACCCACAGAAAATTTACCCTGCCCATGAGATGCATAGACAAAAATAGAGCAGTTAGTACAGAGATTGAGGAAATGCCCAGCAGATACTTGGCTCTCTCAAATACCCTCCTTATTGGAGAGTGCCAACCACTGACAATATAAAGGTTACTCTGCTTAGCTTGCAGACAGTAGCCTGTCACAGTTGTCCTCTGACAGGCTCTACCCAGCAGTGCCTCAAAACAGATGCTGAGACTTACAGCCAAACATTGGTATATGCTTAGGGAGTCATGAGGAGTAGTGGGAGGAAAGAGAAAAGGACCTGGAAGTGGCAGGAGCTCCACAAGAAACACAGAACTACTTAACTAGGGCCTAGAGGAGTTTTCTGAGACTGAAGGATCTACCAAGGATCATGCATGAACTAGATATAGGACCTCTACAAAAAAATAACAGATGGGCAGCTTAGGCTTCAAGTGTGTTCTCTAGTAAGGGAAGGGGGGACTGCATCTGACTTGCTAGCTTTTAGGTCACTTTCCCTTGGTGGACTGTCTTGACAGCCACAGGGGAAGAAGAAAGTTCATTTACTCCTGATGCAATTTGATGAGCTGGGGTGGAAGGAAAAGGGTGGGGCTGGAAGTGTAGGATGGACAGGACTACAATGATGTAAAGTGAGTAAAATAAATGAGAAAAAAATATGTCCTTTTGACACCTGCTTCTGGCACTCTCAAATGCATTTCAAGTCTGATTCAAAGTCACAAAATATAGGCAGGGACATAACTCATTTACATTTTAAAGAAAAATATGATGTTTATTGAATTAGACCTTTCAATGTATGTAAGTTTTGTTTTAATAAGAGAAAACACTCTTAATGCAAATTGTCTAAGAAAGGATAGAATATGTATCTCTTTTGAATTTTAAAGTTGTTGCTTAACAGTTAGACATCTATTCTCCTGTTATAGTCATCATGAAAGGGGTTTTGAACCCAGTCAATGAGAGAGACACTGACTGACAGCAGAGTGTGAAGGGAATTCGAAGGAACGTTCTGTTATATTAAGTGACTAATGTGCATGGATTGTTTATATACTTTGACAACTTAACTTCTGAAGTGTCAGAAAAATGAAACACACATTGTTCTCTCCTTTGTATTAAATTTGATCCTATGGTAATATCCATTTGTGTTGAAGAGCTGAGGGTAGATTAAGTGGATCTTTTATCTTGTTTTCTTATTCTCTTCTTTTCTTTCCCTACTTGTTTGTCTTTATTTCTTTAGAAAACAAAGAAAATGGCTAGAGCTAAACGCAACTCAGAATTTACATATTCCTCCTTTCCATTTCTAATCTCCTCTAATATGATAATTTAAATAGATTGCAGATATATGACTACATTACAAAATTTTTTTAATTTATTCATTTTTTATCCCATTTTTTATCCCTCATCTCCTCCTGGTCCTATTCTCCCCCCTAATCCCCCTCTCCTAGTCCCCTATAGGGGATATCCTCCTTCCCTATTATCTGACTCTAGACTATCAAGTTTCATCAGGACTGGTTGCATCCTCTTTATCTCTGACCAGGGTGAGGAGAACAAAGAGTAGGCAACCGAGTTTATGTCAGACAATGCCACTGTTCTCCTTACTAGGACACCTACATGGAAAATGAGGTGGTATGGGCTACATCTGAGCAGGGGTTCTAGGCCTTGATAAATGGTCCTTGCTTGATTCATCAGTCTCTGCATGGGCCCCCTGGGCCCAGATTTTTTGGCTTTATTGGTCTCCTTGCAGTGCTTCTGTCCTCTCTGGGTCTTTCTATATCCCCCTTCTTCTACAAGACTCCCTGTGCTGTGCTCTGCCCAAAGTTTGGCCGTGACTCTCCACATTTGTTTGGATTCCCCGTTGGGTGGAGACTTTTAGAGGATATCTGTGGCAGGCTCCCATCCTGTTGCATCTCTTCCAGTGTCTATCCTCTTTGTCTTTCTGAATGAAAATTATGCATTTTTCCTAAAGATATCCTTATTATTTAGCTACTTTAGGTCTGTAGACTATAGTATGTTTATCATACATTATATGGCTCATATCTGCTTATAAGAGAGTATATACCATACTGCTTCTGGGTTATCTTACTCAGTTATGATATTTTTTAGTTTTAGCATCTGCCTGCAAATTTCATGATTTCCTTCTCTTTAAAAGCTGTGTGTAGAATTCCATTGTGTAGTCCCATTAATATTGTTTTACACTGACCCATGGCAGCAATAAAAGCTGCACTTATTTCTTATGTGAAATGGAGATACACACAATGTGAGAGAGCAAGTATAGTATTGTAATTTTTACCAAATAGAAACTGACTGGATTAAGGTATATGTTCTAAGTTGAACAAAAATATTTAAGTTCATTATACTAAACTTCAATATTTTGGGCTTTTGTTCATATATTAGTGATTCACATTTGGTCACCACAGCTTTGCATAAAGTTATTGGGAATCTGATTCCCATATTTTCAGTATAAAATGGTAATTACCCTTTGGAATCACAGAATAAAGAGTGACAGACAAAACTACATATATCTGCTGAAAAGGATCAACCAGTCCTTTACTGTGACTTCATTTAATGTAAAAAAATAAAATTTTCTTTAAAATGTGGAATTTTCCAAAAAATATCAAAGTAATGGTATTAAAGTACTAACAGACAAATAACAATAATCTGGAGAGATGATGTAGGCACCATAACCTAGGTTTGATCAATTTACCCACTAATAAAGAGGCTAAGTATAGCCCATTGATAGCAACCATCTGTAATTCTAAGACTCAGGAATCAAAGGAGGAGGATGCCCTGTGATCCTCAATAGATACCTCAACCTACTTTGTGAATATCAGGCTTGTGATAGACCATATCTAAATAAGGAAAATACAAAAAAAAAAAAACTCCCCCCAAAGAAACAACTCAAAACTACTACAGGGGCTATAGAGAGGAAGAGTACATCCTCTAACTAGACAAGTTTCCTAGTAGAGGGAGAGGAACACCAACCTAGCCACAGACACTTTGACTCAAAATTCACCCTGCCTATAAGATATGCAGAGATATAGAGAGAGCACATATAACAGAGACTGAAGGAAGGTCTGACCAATGCCTGGCCCAACCCAAGAACCACCCCATGGGAGAGAACCAATGCTTGACACTATTAACAATACTATGCTATGTTTACAGAGAGGAGTCAAGTAAAGTAGTCCTCTGAAAAGCTACACCCAGCAGTGCCTCGAAACAGATGCTGAGACTCATAGGCAAACATTGGGTGAGGCATGAGAAGCTTTGTGGAAAGTCAAGGGAAGAAGAAAGGGAGGTGATAGGAGCTTCACAAGAAGCCTAAGAGAGGCAGAGCTTCAAAAGAAGACCAAGAGGGACAACAGACAGGGCCAAGAAGGGCCTTTTAAGACTGAAGCCTAAATGAAGGACTTTGTGTGGACTGGACCTAGGCCCCCTACGAAGATGTAGCTGAATAACAGGAGTAGGAGCTCTCTCTCACACGGGCTATCTTGTCAAATTTTCAATTACTTCTCCCTGGAAGGACTGCCTTACCAGACCACATGCTCAGTTCTGATACAACTTGACGAGCTGAGGTGGATAGGAACAGGGGCTGCCTTTTGCTGAGGAACTGAGCAGAAGGAGAGGGGAGAGGGAAGGAGGGTGGGACTGGAAGGTGCGGTGAGACGGGACTAAGACCAGGATGTAACGTGAATGAATGACTGAATGAATGAACAAACAAACAAACAAATAAATAAGTAAAGTTTAAAAATGTATAGGACTTGAAGAAGAGTATCTGAGGCTTTCCTTTGTCTGCCACAGGTGAATGCTTCCAAACACAGTCATGTACAAGCAAAAGACTTTAAATCAGAAGTTTGTTTCAATATACACATATAATCTTAATTATACCTAAAGCTGGTGAATAATTTGTTTGAAATTGCTTCTTTTGCTATTTTTTTATGGAAAACACATGTAAAAAGCCTTGAAATGGCTATATCGTCCACAATCTTACACATTCTGTCCCTGGATTTGTTATGGAAATTATGATGCTACTCAGCTGAAAACAAGACAAGGCTGATGTCTCTCAATTTATCAAAAGTTCATGATGGCTTGGGAACCTTAAGGAGGCTTCTGGCAATTCACCTAGGTGCCCTTCACGTTTCATCAATTCTGGTGGATTTCATGGCAGGAAACAAATCAAGTGTTCTCCAGTGTCAGAGAATATAGCTCAGGTGAACAGCAAAGTAAAAATAGATGTATATGCCCATTAAGAAATGTTAACATGTTTATAAAAATTCTAGCTCCCTTCAATTTTTTTTTTACTAAAAACTCAAATTATTTTTTCTGACAATTTTTACTAAGATACAGAGTCAGTTTGTATTTTAAAGTTCATGGAATAAAATAATGAGCATTTAACTTTTTTTTTTCACACTGCACAAAGCATTACAAAGTTCACAAAAACCTGGGATCTAACTAAACTAAACCTCGGAAAATATCACAGTTATCAGTCTAAACCATATGATGCTTATTTTGTTCAAGAATCTGTTCTAAGAGCTTTAAAAATATCATCACATTTCCACGTTCCAACTGTCCTCACAGGTAGGGAAAGCAATTTTTATCATCCCCACTTTCCAGATGGAATAAGTTTCTGTCACTTAGCTCCGTGGAACTTAAGTCACATGCCTAAGTCACACAGATGGCAAGAAATGGAGATGAAATTTAAGGCAAGTTGTCTAGTCCTAAGCAAACATTTAGGCATGACAGAATACTGACATACACTTTAGAATACCTAATATCTCATGTGGATATTACAGTATTATTTGCTGAATTATTTTTCTTTATACCCAATTTTAATTTTTTTTATCCAGCTGTACAAAGAATAGTTCATTGTTTATTCATCTTTGTTGTCATATGTGCTGAGATGAGGTAATATCAACAGATATGTGGAAAGATGTTTGATTTCCCTAATCATAGTCTTAAAAGCTTTTTAAATGAGTCATTTCCTCTAAGAAGAGCATAGACATGTTCTTTTGAGTTTGGGCTTAAGTAGAAATCTTGCAAAGACATCATTCAAAGGAGAGCCTGGCATCAGAGGTGTATTTTTTTTTTAATTTGGTGAAAGCAATACTGCATTTGCCCTCAAATAAACTCCAGTATTCACAATGTGTCTCCCAGATGGATGTCATTAACCATGTGTGCCATCTGGTAACTTCCTTTTTTTAGCTAATAATTCTTGTTAAGTAGGTGCTAAGTCTTCAAAATTATTATTTTCATGTTGCATCCTCCAAATTTGGAAGAACTGGAGCAAAGTTGAATTGTGTTTGAATAGTCTGTGGCTTGGGTATAAACTCAAAGAAGAACAAGCAGCTAGCATCCAAAAAAGTATTTAGTGAGCAGGAGAAGTGATGGATTGTGGGTTCTGAATGTTCAAACTCTGTAACATTCAGTGTTCAGTCCTATGAGAAGATCAACATCAAGGAGGTTATTCTGTCATTCATCAGTGACTGAGATGGAGTGAATCAAAATATATAGTTTTAATTTAATAATCAGATTTAATTTAATATAATTATCAGATTATATTACCATTGGCTATTTATTTGTTTTATGTAAAATCATGTGGGTGTCTACTTTTTCCATTAAATTAAAACTTTTATGTAGCTTTATAATTCATGTAAGAGAAGACGTTAGTAGTAGATCTTGCAGTTCTGAAAGCATCTGTGCAGAATCACATACTTGTGATTCTGAGTGTTCACACAATCCAGATGTTATGAAATCAGTACTTTGTATTTTACTCATAAAAGGAGCAATAGCTACTTTTATGAACAAAAGGCCACCTTTAAAACGTGGTATTTTGATTTTTAATTTCAAGTCTTTAATTGTAAACTAAAAATTATTAATTATTTAATGTTCATGAAAATATATCACACAATAAATATTATTTGCAATTCAAAAAATTATAAAAGCTCCTTGTGTTTCTCCTTGTGTTTGTTATTTTTAGCAAGACAGGTTATCTTAAACTGGTAGCATAAGAAAATAAGTATTTCTTAAAATATACAACTTTTGAATTTCTAATATTTTAGGTTTGAGAATATAAAAAAATATTAGTGTCTTGTCCTTTATTCTTTTAGTGATTAAATGGACAATAGAGAAAAAGGCACAATTTAGTTAAAAATCAAATATTGAAGTATACGTATTTGTACTATATTTCTCAAGCTATCATGCATATGTTTCTGTGAGTAAGCTACCAGCTATGACAGGTATAACTGACCTCATTCTCACAGCAAAAAGAAAAAGAAAAATGTTTACATATCATGTATATTTATCCAAGCAGATGAAAGTAGGTAAATTTTCATAACGTGATTCAAGGATGTTTGTCCATTCACTAATCAATGGTCTTAGAGCTCTGTACCAACCCATTTTCCTTCAACAATCTGATGGTCAACAAACAATGACAGATATCAGCTCCTTATATTCAGCCAGATAGATTTTTCATGCTTCATCGTGCATGCATGGATGTGAAACAAGATCTTCTTCCTTTTGAAGAAATGAAGTGTAATGTTCTCTACTACCATGTAGTTCTTCTTTCTTTTAATTACATGGGACGTTTAGTCAATTAAAACCCAAGTTATGAGAGGGACCGTTTAGTTCAGATCGTTGGCGTCACAATTTCCAAAGAGTAATTGCCTTATATGATTTTTTTTGAAAACCATTTTAAATCACTATATAAAATATTTTTTAAATGTACTTATTAATGGAGGTACCATGTAGCATTTAGTCATGTGGGCACTGTGTAATAGTTAATTCAATTTAAACATATTGATCATGTGACTTCAAACGTGGCTTCCTCTTTTTGTAAGCGGTGTGAATGAGGGCCATCAACACAGAGCCTCTAATACGAGGACTTCTAAGCTCTCTACGGGTGCTCTTTTTACTTGCTGAACAAATCACAGATTTTCTATGCCTGACTTAACAATGGCAAATACCTTGCCTGTGTTCAAATAAATTCTAGGGCTCTAAGGGCAGGGAATGAGAAAATCAGTGGTTGATTTACCACATTGACTGCCAACCCTGCAGCAAGTGAAAAGGTCTTTGACAGAACTATATCATCTCACCGCTGCTGCAGATGAGCACCACATGCCATTTTAGCACCTCATTATCGGTAGTAATAAAGGCAACTAGCATCAATAGAACATTCCGTTTTTACCGAGAACTTGGAAATATGCTTTCTTTAATGATATGCTTAAAGTGTAAATCAAGTTTAATTTGCTCTTCCTCTTGCTCCTTGAAGCAACATTGGAACTCAGTGAGCTGTGTTTTTTTTTTCCTTGAAAAGATATTAAATTAATTTTCAGAACATGTATAGTAATTTAGAAGCCAAACAGTTCCAAGTTGAAGAAAGAATTCAGAAAATTTTAAGCAGCTTTACATTTAAGGTCAATGAATCTGGATTTGATAGAATTCCATGATTGCACGGGTGTCTAATTGTCACAATAGAAATTCATCAAGCCAAGGTTAAAATATGTATGTGTCTGTATTAAATGAACATTAACTGATAGTGATTTAATTGATATCTCCTACTGAAAACACTTCTTCATAAAACTAAATGAAAGATAAGGAAATGAAGCCAGTAATGAGAAACAAAACAAAATTAAATATAGAAAGCTCCCTACCCAAATATAAGAGTGACCTGGATGATAACAAATGGTCAAATGAATCAAGAGTTCATTATAAATGAAAGACCAGGTTTAACGTTTGATGGAGAAGAAAAACTGTGGCCACATATTTTCTTCCCTTTTCCGTGAAACAAAATCAAACCAAACAAGAAACAAAAAAGAATTTATCAATAGTTAGGATGCATTTGGCAGTCATGACCCCAGCACAGCATGACCTGTCCTATTATTTTTGGCTATTTCCACATGCAGAAAGTGTTTTTGATTGACTTGACCAGTCCAAGCAGATCATTGATTTTCTTTGCAGAGCTCATCCTTGACTGCAGTTTCTTTGGACCCCTGCTGCTTCTACTGTTTTGAATCAGGTACAAAGAAGAAACAAGTAGGGAGAAGCAGCAGTGGCAGTTTATGTGGACTGTATCATTTAATGAGTCATGCAGATCATCCTTTGACTTAAGAAGAAAAAAAAAAAACCTGAATGCTAAAAATACGATTATCTTTAGCAGCTCAGCAGAGTGCTACACTCCCGCCCTTTCAACATATGTTCACCTCACCACGCCTATATTCGGACTGTGGCTAACAAGTTGAGTATTTGCTTTCTTGATACCTACCTTAATTATTTAGCATCTCGGCTGAGGAACTTGAAAACATCCGTCTTTCAAGGATTGCTGTATTTCTGTGACTTTTGTCTGTGTCTTCGATCAAATAGTAAAATTATAAGAAAATAACAAGCCCTCAGTTATTTAATATTGTGTGCACAGTAGCATAAAACTTAAGCTACTAAAGTATACATAACTCAATAGGAGGAAATGTACTAGTAAAGTAAATTTCTGTATAGTCATAAACTCTTAATTTTCTAAAACTTATATTGTTACAAATTTTACAATAAAATTGGGATTCTAAAACACTATATTTCTAAGCCTTGTGGTCTAATTTACTTGTAAAAACTGCATTGGTTAGGTATTTGGTTTCAGTTATTAAACTGAGGTAATTATATGTGTAGGAAGCTCAAGATTACAAGAGGATAAACTTTGGAAATGGCCTAACTTGAAGACTTTTAAAGTGTGTGTAGAATGTCAGAACAACTTATAAAACAGGTCTGGAAGCTCTCAAAGAAGAACCCTGAACAAAAGTTCCTCACTCTTGCCAGAACAGGTGCCTTTACATATTTATTCTTCTGAATATCATGGAGTGCTTCAGTAGGCACCTTTTTAAAGAACACAAATTTATACCTGAAAACTACAGTGAACAACTTTAATTCCCCAATAGAAAATAACAGCTAGAACTTGTTGCTGAGTATGAAACTGTTAAAAGTTAAGGGAGCAGGGAAATAAAGAAAAGTAAAGGGAATAAAATGTTCAAAATACTAGAGATAATATAGTTGTGTTTTGCCAACATCCTAAATCTCAACCAAACACATTGTTGGTAGTTGTCATTCCTTGTAGTTTACATTAAAATAATTAGATCATGTTAATATCACTGGGTTTCATATGCTTTTCAGCTATATGTTTTCATATGTGTTTAAATTGGGGGTTCTCTTTGTCTGTCCTCAAATGCCTAAAAGGAACTTGAGGTGAAATTGCAATCTTACATAAATTTATAGATTATGCCCTTGGTAATTTTTAAATTGCAACATCTCTTTAAAATTATCCTCTTCCGGAGCAGTGGGGCACATGCATCTAATCCAGTACTCAGGGAGGCAAAGGGAGCTGGGTCTCTGTGAGTTCAAGGCCAGCCTGGTCCACAGTGTGAGTTCCAGCCAAGGCTAGACAGAGAAAACCTGTCTGGAAAACAAAAACAAAAACAATGAATAGATAAATCAATCAATAAACAAGACTTTCTTCTGTAACCACATATATATGTAGTAGTCACAGTAGTAATAACAATGCCTGATATATCATTATTTTATAGAAAATAAAATCTCAAACCAAGCTTCAAATATCTTCCCATGACCACCACATACAAGGTTTTAAAACAGAATAAGTCTTTTTAAGAGAGTTTCTTGTCTTTCATGAGTTTTTTAGAAAACCTTCCCAGGGCATCTATAGAGATGCAAGGAACATGAAATATTATGATCAGTTTAATTT
>CM053753.1:81761882-81775122 GCA_028658305.1 Pachyuromys duprasi | reverse complement strand
AAAAATAAATAAATAAATAAATAAATAAATAAATAAAAAGATAGTTTCCATGAGGCAATAAAAAAGATTAACATGATAGACAGCTAATTTTTCTTGTTAACAATTAACAAAAAATTATTAAAAATAAATTCTCCTACCTTCGGGGGAGGAGGCAGAACAGAGAGGCCACAGAAGAGGACATTTCAGCCATTCCTGAAGAGACCTGATAAGCTAGAGTTAGATGGAAGGGGAGGAGGTCCTCCCCTATCAGTGGACTTGGAAAGGGGCATGGAGGAGATGAGGGAGGGATGGGGGATAGGAAGTGAATGCGGGAGGGGGCTACAGCTGGGATATAAAGTACATAACCTGTGATTAATACAAAATAAAAATGTTAAAAAATTATATTCACAATGAAAAAATAAAAAATAAAAATAAACTATCATAAATGTTCTAAGCAACCACCATTTAAATTGTGTTAATTTTAGTTAACTTGAATTATGCTTTAAAAATTAACAGTTTGTTGTAAAGAAATTTCAAATAAAAACATGCAGTGCTGTTAGCCAGAATTGAAGTCTATACATCTCAATAAACTTCTATATCCTTGAAAGAGTCATTCTGGAGTGTGGAGCTTCACATTGGATTATACACTTTCATTTTATCACTTATCTTTTAATGCACATATCCACTTCTACATAGAATTTTCTACAAATAATTAACAGGCTTTTAATTTTTTTAAAAAACTAGATTTATAACTATCTTTTTGTGAATGCATCTTTCTTCATCAACCAATATACACCCTTTCTTTTTTTCTAGTTTACATCTTTCATTGCCCCCCCACAGACATGCAAGTACATAGAGTGTCTGCCTCCCTGTCCCCAAGTTTGCTTTATCTGCTCCAATAGTATGAACTCTAAGTCTATCAGTTCTTTCCATTTTATTTCTGTGTGTGTGTGTGTGTGTGTGTGTGTATTGGAAACTGTATGTGTGGTTTATTATCTTCTCTGTCATTCCTCCAGCTCTTTCCAGATGTAAATCTCGTTTCCTACTTACAAAGTTGGTGCCCCACCCAGGCCAGTTTGCTCTACCCAAATAATCAGGGATGTGTTGTTACTCAGAGGATAATAATCAATTTACCAGTGGCTATACTCTTAGAGAAAACTGACCTTGGTTTCACAGAAGTTACAAACGGCTGATCATTCCTCTACCATAGGTGGGACTTCATGAACAGTTCTCCTCTCAATGCTGGTATATGCTCTGTCTTGGGCATGGACAGGTTTTTTATTTTCTATGCTTTCCAACTTCTGTGCATTCATATTGGTATCAGGATGAAAGATACATTCTTTTTGTCTTTGTTAAAACGTAGCTTGTTTTAGTTTAGATTTCTCTGTTTAAGCAGTCATGGAACTTGTTTAGAAAGTCTAGCTATGGTTTAGACCCCCAAAAGTAGAAGTCTAACATCTTATTATTATGATGAATATGTCTTTGTAAAATTTTAAGAGCTACATTATCACTGGAAATTGCAAAATAAAAGTTTTCATTAATCTTTTTTTATAGTTTTGCTTAAAGAGAAGTTTTAAAAGTCAAACATTAAGAGAGAAATAGATAAGAAACTGCGTGATGTATATGCATCTTCCAGTAAAGCCATTATAACTGAATCATTCTGTTCTTCTTCTTCCATGCAGATTCTAATGGCTCCAGACTATGCAAGCAAGTGAGACTAATAATAGAATCCATCCTCATAAGCATCCCATTAAGGCAAAAGATGACAGCAAGAGCAAGAGAGAAACAACACTATACATGAATCACTCTGACCTAGAAGACTGAAGGAAACACAAAAGTAACCATGAGAATACAACAAACAGCAGTCTCAGGAGACATGGTGTGGTTGTATTAGCTGTAAGCATTACTTGCAGAGAGGCAACTCTACATCTAAAATGTACCCCTACCACTGTAAATCTAAGAAAGGTTTCAGAGAGATGAAATGCTGTTTTCAGTCATTAGTAAAACGTTGCTTTGCAAAACGTTTGACAAGGCACTATCCAACATCTCACAGAAACTGTTCATTGAAACTTAGATCCCAGGGGAGGACATTGCAGCCAGCCCTGAGGAGTCAGGATAAGCTGGGGTTGGATGGAAGGGAAGGAGGTCCTCCCCTGTTGGTGAACTTGGATGGGGCGGGGAGGAGGGAGATGAGGGAGGGAGTGGGAGGGTAGGAGGGACTGAGGGAGGGGGCTATGCCTGGGATTCAAAGTACCTAACCTGTGACTGAGATAAAAATAAATAAATTAAAAAAAAAGAACTATATGAGGGGTAAAAAAAAAATTAAACCATACTAAATAAAAAAAAAAGAAACTTAAATGGTAGAATAAAGTTTTGTAGGTCATTTTGTTGGTCATTATAACAACAAAAATGGACCAAACATTTGGCTTTCTTATTAAATAGCATTAATGATGTAAAAATCTTAAATATTATAACTGTGAAGTAATTTCTTTGTGGTGGAAATATGAATGCTCTCATCTTTTTTCTGTACTTCATTAACCAGATTCCAAACATGATTTTATTGTAGTTACTCATTTAATTTGTTTTTAAAATGATGATTTGTTATTTGACTTTGAAGAGAAACCTACACCTCAAATAATCTCTTAAAATATTAAATAGTCATTTAATTTGCTAAAATTTAATGATTAAAATTATCAATAGTTGCCATAATTATAAAAATATGGGATATATTGATTCTTTGTGATAAAAACAAGAAACAGTAGATTTTCTGTTTTAACAGATAATGATCTTCAGTGTGCTGGAGCACATTACAGCGGACTCTGTTACACATACTTATCTCTATCATTGAAGTGGGAATGTGCTCATAGGAAGGTGTCTTTGAGTTTCTGTTGCTGTGATGAAACACCATGATCAAAAGCAAATTGGGGAGGAAAGGGTTTATTTGGCTTACACTTCCACATTGTAAAAATTTACTGAAGGAAGTCAGGAGAGGAACTCAAACAAGGCAGGGCCTGGAGGCAGGAACTGAGGCAGAGGCCATGGAGGAGGGCTGCTTACTGGCTTTCTCACATGTTCATCCTGTTTTCTAATAGAACCGAGGGCCAGCAGCCCAGCACAGTAGATTGAGCTCTCCCGCATCAATCAATAATTGAGAAAATGCTCTACAGACTTCCTTGCAGCCTGAACTTATGGAGGCGTTTTCTCAATTAAGGTTCCCTCCTCTCTAGTGACTTTAGCTTGTGCCAAGTTGACATAAAGATAACCAGCACAGAAGGTCAATTGATGCACATAGCCTTTTTTCCAATAAAAGTTTATGGATTAAAAACTACCACTGTGTCAGGCTTGGCTTATAGCCTAGAATTTGCCTATCAATAATTAATCTAAAAATTAAATAATAACTTAACTGTAATTTGGGAATGTAAGTTATAAAAGGCAGTATTTTTTCTCTTGCTATAATCTACTTTATTTCTTATAATAAAAGCATTGTAGGTATAAATATTCTGGCTGAGATACTTAAGCCTGTTATTCCTAATGAAAATATTCGTTTTTGTTTTTCTTTTCAGTTCCTCTTAAACAAAACTTACCCTTAAAGCTCCAAATTCAAAATCTGTAGTATTTTATAAAAAACATGATGGTGTAAAATGAAAAGCCTCCAATTGCTGGAGCGTTTGTCAATTAATCATTGTCTGTAAGTTGTATATAATGGTTTACCTGTATATAGCTCTATTATTACCTAAGCTGAAGTCCACTTGGGTCCAATATATTGTACTTACAAACATCAGCACAGTATACCTTTTACACAGAATATAAGTTAGGCATGTAAACTTTTTCCAGGTCTGCACACAAATTCATGTTGTTGTGCTGTTTCTCAGGTTAGATTGTCAAGGAACAAATGTCACAAGCACTTTCTCAGACCAGAAACTGCAATCTGCATATGAACTTTGAATGTTTCTAAATAAAAGGAATTGATCATTTGGAAAAGGTTTTAAAATATTTTGCTCTGGGAATTTAACAGCCTAGGAACAATATTTATTTTTATTTCTATTCTTCATAAGAAAAGTGCCCTTCACTCTTTGGAGAAGTGGCATCGTTTACTGTGTCAGAATTTCCCAGTGCTCCACAGTAAATAGAAATTGTCATTCAATTAATAAAGGGTGTAAAGAAGCATAAAATTGTAAAAGTTACCACATAATGCATGATTCCCCTGACTTATTCTAGTGTTCTCCACAGAATTTAGAATGATGAGCTCCTTATTTTCTTCATGTCACTTTTGGAGGTTTTTGTTGGTACTTTATTCTCTGCAACATTTTTCCTAGTTATTCATTCTTGGAAGTTAATGTTGAGCAGAAAATGGTCTCTGACTTCTTGTGAGGTGGCTCTCAAATTCTGCAGAGCTGGCACTTTTTCTGACTGTATTTGTAGGTAATGGAAGCAATTTTGTAAATGTGTCTCTTGTATTAAGGGACTCATTCTGAAAGTAAGAAAGTCAGTTCTGTAATTTCTAGACTCTTCCAAAGGCTTAGACCAGTATAGTTGGAAAGCATTAGGGTAGTTACCTATTACCAAAAACATCTCTTTAAATAAAATTTTCTTAGATATATCTATGCCAGGAAATCACAGACATAGATGTAAATTAAATACATTTTCCAAACAAGGTGATTGACATTACCTTGTTAAGTTGTCATTTACTTTTATACTAAAATTGAAAAGAATACTTTACTCAGCTGATTAGAATTCAAATATATGACTACAATAGTAGCAAGAATAAAGAGAAAGGTGGCCACATTCTATCTACAGCTCTTCATGGTTATAGGCCCAAAGGAAACAAAGATTTCTGTACAGTGGAGCCAGTAGTCAGCTCTTAGATCACAGGGGGTTTCCAATAATCTCTGCACAATCAGAGATAAGAACCTAAAATCCTCAAAGCTTTGAGTCATCAAGTTGTCAGCTAAACAGCAGCCTTTATTAGTTCCACTTCTTTGTTCTTCCATCCCTTAAAATTTTTCAGATGTCTTTGTTCCTGCTGGTGAGTTTTCTCAAGCCTTCGCTCTTTCTGAAGATCCATCCACCCACTGTAATTCCTAATTTGTGTTCAAATCCACCAACAAGACTCATCCTAATTTGATGAGGAACATAACCATTCAGTCAAAGGATTTAAAAATCATTCCTTCCAGAGCTACTTAACTAGCCATGTTCAAGACCTCTCTCTCACTCTATGCTTAGGAAGTTACAGTATGTATGAGACATTATGTACACTATTATTCCAAATTCTGATGCAATTAATCACAAGAAAATTGTTTTATTTGAAATTTTTATTTTTATTTTTTTCAGTGTGTGTGTATGTGTGAGTCTGTATGAATAAAAAGTCACATGTGTGCAGGTTTCCACGGAGATCGGAGGGGAATGTTCCCTAGGAGCTGGAGTTATAGGGCTGGTTGTTAAGAACCTAACTTAGTCCTCTAGAAGAGCAGGAAAGGTTAACTGCTGAGCAATCTCTCCAGTGCTCCAAAGTAGTATTTTTTTTTAAAAAATACAAATAAATATATATCCCCTAGGTTCTGGAGAGATTTGCAGAGAACCTGGATTCTTCTACAAGGAGACAAGAAACATATTGGTTTACAACGTCCATAACTCCAGTTCCAGGGGATCTAATATACTGTTTTGATCTCCATGGGTACTAGACTCATGTGTGGTGCACACACACACACACATACACACACACACTTATTAAAAAAAACCACTTATGCACATAAAATGAAAGAAGTAAACTTGTTTTTATAAAAAACTTTCAAACAAATATTCAAAGAATGTATGAGACATATATATCAAATAAGGAATTTATTTCATTTTTAAAGTGTTTTGAAAAATAAAATAAGTTAATAATTCAGAGAAACACAAAAATATTCTACAGTAGCTATACGATCTGGATATTATGAAACTAATAATCTTGTAGTTCTCTGGGTTCAATTTTGGCAGGCAAGACATCATTGCCCGTGAGATAAATACAGGTGATACATGAATGTTAGAAACTGGAATCTTAGCTCTAATTGCCCAAGCAGGAAAACTTTTAATAAAAGATTTATACCATGGATATCAAGAAAGAGTGATGATTTTTTATTCTACTAAAATCAGGCCATTAGAATCTGCAACTGTAAAAAGTAGAATGAAAGAAATCTATTCAATGTGGTTCTATTGGGAAGAGACACAAAGAAAATGAGTGACCACCTTCTGGACTCATGACCAAGCTCATCTTCAGGGTCCTGGCCTGAAAGTAAGGTTGAAACAGAAGATGAGAGAAGGAGACTCGGACAGAGACAGAAGTGTCAAGGGTAAACATACCTACCAAGGCATGCTTTGCATTTTCTCAACTCCAGTCTCTCTGCCAGGTTCCTCTAATTAGTTGTAAAGATTTTTCCAGGAGACACTTCCTCTTTAGCTTTAAGCTTTCAGTCTTTTCTCACTTCTACACCTAGCTCCAAAATGAGATTCCTTGGGAAATTTTAATTTCTTGAGTTCTATTTATTCACTGGAAAAACAGCCAAAGAAAAGAATCAAATGTCTCTTTAAAGTGTATATTAATAAGCTAGGCATGGTGGCACACACTTTTAATCCTACTAGTTGGCAGGCAGAAGCAGGCAGTTCTCTGAGTTCTGGTCCAGCTTGGTTTACACAGTGAATTCTGGGACCGCCAGAGCTACACAGAGATACCCATTCTTAAAAATATATATATATATTAATAAATTACTACTCAGAATGAGAGTTGGACACATATATGTGTCCTCACTCTTTGTTTTATCCTTATTTTGAGGTAAATATCCCTGTATCTAAAATAATTATTTTTAAAGAGACTTGAGAAAATGGCAATACCAGTTGACATGCCAATTTGGATGGGGACCTTTTAAAAACTGGCCTTCAACCCTAGATGAAATTCTACAGACAAAGACTCTTCAGAGAAGGTGTCATCCCCATACTTAACCCTAAATGGTTATTCAGTCTCACTTGGTCAACCATAAAAACATAAACACACAAGTACACATTTAAAAATCACAAGATATTACATTTATATATTTATCCACAGATATAAAAACAACAATCAAATACAAAGAGTCTGTGAATTAGAAAGGAAACTAGAAGTCAGGGAGAGGAAAAAGGTGGTTTTCAAGGAGACATAATGTAATTATACTTAAAGTAAATTAAAAATGTTGCTTTTCCTCGAAAAAACTCTTCCTAGCAGTGTATCAAATCAAATATTAAGAAACATGACCAACCCTTTGGCAGAGTGCAGGGAATCATATGAAAGAAAGGGGAGTTAGTATGACCTGGAGAGGTCAGAAGCTTCAAAAGAACCAAATATATCCAACCAAGGACCATGTATGGATATAACCTAGAACTCACGCTCAGATGTGGCCCATGGTAGCTCAGTATCCAACTGGAGACCCTAGTAAGGGGAACAGGGACTATTTCTGTCATGAACTCAATGGCTGGCTCTTTGACCCTCCACCCACACACCCCGGAGTAACAGCCTAGCTAGATCCCAGGGAAGGACATTGAAGCCAGCCCTGAGGGGACAAGATAAACTAGGGTCAGCTAGAAGGAGAGGAGGTCCTCCCCCATCAGTGGACTTGAAGGGGAACAGGAAGGAGATGAGGGAGGGATGGGGAGAGTGGGAGAGAACGAGGGAGGGGGCTATGCCTGGGATACAAAGTTCCTAACCTGTGATTAATATAAAAATTAATAAATTACATTTTTTTAAAAAAGGAAAAAACTAGTAATTGTCTGAGAAAGTAAAAGACTGCAAGTGTGCCACAGGTTACTGACATTGTGTCTCATTGCTTCTGTCTACACTCTGTCCTCTTTTACTGTTGACATCAGAGCTATGTGAGACCAAAAAAAAAAAAAAAAAGACCAAATATATCAGAGCACAGGGTTCTTTTATGAGACTTTCTCTCCAACCAAAGACCACGTATGGATATAACCTAGAACCCCTGCTTGTATGTAGCAAATGGTAGCTCAATACCCAAGTGGGTACACTAATAAGGGGAACAGGGACTATTTTGGACATGAACTCAATGGCTGGTTTTTCGACCTCCCCACTCCCGAGGGAGGAGCAGCCTTGCTAGGCCACAGAAGAGGACATTGCAGCCATTCCCGAAGAGACCTGATAAGCTAGAGTTAGACGGAAGGGGAGGAGGTCCTCCCCTATCAGTGGGCTTGGAAAGGTGCAGGGAGGAGATGGGGGAGGGAGGCGGAGGGAGGGGGAGGGATAGGGAGGGAATGTGAGAGGGGGCTACCGCAGGGATACAAAGCACATAACCTGTGATTAATATAAAATAAAAATAAAAAATGTTGCTTTTTAATATAAAGAAAACTGTCTTAACTTTTTCTGTATTTCAGTTAATTTTAATTGTATTGACACAGACCACGACTCCAATACATATGAGATTACACAATTCTAATTGTACCATCTATGTAGATATTAAACACCATTTCCCCCAAAAATATATATTGATGGGAAATTCTGCTTTATTTATATTTCAAATCAAAAGGAAATTCTGATGGATAAAGTTTACTTCATCATTGAATGAAATATTGAAATGAAAGGAAGAACACATGACTCCTTTCCAAGTCCACTGATAGGGGCGGTCCTCCTCCCCTTCCATGAAGATTTTTGTTGTAAAGATAAGGGAGAAAACAGGCAGAGGAAAGAATCCAGGCTAACCATGAGCAGCAGATTAAACTAGAAGAAAAGAGGAAGGGAGAAAACAGAGAGCAAGAGAAGAACTGCAAACCAAAAGAGGTGAGTGGGCCAAGAGACCTAGGGAGGATATAGATTCATAGGATTTACATAGGATTCAGCAAGAAGCCCAGTTCTTGAGTAGAAGAAGTTTAGGTAAGCAGTAGGTTGAGAAGTGCTTAGAAAGAGCCAGAAGTACTGAGTGAGACTTGTTCTAGGTTTGAGATCTAACAATTATGATGCTTAACTTAAAATATAAATGAGCTAAAGACTAAAATCTTCACAACTGGTTAGGAGATTGTAAACATGAAGGAATTCCAGGGATTCTTAGTATTAAAGGTAGTACACGTGTAAGTTGTTAATTTACAACCCAAGGAGTCCAAACACTTTTAAAATATATGCAGATTCCTCTGAAAAAATGTTTTTATTTTAGAATATTTGCTAAAATATATACAATATAACATTTATTCCTTGCTTAGAGACAACAGTAAATGTATAAAACACAGATAGATGATAAGTGAGTTGGTAGGTAGATAGATAGATGCATAGATACCTATATAAACTGATAGCTTTTAGCTGATAGAGAATAGAAGATGGATGGATAGAGATATGCATGATAAGTAGAAGATAGATAGATAGGTAGATAGACAGACAGACAAACAGAGAGAGAGAGAGAGAGAGAGAGAGAGAGAGAGATTTAAGAAAACTGAAGGGGTAGACATGTGGCTGAATGGTTAAGAGAACTGACTTTTCTTCTGGAGATTGTAAGCACCCACATGACAGCACAAAACTACCTGTAACTCTATTTCTATAGAATCAGATGCCCTCTTCTAGCCTCTTTGGCTCCCAAACATACATGAAAACACCGCAAACATATGCATTTTAAAATAACATATAACAGAAAGCCAGAAGATAAAATTTAAAAAAAAAAGTATCTGAGGAGCAATCTGAAAAAAAAAAACAATCTGAAAGAAACAGTAGAAACATTATTATATATTTTTACATTTTTATTTTATATTAATCACAGGTATGTACTTTGTATCCCAGCTGTAGCCCCCTCCCACATTCCCTCCCTAGCCTTCCCACCCCTCCCTCATCTCCTCCTTGCCCCTTTCTGAGTCCACTGATTGGGGGGGGGGGAGAGGACCTCCTCCCTTTCCTTCTAACTCTAGCTTATCAGGTCTCTTCAGGGCTGGCTGCAATGTCCTCTTCTGTGGCCTAGCAAGGCTGCTCCTCCCTCAGGAGGCAAGGGGGTCAAAGAGCCAGCCATTGTGTTCATGTCCGAAATAGTCCCTGTTCCCCTTACTAGGGTTCCCACTTGGATATTGAGCTACCATTTGCTACATTCAAGCAGGGATTCTAGTTTATATCCATATATGGTCCTTGGTTGGAGAGACAGTCTCATAAAAGACCCTGTGCCCTGATATAGTTGGACCTTGTGGAGCTCCTGCCCTCTCCAGGTCATAATAACTACCTCTTCTTTCGTATGATTCCCTGCACTCTGTCAAAGGGTTGGTTATGTGTCTTAATATTTGCTTTGATACACTGCTAGGTAGAGTCTTCCAGAGGTCCTCTGTGGTAGGCTCTTGTCCTGCTACTTGTTTTTTCCTACATCCAATGTCCATCCAATTTGTCTTTCTAAGTGAGGATTAATCCTCTTACCCCAGGTCCTCTTTCTTGTTTATCTTTTTTAGGTGTATAGATTTCAGTATGCTTATCCTATCTTATAGGTCTATATAAGTGAGTATATACCATGTGTGTCTTTCTGCTTTGGGGACACCTCACACAGGATGATCATTTCCAGGTCCCACCATTTGAGAATATAATGGCCCATGTAGAGGAAAATTTAGAAACATATAGAGAGGAAACAAATACAAAAATAGGGGCCACCTTCAAGCAGATGAAAGAAATGGTACAAAGCATGAAAACAGAACTAGAATTTATGAAGAAAACACAAACAGAGAAAAAGCTGGAACTGGAGAACTTAGAGAAAAGATCAGGAACCACAAAGGTAAGCATCACCAATAGAATACAAGAGATGGAAGAGAGAATCTCGGGAGCTGAAGATACACTTGCTGAAATTGATTCCTCACTCAAAGAAAATCTAAAATAAGAAAAGTCCCAAACACAAAACATTCAAGAAATCAAGGACGCCATGAAAAGACGAAACCTAAGAATAATAGGAATAGATGAAAAAGAAGACTCCAGGCTCCAAGGACCAGAAAATATTTTTAAGAAAATCATAGAAGAAAGTTTCCCTAACTTAAAGAAACATTATTATTGAAAAAAGAAGAACAGAGAAAGACTTGGATTGTACAACAAAGAATTCTAATAGCAATGATAAACTGGTGCAACAACTTTAGAAGATAATCATATAAAAAGTAATTTTGTTAGTAAGGAAACAAAATAGAAAATGTAAAGTATATTATTTCAAGATAAATATACAATAAATGCATCAAAAACTCACTAAGAGATGAGAACTGCAGGTGAGGTCAAGAAAAATACCTCGTCACTGAACTTGAAGATAACTTACTGGAAATTATCCCATGAAAATAAACAAAAAAAGAAATTAAGAGAGAGTGAACATTAAGGGACTTTAAAATGTCATCAGAAGACCAATCTATAGCTATAGCAAAGAAAATTGACATGCAGAACAACTAAGCACAACCCCTCCCCAAAGAGGAAGGCAAAACAAACAAAAACATACATTCTTACCACATCATCAATACTCAAGGAGAGAAATTTTTAAAGAGTGATTTAAAAAAGTGATCTACTTCTTTCAAGAGAAATGCAATAAATTAATAACAGATTTCTCAGTAGAATTTTTGGCACTCAGAAGAGGGCAGGCTCCTGCAAGAGAAAGAAAATGCAAACAACAATACTACACTGGAGAAAGCTATTCTTCAAAAATAACGGTTATTCCCAGAGAGGAGTTCAGGAAGTTTCTCATTACTAGGCTTTCTAATGTCTCAAAAATAGAAATGATGTCAAGATTCTATTTAATCTTGTTATTATAAGGAAATGTAAATTTTCAGTTAGGATTTACCCCTATACCAATACTCCAACCAATGTAATTTTGTGACACAGTTCTATATTAGTTTCAAAGACAAAATGATTTCAACATTACTGGAGGGGATTAGGTTATAATAGGCAGTTTTAATGTAAATATAAAATATATTTTGATTTAGTATCAGAAAATATACATTTGTATGTTATTGTCTTTACTAGCTAAAATACAATGCCTATACTATTTTTGTAGAAAGCACAATATTATATTTATCATTGTTAGGTGATTAGTTCCTTTTTTAAAATATAGTTTCAGTTAGTGTCTTTTCACTCCTCTACCATTTTAAATTAATTCATTTTTTATTAATTACAATTTATTCACTTTGTATCCCAGCTGAAGCACCAACCCTCATCCCCACCCATTCCCATCCTTCCTCCCTTTTCTTCTCCCATGCCCCTCCTCTAGTCCATTGATAGGGGAGGTCCTCCTCCCCTTCCATCTGACTGCAGCCTATCAGGTCTCATCAGGACTGGTTGCATTGTCTTCCTCTGTAGCCTGCTAAGGCTGCTCCCTCCTCAAGGGGGAGATGATCAAAGAGCCAGTCACTGAGTTCATATCAGAGACAGCCCCTGTTTCCCTTACTAGGGTACCTACTTCAAAACTAAGTTGCCATAGGCTACATCTGAGCAGGGGTTCTAGGTTATCACCATGCATGGTCCTTGGTTGGAGTATCAGTCTCAGAAAAGACCCCTACGTCAAGATTTTTGGTTCTGTGTCTCTCCTTGTTGAGCTCCAGTCCTTTCCAGGTCTTTCATTTCCCCCTTCTTTCATAAGATTACCTGCACTCTGCCCAAAATTTGGCTATGAATCTTAGCATCTGCTTTAATACCTGCTGGTGATAGCCTCCTTAATTCAAGGAGATATCAATTTTCACAACCTCAAATATTAGGTCTTATAGAAAGATGAGGTTTAAAAATTAGCAGTCTTTCCAGAAGAAGAAAATTAAAACATCTGCTGACAACTCTCTACCACATAGATGATATTAAGACATTGTGGTTTGATGTAAAGACATACACATTTATTCATGAAATCAATTGCAAACGTTCATGTGGGTTTTTTGAAATATTGCTTGTGTTATTTCACAATACACCTAAAACAAACAGTTCAGTTAATTATTTTAAGAGATTTTGATGTTGATCTCCAAGTAGTCATTTTATATACCGAACTGCTATACAATTGATTTTTTTTTGTTAATTTTCCTGAAGTTTATTTTTCAGCTTTATTTTTCTTTTTCTTTTTCTTTAATTTATTTATTTTTATATCAATCACAGGTTAGGTATTTTGCATCCCAGGCATAGCCCCATCCCACCTTCCCACTCCCTCCCTCATTTCCCTCCTCCCCCACCCCTTCCAAGTCCACCAACAGGGGAGGACCTCCTCCCCTTCCATCCAACCCCAGCTCATCCTGTCTCCTCAGGGCTGGCTGCAATGTCCTCCCCTGGGATCTAGCCAGTCTGTCA
>CM053753.1:81751304-81761382 GCA_028658305.1 Pachyuromys duprasi | reverse complement strand
GGTTTGAGATGTCAGCTGGGGGCTGTGTCTCAGCCCTGGGCTTGCTGCTAAGGGTTCTTCCCTGGAATGGTGATTTGACGCCCCCTTCTGGGCCTGGGGCTGTTCACCACAGTCTGAGATGATATTTGAGGCACACACAGTGGGTTTGGGTTGGTGTGCATCCTTTGTATGCAGGCCTGTCTGAAATGGTGCAGGAGTCCTTCTCTGTCTGGCCTGTGGACACACACAGGGACTGAGGTTTTTGCTGGGGGGTGCATGCAGTGTTTGCCCTCAGTGTGCAGTCTGGTCAAGATGGTCACAGGACCCTCTCAATCTGGGGTGGTTCTGGCGATTGGTGTGTGCCTGCTGTACACCCGTGGGTTGAAGCAGATCTCGGGCCCTTCCCAGACTTGTCCGTGGACTCACACATGGACTGAAGTTTTGCTGGCGGAAGTTGCAGTGTGCGCCTGCAGTGTGCAGACTGGTCAAAATGGTCCCCAGACCCTCTCAGTCTGGGGTGGTTCTGGCGATTGGTGTGCACCTGTTGTACACCTGTGGGTTGAAGCAGAACCCAGGTGCAGTGTGCGCTCGCAGTGTGCAGGTCAGTGAAAATGGTATCCAGTTCCTCCTAAGATTGCCCGCGAGACTCTGTGATCCAGTCTATTATGGCGGGTGCAGGCGCCCAGCTTGGCTGCTCATTCAGATCAGAGCTGTGTGCTGCTGGTCACCCGGAGATTTTTCCGGGTAATAATTGGGTGTCCCTAGGGTTTTCCCACTTGATTTTTCTCACCGTAGGAGTTCTGCTCACCTGGCAATCACCAATGCTGGCGTTTTAGGTCCCAGAGTTCAGTCTCCTGGTAGCTGCATTGTTTCTGCTGTCCTACTCCTCAGACATGGTGTCCTCTCCTGGCAGCCATTTTGGATCTCCCATACAATTGATTTTTAATATGCCTTCCTATACACAGTGACAGAAAAAATGAAACTAATGCTACGGCATTATAATTTCCCTTTATCTAAAAGGCATGTCCTTGAAATCTTCTGGTGGATACTTGAACTGATGACATGATGACTAGTCTCTACTGCCAACTTAATGAGATCTAGAATGACTTAGGTGACATGCCTCAATGTAAGGTTTTGAGAGGTTGTCCAGGATATGTGACCTGTGGACATAAATGTCAGTGGTTTTTCTGGGTAGGTAAATTGAAGTTGGAAGCCTAGTTCCCTCTGTATGCTACCATTCTTTGGGCTGATAACTTAGCTGTATAAATAGGAGAAAGCAAGCTGAAAGAAGCATTGATTCTCTACTTCTGGACTGCTGATAAGACCTGACCAGCTGCCTCAGGCAACTGTCACCAGGATCTTACTACTATGATTCCTTGTACCCTTAAACTGTAGTTCAAAATAAAACCTTCCTGTGGGAACTTACACTTGTTGTTTTATTCTTTAACAACAGTTTACTAAATTCACATCATAAAGACTAGAGCTCAAATGCAGTAGGCAAATTTTGATAAGAATTAGAAGAAAAATACAATATAAAATTTTTGTCCTCAAACAATAGAGAATATAAAATAGAAACAAAGAAGTAGGGATACATCTTTACTTCACTGCTCACATCTTATGATCTGAATTCAGACCCCCAGGCCCCCACATAAAATATGAGGTAGGTGTGTAGTGGCCTTACTGTAATTCTCCCCTCAGAAGGTAAGAGACAATTCTACTCCAAAGCTCTGAATTTAACTGAGAAATGTCTTGTTGAATATGATTGAAGTATTATTAATGATTATTACTGAAAATAATTATGTGCCTCAAATTTACATGCACTACACACCTACACACACCTAAAATCAAAGATACATACATATACACATGCATTCAACATACACAAATCAAAATGGGGAGGTAAATAAAATCTGACTGATTTTATTTAAGTAGTCATTTGACCACTTAAAATAAAGATTGTCAATACATTTTAATAGATGAAGAAAAACAGAAAAATATATAAAAGCCATAAATAAAATAAAAAGTTAAATCTAATTTTTAAGAAAACCAATAAAATTTAGTAGAGGTTATTTTATAGATAACACAAATATAGTTCATTCATGCCAACAGATGATAAGCCCATTTAACAATATAATAAATTGTGAATTCAAATCAGAGTGAGATAGCATTTTTCATAGTTTATTATCCAAACTCACAGAATCTAATATGCTAATTATCATTAAGGGCATAAAACAAGAAAAAACACTGAAATAGTACTGACATTTTGTCAGAAGAAAAAAGAAAATAAGAAAGCATATTATGATAACATATAATAAATACATTCTGAGAACAGAATATACATGTAATGGGATGTCTGAAAATTCGGAAGGTAAAGAACACTTATTAACAAGGGAAAATTGCACTTAGCAATTGACTTCCAAAGTAGAGAACTGAGATGCCCTCGTGTATTGGATGGAAAATGAAATGAGCTGATGTACTTTGTGAAGATGATTAGACACTCACATGATGGGAGGAAAGTAGGAAATGAAACTGAGTAAAGGTGTTGTTATGATATAACATTCTAGAAAATGGAGCAAGAGAACAAAATTCAAAGTCATATTCACACCTTGTAATCATGTGGCCTGGAAAACAAGTGACCCAGAAGCAAATGGAGATGAGCAGATGGGCAGGGTTCAAGATAGATTTGGCTGAAGGTATTTGATCTTCCATTCAAGATTAATCACTTGACTACAAAGCTACCATTAATGAATTACGGAAGCAACACTCAAAATGAACATTGAATTATATAAAAAATACAGAAGTATTTGGTATTTGTATATGAATCAGATTAAATAATATTTGAGACAAATTAGAAATCAGCTTTATATTGCTATATTCTTCTTAAGTGCAAGTATGAAAAGCTAAAAATCATCTTTCAAAGCATCACATTCAGGAAAGTAATACATATATATATATATGTATATAGATATATACATATATATATATATTTCAACTTTGATATTAAAACATTATTTGTAGAAACTAGGTGCTCAGAATCACATTACTAAAAACTTAAGTGATGAATGTAGAAAGATATAATTCCTCACCTGGTCCTATAACTTTATTTTGAAAGACTAAGTACCAAATAAGTCTCCATAACATAAAAGCACACCAGTAGATTAGCATAGCTATGGTCCTTCTCTTTATCTCTTGCCCTCTCTTATTTTTAGATAAATTATTCTTTCATGGTTCATGGAAAATGCATTTAAGATTCCATACCCTGGTTTTTATGCCTGGTGGAACCATTAGAAATATTCTGTCCTCAAAAAGAACAGTAGTTGCTTTAGACCAGCCTTTGATGAATTGCGATTTTTGTTCCCAGTGGCTCTTCCTATAACCTCCACTGAAAAGCTGCCTTTCTCATCCCAAAGAATTCATTTTTATTCTGAAGTAAATGCCTATATCTAGGAAGCAATGCATTTCTTATTTTGATAGATATATGTTCCAGTAATTGAGAAGATAATAGTCTTTTCTTAGTTTTTCTTACCAAAAATTAGTACATATATAATATAGTACAATAAATTTAGTGGTGGAACTATATAAACTAAAATTAAGTAGCACTTTGAAATAAGAAAGCTTGGATTTGAAAAACAATGAGCTTCTCATTTGTGATCTGTAAAACACATCCAGAGAGATTTAATGTTTCTCTAAATAAAAGTGAGCATGAGGAAAGGACAATAGGAATGGGACTTAAGCATACAAGGGGAGAGTAGACTTGGGTAGACTCTAAACAATGTCTAGTGGCTCCTGATAGCAATAACCCTCACAGAGTTAGCATGCCTTTTAGCAAAGGAGCCACATTTGTATTTGTGATTGTTGAATGTGGAACTTGGAGGTCTGCCTTGTCATATGGGCTCACTGTCTTCAATCAGGCTGCACCCCTCCTCACATGGTTTCATAAGCATGTGGCCTTTGCATTAACACCAGGAGGACTTCTTCTTAGAAGAATTCTGTCCTTCATTCAATGCTCTCTTCTTCCTTCAAAAAGTTGAAAACATTGTTGTCACTGTACTTATGTCAATGAAAAACTATTTTAAAGTTGAGCATACAAGTTATGAATGTGTGCATATTAAGTTGACCCAATTCATATGTAATGCCCAAGCAGCACTTGGTCTGTCGAGCCCATGACATTATAGTTCAGAAGAACAAAAATGACTACAAGACAAATGTTATTGTAAATTCTTCCGAGTGCAAGTGCTGACAGCAAAAGACTGATGGATTTCTTTTTAAAGTTTATTCCTATGTGATTTCAGAAATGTTTATAATGTTTTGATCACACACACACAATCCATAAATCTCTTATGCTAAATTCTCTCCAATAAATTTTCTCCCACTTTTATATTGTCATTTTGTGATCAGTTGGAGCTTTGTGATCAACTTCCATTGGAGTTGTTTTCATGTACATGGATGCGATCATGAGCAATTACTGGATCCTGAGCAATTAAATGGTGGCTACCTGACACATTTCACTAATCAGTTCTCTTTGAAGAGAAAAGGCATATGTGTGGTTAGAAATTTTTAAAAAGATAGAAAAAGAAAAATGAGAAAACTGCACTATATCTATTGTGATTCCTGATTCTTCTCTACAATACCCAATAATGACTGAAAGATGAGCAAAGAAAAGACAAAAGAAAAGAGGAGAAAAGAAAAGAAAAGGCCACTTTGTGGTAACCTCTTCATCTGTCAGTTTTCCCTTCCTTATAAATACATTAAAGAGTTTGTAGAATATGTGTAAATTAAACCATTAAATACTTGAGTAGTTTCATGTGCTGTTTCATTTACACTTTTCCAGTAACAATAGCCATCAAATATAAATGAATATATAAAAAGAAAAAGAGATAATACTTATCTATATTTATAAATTATATATAGTGAAGAGAGGCAGAGGGATATGTATTGAAGTCTGTTCCTAAGAATGAAATATAAAACACACTAGTTTTGGAAAGCACAGTGAATACTTTCAATGACTGTATGAGTTAAATGGCACAACATTTTTTTCAAGCATGATATTTCATAATAAAAGATAAAATTTATCTTTTGACTTTTTAAACTTCAGTTAGGCCACACATAATAATAATCCATAGAACTTACCTTCCATAATAGTAATGACAATAAATGTAGGAACATAACAAAATTACTGTTTTCTTGATATTTTTTAAAGGAAGATGTATCATATTGATATTTATAATAGACACTAGGCACTCAAAATACCAAAGGCAGTTTTTAGAAGATAGGCCCAGATTCATGCTATAAGCTGCAGCATATCTCAGCACTAACAGCATCTAGGGTTAAACTAATGTAATCAACAAGGGCAATAATGTCTATTCCTAAACACGCACCACTCCCCTCTGCCTCCATGTCTTGCATTGGGAGAACTACTTGTTTCTAAACTTTTTTTTTTTTTTTTTTTTGGTCTGAGAGAAAAAAAATTCTCAAGAAAGATGACTAAAGACAATTTCTAGAAAATTTATGAGCAGAAGTCTATTGGGGCAACCTACAACCATAGTGATTTTTGACACCTTACTGGTGTGTCTAAGCCATAGCGTATGGGCTACATGCTAGTTCCAAACCATCTATATGGTTCAACAGAAAATCAAATTCTCAAAATATTGAGACATTCCCGTGACTTGTTTCTAACTTGACCATGCAATTCTTGAGCATATTTCTAGATAGTGATATCCTATTACAGTGTCAAAGGTCAAGCAACTATGCAATTAACTGATACTAACCATCACCTTCCCACCTCTTATTACTTACTACCGCACTTTGGACTGGAACTTCCTTGTATGTATATGGCCATCCTTGGTGGATTACAAGTCTACTTTGATGTATCTGGGAAGTAATACTTTATAAAATGTGGTAAAAAGTGGCCCTTGGAGGAAAATGGGAAATGACCAGTGGCCTGGAGGCTCAATGAACACAATAGAATGCATTATAATGTGAGTAAATATTGCATTTATTATGCCTCCACTCCCCTCTGGCCTATGTTTGTGATATAAATGATACTATACATCTATAGGTAGTGAAAATTCAGAGACTGTTTTCAAAATTCCTTGAAGCTCTATTTATTTGCTTTTCCTCAGTGAAATATTACCCTAACAAATAAGTCACCTTGGGGGAGCATCTGGACAATCATTATTATACATGCAGAGGCACTATTGTTCTGTCTTCAAAGACAGCCCAATCTGTCCAACAAGCTAATGAATTCAAAGTGTTCACCTGGCTTCATTCTGGAGCCTAGGAAAGGAACTATCAGTTTTCAAAGGGGCTGACTAATTCATGACCTTCATGTTTATCCCAATCTCAAACCTCTTTGATATGTATGTATGTACGTATGAACATTGATGTCTCTGATGGGATGGACATCCATCTTAGGATAATTAGTTAGTCATGACGCTGTAATCATGCTAATCATACCACTGTTGATGACATTCAATTCTAATGCCCATTAGGATAATATTGCTCATCTGCTACTGACAACCAAGTATTGCCACCTGGCCTTTGTTTTGGAGTTTGTAATCACCATCATACTCCATGAAATCATTCCACAAAGTCTGAGCCCCCTGTGTCATTTTTGTTCCTGTTGATCATGCCTTCTTTATGGGTTTAGTAATGAAGATTTCTCATAAGAGGCATAGTAACCTTGAACAATAAAAGAATCCTTAGTCAATGTGCTATAACACACCAACTTAGTTGAATGTTTCTCCTCAAGGGAATCGTGTGATTTCAGTAATGCTGAGTATGACTTCTTCCACTGGCGAGTATCACCACAGCTGTATCTCGGAACTCCCTTCCACGCTTTTGCTTCATTCATCCAAGTATTGAACTGTTTAATGGGAAAATGTACCCCTATAACACCAGCTACCACGTGATGATTTACTTAAACAATTTCAAGCCTCTTTTATCATACCTAATTATAGACTTATAGTCAAGTTTTCTGAGAGCAACCTTCTGTCATAGCATCTGTCTTAGTTGTTTGGCATCACATGTGAGCTCCTCAGACAACAACACAAATGAATGTAACCCAGTCCCACCACTGGAAGCCTTGCCTGGCTACAGAACATGGCCACCTCAGATGCTGTATTCCATTACAGTAAGTCCTCACTAGATTCCAGGAAGTTTCCACTGCAGTAATTTCAACACTTCCTTATTTGCCACTCATTTCCAGACATCTCTCTCCATACTCACTTCCATTTGTCCCCACAACTAATCCCATCCTCTCCAGCACCTTCCACCCCCAACTCACCTACAGAATCTATTCTATTTTCCCATCCCAGGAAGAGTCATGCTTTTCTCTATAGCCCTCCATTTACCTAAACTCTCTAGCTCTGTATATTATATTATACAATCTAGTGATTGTCATTTTATTGACAGATAATATCCATTTATATGTAAATACATACCACATTTTTACTTCTGGATCTCGATTACCTCACTCAGTATCATTTTTTTAGCTGCATCCAATTGCCTACAGATTTTATTATGTCATTTTTTTAATAGCTGAGAAATACTCCAGTGTGTAACTTTAACACATTTTCTTTATCCATTCTTCAATTGAGGGAAATGAAAGTTGTTTTCATTTCCTGGCAATTATGAACAAATCTGCAATGAACATGTTTGTCCAGGTGTGCTTGTGGTAGGAGAAAATGTCCTTTGAGTATATGCATAAGAGCATTATCGCTGGGTGTTGAGGTACATCAATTGCCAGTTTCCTGAGAAGCTGCAGTGCTTCTTTCACCAGTGGCTGTACAAGTTTACACTACTAACAGCAATGTCAGGCCTCCGGCTTGACAAAAAGATGTCCCCCTTCACTTTCTCTTCTTGTCCCCATCCCTCTCACCTCCCACTCTGATTCTCTCCACATCTGATACCCACCCTTGTTTCCTTCCCATTCCATCTCCTGCCCAGGGGAGGGTACAGGAATGTCACTCAGAAGGTGAAACAGAATAGACAGCAGAAGTGGATGGAGAGAGTGAACTGAGCAGGTCATGGGATGTTTTGTTGAAAGCTGGGCATTTGATGTTTTGCAGAAGGCTGGTGTGTGAGAGGGCATTTGATATTTAGCTATGAAATCTCTCATTCAATGGGCATGACTTTGGCTGGCTGAGAATATCTGTGGATGGACTTTGAGCACAGGAGATATATAGAGGTATAGAGGCCCACACAGAGTGAGGCTTTGCCCTTCATTATAATTATTATTATTTTTATAGTTTATTCTTTTTGCATCCCAGCTGTAGTCCCCTCCTTCAATCCCTCCCAATCCCATCTTCCCTCCCTCATCTCCTCCCATTCACCTCTCCAAGTCCACTGATAAGGAGGTCTTCCTCCCATTCCATCTGACTCTAACTTATCAGGTCTCATTAGGACTGGCTGCATTGTCCTCCTCTGTGGCCTGACAAGGCTGCTTCCCCCTCAGAGGGAGGTGATTAAAGAGCCAGCCATTGAGTTCAAGTCCAAGACAGTCCCTGTTCTACTTACTAGGGAACCCACTTGGATACTGAGCTGCCATGGGCTACATCTGAGCAGGGCTTCTAGATTATCTAGGTTTTATCCATGAATGGTCCTTGGTTGGAGTATCAATCCAGAAAAAAGAACCCTTTGCCCAGATTTTTCAGTTCTGTTGCTCTTTTTTGTGGAGCTCCTGTCCTCTATAGGTCTTATTATCTCCCCTTCTTTCATGAGATTCTCAGCACTGTGCCCAAAGTTTGGTTAGGATACAAAGTTTGCTTTGATACACTGCTGGGTAGAGTCTTTCAGAGGCCCTCTGTGGTAGGCTCCTGTCCGGTTTCATGTTTTCTCCTTCTTTCAAAGTCCATCCCATTTGTCTTTCTGGATGAGGATTGATCATCTTACCCAGCGTCCTCTTTTTTGCTTAAAGGTATGCTTTTTGATCCAGTACTTCAACACTTGACTTAGCAAAGAGAAACATTCCAGAGAACTTCTCCAGGCAATCCAACTGAGTCTTGAGGCTTTTGCTGAGTGACAGTTTGTGTTGCTGCTTGGTGTTGGCCTTTGGACTTGACTACTGGTATCCTGATGACTGAGCTTGGTAATCCTCTATAGATCCATAGACCCTGATCAGCAAGAAGTAGATAAAAGAGGTCTACAGCCCTTTTCATTACTAATCCCCTATTTTAGGTCCAGGGCATGGAAGAGTGATAAAAGTGTTAAAAATAAAAGCAAATAAAGTAGGTTTGGTGAAAAATCTAAACCTACAGAGGAGTGTTCTGCTTGCTCCATATCCTCACCAGCATAAGCTATCAGTTGTTATTGATCTTAGCCATTTTGACAGATATACAATATAATCTCAAAGTAGTTTCAATTTGTATTTCCTTGATGGCTAAGAATGTTGAACATTACATTAAGTGTTTTTTGGTCATTTGGAATTCCAGTGTTAATAATGTTTTATATATATATATATATATATATATATATATATATATATATATCTGCACCCCATTTTTAACTTGGATTATTTTTAACATATAGTTTTGTTAATTCTTTAAATATTTTGGATATTTTACCTGTATCAGATGTGGAGTTGATCCTGGAATACTTAAACTCGTGGGTATTCCGTCTTAATAGTGGGGCCAGTTTGTTTGTTTTCTTTCTTTGCACACAGATTAGTGGAAGTTTTCCATTAGATAGATACCCTTTAACTCTTTTAAAGGAAAATTATAAACAATGGTAAATGGCCTTTTTGAACTATGCACATCAGAATTGTTAATTGTTTAGGAAACAGGCTATTATAAGTATTTGGTTTATATTTGTTTTAGGAGTGTGATACGCATATTTTATACCACCAAGGGATTTTAGTAATTAAACTTATAGTAAAGTTTTACAAGTTAAATTTAAACAAAATTGGAGATTTCCATGAAGGAAATTTTTTTAAGTGACAAATGTAACAATGATGTGAAGAGAAAGGACAGTAAAGAATTTGCTTCTGTGTTTTGAATGTTAATTTTCTTGTTGAGATAATTGTTTCATCTACATGTTTCTTGTTATTACAGTGTATTTAGCTCACTCCTAACCTAACAAAATATTTGACTACTAATACAGA
>CM053753.1:81707735-81749835 GCA_028658305.1 Pachyuromys duprasi | reverse complement strand
TGTGTGTGTGTGTGTGTGTGTGTAAAAACTAAACAGAGACAATGAAATTGTAAGAGGAAAGGAGGATATATGTGAATTGTGGAAGTAGGAAATAAAGAATGACATAGTTATAATACTATCTAAAACGAGTAAAATAAATATATATTTAAAAGGGGCCCTAAACAAATGTCCTTGTTTGGTACTTGAGCAACTTTTAGATTTATGCCCAGAAATGGTATCACTGGATTTTGATGTAGCAGTATTCCTAATTGTCTGAGAAAGCGCCAAATTGATTTCCAGAGTGGCTTTACAAGTTTGCATTCCCACCAGCAATGGAGGAGGGTTTCTCTTTCTCCACAACCTCTCCAGCATGTGTTGTCACTTGAGTTTTTAATCTTAGCCATTCTGATGGGTGTCAGGTGAAATCTCAGGGTTTCTTTTTGATTTGCATCTCTCTGATGGCTAAGGACATTGAGCATTTCTTTAAGTGCTTCTCTGCCATTTGATATTCCTCTATGAGAATTCTCTGTTTAGTTCTGTGCCCCATTTTTTAAATTTGATTGCTTAATTTGTTGCTTTTCAACTTCTTTAGTTCTTTATATATTCTGGATATCAACCTTCTGTCAGATATAGGGGTGGAGAAGATTCTTTCCCAGCCTGTAGGCTGTCGTTTTGTTTTGATGACAGTGCCTTTTGCTTTACAGAAGCTTTTCAGTTGCATGAGGCCCCATTTATTTATTGTTTATCTTAGAGCCCGTGCTGTTGGTGTTCTGTTCAGGAAGTTGTCTCCTGTAGAATGAGTTCTAGGCTCTTCCCCACATTTCCTTCTAATCTATCTAGTTTTATGTTGAGGTCTTTGATCCACTTGGACTTAAGTTTTTGTGCAGGATGATAAATATGGATCTATTTTTATTTTTCTGCATGTAGACATCCAGTTGGTCCAGCACCATTTGTTGAAGATGCTATCTTTTTTCCATTGAATGGTTTTGGATTCTTTGTCAAAAATCAAGTATCCATAGGTGTGTGGGTTTATCTCTGGGTGTTCTATTGGTTCCACTGATCCTTCTTTCTGCTTCTATGCCAATATCATGCAGTTTTTATTACTATTGTGCTGTAGTACAGCTTGAGGTCAGGGATGGAGATACCTCCAGATGATCTGTTCTACAGGATCGTTTTGGAAATTCTGGGTTTTTTGTTTCTCCATATAAAGTTGAGAATTTTTCTTTCAAAGGCTGTGAAGATTGTGTTGGTATTTTGATAGGAATTGCATTGAATCTGTAGATTGCTTTTGGCCGAATGGCCATTTTCGCTATGTTAATCCTACCAATCCATGAGCACAGGAGGTCTTTCCATCTTCTGAAATCTTCTTTTATTTCTTTCTTCAGAGAGTTGACATTTTTTTTCAAACAAGTCTTTCACTTGTTTGGTTAGAGTCACCCCAAGGTACTTTATGTTATTAGTGGCTATTGTGAAGGATGTTGTTTCCCTAGTTTCTTTCTCAGCCCTTTTGTCTTTGGTGTACAGGAGGGCTTCTGATTTTTTTTAGTCGATTTTGTATCCAGCCACTTTGTTGAAGGTGTTTATCAGTTGAAGGAGTTCTCTGGTTGAATTTTTGGGGTCGCTCATGTATACTATCCTATCATCTGCAAAAAGTGAGACTTTGACCTCTTCTGTTCCAATTATTATTCCCTTGATCTCCTTTAGTTTTCTTATTGATCTAGCTAGGACTTCAAGTACTAAATTGTAGAGATATAGAGAGAGTGGGCAGCCTTGCGTTGTCCCTGATTTCAGTGGGATTGGTATGAGTTTCTCTCCATTGAGTTTGATGTTGGCTATAGGCTTGCTGTATATTGTCTTTACTATGTTTAGGTACATGCCTTGTATCCCTGATCTCTCTAAGACTTAACATGAATGAGTGTTGGATTTTGTCAAATGCTTTTTCAGTATCTAAGGAGATGGTCATGTGGTTTTTCTCCTTCAGTTTGTTTATATGGTGGATTGCATTGATGGATTTCTGTATATTGATCCACCCTTGCATGTCTGGAATGAAGCCTACTTTTTCATGTTGTATTGTATCTTTGATGAGTTCTTGGATTAGGTTTGCAGTATTTTATTGAGTATTTTTGCATCAATGTTCATAAGAGATATAGGTGTGAAGTTCTCTTTTTTTGTTGGGTCTTTGTGTGGTTTAGGTATCAAGGTGACTCTGGCTTCATCAAATGAGTTTGGTAATGTTCCTTCTGTTTCTATTTTGTGGAATTGTTCGAGGAGTATTGGTGTTAGGACTTCTTTGAAGATCTGGTTGAATTCTATACTGAAACCATCTGACCCAAGGGTTATTTTTAGAGAAGAGACTGTTGATGACTGCTTCAGGTTCCTTTGGGGACATAGGGCTATTCAGTCTTTCTACCTGATCTTGACTTAATTGTGGCAGATGGAGTCTATCAAGGAAATTTTTCATTTCATTTAGATTTTCAAATTTTGTGGCATATAGGCTTTTGTAGTATGATCTAATGATTGTTTGGATTTCCTCAGTATCTGTAGTTATGTCCCCCTTTTCATTTATGATTTTACTGATTTGGATAGATTCTATCTGCCTTTTAGTTAGTTTGGGTAAGGGTTTGTCTATCTTGTTGATTTTCTCAAAGAACCAGCTTTTTGTTTCATTAGTTCGTTGAATAGTTTTATTTGTTTCTAATTGATTGATTTCAGCCCTGAGTTTAATTATTTCTAGCCATCTGCTCCTCTTAGGTGTATCTTCTTCTTTTTTTCCTAGGGTTTTCAGTTGGGCCATTAAGTTGCATGTATGTGATGTTACAAATTTCTTCTTGAAGGTACTTAGTGCTAAGATTTTTCCTCTGAGCACTGCTTTCAATGTGTACCATAAATTTGGGTATGTTGAGCTTTCATTTTCATTGAATTCTAGGAAGTCTTTAATTTCTTTCTTTATTTCTTCCTTAACTCAGCTGTCATTGAGTAGCAAGTTGTTCAAAAAGCTTGTAGGCTTTTTGTTATTTCCAATATTGTGGAGGTCCAGCTTTAGTCCATGGTGGTCAGATATAATACAAGGGATTATTTCAATTTTCTTGTATCTATTGAGGCTTGCTTTGTGACCAACTGTATGGTCTATTTTGGAAAAGGTTCCATGAGGTGCTGAAAGGAAGGTGTATTCTTTTGAGGTTGGGTGAAAAGATCTGTACACGTCTATTAGGTCCATTTGATTTACGGACTCTGTAAGTGCCTTTATTTCCCTATTTGATTTCTGTGTAGTTAATCTGTCTCTAGGTGAGAGTGGGTTTTTGAAGTCTCCCACTGTTAAGGTATTGGGATCAATGTGTGATTTAAGTTTTAAGTAATGTTTCATTACAAATGTAGGTGCTGATGTGTTTGGGGCATAGATATTTAGAATTGTGATGTCCTCTTGATGGATTTTTCCTTTGATGAGAATGTAGTGCCCCTCCATACCTTTTTTGATTAATTTTGGTTGAAAGTCTACTTTATTAGATATTAGGATAGCTATTCCAGCTTGTTTTCTGGATCCATTTGCTTGAAAATTTTTTTCCAGCCCACATGTTCATAGCAGCTTTATTTGTAATAGCCAGAACCTGGAGATAACCCAGATGTCCCTCAATTGAGGAATGGATACAGAAATTGTGGTATTTTTATACAACGGAATACTACTCAGCAATTAAAAATGAGGAAATCATGAAATTTTCAGGAAAATGGTAGGACCTAGAAATGTTCATCCTGACTGAGATATCCCAAAAGTAGAAAGACACACATGGTATATACTCACTTATATAGACATAAAAGATAGGATAAACATACTGAAATCTATACACCTAAAGATGATATACAAGAAAGAAGACACCAGATAAGAGGATCAATCCTCACTTAGGAAGACAAATGGGATGGACAGTGGCTGTAGGAGAAAACAAGAATCAGGAGCCTACCATAGTGGACCTCTGAAAGACTCTACTCAGCAGTGTATCAAAGTAGTTACTAAGACTCATACCCAAACTTTCGGCAGAGTACAGGTAATCATAAGAAATAAGGGAGAGTTAGTATAACCTGGAGAAGACAGGCGCTCCACAAAGACCAAATATATCTATGCACAAGGGTATTATACAAGACTGTATCTCCAACCAAGGACCATGTATGGATATAACCTAGAACCTCTGCTCAGATGTAGCTCATGGTAGCTCAGTATCCAAGTACGTACCCTAGTAAGGGCAACAGGAACTATTTCTGACATGAACTCAATGGTGGGCTCTTTGACCTCCCTTTCCCCCAGAGAGGAACAGCTCTCCCAGACCACAGAGGAAGACTTTGCAGCCAGTACTGAAGATACCTGATAAGCTAGGATCATATGGAAGGGGAGGAGGACCTCCCCATCAGTAGACTTAGAGAGGGGCAGGAAGGAGATGAGGGAGGGTGAATGGGATTGGGAGGGAATGAGGGAGGGGACTACAGGGTAGGGTACAAAGTAAATAAACTCTAATAAATATAAAAATAATAAAAATTTAATTAAAAATCAAAGAGAGTTGACCAATTTGTAAAATCTTCTGTAATTTGAATGTCTAAGGAGCTTCCCAACACTTCATTTTCCTTAAGTTTACCCATGCCTCACCTCTAAGCCAAAATTGTAGGTTAGGTTTTCCTATGAACTATGTCAATTCACTCTTTAATATCCTGCTTTTATCAAAAATTTAAGTTTCACATTCCAGTTTTTCCTGCCCAAATTATTATGGGAGTGAGAAGGACATTACACATAGTCTAGAAAAAAAGGATGAGCTGGTGACCTCCCACAACAAGCATCATGACTAATGTTGAAATATACATTCTTTATATATATATATATATATATATATATATATATATATATAAAATTCACTTTACATCTTTGTTGCAGCCCTATCCATCCTCTCTTCCCAATATCTCTCTCTCCTCCACTTTCCTTCCTCTTCCCCTATTCCTCAGAAAAGGGGAGCACCCTTTCCCATACACTCCAATTCATCAAGTTGCATTGGGATTGAGCTTGTCCTCTTCCCTTGTGGCATGTCAAGACAGTCCCACCATGGAGTGATCAAAAAGCTGCAAGTGATCCCTGTCTGATGCAGTACCCACTTTCCTTACTAGATGACCCACATGCAGTCTAAGTTGCTCATCTGCTACATGTTTGTAGGGGTCCTAAGTCTAGTTTGTACATGGTCCTTTGGTTGATGCTTCAGCCTCAGCAAGCCCTTATGGGCCATGGTTAGTTGGATCTGTTGGTCTTTTTGTAGAGCTCCTGTCATGTCCAGGTCCTTTTTTCTTTCCTCCCACTTGTCTACAAGATTCCCTACGCTTGGTGATGACTCTTGGCATCTGTTTTGAGACACTGCTGCATGGAACCTCTCAAAGACAACTGTGTCAGGCATTTTTTTTAATGTAAAATGAAATGCTTTTTCATTATAGAATGATCTACAGAAACCATATCAAAGGGGATAAAAGAACCATTAAATTGTCCATGCGAATATTGACATTATCATCTTTACTATCAAATAAAAACCTAAATCTTTGTCACTATAAACACTAGAGATTAAGATTTTTAAGATATTATGTTCTAAGTAGTTAGTATGTTAAGGACATCATAACCTAGAAGAAATCAATGGGTCAAAAAAATCATCAATCAGTTAAGTAACAAGTATAAGAAAACTGATGAACTTGGTGATGGTTCAGTGATTTCCTAAACTACCTCTGTCATTGCTTAACAATGAAACCAGAGATCATTAACTCATTGTGCTTACAAATCATTAGCATTAGAAAGTATCAAGAATAGTATTTGAGTTGTGGTCTTCAAGATAAGTTTCATGGTAGAGTACTATGCATAATGTCCTCTTGAAGATGTCTTTTATGCCTTTTCTTGGTTTCTCGAACTTTTTTCTTTCTATGCATGTTTAATAAACTAAACATGAATGGGAAGAAAATTTTGAGAAAAACAAAACAAACTAAAAATAACCTAAATTAGTATAATCACCTGATATTGGAAAAGAAAGACATGAGTTGAAAGACTCAGACATGTTATATATTAATGACATAAAAATATTTCACCTCTAGGTATTCCAAAGCTCTCAGAGTGGCGAGTGAAACTTCTCTGGAAATTCTTTGTCACCTATGCAGCCATTTCCAGAATTAATAAAATCATGAAATGAAATATACTGAGCAACCAAATTTTTTTCATCAGCAGATTCCTTTATAAAATTAACTTGTTTATTACAACTTATTCAGTTTGTATCCTGGCTGTAGCCCTCCCCCCATCTCCTCTCAATCCCACCCTTCCTCCTTCTTCTCCTATGCCTCTTTCCTAGTCCACTGATAGAGGAGGACCTCTTCCCCTTCTTTTTTTTTGTATTTTTTTATTTTTATGTTAATTACTGTTTGTATTAATTACTGTTTACCTTGTATCCTAGTATCCTAGCTGTAGCCCTCTCCCTTATTCCCTCCCAATCTCATCCTCCCTCCCTCATCTCCTCCCATGTGCCTCTCCAAGTCTATTGATAGGGGAGGTCCTCCTCCCCTTCCATCTGACCCTAGCCTATAAGGTCTCATCAGGACTGGCTGCAATGTCTTCCTCTGTGGCCTGGTAAGGATGCTCCCCCATCAGGGGAAGGTGATCAAAAGAGCCAGCCATATATTTAAACGCCTTCACTTTGAATTTTATTTGTCTTTTTACAATGTTCTATGTTAAACAAGTATATGAAAAAAGTATTAGATTTATAAAAATGACACTCAAAATTGAGGATATGAGAGGAATATTTACAGTGTTCTAGCTCCCAGAAAGTGGCTTTAAAATTTAATTATATCCTTTCTGGCATTTGCATAAATACCTCAATATACAACTTACTAAGTAATTGTTACAAATGGACCTTTTCAGTTTAATTCTCCAGCTAATGTGTTTCTTTACACTTCTTTTTTTTTTTTACGTTATACTCTTTAAAGTGGAAAAAATGTTTTTGCTGTTTGTTTGTTTGTTTGTTTTTTTAATCTTCCTTTCAAAGCTAAATTCTCTAGCCCATGGTACTGATTCTGTTTCTATACATTGAATAATTTTTTTTTCTCTCTCCTAACAGTACTTTTGGACTGGATAGTTTCAATATCAAATGTTCAACTTTTACCCCTCTCCTTGCCTGGAAGAATGACATGAATCTCCCCTTAATGAAATATAGAATCCTTCAAACTCTTCCTTTCTTTGTCTATTTCTGCCATGTCTACCTGGTCATCAATTTCTAGCATTTAGTCTCCAACTGTATCTTATTTCTAAGCACTTTTCCTTTATCACAATGTTACTACTTATAACACACTCCTCGTTATTTCTCACTGAGATCTGCTACTATTTTCTAAGCACTTGCTTCTTTATCCCAAATTCTCCTCCTCTTCCTCTTTTTCTCTTTCTTTTTCTTCTTGAACATGGAAAGATGGTGGTAATTCATCCAAAAACTTAACTCATTAGTTTCAGATCTGTACACATGTAATGCTACCTCTGTAAGAGTGTCTAAAAGATTCACCACTAAGTTCAAACATTTCCAGAAGCCTTAACTTTCTTTCAATTAAAGTCAGTCTTTTGTTAAAAAAAAAACAACAGATGTTTTAATTTATCCATTTATGAATATATAAAGCATACTTTGATTGTATTCATTTTCCCCAATTTTCTCAGATCTTTCCCCACCACACTACCTATACAAATTTATATTCATTCTCTTGCATCCCCTGAGGGGCAGGGAGGACCAGTAGATCATATTTCATTCAATCACAGTGGCAAGAGCTTTACTATAACTAATGGAAGGTGAATATTAGTAAACATGTCTCAGCTATAAAATATTCATACTTTGGACAGTGTCTTTTAAAATAAAACAAGAGATTATGAGTCGTAAAAATATTTGCATGAAGGACATTATTTTAGGAATGGTTTCATGAAAGTCAGTTCTATGTTTTAAAATTCATCTGCAAGTGATTTGTTCAGAAAGTTTTCTCAAGAGAAATCAGTAAGGAAGTGTTTCATAAAACACAAGGAAAGAAAGATGTAGAACAAACAAATTTTCTGAAGAATATACCAGTTTTTTAAAGATTTATTTATCATTTATAGAACATTCTGCCTGTACTCCAGATCTTACTATGTACGGTTATGAGTCAGCATGTGGTTACTGGGAATTGAACTCAGAACCTTTGGAAGAACAGTGAGTGTTCGAAACCAATGAGCCATCTCTCAAGCCCAGAATATACCAGTTTTTAGAGAAGTCAATATCCTCCACTATATGAAAAACTATATGATAAATTATGAACATGATTTTAAAACATGTTTATAAAGGTAATGTATATGAAGATTTTGTTTTCTATTCCAGTATACTGTGGAGTCACATCAGGGGGTAATTTTTTCAGAATCCCTCTCTATTCTACTTGTATGCAAATGCATCCAAAGATCTGAATTATAAAAGGTTTTACAGCAGTGGGCTATTAAAAGAAAAAGAAGAGAAAGTTGTAGAGGGACAATACATATACAAAATTGACAACTGAGGGGACCAGGATTAAATTTTGAATGATTATTAAGACTAAACATTGATTTAAGTATTTTGAAAATATAATAAAATGAAAGAAATACAGCAAATGATGAATTAAGATGTACATGTAAAACAATATTATGGTAATTTTTTATATTTTATATTATGCTATTTATAACATTTTTGACAAATGTTTGAATTATAAGGTAGGCGCACACATTATGTACCTTGACATATATAGATCATACATTTTAAAATATAAAAATTTAAAATATAAAAAATTTAAAGAGATTTCTCAGAGCACTAAGTAAGAACAAAGACAAATTGTGAATCTTGTAAATAATATACAATAAATTTATCTATACAGGAATCTCAGTTCAATTAAACACATATACATTAAATGGAAAATCCAATGGCAAGCATGGAGGCAAAAAGGCTCTGAGCCATATTACCTTAGTTCAAGTCTCTATTTTAACAACCGTATTTCCTCACCACAGTTACTTTATCCTTTGGCATCTCAGTAGCTTTATCTGTAAAATAGTGTAAAAATATTTCATTTTAGAACAGTGTGAGCATATGAACATTCCAAAAGAAAATGCCTTAAGTTTGCCTGGCATATAAAAATATTCTATATTGGATAGGAATTATCTGTAACAAATAATTTTATTAAGTATTTATTTAGTTGAAAAAATAATTATCTTTCACATATAAACAACTCTATGAGAATTCATATAAAATTATTTTCAGCTAAAATCTAGGGAGAGGTTGATTTCATGATTCTGGTTAATACTAAACATATAAAGACTCTTTTAAAATAATGCATTTTATAAAACCAAGTCCTCTAAAAGCTTTATGAAGTGAGAATTTTTACAGGAGTAAGAATTGTAATAATATAATATTCTGTAGTAATAATGTCAAGTGTTTGTCTGAAATGCCACTTGTGGAAAAAAAATGTAACCAAAAAGGAAGAAGAATGGGAAAAATGTTCATAAAGAAATCTGATAGTGACTGAAATAATTATTAATCAATAAAGAGTAACACAAACGACACCAACACTGAATGAAGTGTTTCACGAGCGATCCGCAGGTTGCTTAAGCTGGGTGATAGGCTTTGACATTGGCAAGAGGCCCAGTGCTCTTAAATTGTCAATAATTAAATTTTACTGGGAAGATGCTTTGTCCCCTAAATATTTTTATATTATAGTTTTTACCCACAAAGTTGTCTCTCAAATCTAAATTACTCTCTTAGTGCTTTGACTTTCTTATGGCAAATTACACAAGATTTTATCCGTATATAGCTAAATAAATAAATTAAGAATTTTAACATTTATTTTTAATAAGCCTACTGTAAGAAATAAGTTAGTAAAGGGATTTGAATACATTTAGTTCAACTTCAAAATGGTGTAAGCACATATTTTCTTTTTTTGTTGTTTATGCTTCTATAATTATATCATTTTCTCTAATCTTTCCACCCTCCAGATCCTCTTCTATATTCCTGCTTGCTCTCTTTCAAATACATATATTATTTTGTCATAGATTCTTCTTACATGCATACATATATATGTATATATATGCATAAGTATATATATACAATTATTTAAAATGAATTGAACATTTTACATTTTAACCCATATACTGAGCATGAAAGTTAAAATAAAGAAGTAAATAAAAGTAACTTTAAAATCACCTGTTATTCCCTCCAGGTCCCAACAAAGCCAAAACTCTGGGCCCAAGTGGGACTACAGAGATTGATACATCAACCAAAGACAATGCATAGCGAGGACCTACACCCCCTCCTCAAATATATCCTCCTCAAATATAAACATCTTAGTCTCCATGTGGGCTCCCTAGTATGAGGAGCAGGGGCTGTCCCTGTCATGAACTCAGTTGCCTGCTCCTTGTTCACTTCTCCCTGGCAGGACAGCCTAGCCAGCCCACAGAGGAAGAGGATCCAGGCAGTACTGATGGGATCTGATAGGCTAGGGTCAGATAGAAGGGGAGGAAGAGTTCTATGGACTTGGGAAGAGGGACAGGAGAGGAAGAGGGAAGAAGGGTCAGGACCTGGAGGAGATGAGGGAGGGGACTATAACCAGGATACAAAGTGAATAAATTGTAATAAAAAGTAATAATAATTAAAAATAATAAAACACCAGTTCTAAAGTTAGCAGATACTAAGAAGGCATCCCTTCATGCATCAACACCAAAATATATTTTTCTCAAATATTCATGGATGTTCTCTAAGATCAAGTTATGGTAAAACACAGGTTATATTCAAAGTAATTGGTGTTATAAAATTCATAATTTGTATTTTTAATTAACTTATTTTTATTGATTACAGTTTATTCACTTTGTAGCCCAGCCATAGCTCCCTCCTTCTTCTCCTCTCTCCTTCATCTCCTCTTATGCTCCTCCCCAAGTCCACTCGTAGGGGAGGTCCTCCTTCCTTTCCCTCTGACCTTAGCTTATTAGGCTTCATCAGGACTGGCTGTATTGTATAATTTTTAAATACAATAGACTCGAGGTAGGAATCAGTGACTGAAAGTTAGAAATTCCTGAGAACGTTAATACAAAATGGGCTTCTGTAGAATATCCAATTGCTCAGGAAAACAGAATGCAATGGGAAACTGCTGAATTTTGAATTAAATATCATAGTACAAAACTTACAATGTGCAGCAAATGCAGTGCTTCGAGGAGTGTTATAGTTTTAAACACACATAGATAATTATCTGAAAATTCATATATGTGTACTGTGTATCTTAATCAGGGACACCCCTCACTCTCTCCTGCCTTCTCAATCTCCTCCCTGTAGTGGTCTGGATGAAAGCACACCCTTACCTTGCCCTCAAATGTATGAATATTTGGTCTCTAACTGGGGGAACTGTTTGAAAGCAGAGGAGGTACATCACTGGAATCAGTTTTGGTTTTCAGAAGCATGTGTTGGGCTCTCTCTTTCTCCCTCCCTCTTCTGTGTGTGTGTGTGTGTGTGTGTGTGTGTGTGTGTGTGTGTGTGTGTGTGTGCTCGCGCACTTGTGTGTTGTGTGTGTTGATCAGGTGTCAGATGTAAGCTCTCTCAGACTGCCTCAGCACCATCACTGGCTGCTCGGTGCCACATCTACACCATGATGTTCAAGGATTCAACCTCTGAAACTGTAAGGAAGACACCAATCAAATGTTCCCTTGGTCATGGTGGTTATTCATAAAAATAGATCAGTAACGAAGACATTCACTGTGACCTCTCTCTCCCAGTACCATGCCTTCTTTTAATTTTTTTTTAATTTATCACAACCCACCGAGCCTAAATAGCATGCCTGTACATTCATGTGCATGAGTTTTGCACTGGAGCTTGAATATCCTAACAGTAGTTATGCCTCCAATGATAGGTGAGTGTCCCTCTCTCAGCAGCCATCAACTTCCAATAGATGCTCCTCAGGAGCTGGTCCTCCATTCATGCTGAATCTTTTCACTAGTTTGAGCTAGCATGTTGGTACCCACAGCTGCTGTATATTCGTGTGTACAACCAGCCATGGCAATGTCATACACAGAGGACACAAGTTTGAAATACTTCTCCCTATTCCCTGGCTTTTAGATTCTTCCTGCAGTCTCTGAGCTTGGGGGAAGGAGGAAGTTTGCTATGTAATTCAAGTGATACTTAAAATCAACTGAAGACAAAATTTCACTGATCAAAATAAATGAATAGAAAGATAGATAGACAGATAGATAAAATGGCTTTTACTAAACTGATCAAGAAAAAGAGATTTTAAAATAATTTATAAACTATAAAAGACAGTTACATTATTACTGACCTTAAATAATGTAAATATGCTAGATAGATCATTTAAAATAGTATACATATATATATATATATATATATATATTAGTGAATACATTTATTTAAGTTACACTGTCATCAGTAATCCAAAGTTTTACATTTAAACCCTATCAATGCATGTTATCCTCAATTAAGATTTTAAAGTTTAAAAAGTCAGTTTTAGTATGTTTATCCTATATTTTATGTCTAATATCAACTTATAAGTGAGTATAGTCATGTGTGTCTTTCTGCTTCTGGGATACCTCACTCAGAATGATCTTTTCTAGTTCTCACCATTTGGATGAAAATTTCATGATTTCCTTGTTTTTAATTGCTGTGTAGTATTCCATGTGTAAATGTACTACAATTTCGTTATCAATTTTTCTGTTGAGGCACATTCTGGCAATTATGAATAAAGCTGCTAAGAATATGGTTGAGCAAATGTCCTTGTTGTATACTTGAGCGTATTTTGGATATATGGCTAGGAGTGGTATACCTGAATCTTGAGGTAGCACTAGTCTTAATTTTCAGTCTCCATGTGGGTTCTCTAGTAAGAGAAAAGGGAGCTGTCTCTGATATAAACTCAGTGGCTGGCTCTTTCATCACCTCCTCTTGAGGAGGGGGCAGCCTTACCAGGGCCCAGAGGAAGAAAATGCAGCCAGTCCTGATGAGATCTGATAGGCTAGAATCAGATGGAAGGGGATGATGACCTCCTCTATCAGTGGAGTTGGGGAGGGGAATGGGAGGAGTAGAAGAAGAAAGGGAGGTGACTGTGGAGGGGACTACAGCTGGAATAAAAAGTGAATAAATTGTAATAAATAAAAAAATTTTAAAAATGAGTTTTAATACATTTGGAGCATTTATTTTTTATCAGCTTTCTGTTCTCCAGACACAAAAATACAATCTGATTTCTCTGGATGAGACATGCTCTGTGGAATCAGATCGGCTACGTTTTAAGGAAGCTGAAACTACAGACATGTATTCACTAACAAACACAATTTTATTACTTATCATGGCTTGAAACAGGAGCTGAAATCGGCTTTGTGTTCTTTTAGCTTTGTGTGGACACTGGGGTGCCACCCTCCTCATCTGAGCCACAGGATAGTTAGCATTTCATCTGAACTATTTGTTGTTCTGCAGGAAAACCAATCCCACACAGGTATAGACCAATATACTTCAACTGAAAGCTGGCTTTTATCAATTTAAACAAGTAAATTGATTCATTCAAGTAAGGAAAGAAAAGCCAATTTGGGGCCCAAGTTATCCACCCTGGATGATCCAAATAACAGGATAATAGCAACATCTTCATTTTACAGAGCACAATATGAACAAAGTTAATGTATAGAATTTCACAGCCCTAAATGAAAATGCACATTGACAATCATTTGGGTAATATGAAGTGCAGATATTCTATCTGAAGATCAGAAACAAAATAAGATTACATCAGATGTCATTTGCGTACCTGAAGTACTTCAATTGCTGTAAATACACAGACTCAGAACATCCGAAGTAAAGATTAATCCATTCAGGTCACATTTTATGCAAAAATGCTAGGTGCCCTCATTTTCAGATATCTTCTTTCTAACTAGTGAACACTCAAATATTCTATCACAAGAAGCTGTTAAGTCTGGGCCAATAATGGCTCACAACTGCTACTATTGGGGAAAAAAATTATCCTCTGTAAAACTGGTTCTTTCCTCTGAGAGCTACAACCTTATCTTTTAAAACATAGTAAAATATGATTGATGGATAAGAAATAACGAGATAGGTTCACTGACTACAGGGAGGAAATATGTGTTTCTGAGGTTTCTCTTAAGCCAAAACAGCATCTCATCCCTTGGCTGTGACAGTTTCCATCATTCACTGATTGGGTCTTTTACTTTTTGTCTTCAGCAAGGCAGCACATCACTGTAGGGGCATGTGGTTGATAGAAAGTTATTACATCACCAGTTAAGAGCAAAGAAAAAGAGAATAGAACTGAAAGTCAACAATTTCTTTGAAAAACAATCTTCTAAGACCCAAGGACCTACTTTTATGTCCTACCGCCTCACAGTTTCATCACATGAGCATGGTACTGCTCTGGAGATCAAGCACCTAAAGTATGGGCATTGGACATACAATGAACATTCAAAGTTTTGGGGTCTGCAAAAGAAATTTCATTCTACTCTGTTATCCACCCTACCTTGCATTCCCTTTTTCTGACTTCTATAAAGGCACTCCCACAGTAATTCACTTGGAGGTCATCTCATACACTGATTTACTTTTAAGAAGGTTGTCCTACAAAAAGATGTTGTAGAAGTCAACCTGAGTAGAAGTCTTTACTATTGAGACACTTTTATTAAACTATTCTGATAAAAATAGTGACTGGGTCTCCATTACTAGTGGGGTATGAAAAAATGAGAGTTCGGTTGCCTGCTCCTTGATCACTTCTCCCTCGTGGGCTAACCTAGCCAGCCTACAGTTGAAGAGGATCCAGGTAGTCCTGATGGGACCTGATAGGCTAGGGCCAGAGAGTAGGGAAGAAGGACTGCTCCTATCAGTGGACTAGGGTAGAAGGATGAGGAAGGAAGAGGAAAAGAAGGTTAGACCATAAGGAGATGAGGGAGGTAGCTACAACCAGGATACAAGTGAATAAACTAAATAATAATTAATAATAATAAAAAATTAATGAAAAAAAGAAAATGCTAGTTGTGGTAGGTCATACCACTGAGATTGTCAAAAGGTTTAACTCTGATAAACTGGAATGAGAAAGGCATAGAAGGAAAATCCTAAGATGACTCAACAAATGTAAATTTTGACAAGTTGTGAGCATATAAAATCTATAAGGGGTATGGTAGTAAATGAATGGTACTGAGAACCTAAGAGCCCTTTCAAAAGCTGTTCACTCTGAATCTATTCATCATTTATTTAAAGAAATATGACTGAGCAAAAGTTATTTGCAGTTCTAGCAATATGGTTGAGCAAAAGTTATTTGCAGTACTTGCAATTCTTATCACTTGACTGTGAAGTCCAGGCACAGCAAAAGATAAGGCTCAAAGCTCAATATTAAGTGTGCCAAGCCCTCAGACAATGCATAATTTATACTATAAGAACAATGCCTATGCAAAATAAGAGCTGTAATAGAAAAGAAGTGGGTGTCTGAGACAGGTATAAAGATGCAAAAAAAATATCCTATTTACTCATTGCTAATTTGGCATAACTACAATAATATGCGACTTGTTTGAACCTGCAGTCAAGAGCCGAATCATTGGGGTTCACAGAGAAGACCCCTAGCATTGTGCTTTAAAAGTAAGTAATTGATCATCTTAAAGATATTGCTTAATATGCATAATCTAATAGACCAAATAAAGTAGAATAAGAATGCAGAAAAGAGCTACAATTGAAATATATAGTCGTTTTCATCTTTAAATTGGTTCTCAGAACCAGAACCCAGTAATCACAGATGAGTGTAGCTCTCCAAAAGAAAGAACTACACACTCCGGTAAAACTAGAAATGATTAACTCGGGTCCCCCCACCAAAAAATATATCTGAGTAATATCTCAAGTAATCCAGGCATTTTCAAAATAGCACAGATTTTTGAAGAAGAATCCAAAAATTACCAAGGTGCTGATACAAATGGGATGTTTTCTTTATTCCTTAGAAAGACTGTGGACCCTTTTAAATGAGAAATAAGTAAGTTTTCAGTAATTTATAACCTTCTGCATTAGTAAATTTTTCTATTTCAATTGATTTACATCATGGCAGAAACCTAAGACCTTGCACCTCATCTCTCTGCTCCTTCGAAAGTATTCTGGTAAAGGCAGTGTGCTTAGTCTTTGAGACTACCCATCAAGCAAATTAACTGCATGAAGAATACGACTCTCAACATGTGTAAAATCTGAAGTGAAGCAAACACAGAAAACTCCAGGGACATTTCAGACAGCTGTGGAAGCAGAAACAACTAAGCAATGCAGTTTGGTGAGTATCATAACATTACAGAAGTATGGTTGGGAACTAAATGGTGTCTCTGAAATCCACAGTAAGCTTATCACAATGTAGAACTCTAAAGATGTATAGTAATAGATAATACTATCTTTTACAGAAAGCTATGTAGTATTCAAAGACTATCTCCTACATAAGGACCATTTTATGGATGTGAACAAGCATACCATGGAGCCAGAACTCTAGCTGAATGAGCTCAGTCTTATTATGCCCAACAGTTTCTGAAACTTTTTTTTCCCTGCTCTCTCGATACAGGGTCCTATGTTGCCTAGGCTGGTAGCAAAATTACTATGTAGCTATGAAAGAACTTGAATTCCTGAACTTGCCTGCTTCTAGCTCCCAAGTTCTGGGACTATAAGTATGTGTCATCACACTCAACTCCACAGAAATATTTCTTCAAACCATAAGGGAATATCTTAGACAGATCAGAAAGGCCCAATGAAATACCTGAATGTGGAAGACAGCACATGTCACTTCGTGCATTTATATTCCTGTTTTGTGTTGTACCAATGGTCTCATGGTAGGATTAACTAAAACTAGGTAGCAGGATAGAAGAATATATTTAATTCAAAGTTTCAGCTGGCTGATTTGTGGATAAAAAAATAAAAATCAGTTGTTTGGTTAACACTTAACCGTAAGTGAGAATATATCTAAATACAGAAGACAGAGGAAAATTCCCGAATAAATGTCTGGTGGATATCATTCTTCTGTTTACAGAAAGAACAGCTCATAGGCCATACTTTTCTCTGCCCACATGTGGTCCTTTCTCCATACTTTTGATATCACACAATCATATGTAACTTGAGGCATATGAATCAAGACTTTCCTACTTTAAGCTGTGTCTAAAACACAATGATAGAAATTGTCTTAAAATTTTTTTCTCTGAAAGTTGACATCTAAGATCACCTTTGGAGCTCTTAAACATGTTTCCCATGTTGCATCTTTTTATTTCAAACCTCAGAAAATTTTCTTCCCAAGCCTTGAATCCAGGGAACACCATATAAAACATTACAGTTTAGAAGCACATTGCTGATGGCATCTATAATTAAATATAATCATCTCCCTTACCATTTTAAAATACCCTACTATCTATAAGGATAATAGTTCAATAACATTATGCGAAATTTAAAATTCAGTATTATATCCTGGATTAGCTATTTACATAGTGTAATATAAATAACCTTAAATAAACTATTGTCTAGTATATTTTCTGAAAATAAAAGAAACATTTTAATATTGTATTGTTTGTAACTCCCTCTTTGGTTGTGTGTGTGTGCTTGGGTATATGTATGATTTTGATGTAAATATGTATATATATATATATATATATACACATACATTACATACATACATACATATATGGATGAAGCCCAGGGGTCACATCAGGTGTCTTTCTATATTCTTCTCCAATTTATATTTTTGAGATGAGTTTTCTCACTAGGCATGAAATTTACTAATTGGATAAATTTGCTTGTCAATTAGGTCTAGAGATCAGCCTAATTATTTCCCCTAGTACTGTGATTATAGGTGTATGATCCAGAACCCAGATTTTACATAAATACTAGAGATTTGACTTTTGCATTTTCCTTTATATACTGAATTATCACCTCATAGTGAATATTGTGTTTTCATTATGGATATTTTTATTATTGAAGTTATTTAAAACTTAAAATGGTAGAAACAAGGAAGTGATGGTCAATAAAATCCAACATATTTTAATAAATGAAAAACTTATTCACATCATTAAAAAGTGTAACAGCTTATCTAATAACTCTAACTCTTCAATTCCTAGTCAGTGTTCTGTTAGAGTTATGTCAAAGTCCAACTTTGACAAGTCAGGGTAAACTGAGGCAGATGGACATAGGGAAAACTCTTGGTCACAGCAGGCAATTGAAAGGGGACAAGGGAGGAATTGAAGCCTGAATGCTCAGACTGAAAATCTGATGTTCTACCAATTGAGCTATTCAGGCTCTTTTGCTTTCCTGCTGATTAGAAGCAGCCCCTTTATATACTGGATGAGACAAAGGGGCTCCAACCAGCAAGTTTCCACAACTTGTCTGTTATGGTGACATTGACCTTGGCCAGCATCTACTCTCTGAAGACTGGAATGGGCAGCTGCTAGTAGAGATGTTCAGCCCTGCAGATCTGTTTTGGTTTCTGCCAGACAAACTCGGCCAGCTTCTCTATGCAGGACTGCAAATATCCGGGCTGCCCTCAGGGGAACCTGGTCCCTGGCCAGCTGTTGCTGCTGATTCCCATGGAACAGCTCATAGGTACAAGCAGACATTCAAACATGCAGACATATATACATTCAAACATTGGGTGAATGGCGTAAGGCAAGCTCCAAAAACTTCAAACATGCATGCATATATACACACATTCATGTAAACACTCAAGCAAACATATTTGATGAATGGTGGATGGAGCAGAAGCTCTAGCTCCAATCAATACAGACACGCATACTTACATGTATCTATACATAAATATGTACATACATCAATACATACATATTCATGTGTGAAGAGTGCAGTCAGTTCTGAGCAGTTTCAACTGTTTATTCTTTGTTCTTAGTCCTTTTTTTACCAAGTGAGATAAAGTCCTTACATAAGAAAAATTACCTTGCAGCCATAAAAACAATTAGCATAAAAAGTCATTACACATAGGGAATTACAAAAGGATTATTGATTACTCATGCCTAACTAAATATTTTTTTATCTATGTCTTCATTCCAACAGTTCATTGTGAGTTCAAGGCATTAGTTCATGTCGTAGGTTGACAAGGTTTAAAAAGTCACAACAGAATTGTTTACATATATTTCCATTAAGACTTGTATCTAACTAGATGTTCTCAGCTATCTTCTATTCCTGAGTTCAGTAAAAGTTTGAAGCAATAATTTTTATCTTGGTGCATACCAGGATCCATGATGCTATATCTGGACCTAACCTAGAGTGAATCATAAAGCTGTCTTAAACATGTTCTTCTTCTTAGAGTAATTTATATGCTTGACACAAGAAAGTTCTCAGAGTTCCTAGCAGTTTTGCTATTCTGCAGAGAGGATTAAAATTACTTGAATCAAATCAGAAATTCTATAAAATAATTATAAGGAACATTATTTCCTCTTCATATTTATCTGCAATAATATTTCATCTTCATGTTGATCTGCAGGAATATTTGTCCAAAAGAGTGGATGAATACCCAGGAAACAATAGGCAGTGAGAGTGTCTCCTTACTGTGCCAGAGATATGAGGGATACAGGAATGGTAAGGATGGAAAGACCCTTTGCCAGCAAAAGGCAGTCTGGGACAAATCCCCTGAGCTCCATGCCTTCCAGGTTGTATCCATTGTAGACATGCAAAAATTTTGCACTTTCTCCAGGAATCTGATTTGCTTGCCTCAGATACTTTCTGCGGGCATGGGTCCTGGCAGAATTATAACACAACATACACGATATATATGAGACAGGCTTCAGCTCTCCTGGCCTGCTAGCCGTGTTAAGATCTGTCCCATTCCCTCTATGTACCAGTTCCTAGGCCCCAGCTTTACCTGTAGTCTCAGAGACAGTAGCCATCATGGACATCCAGACATGGCCATCAGCAGTGGGTGCCAGTTTTCAGGCCCTGACCTACCAGCAATCCTAGAGTCAGCAGCAATCATGACCTACCAGTTCTACCTGCAATCTCAGAGGTTTATTCCATCAGAGAACTCCAAGCCTGCCAGGGACAACCAGATGGCTAAAGGCCAGAATAAGATCATGCTCAACAAACCCTGGGCAAGATGGCAACATCAGAAGCCAGCTATCCTATTACAGCAAGTGATAGCTTAACACACCCAAAGTGCAAGAAAATGATCTTAAATCCAGTCTTAGGACAATGATAGAGGCCATTAAAGAAGGAATGAATAATCACTCAAAGAAATACAGGAAAATGCAATCAAACAAGTGAAGAATATGAATAAATCCCTTTAAAAACATAGGAAAACACAACAAAAGGGGAAAGGAAATGAATAAGACTGTTCAAGACCTGAAAGCAGAAATGGAAGCAATTAAGAAAACACAATCTGAGCCAATCCTAGAGATGGAAAAATTAAAGGAAAGAGAACAAGATCTACAGAAGCAAGCATTTCCAACAAGAAATAGAATAAGAAGGCACAGAAGATATGCTAGAAGAAATTGATACATTGGTCAAAGAAAATGCTAAATCTAAAAGTGTTTAACAAAACACATACAGGAAATTTGGAATGCTATGAAAATACTAACCGAACAAAAATAATTATAGAAGGAGAAGATTCCCAGCTCCAAGACCCAAAATATCTTCAAACAAATCATAGAAAAAAATTTTTGCAAACCTTAAAAAAGAGATGCCTATAAAAATATAAGAAGCCTATGGAACAACAAATAGATTAGACCAAAAAGAAAATCCTCCTATCATATAATGATCAAAATACTAACTATACAGAACAAAGAAAGACTATTAAAAGCCAAAAGGGATTAAGGATTATGCCACAAGTAACATACAAAGGCAGACCTATTGGAATTAGGCCAGATTGTTCAACAGAGACTTTAAAAACCAGAAGTGTCTGAGCAGATGTATTGCAGACCCTAAGAGACCATAGATGTCAGCCCAGCTTACTATACTCAGCAAAACTTTCAATCAACATAGATGGAGAAAACAAGATATTCCACAAAAAATCAAAATTTAATCAATATCTTTACACTAACCCAGCAATAGAGAGAATAACTAGAAATAAAACTCTAGTACAACAAGGGTCAACACACCCCCAAAACCACAGAAAATAAATAATTTCTTTTGAAAATAATTTTATCTTATTTTTATTAATTATAGTTTATTCACTTTGTATCCCCCTCCCCCGCTTATCCCAATCCCATCCTCCCTCCCTCTTCTTCTCCTATGACCCTCCTCCAGTCCAATGATAGGGAAGGTCCTCCTCCCCTTCCATCTGACCCTAGTCTATCAGGCAGGCCTCATCAGGACTGGTATTCCTCTGAGGACTGGTAAGGCTGCTCTCCCCTCAGGTGGAGGTGATCAAAGAGCCAGCCCATGAGTTCTTGTCAGATAAGGTCCCTGTTCCTATTGTTGGGGAATCCTCTTGGACATTGAGCTGCCATGGGCTACTTCTGTGCAGGGGTTATAAATTATCTCCATGCATGGTCCTTGATTGGAGTATCAGTCTCAGAAAAGACCCCTGTGCCAGGATTTTTCAGTTCTGTTGCTCTCCTTGTGGAGCTACTGTTCCCCCCCACATCTTTCTATTTCCCCCTTTGTTGATAAGGTTCTCTGTACTCTGCAAAAAGTTTGGCTTTTTGAATCTTAGCATATGTTTTGATACCCTGCTGGGTAAATTACCAACACAATTCTTTACAGACCTTGGAAGAAAAATTCTCAACTTCATATGGAACAACAAGAAACCCAGAATCCTCTACAATAAAAGATCTTCTGCGGGTATCTCCATCCCTGATCTCAAGCTGTACTATAGAACAACAGTAATAAAAACTGCATGGTACTGGCATAGAAACAGAATGGTGGATCAATGGAACTGAATAGAAGACCCAAGAATAAACCCATACACTTATGGGCAGCTGATTTTTGAAAAAGATGCCAAAACCATACAATGGAAAAAAGATAGCATCTTCAACAACTGGTGCTGCTCTAGTGGATGCCTACATGTGGAAAAATGCAAATAGAGCCATACATATCACTGTGCACAAAACTAAAATACAAGTGAATCAAAGACCTCAATTTAAAAATGCACACACTAAACCTGTTAGAGGAAAAAGTGGGGAAGAGCCTTGACTTCATTGGCACAGGAGACAACTTCTTGAACAGAACAACAAAAACACAGGCTCTAAGATCAACAATCGAAAATAAATAATTTCACAGTAGCAAAAACAGGAGAAACACACACGCTCATTCCACCACCACCAATATCAAAATTACAGGCATCAACAATCATTGGTTACTAATATTTCTCAACATCAATGGACTCCATTCCTTATTTAAAAAGAAAAGATGAAAAGAAAAGAAAACAAATAATAGGCTAACAAAGTGGAAGTAAAAACAGGATCCATTCCTCTGCTGCCAAGGTGGGTAGGTGCCCCTTGGGGTTTCCCCTTCTCTGAGAAGAAGGAGGGGCTCAAGCGAAGAGAAATACATGAAGATGGGACTGGAGGAAAGAAGGAAATTTATACTACTATATACAGCAAAATCCCATAGATGTAGAAAATAATATAATCCACGATAAAACCAAATTTAAATAATATATATTTAAAAATACAGCCCTACATAATATAGAAAAACTCCAACATAAAAAGGTTAACTACACCCAAGAAACACAGGAAATAAAAAAAATTACAGGAGATAAATAAAAATAAGGGAAGCAAACACACACAAACACATACACACATGCATCCAACCATCATCAATATCAAAATTACAGGAATTAGTAATTATTGGACATTAATATCTTTCAGCATCACTGGACTCAATTCCCCAATAAAATTGAACTGGATAATAGAATGGATATGAAAACTGGTTACATCATTCTGCTGCACACACCTTTAGCACCAAAGACAGAAATTACCTCAGAGGTCTGAAGAGATGGGTTAGGAATTAAAGCAGTCACTGCTCTTTTATTTTTAATTAAGTTTTTACTTTTGTATTAATTATAGTATATTCATTTTGTATCCCAGCTGTAGCCCCTTCTGTCATCTCAATCCCACACTCCCTCCCTCATCTCCTCCCATATCACTCTCCAAGTCTACTGATAAGGGAGGTCCTCCTCCCCTTCCATCTGACCCTAGTTTATCAGGACTCATCAGGACTAGTTGCACTGTCCTCCTCTGTGGCCTGGCAAGGATGCTTCCCACTCAGGGGAAGGTGATCAAAGAGCCAGCCCCTGAGTTCATGTCAGAAATAGTCCCTGTTCCCCTTACTAGGGAATGCACTTGAATACTGAGCTGCAATGGGCTACATCTGAGCAGTCACTACTCTTAACTAGAGAACCCAGCTTCAATTCCCAGCACCCACATGGCAGCTCACAACTGTTTATAACTTCAATATCTGACAGCTTTACACAGTCATACATGCAGGGAAAACACCAATCCACATAAGATATAATAATAATAATAATAATAATAGAAATTGCCTAGAGGAACGGACTAGAAAAAGATTTTTCAAGTAAACAGATCCAAGAAGCAAGCTGAAGTAGCCATTGCAATATCTAATAAAATAGACTTTCAACAAACATTAAACAAAAGAGATGAGGAGGGACACTTTTTATACTCATCAAAGAAAAAAATCTACCAAGATGATATCTTAACGCTGAATATATATGTCCAAAATGCAAGGCCACTCACATTCATAACATAAACATTACTAAAGCTTAAATCACACATCAAACCCCACACATTAAGAGTAAGAGACTTCAACACTCAACTCTCACCAATGGACAGGACATGCAGACAGAAACTAAATAGAGAAATAACGAAACTAATTGATGTTATGAATCAAATGGACCTAGTAATTATCTATAGAACATTTCACACAAACACAAAAGAATATACTTTCTTACCAGCACTTCATGGAACCTTCTCTAAAATTGACCATATAGTCAGGCACAAAGCAAGCCTCAACACATAGAAGAAGATTGCAATAACCCCCTGTATCTTATCAGACTACAATGGGTTACAGCTGGACTTCAGTAACAACTACAGAAGAAGAGAAAGCCTACAAACTCTTGGAAACTGAACACTTCTGCTCAAAGACCACTGGGTATAGGAAAAAATAAAGAAATAAAAAAACTTTCTAAAATTCAGTGAAAATAAATAAGCAACATGTTCTAATTTATGGGACACAATGAAAGGCGTGCTAAGATGAAAGTTCATAGCAATAAATACCTTCATAAACAAATTAGTGAGATCAAATGCCAGCAATATAAGTGCACATTTGAAAGCGTTAAAGGAAATAAAAAACAAGGAGAGCAACAGTACCAAAAAATCTGGGCACAGGGGTCTTTTCTGAGACTGATACGCCAACCAAGGACCATGTATGGAGATAATCTAGAACCCTTGTACAACATGTAGCCCACAGCAGCTCAGTATCCAAGAGAGTTCCCTAGTAATGGGAACAGGGACTGTCTTTGACATGAACTCAGGGGCTGACTCTTTGTTCACCTCTACCTGAGGTGGGAGCAGCCTTACCAGTCCACTGAGGAAGACAATGAAGCCAGTCCTGATGAGAACTGATAGAGTGGGGTCAGATGGAATGTGAGGAGTACTTCCCCTACCATTGGACTGGGGGAGTGACATAGGAGAAGAAGAGAGATGGAGGGTGGGACTGGAAGGGAATGGGGAGGGGACTACAGCTGGGATACAAAGTGAATAAACTGTAATTAATAAAACTAAAATAAAATTTATAAAAAAGCAAACACACCCAAGAACAGCAGATGGCAGAAAATCAAACTCATGACTGACATACATATATCAGAAACAAAGAGAACAAAGCATAAAAATTACTGAAACAAAGAGCAGGACACTGAGTTCATGTCAGAGAGACCCCTTGCTCCCCCTACTAGGGAACTTGCTTGGAGAATAAGCAGCCTATGGGCTACATCTGTATAGGGGGTTTAGGTCTTCTCTATGCGTGGTCCTTGGTTGGAGTATTGAGCTTTGCAGGGCACCCCGGGCCCAGATATTTTTGGCTCGGTTGGTCTTTTTGTGGAGGTCCTGTCCCCTCCAGGTCTTTTTATATCCCCCTTCTTTCATTATATTCCATGCACTCACTAATCACCTCCTCTTGGTGGGTGGGCAACCTTGCCAGGCCACAGCAGAAGGCAATGCAACTAGTCCTTATGTGACCTGATGAACTAGGGGGTTCGGATATAAGATGAGGAAGACCTCCCCTATCAGTAGACTTGGGGAAGGATATAGGGAAAAAATAGGGAAGGAGGGTAGGATGGGACCTGGAAAAGACTAGAGAGGAAGATTTAGCCAGGATACAACATGAATAAATTGTATAATAAATAAATTTTAAAAATTAGTGAAACAAAAATAACTGAAAAAAATCAACAAGATAGACAAATGTTTAATCAAACTAATTAAAAGACAGAGGGAGACAATATCCACATTAACAAAATCAGAAATTAAAGGGGGGAGTCAATAACAACAACCTTCAAGAAAATCCAAAGACTAATTAGGTCTTACTTCAAAGGCCTGTACTCCACCTAATTGGAAAATCTAAATGAAATGGTCAGTTTTCCTGATAGAAATCACTTACCAAATTTAAATCAATATCAGTAAACATTTAAATAGATGTATAACATCTAAAGAAACAAAAGCAGTTATTAAAATCTCCCAACCAAAAGTAACCAGGGCCAGATGGTTTTATTGAAGAATTCTTTCATAGGAGAGCTAATACCAATACTCCTCAAATTATTCCAAAATTAGAAAAAGAATAAACAGTTGTCTTAGGACTCAAGCAAAAACTTCAAGTGCTATATTGAGCAGGTATGCAGAGAGCAGACAATCTTCTCTTGTTGTTTTTTTTTCTTTTTTTAAGTAATTTATTTTTATATTAATCACAGGTTATGTACTTTGTATCCCAGCCATTGCCCCCTTCCTCATTCCCTCCCATTCTCCCCATCCCTCCCTCATCTTCTCCCTGCCCCCCTCCAAGTCCACTGATAGGGGAGGACCTCCGCCCTTCCATCTGAACCTAGCTTATCATGTCTCTTCAGGGATGGCTGCAATGTTCTCTTCTGGGATCTAGCTAGGCTGCTCCTCCCTCGACTTGGGGGGGGGAGGGATGGGAGGGGAGAGGGGAGGGTCGAAGAACCAGCCTTTGAGTTCACGACAGAACTAGTCCCTGTTCCCCTTACTATGGTACCCAGTTGGATACTGTGCTACCATGGGCCACATCTGAGCAGGGGTTCTAGTTTATATCCATACATGTCCTAAGACAACTGAAGGAGATGTAATTCATATCGTTATTCTGAAACATAGGAAGTTAAACTTACAAAAACTACAAAGAAAAAATAAAAAGAGCTGTACTATAGAGAATGGCAGAAGAAAAATAAACCCAGAGACCTAACTGTACTGTGCTTTAAACCGTCATGTCCTCTTGCTTGTTAAGTATGTAGAAGAAGGGATTATTTTCACTAAGCAAATGGCATTGAGCCATAGTTAGCTACAGACAAAAGAGCTACATGATAGGGCATTGAGATTACCTAATCCAAAAGAAAACACAGAAGATATGAACTTTTGTAGATCCAAAAATATTTACATGAAAAAAAAACTATAAGAACCCATGTACTGTCCCTCTATATACTAAAATAGTAGTAGGTAATAAATGAAGGATTTGGTGGCAAGTAAAGGACACAATGAAATAAAACTGGTTTGTTTTTTTTTTTCCTTAAATTTTAAGCAGTAAAGAAAGCGAAAGTAGTCAGGAGCAATCGGACATGCCTATAATACCAACACTCAGGGAAGCAGAGGCAGGCAGATCTCTGTGAGTTTGAGCTCAACTTGTTCTACAAGGCAAGTCCAAGGCTACAAAGAGATACCCTGTCTTTAAGATGCTGAGAGTCATAACCAAACTTTGGGCAGAGTGCAGGGAATCTTATGAAAGAAGGTAGAGATATTAAGACCTGGAGAGGACAAGAGCTCCACACAGGGAGCAACAGAACCAAAATATCTGGGCACAGGGGTCTTTTCTGAGACTGATACTCCAACCAAGGACCATTCATGGATATAATCTAGAACCCCTGCTCAGATGTAGCCCATGGCAGCTCAGTATCCAAGTGGGTTCCCTAGTAAGGGGATCAGGGACTATCTTTGATATGAACTCAGTGGTTTGTTCCTTTGACCTCCCTCTGAGGGGGGAGCAGTCTGGCCAGGCCACAGAGGAAGACAATGCAGTTAGTCCTAATAAGACCTGATAAGCTAGGGTGAGATGGAAGTGGAGAAAGACCTCTCCTATCAGTGGACTTGGAGAGGGACAGGGACGAGATGAGGGAGTGAAGGTGGGATTGGGATGCACTGAGGGAGAGGGCTACATCTGGGAACCTAAGTTAATAAGCTGTAATTACTATAAAACATTTTAAAAACTTAAATAAAAAAGAAGAGAAAAGAACGAAGAAAGAAACAAATGTTAAAAAAAAAAACCTTTGGAAGATATATGTACATATTTTCCCAGAATGTAACATATTTAATCATGGAGCAGATTGTTTTTTTTTTTAATTTTATGTGTGTATGGATGTTTTCCCTGCATCTAATACTTTGTAACATATATGTATTTGGTGCCTGTGGAGGCCTGAAGGCTTTAGATCCTCTAGAACTAGAGTTACACAGAGTTGTTTGTTCCCATAGGGGTGCTGAGAATCAAACCTGAGCCTTGGAGAAAATCAGTCACTGTTCTTAAACACAGAGTCACTCCAAACCAAAAATGATCAATTTTAGGTGTGATCAGAGATAGGGTTTGAAAAATCTTCAAGAATAAAGGCTATAATAGAATACATAGCTTAATAATGGGTTATAATAACTACAAACAATTAAATGCTAACTGCAAACACACAAGTAATTCTAATGAAATATTTAAGAATATTCACTAAAAAATTGTAATGTAACAGATGAGCTCTGAACTTAGTGCTTGAAAATACATTAAACATTAGCACCATTCAGTCAATATAGAAAATTGTCTAAACCTTGGGTGTATTTTGATCCTTCTTTTTTCCTAGGTTTCCATAGAGAAATCTAGACTGGGCATTTTGGAATTGACTAAAACAGTCTTGGTGGAATAAGGCTTTTTATAGATTTTTATTATTTCTGAACATATCCTTTCCACAAATATTTGTTGAAGTTATTTACTTTTATTCAAGTTAAAAGACCAATTGATCTGAGATGAAGGAGGGGTCACAGCCAGGAAACACATTGAATAAATTATAGTAAGTGATAATAATAAAAAAATTTAAAGACCAATAGATCTGATTTTTATTTTAGTACAATTTTCACAAAATCAATTCTAAAAAATCAGAACAGAAAAAAAGGAATAACCTGAGAGATGTGATTGAACAAAATTTCTAAAAACAAAATAAATAAAAAATCCCGGTGAGAACAAGTGACTTCCAGAATGAAGTCTGAAGAGCACAAAAATGATATTTTTCTCCAAACGAATTTAATGAAACATCTGGTGGGAACTAAGAATTCCACCTGGATTTTGAAAATCCAGAAAAATGCTCTCCCCATAATGGCATTCAGTAGATGTTACATAAATGAGCCAAAGATGGCCTTTTTATGTTGGCTTCTAAGTTGTTTACTTCTTTCCAGCAGGCTGAGGCCAGTTACCTCAAAAGCCTATTGTGGTGAATGGAAATTGTCAAACACCAAATATTTTTTTTTTTATCATAGCTCAGATAATGAGGATTTTATCCTTGTAGCCTACCTGCATGTCATCACACTCAAAAGTGCCCAACACTTACCGACCTTAGCTAGGATCTACCTGAAGACTGCAAAGGCCTCAAGGTATTACCTCCTTGCAAACTTGGGTATTAGTAACTGGTCTATTTTATGTCTTCATCAAAATACCTAACAATAAGCTCTTAATGAAGAAATGAAGATTTAATTTTGCCTCATACTTACAAAACATAATCCATCACAGTGAGAAAGTCGTGGCAGCAGGAACTGTAAGCAATAGATCACATTGTACATGCAGAGAAGAAGCAGAGCAAGGGGAAGATTGCTGGTTCTCAGATTTCTGTGTTCTTTTGTGGTCTGGTAATATAGCCCATATTGGGTCTTTGTACTTCAAATAAGTTTATCTAGAAATTCCTCACTGACATATCTTATGGTTCCAAATCCCATTAAGTTGACAATCAAGACTGTTACATTGCATTATCCAAATATTTACCCATCATGCTGAATAATGTTATCAAAATAGGGCCCTCCCTGACCTCAATCTCTGCCTTTTCCTTGAAATTCCTTGATTTTGTTTTGATGGGAATAGGGGCCATTTACCAGAGTCTTTAGATAGTACTGGAATGTAAGAGATTGCTCCTCTGTGAAATATTGTCAAAGGGTTGAAGAAATTAAATACACGTTTAATAGTACCAACTTGATGTTAAATATCTATTCTTGATCAGCCCTGATTCATCCATTAAACCCTTTATGGTGGAGATATGTGCTTCGTGACAGAACATTCTGAGGGAAGCCAGTGAGTTAAAAAAAATGACTATTATCCATCAATTACACTCACCTTTGTACAAAGTGTTGTCTAAAGAACTGTTATTGTGGAGAAATATCCTTTATTATTTTTCATTGTAATACCATGAAAATATACACAACAAATAGGAACAAAAGAAGCAAAAAGGAAATAAATTTTACAATATATTTTGTAAAGTATCATCATCTAACTGTCTTTGTTTGGTTCCTAGATTTCTACATCTGTAGTGTTCATCACTTTTTTTTAATCACTGATAAAATAAGTAAGCAAATCAATTTAAAGCTTAATTTAGAGGTTACATGAACATACAGATCAAGAAAGAAATGTTCTGATGAGAAGGTACACTTTTAGAAGCATGTTCCCAGTGATCTGTATTTTCCAACTACATCCCACACCAATAGCACTTTTATGAACACATTCATCAATAATTTAATATATTAATAAAATTAGCATCTTCTTGGCACTCTCATTACAACAAACATCAGGAAACTAACCTATCACTACATGGATTTTTTGGAAAAAGATTATATATCCTTGCTCGAAACCCTTTTGTATGTTACAAAAGGGGTTTCTAGTTCAGAACTCAAAATTTATTTAGTCAGCCTTCAAAAAAATCTCCAAGATCTCAAAATATCCAACATTACTCAGTTATCCAACAGTCTGCCTTATAACATAAGAAAACCTCATACTTACGACATTGTAAATTTGTTTAAAAAATATATAAAACCCAAGTAGCACAAAATAATTACACCTAATAAACAAGGGAGAATTAGCAGTATTAACAGATATCATGAGACTAAAGTAAGTATAAAACTTAAAAGAGAACAAAGTAAAGTGTTCTTCTATTGTATCTTGGACATTATAACTTCAGATCTTCTCAAATTGCCCTCTTGGTATGTGCTTGCGTAGATTTTCCACACATGACCTATACTCACATTCCTTACTTTTGAAATATAGGTGGATGGCTTCATGATGAAATGATTCTAGCATTCCTCCTGACTGCAAACCCAGCATCATGCAGACAATACTAACATGCGTCTCCATCTTGAACAACAACTAGGCTCACGTGCAGAATGACAAGACTGTTTAGATCCTTGGATTACTCAGAAAAACTTGTTTTTTTTTAAAGCTTTCTTTTTTTAAATTAATTACATGTTATTCTCTTCGCATCCCAGCTGTAGCCCCTTCCCTCATTCCCTCCTAATCTTACTCTCCCTCCCTTATCTCCTCTCCATACCCCTCTCCAAGTCCACAGATAGGGGAGGTCCACCTGCCCTTCCATCTGACCCTAGCTTATCAGGTCTCATCAGGGATGGCTGCAATGTCCTCCTCTGTGTTCTGGCAAGGCTATTCCTCCCTCAGTGGGGATGGTCAAAGAGCCAACCACTGATTTCATGTCAGAGACAGTTCCTCTTCACCTTACTAGGGAATGCACTTGGATACTGAGCTGCCATGGGCTACATCTGAGCAGGGGTTCTAGGTAATATCCATGAATGTACCTTGGTTGGAGTATCAGTGTCAGAAAATACAAAATGGAATACTATTCAGCAATTAAAAACAAGGAAATCATGAAATTTACAGGCAAATGGTGGGATCTAGAAAAGTTCATCCTGAATGAGGTATCCCAGAAGAAGAAAGACACACATGGTATATACTCACTTATAAGTGGATACTAGACCTATAAGATAGGATATACATACTAAAATCTGTACATCTAAAGAAGCTAAACAAGAAGGAGGACCCGGGGTAAGATGATCAATCCTCATTTAGAAAGAAAATCTTCACTTAGAAGGACATTAGAAGAAAGAGAAAACAGGAAACAGGACAGGAGCCTACCACTGAGGGCCTCTGAAAGACTCTACCTAGCAGTGTATCAAAACAGATACTGAGACTCATAACCAAATTTTCAGCAGAGTGCAGGGAATCATATGAAAAAAGAGGTAGTTAGTAAGACCTGGAGAGTACAGGAGCTCTACAAGGAGAGCAAAAACAAAGCTTTCTATGCAGTCTGTAAAAACAGACACCCATCAGCACATCTCAAAGGAGTATTTCAAACACAATCACAAACTTGCAGCACTGGAACTGTGAGGTGTGAGACCCAGCCTACTCTACAGAAATCCCCAAGATTCCTTTTGTATTTTGCCAATGCCAAGTTTTTGGATATTTTCCAGTCACACTAATCTCTACAGCAACCATACCATTTCTGGCTCCATATATTTATGTATTCCTTCTCTGCCTAAATTTCAAGTTTTTCAAATGCTTCTGTTCCATATTTCACAGCCTGAGTGTTGTATTACCTTGACATTTTCTCGGCCCATTAGTCTATCACATTTCAACTCAGCTTCCCTCAGTGTTTCAGATTGTGGGCAAAAACTGGTCACATTCCCTGGGAAGATACACAATAAATGATCCGTAGTTCAAATCCCAATGGAGCCTGAGTGTTCTCCTGAAATCTCACACACCCATCCCTCCGTGTCCACATTGCTTATCTTCATTCCCAGTTTACATCAGGATAATCCACTTATGCTCTGCTAACAATATTCTAAGCTTTATGTTCCTGGCTTCTCCAAACATTCTAGAATTTATCCCACAATTTTGTTCCAAGGACGTTTGAGTCAAATAGTTTTGCATAGCCACATAAACAAACTTGTGTTTTCATTAGCATTTTTATGTTAGTTGCTTTTGAGTGTCATGATAAACGCCTGCACAAATCACTTTACAATAAGAAAGATTTATTTTGGCTTATGTTTTTATTATAATCCATAGTCATCTTGTTCTATATAGCCTGAGCCTCTAGAAAAGTGCATTATCTTCATGAGACTGTAAATTACCAAAGGACAGGACTTACCTTGTGTCAAGTAGAGAGCAGAAGTGAGTCCAGAGAAAATGTGTATTTTTCAACGACATATATCAATGACCTATTTCTTATACCTAGAATCTACATCATATTTTTCATACAGGAATGAACTTATCAATGAGATAACTTATTGAAGAAGTTTGAACACTTATATTTCAATAATGTTTCAACAATGCCATCAGGCTCAAACATATTACATATGGGACTTACTGGGAGACATTTCGTATTGGAATCATATCTTGCAATTTCCTTGGATGTTACTCCAATTTCCTGTGTAATAGTGTTCATGGAACAATAGTAAATTCAGTAAGGATATTTCAAGTTCCTAGATAGACACACTGACACCCTAAACAATGCTGATAACCAAATAACCAATTGTTTAAGCTCAGTTAAAACAAAAACTGATAAGGAAAATTTGAAATATGGAAGATGGCAGGGCAGGAAGAAAAAGAGAAGGGAAGGGAGAAGACACATCAACACAGAACCATAGTGCCATGAAATTTAACAAATTATAATCAAATTCTCTCTCTGACAAGAAGTGTTTTTGACTGGGTTCCTGATATTGTATTCTACATGAACCTTAATTAGTACCAAGATGAGTACTGAAAAATGAATTAGAAACCACAAATCACAAAAATTAAAAAATAAAAGTGTATTGGTTACTGTGCTGACTAGTTTTAACAGTCAACTTGACATAACCTACAATCACCTGAGAATATTGTCATCTTGATAATCACTTGAGAAGTTATCTAGATCAGATTGGCTTGTGGTTATGTCTGTGGGAATTGTCATGGTTGTTAACTGGGCCAGAGAGATCCAGTCTGGATGTGAGTAATACCAAATTATGGGATGGATCTAGAAATATGAGAAATTGAGAAAAGCCAGTTGAACAAGCAGGCGGTAGCATGGGTATTTTTGTTCTCTTTCTCTTTCTCTTTCTTTCTCTCTCTCTCTCTCTCTCTCTCTCTCTCTCTCTCTCCCTTGACTATGAATATGACTGGAATAGGTGCCAGAATTCTGGCCTTAAGTTCCCCACAAGAAAGAAGTAAACCCTGGAATTTTAATAAACCCCTGATAATAAACCCTTCTAATAAAACCATTGATAAACCCTTTTCCCCACAAAGCTGTTTTTGGTGGGATGTTTTATCATAGTAACAGAAATTAAAATAGAAGAGTTATTTTACTCATAGCTGTGACAAAATGCCTGATCTCAAGCAACTTAAGGAAGGAAGGAAGAAAGGGCTTCCGTCAGTTTATGATTCTAAAGGATACAGTTCATCAAGGTGAGTGAATCAAGGCTGAAGGAGCCAGAAGCTGGCTGGTACCATTGTATCCACTCCCTGGAGGGAGAAAGTGATGAAAATGCTCATGTTAGTCAAGCTTCTGTCTCATCTGCAGCCCATGACTCCAGTTCACGGAGTGCAACTGCACACATTTACAGTGTCTTCTCACTTCCCTTTTCTTGATCCTTAAAATCACTCAGGAGCATGGTCTTTTGTTCCTAGGGTGATTCTGCATGCTGCCGAGTTAAAATTCAATACTAATCATTATACTAAGAATAAACGCAAGTAACACACACAATTCATATGATATAAAAAGGTTGTGGTAGCTCACAGCACTCAGGGAATATTTCTTTAGGTCCCTAGAACCAGAACCATGCTGAAGATCTAATCATAGATTACAGAGATGTTATTTACTACTGTCTTAATATTATATAATTTGGGATAGGCATGTGGTGTTACCATTAAAAAGACAAAACAGTACTTCAGTAATATTCATATTTTGATTGGATTTGAGGTGAAGTATTTAACACTAAAATCTACCTCATATATAATTTTCTAACTCTGGCGTCTATCTCATGTATAGAAATTCTGGAATGGACAGTTCTAATCTTCATGTATCACTACCCTGTTATGCTTAAAAATTTATCTTTTATTTAGCAAAACTGACAATGTAGGCTACACAATAATGATTGTGGTTAGGGGAGTGAAAGTACTAGCAAAAATAACAGCATCAATGGCTATAAATAAAATAAAGTCAAGCAGCAATTGGTTACTTGGTAAGACTAAATTCTGAGAGGGCAAGTCAGTTCAAGTGCAGGGAAGTTCATGATCATGTGGATTTCCTACAAAATCTATTGTAAATACAAATAAAAGGCAAACCAACTTGTAATATTTTCCTAAAGAATACATTTTTTTCCAAAAACTATAATCACCTATTGAAATGAACATGACATTGCTCAAAACACAAAACACTGAAAAATAAATCCAGATATTGGACTTGCAGCTTGTAGAATTACAGTGCCAGTTAATTTACAGCTTGACCATACCTCTTAGGTGAATATGAGGACATTCATTACAGAAGAAAGGACCCTTGCTAATTGCTATGAGGGATACGTCTGATTAATTGAATGACATGACATAGACCAATCCCCCAAATTCCACTAAAAATGCCTAACGGCACATTTCTTTTTAAAGTTCAATACTGTCCTTGTCCAAATAAATTGTACCTGGAAAAGGCAAAAAGAAAAAAAAAAGGTTCTCTTGTTTAGTAGTTGATTACTGAATGACAAAGAAAAGGAATATGAATTTAACCTGAACCTTTATTGCAGGAGGCAATAGTTATAAATATAGTGAGAAGAAAGGAATGTTGTACATACATAATCAGATGAATTTTCCATTAAGGTATATGTACCAAATTCCTAAAAATAGACTATAGAAGGCAATTTAACAAAAGTAAGTAAACATCCTATAGTCACTGATACACTGACCTCAGGATTATTTTGTTCATTCTGCATATTTCCATAGTATTTTATGTGTCCATTGCTAACCCATGTTAAATTGTTTTAAAAAGAAAAAGATACCTAGTGCAGAAGACAAGCACAATATGAGTTTATTTGTTAGTTTGCACTCTGAAAAAAATCCGATTTATGAAAAACCAAAGAAATATTGAAAAATATTTAATGTGCTTTGGGGTTTGGGGTTAGATTGAATTTAATGTTTCAAACAGGGGAAAATTAAAAAAATAAACAGATGTCCCTCATAGATGTTCATTACAAAGAAAACAGGCTTACATGAATTGTGCTTTGGATAGATGTTTGCCTTTAAATCAATATCTTCATTTTATCTGTATAAATAAATGCTATGAATAAAAACATAACGCTTTAAATAAAGACAGCAATAAAGATGGGAAAAATTAGCAATATGGGCTCAGTCTAACGAAGATTGTGTTCAAGTACTACTAAACCATTGCTAAACGTTGAACATCATTACATAGAAACTCTAATAGATTGTAGGCTCTTTTTTCTACTTTTTGTTTTTTTGTTTGTGTGGGGTTTTTGTTTTGTTTGTTTGTTTAGGCAGATATAGTTAGAGGTATGCTATGACTTGCAGAAGTAGGTTCTCTTCTACCGTGTCAGGCCTAAGACTTAAAATCATGTTGCTAGGTTTGATGGCATATATGTTTACCTAATGAGCCATCTCATTAGTCCTGGTTCATTATTTTGCCTTTTTTAATATATATATTTTTATTTATTACAGTTTATTCACTTTGTATCCCAGCTGTAGCCCCACCCTGTCCCCTCTCAATCCTGCCCTTCCTCCCTCCCTCCCTCATCTCCTCCTGCATCCTTTCTTCAATCTGCTGATAGTGGAAGACCTCCTCCCTTTCCATCTGACCCTAGCCATTTTTTGTTTTTTATAAAGAATATTGATGAATAAAAATAATCAGAAAGTTATAAGCAATGAGTACTTGTGAGATAATGAATTAATAGTTTACCTGGATGAAGAAATCTGTAAAGAATATGAAGTTATCACATTCCATCACAGCAAAGTGATTTTTTAATCTTGAAATCTATAAAGAACCTTCTGTTTGTCAAGCAAGGCAATTCATGCCTGTAATTCCAGTACTCAGTGAGGCAGAAGTAGACAGATCTCTATGAGTTCAAGGTCAGCCTGTTCTACAAAGCAAGTTCAGGACAGCCAAAGCTACATAGAAAAACCCTCTCTCAACAACAATAAAAAGAATATTCTGCTTTTTCTGGCTACATTATCCTAGCTACTTTGAATTTGCTTCTAATCCGAATATTTTTCTATTGCCCTCTAATGATAGCTGTCTTCAGTTTCAGAGACCCATAACAAACATAACAAAATTCTTTGTGAAATAATAAAAGATATGATTTTTAAAAAAACAATGTATCAGTTCATCAAATGCCCCATCCCCTCAGCAGTCTCATACTCTTTCTAGAGGATTTCCAGTAGAAAATGTTGTCCTTGTTCCAGGCACGTCCCTCCAACTTTCCAGTGTGCTCTGGGAGAAGACCAACAGACTTGTATGCACTTTTGTGAATGCCTGTCTGTGCTAACACCATTATGTTTCCTCTTATAGGTGTTTGCTTGATTGGTTTGTAGATAAAAGAAATCAATTAGGCTTTGAAAAAGGAAGGAATCAATACCCTATTATATCCCTAAGTAAACAATTCTTGGTAATATATATTAGTACCTAATTTATTTTATTTTTCTTATAGAAAAAAATTTGCAATATCCATGTTGTAGTTTCTCAAGCAGTCCCTAAAACAATTACAGTCTCACTGCCCATGACTCTCTTATCTTGAAGGCTGCCCTATTCCTGACATCCTACAAGTATTCTCTGACAGCCTCAGTAAGTTTCTCTGTATTCTTGCATCAAGGTTTGTTTCTGGGAAACCCGAACTCCTACTTTTTATTATATTTCTTTTTTTAATTTTATATTAATCACAGGTTATGTACTTTGTATCCCAGTCGTAGCCCCCTCCTGCTTCCCTTCCCAATCCTCTCCACCCCTCCCTCATCTCCTCCCTGCCCCTTTCCAAGTCCACTAATAGAGGAGGAGCTCCTCTCCTTCCATCTAACCCTTGCTTATCAGGTCTCTCCTACTTTTATGTAGGGAGAATACAGTAGTTCTCTGTCCTATCTTTCTCAGAAATTAATTCACCTGCTTTCTGCCAGCATGATCCATGAACTCACTGAATGTTACATACATGGCTATACAACACTCAAAGCATGGACTCCAATTATGTTTTTACTTGACAAGTAAAAACGGAGTGTTGTGAGCAAGTAACAATCACACTCACTGCTTCTATCATGTCCTACATCAAATAGAGACCTTGAGGCTGTTAACTGTGGTGTCATATCAAAAGACTACTCTGATACAACAGTTACAATGCAAATGAATAAAAGCTATGAACAGAAAATAAACAGGTGTTACTATTCTTAAATTAACAATTTCTTAATTTTTATGCTTTCCTTTTCATTTTAGAAATAACAACAGTGATCACTCTATTTCTCAAGATTGTTAAGATTAAATGAGATAATACATATGGAATATAATTCTACAATACAACTCTCCTATATCTGGCAAAGTTTAGTGAGAAAAAAACTTAAAAATACTGAATATTGATGGCTTCTACATTATAGAGTAAAATTTCAGTACATCTACATAGAATATAGCATAAATAAAGTAGGAGAATGGTTTTAGTACGAATAGATCATACCTTGAATATGTAAGAATAAGCTTAAAATTAAACAGAATAAAATCACAGCATATAAAACTTTTTGGAAAGTTGAGAAACTGCTCTTGTTTGTTTGTTTGTTTGTTTGGTTGGTTTTTGTCCTTTTGTCTGCCTCTTTTGCGCAAATCTAGATGACGGTGTTCCAAACAAAAAAACAACAATGCCAGTTCAGCAGCCAAAATGCAGGGTTTGATACTGGACAAATGTTTACCAAGCACAATAAATGACCTAACCAGAAGATAATAACTGGAGGTACCTCACATTAAGCACAGATTAAAGACAGTACTTTGTGGTCATCAGCCAAGCAAAGGATGACTTTTCTGTAGACAAGAAAAACAGTGTCGAAGGGTATCAGACGTCTATCATGTTGAAGGAAATCACCCAGGAGTGTTACATTTAGGACCAAAGTTGCAATAACAGAATGATCATAGACCAAAATCAATTGAGTTACTTGATAGAAAAGGCAGAGAACTTCATCAAGAAATTATAAATGGTAAGTCTTCACTACTTAGAAACTTTAAAAGTCTAAATTATAATTAATATTTAGACAGCTGACACAGAAGCATATAGCATAGCATGTACAATTGAAGATTATTCAAGCATCTTTCAGATAAATCAGGAAATCAATTTTTTTCCAAATATTTTTGTAAATGAATGTACCTGTGATGACTAAACTGGTGTTTAGTCATCATTTTGACTACTGAAGACCAAATTCTAATTAAATACCCCATCTAAATGATATTCCAGACCTGCTTTTTATACATTTATTTTTATTATTAATTACACTTTATTCACTTTGTATCTCCCCTGTTGCTCCTTCCTCCCTCCCCTCCCAGTCCCCCTTACTCTCCCTTCTCCACGCACACCCCTCCCCAAGTCCACTGATAGGGGAGATCTTCTTTTCCTTCCTTCTGATCCTAGTCTATTAGGACTCATCAGGAGTGGCTGCATTGTCTTCCTCTGTGGCCTGGTAAGGCTGCTCCCCCATCAGGGTGAGGTGATCAAAGAGCAGGCCAATCAGTTCATGTCAGAGACAGTCCCTGTTCCCATTACTATGGAACCCACTTGGATACTGAACTGCCATGGGCTACATCTCTGCAGGGGTTCTAGGTTATCTCCATGCATGGTACTTGGTTGGAGTATCAGTCTCAGGAAAGACCCTTGTGCTCAGATTTTTTGGTTCTGTTGCTCTCCAGTTCTGTTGCTCTCCAGTTCTGTTGTTCTGTCCTCTCCAGTTCTTACTATTTCCCATTTCTTTCATAAGATTCCCTGCACTCTGCCCAAAGGTTGGCCATAAGTCTCAGCATCTGCTTTCATAGTCTGCAGGGCAGACCTTTCAGAGGACCTCTGTGGAAGGCTCCTGACTTGTTTCCTGTTTTCTCCATTTCAGATGTCCATCCTCTTTGCCTTTCTGGCTGGGGATTGAGCATTTTAGCCAAAGTCTTCCCTCTTGATTGGTTTCTTTAGGTGTACAGATTTTAGTAGGATTATCCTATATTATATGTCTATATGAGTGAGCATATAGCATGTGTGTCTTTCTGCTTCTGGGATACCTCACTCAGAATGAACTTTTCTCGTTCCCATTATTTACCTGCAAATTTCCTGATTTCCTTGTTTTTCATTGCTGAGTAATATTCCATTGTGTAGATGTACCACAATTTCTGAATCCATTCCTCAGTTGAGGGGCATCTGGATTGTTTCCAGCTTCTCGCTATTACAAATAAAGCTGCTACAAACACAGTTGAGCAAATGTCCTTATTTTGTACTCTTTTAGATATATGCTTAGGAGTGGTGTAGCTGGATCTTGAGGAAGTACTATAACTAGTTGTCTAAGAAAGCGTCAGATTGATTTCTAGAAAGGTTGTACAAGTTTACATTCCCACCAGCAGTGGAAGAAAGGGTTCCCCTTTCTCCGCAACCTCTCCAGCATGTGTTGTCACTTGACTTTTTGATCTTAGTCATTCTAGGGTATAAGGTGAAATCTCAGGGTCATTTTGATTTGCATTTCCCTGATGGCTAATGACATTGAGCATTTCTTTAAGTGTTTCTCTGCCATTCGATATTCCTCTATCCAGAGTTTTAGCTCTGTTCCCCATTTTTTATTGGATTACTTGATTTGTTGCTTTTCAACTTCTGTAGTTCTTTATATATCCTGGATATTAGCTCTCTGTCAGATAAAGGGTTGGTGAAGATTCTTTCCTAATCTGTAGGCAGTCGTTTTGTTTAAGTGTCCTTTTCTTTATAGAAGCTTTTCAGTTTCATGAGGTCCCATTTATTGATTGTTGCTCTTATAGCCTCCAGACCTGTTTTTTATGTTATAAATTGTTTCTGCAATTTAACTTGTCTCTCCCTTTTATTTCTCTTATATCTCTTTTCTTATCTAAATATATGAATCAATGGATGGATAGATGATAGATGTATGATAAATAGATAAATAGAGGCATGAATGTATGCATATGATACATAGGTAAATAGAGGACAGTGAGTAGATAACATAAATGAAAAAAAATGGAAGACGTGGACATATAGATCTACACATATAGATGTTGGTATAGACATGAGCTGAAATGGAGTTGCTTTGAGATTTATATCGTTTACAAAGAATGAATATCTATCTTCACAACCACAAAACCACAGAAAAGAAGTATCTGTATACATATGTAAAACTCTAAACACACATACATGCATATATAACACATATGTGAATGTACATATAATATATGTAGGTACATATATTATATTATGTAGAAAATTATATTAACAATAAAAGATTTTATTTTTAACCCCTATTAAAGGATTATATGTTTTGTTGTTTCTTCATAACAAGTAAAGAAATATAAAGTCAAATTATATCACATTTGAATTGTTAACTCAAAGGACAGATATCTTTTCCATGTAAGAAACAAGTATAAGAGTTTGTGTATTATTATGAGTAAATGCTTTTTAATTGAAATAGTTTTTAAAACAATATAGCAGATGAAAGATTCTAAATGGAAACCAACAAATGAAAAAGACTAGAATAATTAATAGAGAGGGGAAGTGTAGACCCAGCCAAAAGACTGAGAGAGAGTAACACAGACAGCTCCTGACTTATCCAGAGCAGGAGGGAGCAGGCAAGCTCTGTCTGAATAAGGCAGGCATTTTAGTAGCTTGGGAATTTGAGCTTTGATATTTCAGTGCCATTCATAGCCAGGGAATATGTATCCCAACAGCTGGGATCCTTAGAATACCTTCATGGAACAAAATTTTCCCCTGCAAGTATTTAATCCCTACTCAACCCCTTTCTGGGCAAAGGTTTCTCTAAGGCTTTACAGAAAAACTCACAGCTAAAAAACGGTTTTTAACTGCCTTTCCCATCCACCGCTTTTCAATTCCCCATGACCTTTGAAAGTTGTTGCACATTCAGTTATTTTATCAGTCACCGCATGTTCAAATTAATCTTAAGAAAAGGCTATTTTGTAACTAGTTAAAAGTATAGTGTACAATTCTCTGTTATAGCAAATATGTAATGTTTAGGGTTTATTTTATTTACGATAGATCTATATCAATAGTAAATAGACAAGTAAAATATTTTTGACTTTTTGAATGTAGAACATACACTAATTATAAATTAATACAAGGAGCATACATTAAGATTTTTCAAGTTATACTTTCATATAAATGAAAATTATTGAGATTATTTTGTATCTACAATTGACTTATGGGCTTTTTTTCATGACAAGAAACCCTTTTAAGATGACACGCGGGATCCAAGATGACTGCCCCAGGAGGACACTGTGTCTGAAGAGCAGGACAATTGTGTAGGCACAGTGACCGGGAGACTGAGATCTGGGACCTAAAACACCAGCGTTTGCGACTGCCAGGTGAGCAGAATTCCTACGGTGGGGAAATCAAGTGGAAAAGTCCAAGGGACACCCAGATACTCCCAGGAAAAACTCTGGAGGGAGACAGGCTGTGCACAGCCCGGCTGGGCGCCTAAGCAGCCATCTTGGGCTGGGGCACACGGTACCCCAGACAGACTGAGTTTCATGCAGATACTGCGGGCTGCACTGCGCGAGCCCACATCCCTCTGTGCCAGCGGCTGCCGCTTTGGGCTGGGGCACAGGGTTCCCCGGACAGACTGAGTTTCACCCAGACACCGCGGGCTGCAGTGCTCGGGCC
>CM053753.1:81685281-81698080 GCA_028658305.1 Pachyuromys duprasi | reverse complement strand
GGCTGCTTTTCCAGAGGTCCTGAGTTCAATTCCCAGCAACCATGTGGTAGCTCATAACCATCCATAATGAGATCTGGTGTCATCTTCTGTCATATGGCCTTATATGCAGACAGAATATTGTATGTATAATAAATAAATACATCTTAAAAAATAAAATAAAAAAAAGAAATTATTAAACTTATGTGAGCTCAGAAGACTTAAGTTCTGAAATAATAGGATATTGTTTTTTCCATACAATACCAAAGACTTGTTCTGTTTTTCTGTGCATCTATTCAGATATTCATGTAAGAAGAAAGTGAAATGGCAGCCACCCAAAGCAGAGGCACCAGGCAACAATAATAAAGCACCGTGGCAGGCACCTGGATCTCATGCTTCTCACCTTTCAGAATTCTGATTTTCCTTTAACTTAAAGCAACAATCTCTACTATTTTGTTATAACAATCTGAAAAGATTATAAGCTCCTTAAATATTATCTGTTCAGACTTTATCTCCAAATGTAGCCACATTGGAGGCCTGTTCTCTAGCTTATTAATTTGGAGAAGCCAAGGAAAACAAAACAGGTCAGAAACAGTATAGAACATACAAAAATTCTAATCAACAATTACAAAGCCACTAGCGCATATGATAACATTTACCTAAAACACTAGATGGCAAATGTGTTGCAAATGACATCCTAGAGTACTAGCCATAGACTATGGAGATATTTCCATATTTGCAATAAATAAGAAAGAGCTACACATAAGTAACAAAAGACGTACAGCTCAAAGGAAAGTGTACAATGTTTGTTTGTTGGTTTGATTATTTCGTTTGGTACGGTTTTTGAGATTTAGCGTTGACTGTCCTGGGCCCACTTTGTACACCCAGCTGGCCTAGAGATCTGCTTGCCTCTGTCTCCCATTTCACTGGGATTATGCAGCAGGTGCCGCCATGCCTAGCTGTGTTCAGAGGTTATAAAAAAGGACTAGTAAACAGGAGAGACAATGGCCAATGAGCATATGAAAATCTCCTAGCCATTCTGCATCTCTGTAGGAAACTGCAAAGTTAAAAAGTTAATTTGTTTTTTTTCATTTTCAGGTGACTAGTAAAAGACAAATGACAATGGAAATAACAATTGTTTGCAATCTAGGGGGAGAGGAGGAAGTATATAATTTTGTTGAATCATATACTTTAAAAACCAATTAAGAGAAAAGTTTCTGTGTTTCCATCATAAATGAAAACTTTGGGCTTCATATTATACATCCTGGCCCAAATCCCTCATCTATAAAGAAGATACACAGAACTGTAAGCAATGGGATTGTTTTTTTGAAAATAAATATTAGAACTAATTAAAATAGCTTTCTCAGAAGATATTTGTATGTATTGTACATTCTTACAATGAAATAATGCAGAACATTAGGAAGATAAAATAGATTATATATAATATATATATTATATATATAATAAACATAGACTCTAGCATATAATATTGAATTGTAAAATAAAATAAATCAAATCATGGAATGTAATCCTAACAGACTTAAAGCTATGGAAGTTGTATGATGGTAGAAGATGTAATGAACATGACAGCTTATATTGTCACCCTCCTGCTTACATGGACAAACTTTAAGTGTGCAGTTCATTACCAAAAGAAAAAAAAAGGTTTCTTGGTAAAAGAAAAGGGACAATGAAGCTGAGTTTATAAAGATAAAACCTGTAAGATGATACAGACTTGTTTAACATCATTTTTCATTGGCTGGAATCTAAGAAATGAAAAATAGGAGAACCCACATGGTTATTTAAGGTTAAAAAGTTTCTGAGGGCAAAGGGTAATTGTGTATGTTGACTCCTACTCACCTAGAAAATGCTTATAACCTTATTTACTAACTTTTGTGTTACTTTTCATAAATCTGATCACCAGATATATCCATAATGATCTGATACTTCCAAATGTGCCACCTTAATCACTGTACTTGACCCTCATGATTTCATGAGGCAACCCCTGAATATATGTTTATAGAGGTATTGGCTTTTCAAAGCCAAGGTAAAGCCTTGAAATGGAAGCTAGGATGGATTTGGTCTGTGTTTTCCCAGGTTGTGGAGTGAGGAGGAGAATCCCATGAGGGTCCTGATAAACAGATCTGTTCTCAGCAGGTGCAGCAGCTAGAGAAGTAGCTATACTAAAGATTCCTCAACTTGTAGTTTTTACTGCCAACTACAGGGAACTAGAAGAACAACTGGAGAGAATAGAAATGTCCTAGTTTCTTAGAGTGATTGGCTACATGTTAAAGAGCTACCCTATCTCTCAGCAACCAGTAGTTCTGAAACTAATGGAAGACCTGAAATAGACCAGTGAGAAATGGCTTCTCACTGACATGCATTGTCTGACATGCACTCTTCTGACATGCATTGTCGGTTTCAGGCCTCATCTTGTCCATATAGTCACAAATTACTGTGCTGATGCAAGAGTATTAAGTCACCTGTATAACTAAAACCCCACTGAAAGTTTGCAATGTAAGGCCGCCTGACATTTTGCATACCACCTGGTAGCATGACTCATTTTTAGCCTGCTGCTGTGTTTCTGTGAATCGGTTTATCAAGCCTGATTTCTTGTGCTGCACTGATAAGAAAATATTATGCAGATGTATTGAATGAGTTTAAATTGTAATTGACAGAACACTTGAACTTGACTGAGAACATAAATACTAAATAAACTCATAAGTTTTGTTTGCCGGCAGTTGCCATTTGGTGAGTGTTTAGCTATGAACAACTTGAACCACGAAGTGGCTTTTTTTGTATAACTCATGAAATAAGTCTCTTTGAGTGAACGTATTTCCTACCATTAAGTTTGGCTGGAAAACCTGCTAAACTCATAAAGCCAGGTGAGTATGGACTGAACTCTCTGAAAACATGAGTCAAAATAAACCATTCCTATCTTACATAAATGTTTAAGGTTTGTCACAGTAATAGAAAGGCAAAACACCTTGCCTTTGCTGTTCATAAGCAACTACTTAGATTAAAAATGCATGAGAAGCATTACCTGAGTGTCATAATGCTATTTTGTTCTACGTTCCTGGTTTTAATAATTTTGCACTTATTTGAAACAAAGTGAAATCAGCATGTTTTCTGCATTGTGACACTATGACAGAAATCTTTTTGAACAAATATGTTGATTCTAAATATAAATTCCAAATGTTTTATTTTTACAGTGATGATCAGCAAAGCACGAAGAACTTAAAATGTCACATCCCACTTCTGTTCTACTTGTTTATCTTCTGATCACTGCTTTATACATGTTAGTTAGAAAACTGCTTGGATATTTCTAGGCTTACAGTTAGTTCTATGTTTAAGATTTAAGGCTTTTCACTAATAAATAGCATAAATAATACCTTTGAAAAACTAATTTCTACTCAGGAAAATTATAAAAAGTCCCCATCTGAATAATTTTATTATAATCATAAATCACTAATTTTAAAAAAATTACTTAAATGTACAATTCAAAATAAGAAGGATCTCAAAGATATATCTAGTAGCTTTGGTCTACCATTGTTTTATACGACATTCAATACCTGATTCATATAAGACTATTGAGAAAGATGGTCATAAAAGACAGAACTATATTCACAGTAGACAATTCAAACCACACATTTTAAGAATTTATGATCTGAACTTCACATTTTAACTCATTATAATTCTGCAAATTAATTAGGTTCACTTATATTGTATGCATATTTTACCATGCCCTGATCTTTTCCATCCAACTTACTAACCACATGTTCCCAGCACTTTTTGCTGTTCTTAAAAGTCACTTTTACTGAATTCTGTTTCCTTCATTTATATTTCTTGTTTCTGACATTCACAATTCCATTCTATACTTTAAAGGATTGACTTGTAAGATGTAACCCATGGGCAGTTCAGTCTCCATGGGGTTACCCTAGTAAGGGCAGCAGGAGTAGTCTCTGGCATGAACTTGGTTGCCTGCTCTTTGATCACCTCCCCTTAGCAGGGTGGATTTACTAGGCCACAGAGCAGGAGGATACAGGCAGTTCTGATGAAACCTGCGAGGCTAGGGTGAGATAATAGAGGAGCAGGACCTCTTCTATCAGTGGACTAGGGAAGGGGCATAGGGATAGGAGCAGTGGACAAGGGGAGGACAAGGGGAAGAAGAGAAAGGAAGGGTGAGATTGGGAGGAGATGAAGAAGGCTGCAGCTGAGATACAGAGTGAAAAATTTGTGATAAATAAGAATTGTAATAATAAATTTAATTAATTTTTTCTGTAAAATGAGGGAGAAAATGTGATATTTGTCTATATTTGTCCATTTCACTGATTATAATATACTGAAGCTCCATTCATTGTACATTGATTTCATAATTTATGACTCTATTTTTGAGATGTTAACAAACATTTACTCATCACGCATATAAAACCAAGACAGACCAAGGTGAGGACACAACTAACATACAACTTCGAGAACAAATGTATTTTCTTGAGGTTACTTATAGGAACGGCAAGAAGGTTAGTCATAGGTGGAGCAATGACTTAAAGACATCACTACAAGCCCACCACACATTGGGTGACAAGTCATGGAAGCTGGAAACCTGATGCTCACTTTTATTCAGCTCAACAGGGTAGGGTGTGACTTTCAGGCATTTCATTCATCTGAGCTTCTTCCAGGCACTTTGAGTTGTCTCTGTCTTCTAGGTAGCTAGGATGCTCTTTCTTTCAAGCAACTTGTTTGGTCTCTGCATCTTCTATTTAGCTAAGCTTGTCTGGCAGTACATCTCAGCAGATGTTACTACTCATATAAGATCCCCAGGAATTCTGGTTAGTTTCAGAGACTTCCTGAGGCTTTTTAGTTGTTTACTCACTAAGCTGAACAAGCTTTCTTGCAGGATAAAATATTTTAACTCATTTAGAACATCCTGTGTCTTGAGGAGTTTTATTCCTAGCTGTAATGTTTTCTTTCAGAGGAATTTGCTTCACAACACCCAAATGCACACATTTTTTATGGGCCGATAGTTTTCTATTATATAAACACTACAATTTCTTTAATATAACATGTTCTGGTAAGGCTATAGAGAAATGGAATCATTCATATACTGTTGGTGGAAATGTAAACTAGTATAACCTCTGTTGTTACCAGCGTAATCAGTTTTTTTTTTCTTTTGTGGGTTGTTATCTTTGTTAATATTGAAATTTAGAAATGGACTCATAGAGAAGCTTGATGACAATTTTACAACAGTTTAGAAAAAAAAAAAAAAAAACAGAAGGCAGGCAATCCATAAATCTCAGCAGCTTCCTGGTAGAGACAGAAGGAGAAGACAAGTGAAAGCCACGCCTTTTGGGTGTGGAGACTGGCAAATATCTGGGACATTCTTCAGATAAATAGTGGTAAAGCCCAGAGTGACAGGGAGAGCACAGTTAAGCTTTTGGCTAGTATCTGAAAAAGAGATAAAGAGAAAGGAAAGGACAAGTTATGTTTTTTGAGTTAGAACTCAGTAAAGCAGGCAGGGTTAGGAATAAAGACCTGCAAGTCACTGTATATACAATGAGAGAACAGAATGTTTTCTAGGAGGGATACACATATAAATTTATTAAGAGGATAATATTGTTATGATATCATTAGGTGAACCAAATTTTCTATAGAGTTGTCTCCTCACCAAGAGATTGACAGGCCCTGGAAGTTTCTCTCTCAAGAGAGGACATAATCATGTATGATGTTCTAACATTTGCAGTAGATCAGAAAGTCAAGTATTCACCCAGGGTCAGAGATAGAACTCTCTCTGTGTCTCTCTATCATTGTTTTCTCTTCTCTTCTCTTCTCTTCTCTTCTCTTCTCTTCTCTTCTCTTCTCTTCTCTTCTCTTCTCTTCTCTTCTCTTCTCTTCTCTTCTCTTCTCTTCTCTTCTCTTCTCTTCTCTTCTCTTCTCTCTCTCTCTGACTCCATTGTCTTGACCAGCAGGAAGTCCCTTTCCTTTAATGAGCCTCAACAAAGCCTTCTTCCCTCCATCTTTTCATATGCTATTTTAAACCCTATAGAGATGCAGATGTGATGTTTCCCTTTCCAGTGCTGCCAGAAAAACAGTAGGTGGGGTTCCAATGCTGATGATAAGAGGGTGACAGGGCCATTGCCAATGGCCTCTAAGCCTTCTTATCTCCATCTAGCTACTTAATCTTCCTTCAATATTGAAGACACTTTTTTTCAGTTCTTTATATATTCTGGATATTAGCCCTCTGGCATATATAGGTTGGTAAAGATCCTTTCCCAGTCTGTAGGCTGTCATTTTGTTCTAACAACAGTAGCCTTTGATTTACAGAAGCTTTTCAGGTTCATGAGGTCCCACTTACTGATTGTTGATCTTAGAGCCTGTGCTATTGGTGTTCTCTTTAGGAAGTTGTCGCCTGTGCCAATGAGGTCAAGGCTCTTCCCCACTTTTTCTTCTAACGGATTTATTGTGTCAGGTTTTATGTTGAGGTCTTTGATCCACTTGGATTTTACTTTTGTGCGGGGTGATAAATATGGATCTATTCATACTTTTATACATGTACACATCCATTTAGACTAGCACCATTTGTTGAAGATGCTATCTTTTTTTTTTTCCATTGTATGGTTTTGACTTTTTTGTTGTTGTTGTTGTTAAAAATTAAGTTTCTGTAGGTGTGTGGACTTATTTCTGGGTCTTCGACTCAATTCCGTTGATCCACCAGATTTCTATGCCAGTATCATGCTGCTTCATTACTTTTGCTCTATAGGGCAGCTTGAGGTCAGGGATAGAGCTATCTCCAGAAGATCTTTTATCATACAGGATTGTTTTTTATCATACAGGGTTTTTGTTTTTTGGTATGAAATTGAGACTTGTTCTTTCAAGTTCTGTAAGAAAAAAATTGTGTTGGTATTTTGATGGAAATTGCATTGAATCTTTAGATTGCTTTTGGCAGGATGGCAAATTTCACCATGTTAATCCTACTGATCCATGAGCATGGGAGATCTTTCCATCTTCTGATATCTTCTTCAATTTTTTTTCTTCATAGACTTGAAGTTTTTTCGTATAGTTTTTTCACTTGCTTGGTTAGAGTCACACCAAGGTACTTTATATTATCTGTGGCTATTGTAAAGGGTGTTGTTTTCCTAATTTCTTTCTTAAACCATTTGTCTTTTGTATAGAGGAGGGCTTCTGAATTTGTTTTTGAGTTAGTTTTGAATCCAGCCATTTTGCCAAAGGTGCTTACCAGCTGAAAGAGTTCCCTTATAGAATTTTTGGGGTCACTCATGTATACTATCATATCATCTACAAATAGTGATACTTTGACTTCTTCATTTCTGATTTGTATCCCCTTGATCTCCTTTAATTGTCTTATTTCTCTAGCAAGGACTTCAAGAACTATGTTGAAGAGATATGGAGAGAGTGGTCAACCTTGCCTTGTCCCTGATTTCAGTGGGATTGATTTAAGTTTCTCCCCCTTTAGTTTGATGTAGGCTATAGGTTTCCTGTATATTGTCTTAATATGTTTAGGTATGTGTCTTGTATTCCTGATCTCTCCAAGTCTTTAAACATGAATGGGTGCTGAATTTTTTCAAATCCTTTTGAGCATCTAAGGAGATGATCATGTGTTTGTTTGCTTTTTCTTTCAATTTGTTTATACAGTGGATTACATTGATAGAATTTTGTATGCTGAACTACCCCTGTATCCCTGGGATGAAGCCTACTTGGTTGTGGTGGATGATATCTTTAATGTGTTCTTGGATTTGGTTTGCGAGTATTTTATTGAGTAATTTTGCAACAATGATCATAACAAGAGATTGTTCTGAAGTTCTCTTTCTTTGGTCTTTATGTGGTTTAGGTATCAAGGTTACTGTGGCCTCACAGAATGAGTTTGGTAGTGTTCCTTCTGTTTCTATTTTGTGGAATAGTTTGAAGAGCATTGGTGTTAGATCTTCTTTGAAGGTCTGGTAGAATGCTGCATGAAAATTGTGAGACCCTGGGCTTTTATTGGATGGGAGAATTTTGATAACAACTTCTATTTCCTTAGCGTGTATAGGACTATTTAATTTATTTACCTCATCTTAATTCAGCTTGGGTAAACGGAATCTATCAAGAAAATTCTCCATTTCATTTACATATTCTAGGAAATCATGAATTTTTCAGGCAAATGGTGGGAACTAGAAAAGATCATCCTGAGTGAGGTAACCCAGAAGCAGAAAGACACATGTGGTATATACTCACTTATAAGTAGATATTGGCCATATAATATATGAAATTATGGAAATATATATTGACCAGACTATCTTCACCACACAAGCTGATAGGCATATTTCTAGGACTGTGCAATGTTATTGTAAATCCATTTTTTTACAGGTTTCTTCTATCTTGTTTTCAAAACTCTGTCTACCTTAATCAATGAGGAAAAATTCCACATGATACCCATCATTGAAGAAGCTAAACCTCTCCGTAGCTGCTGTTTGTTTCTATGGAAGTCTGTAGAGGTAAATGGAAAATCAATTCTTCTGCTACAGTTTTCTCTGTGTGAAACTGTGTTAATAATATTACTTATATATCTCATATTATGCTACAGTAATCACAGTGTTAGAATTCTTTAAGAACAACAACAAAAAAGGTGACTATACAAGAACAAGTTTTGATTAGTATCCTTAATGTTAAGCTGGATTTGAAATGTAATACTTCAGTGATTTTCTATTTTGTTGTTGATTTATAATCTTCAATAATTTTATTATTTGTTTTTGAGACAGAGTTTCTTTGTGTAGCCTTGGTTGTCCTGGACTCACTGTGTAGATGAAGCTGGCTTTGAACTCACAGAGATCATCTGCGTCTGCTTTTCTGAATACTGGGAATACAGGCTTAAAAGCTTTTATGAAATACAATATAATACACAAAAGGAAATAACTTTTATATTTATAATTGTATCTAAATATGCAAAGTTGTACTCAATATAATGCAACATATATTCTAAATGAATATGTATTTTAAAAGTTATTATTAATGTATGCACATTTATAGTTATATTCAAAATTCATCACACACAATATCAAGATGGATTCTAATGTACATTAAGATCTTCTGTCTTTCCCTAAAATAATGTACATTGGCATTTCAGTATGAAATCATAATATGAAATTTCTCATAAACAATATTATTCAAGAAGAGGAAATGTAAAAGAAATATTCAATACTTATGGAAAACCAGGCGACTGATAAAATATGCGCAAATTGTAATGACTACTTTAATGTTTTTATTCTTAAGAGACCCTGAAAATCTTATTTAATTTTTCCTCTATTTCATTGCATTTGTATTGTTTCAGTGTTAATATATTTTTATAATTATATACCTAAAATAACTCATAGTTAGCATAATTTTATTGGACTTATATAGATATTTAATATAATGAAGTGATAACAAACTGGCTTTCATTTTTGCTTTTCCAATCTAAAATATTTTATCCCTCTTGTTCTGGTAGAAATCTGAAATTCAAAGTAGATATTTTTTACCATGGAGTTTTATTAACATCTTAATTAACAAAAGCAATGTGATTATAGTGACTTACAATTATAAAACTAGGAGAGCTAACTCTTTCTATTCAGTTAGGAGCCTGATATAAAAGGCAACCATCATTGGTTACATTAAATACTCATTGAAATTCTTTAAAAAGCATACAGATAGCTACTACTATAGAAGTTTCATAGAAAACTGCATATACACATATAGAAACAGTCTAAATACCGTTACCATATAACAGGTGGATGATATCACACAATTAGATACTACATGCTAGCATACAAAAACTTTAATACCAGGAAAAGCTTGCCTCCTTTTTGAGTTGTTGGCCACTGAAGTCCCAAAAACCTTACATACTACAGATGATTGCTTTCAGTTACTCTCAAGAACTATATGATAAAACCCTGATGCTGAATAGACCATGTGATTGAGTCATAGAACATGGAGAAATCAATTTTCTATTGTCCTGGAAGCTCTATCTCTAGAGTAACTTTCACTGGAAGTTGTGCATGGCATCAGAGGAGAAGAGAAATTATCAGTCTTACTGAGCTACAAGCATTGTGAGCTGCAGTGCTTGATATGTCCTCTAATGCAATAGTGGTATGAATGTTATAAGAATAGCCAGCTAGTTCCTCGTTGGAATTAAGGCCTACTTCAACATAGAACCTATACTTACACCTTTATTAAGTCCACGTTCCTGTGGCTATCTAGGTCATAAGCCCTAAAAGACCTTCTATGATTATCCTACCAAATAAATGGCCATAGTATTGTAATGTCTTTCTATATCCAGATTAGTTCATCTCTCATCCCTCATCAAAGATATGTTCTTCTATTGATAGAAATTAACAAAGACCCTTTTCTCAAGGCTCAGAGGAAAAAAAAAACAATACTGTGCAATGTTTAGTCCAAAGTTGGAAATCTTCATCACACTCCTTCCTCCCAAGATTCAGGAATATCTTTATGGAAGAAGAGCTAAAAAGATTTTGAGAGCCAAAGGTTCCAGTAAACTTCATGGAAACAGTGGTTTCTGAATACAAGGAATATGTATATATTTACTCACATGCATTGTGAGAGAATGCATCAGAACTCCACAAGCTCAAGCCAGACCAAATATCAGCAAAGACAGGAAGAAACGGTCATGACACTCCAACCATAGCAGAGAAACTATTGGTATTTAATACTTTTTGGAAGAGAAAGAGTCAGTTTTCTGTGAATGCATAATCCCTGATACACAGGCCAGGGATTACATGCTCCATTCAATGCCATCATACCCAGGATAATTTGAACAACAACACACATTGGTCTCAATAGGCTTAAATGAAGAGGGAAAGAAGATAAAATTGGATGAATATGGACGTAGAAGTCGATATGAGAATTGGTGAGAGAATGAAAAAAATATGAACAAAACAAATGGTATGAAATTCTCAGAGAATAAAATATTATTAAAAATTATTCAGAACAAAATCAATATAAAACAAAACCAAAAATCCCTTTTCCCATTAGATGTATTGGCTTTGTAGGCAGAATTTCCTTCTATAAAAGCCAGGCTACTTATCACTGAACAGTCTCCTCTTTTTCTAGAGACCGACATTTTTGCATCTTGTGATGGACATATAGCTCTTACACATGTAATTACTGCTATTTTAAAAGAAGCCACCATGAGAACTCCCAAAACCATTTTTCTGGACTATAAGGTTGCAAGTCAGCAGTACTCCCCAGCCCAGAAAGTGTTCCTCACCAGAACTTTTGGTCTGATGATACTGCAATCTTGAATTCCTTCAGAACTAATGTGTATGAGCTATTTTATGATAATTGTTTATCACAGATCAAACTGAAGCAGATTTCAGCCAACCCTTGCCTAAACGTTGTGTCCTCCCACAGTGCATCATTAGCCAATAAACTTTCCATTTCACACCCAGCAACAAGTAATGTTTTCTCTAAATTCACAACTCTACCAATGAGCATCTCATTATGTTTCACATGAACATCAATAAATTGATTTTGTACTCAAATGCACTTTTTTTGTTGATGTTATTATTTTACATTTTGTTTAAATCACAAAGCAAACACAAAAACATTTTGAACAACATTTTTGTGATATGAAATTAAGATATCCTAACACATTTACATATCATAAGCCATGATATTGATATAACCTGTATTTCTAATTTTATCATGACTCAGATGTAAAAAATTAATAAATACTGGTAAAGTAAAGGGATTTAAGATATCTATCTTATCGATTATTACTATGAGAAATCTCTCCAGAATCTGATACTACTTCAAAAAAGGTGCTATCAGGCACGTGCTCTAAGCTGCCTGTTATTTTCTTATATTCTCATACATGTATATGTGTATGTGTATAAGCATGTTTAAGCTAAAGGATATAAGAGAAAAACTTACAACCATTGGTTCTCTTTCCTCCATATTGGTTGTGGAAATTAAATTCATGTGCTTTTAGCAATAAAATAATCTTGCTTTCCTACTGCCTGTTTTTAAACAGTTAACCCTTTAAGAGTGATCATTGATAATATTAATTTCACAATTTAGTTAACTGTATCGCCACTGCTAGGTCCTCCATTAATATCAGTGTTGTTGATCCTGCTGATATTTTCGTGTGGACAACATAAACTCCAGTAAGAATGTCAGTGTTACCAATTTTTTATCAGTATTGGCAGTATTTAAAAGTTCCAAAAAGATCATAGGTTATTAACATTTTATTAATTTACTTTGTCGTGTCTTTAAAGCTAGGCACAAGTCCGAGATGGCAGGATTTGTTGCAGTGAAAAAGAAACCATGGGTATTGAAATAGAACTCGAAGCAAATTTCATGTGGAAATTCCTCCAAATCTTCTTAGCACCTTATATATTAGTTTAAAAATCTGAAGCATGGAACACATAATATGTAGACAGAGAAATATTGCATGCCATGTTTAAAGGAACACAAGTTTTAAAATGTAAGTGTAACTATTATACAGAAATTTACTAGTATGTATAATGATATTCAGTTCATATTAAAATTCATTTGTGTTTAGAATTTTCATTTTTCTCTATTGCACAGTAATCACTATACTAACATCTTTCTAACTGGTATCCCATTTCTGAATATTTGGACACATTGCATATTTTGTTGGTACAACAACAAGGAGATAAGAATTTTTATAGGTGTGTGTTAGAGTTCTAAAGCAGAAAAATTACCATGGAGGTGCTAACTACAAATTACACAGGCACATCTATTATTATCATGTGATTATGACAAATAGAATTCCCATCAGTTACTGTCCTCATAGAAATATGAAATAAGTTAATTT
>CM053753.1:81641302-81684781 GCA_028658305.1 Pachyuromys duprasi | reverse complement strand
TAGAGTATAAACTGAACAGTGACCTATTGAACCTATTGCCTCGTGAACCTTTTGGCCTATTTCTAGTTGTTTTGTAATGGTTCATAGTGTTATCACAGTACTGCCTTCCTGCACTCTGAGTTAGTTTCAACCAGCATGCTGCCAGGCTTGTTTTGCATAACTTTAGGCCCCTTCTCAGCTAATTCTTTACAGAGATTTACATTCTGGCTAAAGACATTAAACACAATCTTCTCTCACATTCTTCTTGAGAATTTATAAACTGAGAATCTCTATAAATCTTTTTTTTTTCCTTCAGAATTCTTTAATTTGATCTGAAGTGCCCCAAATATCTATGTATAAACTCTTTTCCTCATATTGGACTGCCTTATCCAGCTTTGATAATAACAGTGTTTGCCTTGTAGTATTGTATCTTATTTTGTCAAGTTTGGTTGTTGTTTCCTGGAGGCCTGCTCTTTCTGAAGGGAAACAGAAGGAGAATGACTCTGGGAGAGAAAAAAGATGGAGGCAGGAAGTGGGAGGAGTGAAGGAAGGGGAAACTGTGGTCAGAGTGATCATATGGGAGGAGCATCTACTTTCAATAAAAAGTAACTTTCCTCAATTTTAAATTACCTATATGTTGCATAGTAATGTTTGTACATATATGTTACAAGTTTAATAGTTATGCATAATAAACATAGGAGGAAAAAATTTAAAGGTACAGATAAATTCAGAGTAACTTAATAAAGTAATGAAACACATGGCTGTGGGAATTGATATGGAAACAGACAGATTGTATACTAGAAGAGATGAGCAAGGTTTCCACATAACTCCAAGGTATTTGAATAAGAGATAGAAAAAGTTACCAGTAAACCATAAAGAGAGAAGACTGTAAAACAAGCTAAGGGCTTCCAGTGGAAGATTTAGATAACATGCAATGTATACCAGAGAATAAAACAAAATAAAACACAAAACAAACCAACAAACAAAAAAACATGTGTAAGTCCAATCCTCTTACCTGACTTTCATTTCCTGTCAATGATCTCAGTAGCAGAATCCAGAGGACATGTATGTATGAATAAAAGTTAGTCACCAGGGGCTTTCGCTATATGAATCCTCAAGATAACACATGGCACTACAGAGATTGTTGGAAATGGAAATCTAGGGGTCTTGATTAGGTTGCTGTTTAAAAAATTAATTAAAACTCAGGGGAAAAAAAGATTTAAGATACACCAGGAAGCAACCAGGAACAAACTTTACTACAAGTGTCTGAGGCACACAGAAAGAAACTCTACCTATGGAGCAGAGAAAAAAAAAATCTATTTTATCCTCCAGAAGACCTGGATGCCTTGTCATGAGTTCCCTTCTTTTCAGTTAGTCGACTTTGACAAAGAAAGAGTATTTGACATGCCCAAGTCTCAGATAAACATGTTCATACCTGACCTTGAACATACCTTACCAGTCTAGACCAAAAAAAAAAAAAAAAAGAAAAGAAAAGAAAAGAAAAACATAATGCAGGTGCTGCCTGGGAGAGAATATGCCTGTCTGACCATTAGCTCAGGTCAGTGAAACCAAAGCTCATCATCTTTATGTGACCCCTCACCAATCTATCTCTCAGAGATACATCTAATTCCTAGAACTGGAAAGTGCATCCTGAGCAGGTCTGATGACCTGAATTCTTTCACTAGAGATCAGGGAAAAGGCCATTGTGGTCGCATACACCTGTATTCCTATAGTGTGAGGGGAAGTAGAGGAAGAAGTTTCCTACAGAAACTTAACGGTGAGAAAGGTTGGATAGAATAAACTGAACAGCGGAATCAACGAGGGAAAACCCACTACACCTCTGAAAGCCAAAAACCTACTCTTGAAGATTGTCAGAAATCTACAAATAGACCAGTACACAGATGAGATCCCTACCCACACAGAAAAAGCATAAAAAGGGTATTCTTGTATTATTAGATAATAAATTACAAATATATACATGTACGTGTGTATTCACAAACATATACACACTCAAACACATATATACATTGAATGAAAGGGTATTTAACATGCTTGGTCCTCAAAGAAAGGAAAGTTTAATGTATGAGAATACTTTTCCACACAACATTATAATGATTTTAAAAAAGGAGAGAAAAGAACAGATGAGAACTTGATATAAGAGGTGTTTCTGGGATACAGAGCAGTCTATACTGTTAGACATTTCTTCCATATTATTAATTATTATTTGTATAATTCATCAAAACACAGTATAGCCTATGGCTAAGCAGCTTTATTTTTGAATATATGCAAATGATTATTTTATGAAAAGAATTTATACAATAATATGAATAACACTACTATTTATAACAGTTACAAAATTTTTACATATTCAAATGTTGGCCAAATATAGAATAAATAAGATGAAATAAAAAACAGAATTAAAATGAACAATCAGTAACATGAATAAAACTTAAACATAATTTTCAATGAAAGAAAAGAAGCGGTGAAGAAAACAGCATGTTTTCATTTATATAGAATTCATTTCTATAGCATAACATATGTTGAGTTACATAACATAATGTTGGAGGCAGTGTTCCATGTCTCAATTTGAATTGTATATTTACTTTGCAAATGCTGCAAACTGGACATTTTGAAATTGTTCATTTATCCATGTATATCATAATGATTATTTAAAGGAAAATAAAATAATTATGAATGAAAGGTCATTACATAATTCTCTTTTTTTTTCAGTAGTCTAGTTGTCCCTCTAAATCTCATCCAGAACCCTTATATACTATCCAGAAGTCTCTTGTATCTGTCAATATTTGGTTATCCTCTGGTGACAAGACCAAGGTGATAAGATCAGGAGCAAGTAGAATGTTATGTCTTTAAGCAATCAATGAGAGTAGATCTTAAATTTTCTTAAAAGATCACTGAGGATTTGATTAACAGGGATTTGAGAAAAGGTGTCTGCTGAATTATTAAGAGCCAAATGAGAGAAGAAAGAGTGTGTGTGTCGGGGGGTGAACTCTAACATGTAATACTAGACATCAATGTATATATATATATATATATATATATATATATATATATATATATATATGCATTATATATATAATGCATGTTTGTGTATATGATACATGTAAAGGTAGATAATAAATGCATAATTACAGCAGTTAGTTAGATGGCTCTTTTAAATCAAATACCTTTAAATGTAAGTTACTTTTCCTTCTTGAAATGAGTGGCTGAGTTTTTGAGGTTGGTAAGAAAAGGTAATTTAGAAGATGTGGATCTGTGAGAATCTGGCCCAGTCACTGTTCGTAATAGTGACAGGAGCTCATCTTCTCTCTTTCTCTAGAGGAGCCTACAATATCCACAGCAGCAATGGTAGGAGACTTGCTTTTTCATGCTTGACACTAATTGCTCCCATGGGTTGATAAAAAACTTCTATGAAAAACACAAGGCAAAGAGAGCTTCCAGTGGGCAATATTCATGTTTATAAAGTGTATGGGCTCATTTCAGTAAAGAGAAAGCTAAGTAAATGTCACACTCTAAGTTTTAAATCAAAAGCCTACTCCACCACCCTGTGGAGCTCGTTCCTGACGAGGGGTGGTAAGAGAATGAAGAAAGGACAGACACATAAGCATAGATCAATCTTTGCACTCTGACCAGTGTGGAAGAAGAGACAATGCCAAATTTCTATGGCTCTGAAGCATTGGTTCTTTCACATGCCTGAGCCCGTTCAAACATTCACCTTCATTCCATGCTTCATATTCTCTGTACATTCTCAAGGGTTCCTCTTCTCCTTCCAGAATTATATAATGAGTGACTCAAAAACACAATGCAGGAGGCCAAAGGAGTTCAGCCTTGTGAATTTAGCTGGGTACACCATGATGGAAGAAGGATGTAGCCCTTCAAAGATCTAGACTTTCCCCTAATAACAGCTGAGAGAGAAATTCTGTTTTTCCATAGGCTTAAGACACCTACACTTTGGTGTCCCATGGGTTGCCACAGATTGACAGACGGAAGCATCTTACCAGTTGGGACAAGAGTAGATTGATAGCTGTCTGTGAAAAAAGTAAGAATTACAATAGAATACCCTTAACTCTAACAGCATTATGCAAACTCACTTTGTTTCTAATTAAAGCTAATCCTCATGAACGTGTTTTTCATCAGTTTTAAGATAGCAATCAGGGAGCTAGATTCAGGAACAGAGACGCTGAAAATCATGGTCTGAGAAGATCGAGAGATCTTATTTTTTATTTTGGTCTCATGTTAATATATTTTTAATCAATTAAATAATTGATTATTATTCACATTACATCCCAGCTGTACCCTCATCCCTCCTCCCCTCTCAGTCATCCTTCTCTTCCTTCCCCCTTGACTCTTCCTCAGATGTGGAGCTTTCTTTCCCATCCACCCCAGCCCATCAACTTGCATCAGGACTAAGTATATCTACTTCCCCTGTGGCCTGATAAGGCAGTCCTGCCAGGAGGAAATGAGCAAAAAGCTGGCAAGTGAGTCTGTGTCCAAATGCAGTCCCCACTTACCTTACTATGGGACCCAGATGAAGCCTACTAAAAAAGGGAGATAGAATAGACAGAGGTAGTGGTTGAAGAGAGGGAGCAAAGTAAGAGAGGGGGCAAAGAGAGTTATGAGGTTAGAGATCAGACCTAGGGAGAGTGAGGGCAAGAGGACAGAAGGCCTGTGCAGAAAAGAGAAATGGTGGGTGGGGCTACTTCTGTGACAAGCTGGAGACCTAAGTCACCATAGGCCCTTGGCATTTGAGGGGGATTCAAAGGGAGACTCCTAGTAGCAGAGGTAATAGAGACTGAAGACAGTATCATCTAACTCAATTAGCCCCTTAGTAGAGGGAGGAGAACTCCAACCCACCCACAAAAACTTCAACCCCATATTTACCCTGCCTACAAGATGCACAGGGATAAAGACAGAGCAGATAGAGGTGAGATTGAGGGAACGCCCAACCAATGCCTGACTCAACAAAAGACATACCCTTTGGGAGAATGAAAACACCTGAAATAATTAAAGATATTTTCTTAAGTTTGCAGACAGGAGCCTGAGAGAGTTGTCCCCTGAGAGACTCTACCTAGCAGTGCCTCAAAACAGATGCTAAGACTCATAGCCAAACACTGAAAGATGCTTAGGAAGTCTTGTAGAAGAGTGGAAGGAAAGAAAAAAAGGACTGTGACAGAAACTCCACAAGAAGATCAACAGGGCCAAATAACCAGAGCCCAGAGGGGCTTGTTAAGACTGAAGCATTACCCATGAACCATGCATGAACTGGACCTAGACTCTGAAAGATCTCATGATTTGAAAGATTTACATTTTGCTCTAAATCTGATTTTTTTTTGTCTTTTAATCTTTCAAAGGAGTCTTTTAAAGCTATTCATTACTTTCCTTTTTTGTCTTTTTATAGGTACCAATAAGAGAGGCCTTTAAAAGCAGAGCTCTTCAACTTTTTATTCTTTAACTGGGAAAAATCTTTGTAATTCAAAAGACAGGTGTTCTGGCCACTAAGAGTTGGGATCTGAGATATGTCTACCTTACCATTGAATCACTAATAGGTGAGCTTCTCCAAGATTAGAATACAAAAAGAGAGATGTATTCCTGAAGAAGGTACAAAAGAGATATCCCTCATGATTCACCAATTTACCCTTAAGAAATAGATCTATGTTAGCTGAAGACACATTACCACATAGCATCAACAATAATGTTTCTGAACAGATGTTTCTTACGTATCTCCAGGCTTATGTTGGTACAGGTACACATGGACAGACACTTGAAAGTGTTTCTGATCTTACAATAATCTGTGATGCTATACAGCACCCTGGGTTCCTTAAACACAATTTTCTCTGCCAGCTTTAAACAATTTGACAAGAGTATCTTTCTTAAAGTCCCATATTTAATCTCTGTGCCCAGAGGCTGAAGGAATGGCTCAGCAGTTAAGAGCACTATGTGTTATTCCAGTATTTTAAACAACAACCAAACTTATTTGGGTGTGGAGTCACACACCTATAGTCCCAGCAGGACTGCAAATTAAGAGAGAGAGAAAGAGAGAGAGAGAGAGATCCTGCCTCAAAAACAGAAAAAACAAAACAAAACAATAACCACAAAAAGCACTGTCTCTTTCTATGACACACTGACCACATGTCAACACTTGTTGACTTGGTTGTTTAAGACCAAGGGATAGTTTTCTCATAAGAACAACTGTAAAGCTCTCAAGAACATTGACAAGGTAAGTAAGTATGTCCTATGACTTTTGCATCTGTGACTTACAGTGAAGATTTGTCTATAGAGATTCCCATCCAATGAAAGTCAAAACGCCCACCAAACTGCTCAATTTCTTTGAACAGTGGCTCTATGACAGCTGTAGGCCAGTGTGTCATCCTGCTCTGTCTATTATAAGACAACACAAACAGGAAAGCCCAAAGTGGTATTTCCAAGAGGACGATGAATACTCAAGTTAACATATACCAAAGCCAGTGTTCATTAAGACTAGACCAAATGAAACAAGTGATGTTCTCTTATTTAACTGAATCTGAGAAAGTAAAGGTGACAATCATGGATCAGCATTGGGAGCCTAACACACAATACTCTTATTTGTGCTGTTAAGCTGTGTACCCTTGTGCTTCCACAAGACTGATTTGAATCAAGTCACTGAATATTCACTAAAAGAAAATCCTCACTTTGCTCCTTGTAGCTTTGTTGGAACAAACACAGAAAGATAAAATGAAAAAAAAAATAAAAAAACAATGAGCATAAAAATGTATTGCATCATAAAGGCAGAAACAAAGCACAGTCACTCAAACACCCAATCTTATTCTGAAACTTATGAATGTTTTCATGAATAGAGAAGAACAGTGAGGATATAGATAATATTTAGGAGGATATAAAATGCTGTCAAAGGAACTCCATGGATTTTCGAAATAGAGTACGGGATAGGACAAACTTTAGTTGGCCCAAAGAACAGACATGGTTTGTTGTTTGTTTGTTTTTAATTTTGTTTTGTTTTGTTCTTGATTTTGTTGTTGTTGTTGTTGTTTTGTTTTTAAAACAGGGTTTCTCTGTGTAGCCTTGGCTGTCCTGCACTCACTTTGTAGACTAGGCTGGCCTCAAACTCACAGAGATTCACCTGCCTCTGCCTTCCTGAGTGCTGTGTTTAAAAGTGTGCTCCAGTGTACCTAGCTTCAAATGATTTTTGATGTTATTCAAGTAGAGGACAACAAGATATATCCAAAACAATAGCATGAGGTAATTAATGAAAAATATTTAAAGAGATAATACAATTATTTCTTCCAAGGTAAGTCTAGAATTGTTTAGTTATGGTAATTAGGCAGAGAATGGCTCCCTCTGCTGAGGACATAGCAAGAGAAGGTCAGAAGAAAAGAAATTGTCATCAGCATCTGAGATGTCTCAGTGAGCCATACAGAAGCTTTAGGGGAAGTGTTTCAGAGAACAAACCACAGAAGCATGGCATTGCTTTCTGGAGAGTTACAAAGAATGGGGAACACATACAAATGTAGAGAAACCTCTTATTTGAGGAGGAAAGGCCATCACAGGCTGGGTAAAAATGTACTGACATCTTATCCTTAGAGTCATGATTCTTTTGACTTAGCTGTAGTTACTTCAGACGTCTTCTGCTAATCTTCTTCTGGTTTATTGTCCTCATGTGTAAACTGATAAGACTAAGAGAAGTGCCTGCTAAAGTTTTCTCCTCTGCCAACTCTGAGCCTCTCTTGCCAATTAGAGTTTATTTAAGTAGATGATAGCTGATGGATAGATGGAACATTAATGTGTGAAGTAAACAAGGTTTTTAAACTCTTTCATATGCTTATGCCTTTGTAGATGTGCTCAAAGCACATCAATATGGAATTGTAATCAATAAATATCTAACAGTTGCTGTTCTAAAAAAAGGAAGCTAACTAGATTAGCAATAACACAAAAACTGAAGAAAAGAAAGCAAGCAAGCAAAAAAAAGAAAAAAAGCCAAGTTCTAACTCAATCAATCTTTTAACTTAAGTGTCAAAAGAAGCTAAACATATGAGGGTGTGTGACAGAGAGAAGTCTGTTTTCCTGATATGTTTTTGTAGTTTGGGGGTCTAATTTTATCTCATCTTTAAGAACAGTCTTATATCTACAAAAACAGTCAATAATTAAACAGAGCAGTACCTGTTTCCTTGACAGTTCTCATCCTTTAAAAGACATATAAGATTTTCCTTTAAGAGAAAAATAAGTTCCCATGACAGGTATGGAGATAAATCCTGTTCTTTTAAAACAGTGCCTCTGACAGTAATTAAGCCTCTATTAAGTCTGTTGTTTATTTTTAAGTTTGAATTTACTTAACAACCATTAAATTCTCAGTGTTTGCATTCGCCTGTAGTGAAATCCTTCTACATACTTTACTGTGGTTCACAGCAGGCAGTCAAGCCTAATAATAACAGCATGTTAATATTCCAGGATTCTCTGTACCAGAGAAACCAAGTTATGAGACACTGTTATAAAAAGCCCCGCTTACTGTGAGTGTAAGGTTTCATCATTTATGGTGTACAAACAAGTGGATTTTCTGTAGTTTTGTGTGTTTGGGATGCCTCATTTTTCTCTGGGGCCAACCAGGATGAAATTTGTCCTCAGTTTGGTGGTAGCTGAGTATAACCATATTAAAGGTTGGACAGACTGTAGAGTGAAAGAACCTGAGCTTTGGCACCCAGTAGATTTGTTTGTATTTGTAAAGTTATTTTCTTATTATCACAGTATTCACACAGTCCTCTAAAATACAAGGGCCCTAACAGTGAAATAAAAGCTCTGCATGTTTTAGAAGTATAATGTAGTGCATATAAACATGTTTTTGTGTTGATCCCAGATGTGGGATATGGGACTGATTCAGATGGTCCACAGCAGCAGACTATTTGCCTCATGCAGGCTCTGAGAGGAGCTCTTGGCCAGCTGCAGATAATTTAAATCTGCAGACTCTGGAGAGAGAATAAATGCCAGAGTCCAGATAGTATAAAAGCTATGAGAAAGGACAAGGCTGCTTCTGCATCCTGCTTGCTGCTCATGGTTGCTCTGGTGATACAAAAAACTGTAGATCTCCTGAAATAAAAGTTGTACTGGCTCCAAGGAACCCGATGTCCCTAACTAGCAGGAAGTAGCTGAGTAAACTCTAACCCCTCCCTCATTATCCCTTTCTCTCTCCTACCCGGTGTTGGTGTTGGGTGATGAGATTGGAGTGGAGTACTGAAAAAGAGAAATAAAAAATGTAAACAAAGAGTTTTTTAAACCTTCACCATAGACAAACTTTGGGCAGAGTGCAGGGAATCTTATGGAAGAAGGCACAGATATAAACACCTGTAAGGGACAGGAGCTTCACAAGGAGACCAACAGAGCCAAAATATCTGGGCTCAGGGTGTCCTGCAGAGATTGATGAATCAAACAAGAACCGTGCATGGAGAGGACCTAGAGCCTCTGCTCAGATGTAGCCCATGGGCTGTTCAGTTTCCATGTGGATACCCTAGTAAGGGGAGCAGGAACTGTCTGACATGGACTTAGTGGCCTACTCTTTGATCATCACCAACCCCACACCCATACCCACCCCCACCTACAGTGGCTTTATTACGCCACAGAGAAGGAGGCTCCAGACAGTCCTAATGAGACCTCATAAGCTAGGGGTCAGATAATAGGGAAGGAGGTCCACCCCTATCAATATACTAGGAGAGGGACATGGGTTGGGGGGAAAAGGAGGTATCTGGAGGAGATGAGGGAGGGGACTACAGCCAGGATACAAAGTAAATAAATTGTAATAAATAATAATAATAATAAAGAAAAAGATTTTAAAAGACAAGTTCATCAATAGTATAAAAAAAAACAAAACAACAATAAAAAGGTAGTGTATCTGTTTTGCATTAAGTAATCCTCAACAAGTACCTTTCAGATGGGTTATAGTAAATGAAAATCCAGCAAGTATGATGGTAGAGTGCCTTTGGAGTATATCACAAAAATTGCCACTCGTCTGCTCAAACACTGAACTAGGAGATGATAATGATAATAATAGTAATTATTGTTAATAATCATATTAAACTAGTAACAATTTCATAAAATCATACATTCTGAACATAAGCACAAGAGATGGCTGTCATATATCCAGAACTATGTATGATTTCAACTGCATCTCAGTGAGCAAGCACCAGTTGGGAAGTTACCTTTATTCAGTATCATCTTCCAGAATCAACTGGTACAAAGATTTGTTGATACAGATTTCTAAGCTAGGTAGTAATTTCTGTTGCTATTGAATTGGCTTTTTGTTGTTTGTTTGTTTCATTCTTTATTTTTTGAGACAGGGTTTCTCTGTGTAGCCATGGCTGTCCTGGAACTCATTCTATACAACAGAGTAGCCTGGAACTCACAGAGATCCACCTGCCTCTGTATCCATAGTTCTAGGATTCAAGACATGCATTGCTTTGTTTGTTTGTTTGTTTTGTTTGTTTGTTTTGTTTTTTCTTCACTATTATCTTTTCAGAGATATATTTGTGTAAAAAACATTTCATTATTTTAGTGAACGGCTAGATCTATGACTGGTCAAAGGACATATTTAGTAGGTTGGCAGACAGCTTTTTAAATCAAATCAAAAGAAACTTTACAATACAATAATTTGTTTCAATTGTCTTCTGCAATGTAATTAACATGAAATTCTCATTTTAATTTTGTATAAATGAGATTTTACTGTCTTAGAAGTCTGTACATACTTTCCTGTCACAGAAATTTCTTAGATTTATTAAAAACCGAAGTATTTTTCTCTATTTACAATGAAAGAAGATTAAGAATTTCAGAAGAATTGACTGTTATCTTTTATGAAAAGCAGGATATTGTTGCATTGCTATAAATACTAGCAGCAGTTTGCAAAAAGAGTATATTTAAGATAAAGAGGTGAGAAGTTAAAATTGTGCTATTTATCCATTGCATTTGCTATAGATTGAAAGGGATTTGTAAGTCAAAAGGAGTGAAATGAAAGCAAGAAAAGGTCAAAGAAAGTAACCAAGACAGAATGCAGAATAGGTAAATGTTCCCCTAGGGAAAAACACAACAGGGAAGGCATACAGATAATGGCAGGCAACTTAGTCTGCGTATAGAGAATTTAGTGCTACATTTGGTCTTAGCTCTGTGTATTAATTGATTTGATTAAAGAATTTTCCATTGTGAATATATGTTTAAGTGCCTCTTCTTCCAATAAATATTGCGTTGGTTGTAAAGCCTGATAATGGTAGTATCTCAAAAACCTTTGCTTGACAGAATGGTCATTTTATAAGTGATCGAGGTCCTACCAGAGCTCCTACGCATCCATCAGAGGAAATGGATTCCTACCAATCTGATCTAAACCCAGCAGTGTGAAGTGAGCTCAACTCAAGAAGCAAACTTTTACATAAAAAAAAAAGATAGTCCCAGCATCTGCTTCAATCCCCTGTTGGGTGAATCATTTCAGAGGACCCTGTATAGTAGACTCCCATCTTGTCTCCTTTCTTCTGGTGTCTATCCTGTTGCCATTCTGAATGAGATCTACTCATCCTTACCAGGGTCCTTTTTAGTGTTTAGCTTCTTTAGGTCTGTAGTTATCTGTCCTATATTACACAGCTAATACTCAGGGCCAAACTTTGGACAGAGCACAGGGACTCTTATGGGGGAAGAGAGAGGTAGGATTAGAGGGACATGGAAGGCACAAGGAGACCAAAAAACTAAAAGATCTGAGCCCAGGGGGTCCTACAGAGAGTGATGCAACAACAGAGGACCATGCTTGGACAGGACTTAGACCTGCTCAGATATGGACAAACGGCAACTCAGTCTCCATGTAGATCTCTGAGTGAGGGGAGCAGGAGCTGCCTCTATCATGATCTCAGTTGACTGCACTCTGATGACTTGCTGTTTATGATTCAGCCTTGCCGGGCCAGGAAGGAAGACGATCCAAGCAGTCTTGATGAGACTTAACAAGGTATGGGCAGATGGCAATAGTGGAGAACTCAGTGGACTAGGGGAAAGGGATAGTGGGGAAGAGGAAGAGAGGGTGGGACTGGAGGAGTTGAGGAAGGAGGCTTCAATCAGGATATATAATGAATAAATTGTGAAGAAAAAATAAAATTAATAAAGATAATAGGACAAACAGGAAAATATAAGGCTTTATACTTTGTCATTTGTAATTTATAATTTTCTCCTTGCTTGTTTTAAAGTAAGTGCCAACCTTGATGTTTTAACCAGCATTGCTCTCCCAACATATTAATCATCCCAGACACATTTATACCATGCAATGGTAGGTAGGATGCTATAACACTGTCACTGAGTGTTTTGTCAATTATTTAATTTTTTGTTGTTGTTCAAAATACTAATGGCTTTTTGATGTTCCTTGAGTTTTGTTGACTATGATGATCTATGCATGCAAACTCCATTTCATGTACAACTGGATCATTTTATTAGTTATTTTTTTGTTGCTAGGAACCCGTGGTTGGAGAAACATTCCCAGTCACACTAACTCCCCCTTTTATCATAAGAGTCCCTGCACTCTACCAGTCTGGTCATGAGTTGCAGCATCTGCCCTGATATGCTGCCAGGCAGAGTCTTTCAGAGGCCCTCTGCGGTAGGCTCCTATCCTGTTTCTTATTTTCTCCTACTTTCCAAGTCCATCACATTTGTCTTTCTAAGAGGACATTGCAGCCAGTCCTGGAGATGCCTGATGGGCTTGGGTCAGATGGAAGGGAAGGAGGACCTCCCCTAGCAGTGGACTTGGAAGGGGACAGGGTGGAAATGAGGGAGATAGGGTGGGATTGGGAAGGAACAAGGGTGGGGGCTAAGGCTGGGAATCAAAGTATATAGCCTGTGATTAATATATAAAAAATTAATATAAAAAAGGAACCCCTGGGGAAGTGATCAAAAAGCAGGCCACCGGAACAGAGAACAAACTCAGTCATATGACATGATTAGCTGGATGAGTAGGGGTCTCATGGCAGATCACACGTGTCCATTGTGGTGGGAAGAGACAACAACAGCAATCAACAGGTTAGGTTAGGTGGCAAGAACAGGAATTAATAAGTCACACCTAAGACTGCACAAAGCAAAACAAGCAAACTGGAAGTGATGTGAGGCTTTTAATTTCAAGTGTTATATTTACTGCAGTAATACTATTCTTCCTAAACCTCCCAAGAGTGTCAGCAATAGAGACCAAATGCTTCAGTGTCCTAGATAATAGAAACTTATGTTTTTCATTTTAAAAAATATGTATTTATTTATTTATTACAGTTTATTCATTTTGTATCCCAACTGTAGCCCACTTTATCTCCTCCCAGTCCCACCCACCCTCTTCTTTTCCTATGCCACTCCCCCAGTCCACTGATAGAGGAGGTCCTTCTCCCCTTCTACCTGACCCTAGACTATCATGTTTCATCAAGATTGGCTGCATTTTCTTCCTCTATGGCCTGGCAAGGTTGCACCCCCCTCAGGGGGAGCTGATCAAAGAGTCAGGCACTGAGTTCATGTCAGAGACAGCCCCTGCCCCCCTTACTAGGGAACCCACTTGGAGATTGAGCAGCAGGTCAAGGTCCTATCCATGCATGGTCCTTGGGTGAAGTATACCCATCAGAGTAAGGAAGGAGATACTGAGACTCGTCGCCAAACTTTGGTCAGAGTGCAGGAAACGTTATGGAAGAAGAGGGAGATACACAGCGGTGGAGGTGAAATGCACTGCACAAGGAGACCAAGAGAGCAAATAATCCTGAACCCAGGGGAGCCTGCAAAGGACACGTTTTCCAAACTACACGAGCACTAATAGGAAGGTTTCTTTGAACTATATTTTAAATGTAAAAGTACTTCTTTTGTTCTTTTTTTAAAATTCATTTTACATCCTGGTTGTAACTTCATCCTTTCCTCCCTTCCCCTTCCTCCCTCCCCTATTCCTCAGAAAATGGGAGCTCCCTTTCCCGCTCACCCAAGATCATCAAGGTTCAACAGGACTGAGCCTGTCCTCTTCTCCAGGGCCTCAAGACTGTCCCACCAGAGGAAGTGATAAAAAAAAAAAGCTGGCAAGTGAGTTCTTGTCCTGTGCAGACTCTTTTCTCCTCAGGCCTTCTCCCTCTCCAGGACAGATCTCCACCCTCCTAACTCTCTGTGCCCCTCTCCTACCTTGCTCCCTCCCTTCAACTGCTCTCTCTCTCTAGTTTACCTCCCCTGACCAGTGAGATTTCTACATCCACCCTTGGATCCTCCTTGTTACTTATCTTCTTTCGGTCTGTGCCTCATGGAATGCTTATCCTCTAGTACGTGGCTAAAATCCACTTATAAGTGAGTACAGAACATGTGCATCTTTCTGTGTCTGGGTTGCTTCACTCAGGATGCTCTTTTCTATTTTTACACATTTGACTGCAAATTTCATGATTTATTTGTTTTTAATAGCTGACTAGTATTCTATTGTATAAATCTGCCACTGGTGTGTGTGTGTGTGTGTGTGTGTGTGTTTTCCATTCTTTGGAACGTATAGGTTGTTTCCAGATTCTGGTTATTACAAATAGAACTTCTATGAACATGATTGAGCAAATGTCCTTGTTGTATGGTGGAACATCTTTTGGGTATGTGCCTAGGAGTGGTATAGCTAGGTCTTGAGGTAGAGGTATTCCCAGCTTTCTGAGAAAGCACCAGATTGATTTCCAAATAGCTTGTACAAGTTTACACTCCCACCAGCAATGGAAAACTGTTCCCCTTTCTCCATACCCTTGGCAGCATGTACTGTAGCTTGAGATTTTGATCTCATCCATTTTGTCCAGTATGAGATGGGATCTCAGAATAGTTTTGATTTGTATTTCCCTAATGAATAATGATGCTGAGTATTTCTTTTTAAATTAAATTTAATTAATTTATTACAATTTATTCACTTTGTATCCCCTCTGAGCATGTCTTTGTGTGCTTCTTTGCCATTCAAGATTTCTCTTAGAGAACTCTCTGCTTAGTTCTGTACCCCTTTTTTAGTAGGGTTATTTCATTTATTGGTGTTTGATTTTTTGAGTTCATTATATATTTTGGATATTAGCCCTTTTCAAATATAAGGTTGATGAAGATCTTTCCCAAACTGTAGACTGTGGTGTCATTCTATTGACAGTGTCCTTTGCCTTACAGAAGCTTTTCAGGTTAAAGAGGTCCCATTTATTAATTGTTGATCATAGAGCCTGAGCTGTTGGTGTACTATTCAGGAAGTTGTTTCCCATGCCAATAAGTTCAAGGCTCTTCCCTACTTTCTTTTCTAATAGATTTAGTGTATCTGGCATTAAATTGAGGTCTTTGATCCACCTGGACTTCAGATTTGTTCAGGGTGATAAATATGAGTCCTATTTGCATTTTTCTACATGTAGACATCCAGTTAGACCAGCAGCATTTGTTGAAAATGGTGTCCTTTTTCTATTCTACACCTTTGGCACCTTTGTCAAAAATCAAGTCTCTGTAGGTATCTGGGTTTGTTTCTGAATCATCTATGCAATTCAGTTGATCAATCAGTTTACTCCTATGCCAGAACCATGCAGTTTTTTATTATTATTGCTCTGTAGTATAGCTTGAAGTCAGGGATGGAGATACCTCCTGAAGTTCTTTTATAGTATAGGGTTGTCCAGTATTCTCTCTTTTTTTTCATATGAAGTTGGGAATTGTTCTTTCAAGGTCTGTGAAGAACTGTGTTGGTATTTTGATGGGAATTGCAGTGAATCAGTACATTGCTTTTGGTAATGTGGTCTTTTGTACTATGTTAATCTTACTAATTATGAGAGGTCGTTCAATGATCATCAGAGATATTTCCATCATCTTATTTCTTCTTCATTTTTTTAGATTCAGAGTCTTGAAATTCTTGTCATGCAGTTCTTTCAGTTGCATGGCTAGAGTTACACTGTGATACATAATATTATTTGTGGCTACTGTGAAAAGTGTCATTTTCTTTCTCAGCCAATGTATTGCTTGTATACAGGAGGGCTACTCAGTGAGTCAATTGCAATAAAATGTCTGAAAGAGGACGGGGAGGGGGAGACTTACTGGGAGGAGGGTTTTTAGCATGGAAGGTAATGGGGATGAAAGAAAACATGCTCATTCACTTTCAAAATGGTTGAAATGTAGAAAATTGGGACAATATTACTGGTAAATCATGGAAATAAACTCACTAGTTAGCGCTCAGGAACGATAAGCCAAGGTTCATTGTACACTGAGGTTGATTAGGGCTGCTAGCAAGAGCACAAATAGGTTATTTACTACAGCACAGTCTACTTTTCTGTGGGAACATCACTAAAGATAATGACATTCCTCTGCCAATAACCATTAATTGGCATAGAACCTCAGCTAGGCATGGGGACTCTGTAGTCTGTCCCTGATTAACTGTTGCAGACCTGACCTCGTATAGGCCATATACAAGGCCTATACCCATCAAAACAAATTTGTACACTTTCCTTCAGTGCGTTCTCTATTTCCTCTTCTTTTATAATGCAGTGCCTTGAACTAGTAAAGGTATATGATTTAACTGCCATTTAAGCTTTTGCAAAAATGGTTTATTCTTCTTTAATTTATTAAATTTATTTTTCATATTAATTACAGTTTATTTGCTTTGTATCCCAGCTGTAGCTCCCTCCCTCATTCCCTCCCAATCCCACCCTCCCTCCCTCATCTCCTTCCATGCCCCTCTCCAAGTCCACCAATAGGGGAGGTCCTCCTCCCCTACCAGCTGAACCTAGCTTACCAAGTCTCATCAGGACTAGCTGTATTGTCCTCTTCTGTGGCCTGGCAAGACTGCTTCCCCCTCAGGGGGAGGTAGTCAAAGAGCTAGCCACTAAGTTCATGTCAGAGACAGTTCCTGTTCCCATTACTAGAAGACCGACTTGGATACTGAGCTGCCATGGGTTATATCTGAGCAGGAGTTCTAGGTAATATCCATGAATGGTCCTTGGTTGGAGTATCAGTTTCAGAAAAGACCCCTGTGCCCAGATATTTTGGTTCTGTTGCTGTCCTTGTGGAGCTCCTGTTCCCTCCTTTTAATATCTCCTCTTCTTTCGTAAGATTCCCTGCATTCTGCCCAAAGTTTGGTTATGAGTCTCAGCATCTGCTTTGATACACTGCTGGGTAGAGTCATTCAGAGGCCCTCTGTGTAGTCTATTCTTAATAACAGTTGACTGGCAGTCGTTTTGTTTTGATGACAGTGTCCTTCGATTTACAGAAGCTTTTCAGTTTCACGAGGTCCCGTAGTTCAGCGTCCAAGTGGGTCCATAGTAATGGGAACAGAGACTGCCTCTGACATGAACTGATTGGCCTGCTCTTTGATTACCTCACCCTGATGGGGGAGCAGCCTTAGCAGGCCACAGAGGAAGACAATGCAACAACTCCTGATGAGAGCTGATAGACTAGGATCAGAAGGAAGGAAAGGAAGACCTTTCCTATCAGTGGACTTGGGGAGGGGCATGTGTAGATAAGGGGGGGGGGAAGGTGGGATTGTGAGGGGAAGAGGGAGGAGTTTATGGGGGAATACAAAGTGAATAAAGTATAATTAATAAAAATTTAAAAAATAACAGTTCACTGGAACTGTAAAACAAATTAACACATTGCTAAATATTTGGAGAATTTAAAACTTACTCATGATTTGAATAAGAATGCTCCCATTGGATCCCATATTTGAATGCTTGGTTCCTATTTGATAGAACTGTTTGGGTAGTAATAGGAGGTGAGGCTTGGTTGTAGGTGATAGGCCACTCATGGTGTGCTTTAAGGTTTCAAAAGTCTATGTCATTTCAAATACCCTTACCCCCCCCCCCAACCTCTGTGCCTGGTGCTTTGCGGATTGGGAGTTTTAGTTTTGCCTTGAAATATCTTCTTTTTTCCATCTATGGTGACTGTGATTTTTGCTGTGCATAGTATTCTTGGTTAGCAACTGTGGTCTCTTGAAGGCATCTGTGCAGACCCTTCTAGCTTTTAGAGTCTCTGTTGACAAATCAGGTGTAATTCTGATAGCTTTGCCTTCGTAATTTACTTGGCCTTTTCCCCGTGCAGCTTTTTACATTCTTACTTTGTTCTGTAGATTTAGTGTTTTGATTATTATGTGGTGGGAGGATTTTCTATTTGGTGTTCTGTGAGTTTCTTGTATGTTCATAAGTTATGTTTTCTTTAGATTGAGGAAATTTTCCTCTACGATTTTATGGGTTTTCTGGTCCTTGGCGCTGGAAGTCTTTATCTTTTTCTATTCCTATTATTTTTAGGTTAGGACTTTTTTACTATCTCAGATTTCTTTGACATTTTGTTCCAGGAATTTTTTAAATTAATTTATTTTTTATTAATTACAGTTTACTCATTTTGTATCCCAGCTGTAGCCTCCTCGTCCCCTTCCAATCCAAACCTCTCTCCTTCTTCTTTTCCTATGTGCCTCTCCCAGTCCACTGATAAGGGAGGCCCTCCTCCCCTTCCATCTGACCCTAGTCTATCAGGTCTCACAGGAGTGGCTGCATTGTCTTTGGCCTGGTAAGGCTGCACCCCAGTTGGGAGGAGAGGGGATGATTAAAGAGACAGCCCTTGAGTTCATGTCAGAAACAGCCCTGTTCCCATTACTAGAGAATCTACTTGGAGACTGAGCTGCCACAGAGTACATCTGTGCAGGGGTTTTAGGTTATCTCCATGCATGGTCCTTGTTTGGACTATCAGTCTCAGAAAAGATACCTGTGCCCAGATTTTTTTCTGTTGCTCTCCTTGAGGAGCTCCTGTCCTTTCCAGGTCTTTCTATCTCTTGCTTCTTTCATAAGATTCCCTGCACTCTGCCCAAAGTTTGGCTATGAGTCTCAGTATCTCCTTCGATACCTTGCTAGTTAGAGTCTTTCAGAGTCCCTCTGTGGTGGGCTCCTATCCTGTTCCCTGTTTTCTCCCTCTTCCAATGTCCATGCCGTTTGCCTTTCTGAATGAAGATTGAGCATCTTGCCTAGGGTCTTCCTTCTTGCTTAGCTTCTTTAGATGTACAGACTTTAGTATGATTATCCTATATTATATGTCTAATATCCACTTACAAGTGAGGAATTTTTTAGATTTAACATTTTCTTTGACTGATGCATCAATTTCTTTTATAATGCTTCTACCTATGAGATTATTCTCTTCCATCTCCTGTATTCTGTTGGTGATACTTATATTTTTTTCTTTTCTCTTTTGTATTTATTCAGTCTCCAATATTCCCTCAGAGTGTGTTTTCATTACTTTTACTTCACTTTTTAGGTCACAGTTTTATTCATTTCCTATACCCATTTAATTATGTTTTTTGTGTTTCATTAAGGGATTTGTTTCCTCTTTAAAAGTCTCTATCATCATTGTAACATTGGATTTAAGGTCATTTTCTTGAGGTTCAGTTGTATTAGGATATCCAGGGCTTGCTGTAGCAAGACAACTGTGCTCTGAAGGTACAGTATTGCCCTGGCTCTTGTTTGTGTCCTTATGCTGGTCTTTAGCCATCTGTTTGTCCTTGATGTTCCTGGTTTAGCAGGTATCTGGAAGGCAAGCCTAACCTGGATGTTCCTACTACATTAGGTCTTCAGTGGGTAGCCTTGAGCAAGCAGTTCCAGGTCACCTTGGGAATGCAAGCTATGGGGCTCCATAAACAATGTATAGAGTCTCACCTCTGCTGGCTGGTGCCACGGTGGACCCCACAGAGAAGGAGCTAGTGGAGTGTGGTGGGGATGTATATCCTGGAATTTCCTGGAGCCAGGTAGGCCTGGATGTTCCTGGGGCCCATCAGGACAGCTTGCAGCTCACCTCTGCATGCTGTGTCCCTGGTGGACTTGGCCAGGAAGGGACAGTTATCGCTGGGTGGGAGGTGTCAATCCTGGAGTCAGGCAGGCCTGGATATTCCTGGGGCCTGGCTCGTTTCCTTGGTAAATGTTATTTTTATAAGTTAGATATTTTTCTTCCCACTGTCAAGAGAAAGGATGTAGTGTTTCACTTTTAATCTGCAAACTTTCAACTAGATAGACTTTGACTGACCAAGTCTACTGGCTTCTGTCTATTTGGCCCTATGGCAGTCTGTACCAAACCAAACAAGGATTGAGAAGCAAATATTATTTGGCAAAAAATGTGCCCATTGATGCCTGGCTTCGGTTCAAGGACTTCCTGATGGTTTGCCCAAATGTTCTTAGAAAACCTGGATTAAAATACAGCGGGTTAGGCGACTACTCTACTGTTCTGTTACCATGGTACCTAGTTATATATTCACTGTGGAACTGTATCACTCAAAATGACTGATTCAATCAATCTCTGATATGATAAGCCCATGCAAATCCAGACTGAAAGTAGTACAATCTCATACATCATCACAGAGGTTTTCCTTTCTTCTTCTTTGAGAGTTTTGTGCATATGCACTTTACTTTTTTACTTCCATCATTTGACATTCTTCTCTCTCCAGTCCCTCCCATGTCTTTTTAAAATTTTTAACCTTCTCTTCTTTAAGGAGTATTATTACACACAAACCCACACATGCACATATGTGTAAGCAAATATATGCATGTCTGTCTATACGAAAACAGTCTGATGATTTTTTGGTTGTATGTGTATGTACTTAACACTTATTATTTCTGATTCGATAAGTTGTAATGGGGCACATCCCTAGAGAATGCTGATTCTTCTTTTCTATGCAACCATGAGTTGGCTGTAGTTCTTCATGTAGGAATGGGATCATATAGCATTTGTCACACCACACTTAGTATGTCAGCTGGTATTCTTATTGTACAAGTCTTGTTTAGGGATCATATTTGTGATGCTCCTGGGTAAACCTTCCCTATAATGTGTAGAAGATAGTATTTACATAGCAGTTTTCTTAATGAAGCAAGATTCAAAAGAAAGTAGGGTGGGGAGGAGGGAGATGAGGGAGTGGGAGGGTGGGAGGGAATGAGGGAGGAGGCTATGCCTGGGATGCAAAGTACCTAACCTGTGATTGATATAAAAATAAATAAATTAATAAAAAAATTAATTAATTAATTAAAAAAAGAAAGTAGGGGATACATTTTGCATGTATTGATATTCTAAAAGGAAGAATGTTTATGAAGAGGATTGGTGCCACCCTCAGAGAACAGTTATGAAATATTGTCCATGTGTACATTTTTACATTTTAATTTTAATTGGTGTTCTGCCTGAAACTCTGTCTGTGTACCACGTGTGTGTCTGGTGACCATGCAGGGCAGGAAACAGCATCAGACTTACTGAAACTAGAGTTACAGATGGTTGTTACTTGCCACTTGAGTTCTTATAATCCAACTGAAGATGTGTAGAAGAGCATCAGTGTTCTTAACAACTGAGCCATCTCTCCATGGCCCTGGCTGTGTTAAGAAAAAGAAAACCATTTTATTCTTGTCCAAAGAATATAAACCCAGCACATGTAAATTCTACATAAGTGAAAGAATATATTTTCATTTGCTTAGATTTGCTTAATGTCATGCTAAACAATCAAATCACAGATTAACCATGAAATTATTTCAAGAAATCAAACATGAGAATCAAATTTTCTCTGCATATACATTTTAGTTAAATTTAAATTAGGTAAGTTAATTATTTAATAAATGTCATTGTAATTTAATAAAATTAAGTGTATTTTGAAGTCACATGAGTTTTATTGACATGTCTACTGGCTTCTGGTTCTTTGGACCCATAGAAGCTCTGTACCAGACCAAAGAAGGATTCAGAGATTCTGGAGAGAATAATACCTTCAGAAGCAGGTGTTTTAAACCATTAGCCAGTTTTGGCTAACCCTTTCTCTCTTTATGTCTTTCTCTCTTTATGTCATCTATCTATCTATTTGACTAAATGATGTGGACTGTCCTATATGTCACAGTGAATATGCTGGGAGTCAGAGAGGAATTTATGACTTGGTTCTCTCTTTTCCCTTTCACATGGGTCCAAGTGTTTGAATTCATGTCTGAGACTTACTTTATTTCCTGTTTGAGCCATTTCAACAATATCAACCACTTTGGAAAATATGAAGTTTGAGGACTACTCTGAAGTTCTATAGACATTACAATGAATTTTTACATTAGAAAAATGTATATGACTGAATGTATTGTCTTCCTCTGTGGCCTGGCAAGGCTGCAATACCCCATGGGGAGGAGATCAGAGTTCATGCCAGGGACAGCCCCTGCTCTCCTTAGTAGATAATCCACTTGGATACCAAGTCTATGGGCTATATCTGAGCACAGGTTTTAGGTCCTTTCCACGCATGGTCTTTCATTGGGGTATCAATCTCTGTAAGGCCCCCAGAGATAGGCTAGGGTCAGATAGAAAGGGAGAATGACCTTCCCTATCAGTGGACTAGGGGAGGGGCATGGAGGAGAAGAGGAAGGGAAAGTGGGGTTAGGAGGGGATGAGGGAGGGGAACACAGACAGGATATTAAGTGAATAAATTGTAATAAACAATAATAAAAAACAAAAAAAATTGTACATGGAAAGAATCATAATATCCTCAAACCACTTTAATCAGATTTCTGCAGTTGCTATCTAGATAGTTTTATTTCTTCATTGAAAATCTAAAGAAAAAGGTACTTTCATTTTAAATGATGTAATTTTAGAAGACTTTTAAAGATGTACAACAGTTTTGTTTCCTATTTTGTTTGCTTTAGATAGGGTCTCACTCTGTAGTCCAGACTGGTGTCAAATTGGGAGTAATCATCCTACCTTCCATTTTCAGTACTGAGACAGAAAGAATACTCTACCAAGCCCTGCTCTATCCTATGTAACGTTTATAGCAGCCAGTTAAAAAAGACTCTATGTCTTTGTATGAATTAAACATATTTCAGTTACATTACATAGTATTTTTTAATTTCTTGAATGTTTGAAACAGAATATTCTTTTAAAGATTATATTTTTACACAATTCCATTATATTCACTCTGAAAACTTCTAGTTATAAAATTACTATTTTTTATCATAAAAGGTGCATTTACTTCAATGTAAGGAATAATATACAAAGAATGCAAAATAAAATCCTACATGCAAACTGCTCTGTTTATAAAATGAACTTATGTTTTGTGAAATTTTGCTTGTAATTTCCTTTCTATGTTTTGCTAACTCATATCCTTGTTTTTTTTAATTTATTTTTAATTTAATTTAGAAATTATTTACATAGTTTGCGGCTTTAAACAATCCAGCGTTTATTTTACATGGTTCTGAAATATATCAAAACATAGTAAGAATTCATGTAGTTAGCTTATGTGCCTCTTTAGCTTAACTAAAATTTCTCAAAATTTCTAAGTAGTTGAAGATCTTTAATTTATGTTTTGCTGAATTAATATAATATATTTTTCAATTTATCCTACTATTGATGGAAATTTATTTTCTTTCAGTTCTCTGAAGATTCAAAATAGTTTGTATAATAGTACTTCATGTAGCCATATGATCCAGAATTAATAATATAAATATACCTACATATAGACATTAAGCCCTATGTGTATATGGTGGAAAAAATAACATGGCAGCAAACAGAAAAATGTTGATATCAGTTACAAAATACTTTTCTATAAAGATATTTATGCTTTTGGGGATAGATATGCATAGGTTTCTCTTGTAAAATTGAGTATCTGGCTCCTTTTTTTTCATGGACACTTACGTTATCAACTTTTATAGATAATGCTAAGTAATTTGTGAAAGTGTTTGTACCAATTGCAATCCTGCCTTCGAGCAACACATAAGGGGTCTGTCATTTCAATATTTGATATTTGAAGACTGATTTTTGTGCAAATGTGCATATATATATAAATCCTACTATACAATATTCTAGTGTGTATTGTCATATTCTTTGTTTTAAATTCTTTATTGAATTAAACAGTTTGAATACTATTTATCACTTTCATGCATTAGAAATAGTGTCAGTTTTAGATTTTTTCATTATTATGTCCCTTTGACAATTTTTAAATTCTAAGTTGATGTCATAGTTAGGGTTTTATTGCTGTGAAGAACCACCATGACCATGGTAACTCTTATAAAGAAAAATATTTAATTAAGGTTGGTTTACAGTTTCAGAGATTCAGTTTGTTATCATCGTGGTGGGATTCATGGCAGTGTGCAGGTAGACATGGTGTTGGAGAAGGGGCTGAGAGTTCTACACCTTGATTCACATGCAACAGGGAGAAACTGTGTGTCACACTGGGCATAGCTTTTGCATATAAGACCTTAAATCCCTCCTCCACAGTGACTTACTTCCTCCAACAGGGCCACATATCCTAATGGTGCCACTCTCTGTGGTCAGGCATTCATATACATGAATCTATGTGGGGCATTCCTGTTCAAAACACAACAACTAATAAGACATTGTTAAATGTTCATTTATTATCTTCTACATCACTTTTTACTGTCTTTAATTCACAAATATATTACTCTGAAATCACTTGTACAAAGTTGGATGCTTTTATATATTACATTTGTCTGTAAACATCAGGGATTTGTCTTTCTGTGTAGGGTAAAATGTGTGAAAGCCCTCAATTTAATATATAGAATTTCCACTCTTATTTGGATACTAATTGAACAGATAGTTTGATAATAAGTTATTTTGCTGCAATCTTTCTGAGATAAGTAACTCAAAGATTCAGGAAACTTCTGCCTTTTACATATATATGGCCAAACTTTAAACAATGGCAAGTTATATTTTTGTTTTCTTTTGGCTTTGTTTTGCTTTGCTTTTTACACTATATAGAACTTCATAGTCTCAGGTGGTTATTTTCATTTGGTTCATTCTTATATTTTGTGAAGTTTTATATTTGCCATACACACACACCAAAAAAACAGAAGAAATAAATAATCATGGACCAGTAAATAGAAGAGGGCAACACCTCCTCCCAACACACACCATACTACTAGCACTATCTCCATCACTACCCCACCACCACTTCAACAACAGCAATAATGTAATAGGAATCACAAATCACTGCTTATTGATGTATCACAATATTAATAATCTTAATCCCTCCTCCCCTGCCAAACAATGCATACTAATAGAATAGATGCCAATGCCATGATCCATCCTTGTGCCGCATCCAAGAAACACTCCCTAAGAATAGACATCATTTCAGGGTAAAATGAAGGAAAAGGTACTTGAATCAAATAGACCTAAGAAGCAAGCTGATGTAACCATTTTTAATATCTGACAAAACAGACTTTCAATTGAATCTAATTAGAAGAGATATGGAAGATCACTACATACTCATCAAAAAGAAGGTCCATCAAGAGGACATTTCAATTTTTAAGATGTATACTCCAAACACAAGAGCACCCAAATTTGTAAAAGAAACATTCCTACAGCTAATGTCACATCTTGCACTTTACACAAGAGAGTAAGAGACTTCAGTACCCTGCTCTTTCCAATAGACGGGTCATCCAGGGGGAATCAGAAAACTGCTGGAGCTAATTGACATCTCAAAACAAATAGACCTAGCAAATGTATACATAACATTTACTCAAACACAAAAGAACACCTTTTCTTTCCAGCACCTCATTGAATATTTTCCAAAATTTAACATGTACTTGGATACAACATAATCATCATGAAAAAATTCCTTATGTCCTACCCAACCACCACAGATTAAGGCTGATGTCAACAACAACATAAATCCCCCAAACTCAGGTACAGAACAACTATCAACTAAATGAAAAGTGAGTCAGGACAGAAATTTAGAAACATTAAGGACATCCTTGAATTGTAGGACTGAATGCAAATGAACACAAAATATATCCCAAATCATGGTATTCAATGAAAGTGGTTCTGAGCAGCAAGTTCATATAGTAGTAGCCTACAGTGAAAAAAAATGGAGAGATCTCATACTAGAAACTTAAAAGTACACCGGAAAATCCTGAACAAAAACAAGAAATTACATCCAAAAGGAAGAGACAGCAAGAAATCATCAAATGCAGGGCTAAAATCAATAAAATAGAAACAAAAAGTAAAACAAAAATCAATGAAACAAACAGGTGGTCCTTTGAGAGCATTGATTAGTTTGACTGAACCTTAGGCAAATTAACTAAAAGGCAAACACAGAAGATCCAAATTAACAAAATTAAAGGTGAAAACATGGACCAAAAAAAGACACAAAGGAAATTCAGAGAATCAGAAAGACATACTTAAAAAAAAACTTGTACTCCACAAATTGGAAAATCTAAACAAAATGAGTAATTTTTTTGGTACCTACCACTTATGAAAGTTAAATCAAGATCAAACAATTTAACAGACATACAACCCTTGTGAAATTGGAAGCAGTAATTAAAAGGGTACCAAGCAAAAGAGTCCAGGATGAAATAGTTTTAGCTAGAATTCAACCAGTTTTTCAAAGTAATGTCAATACCAATACTCTTCAAATTATTCCACAAAATAGAAACAGAAGAAACTTTGCACATTTTGTTTCACAAGGACACAGTTACTCTGCTACCCACACCACATAACGGCTCAACAAAGAAAGAGAATTACAACTTTCCTTTATGTACACAGATGCAAAACTTCTCTATATAATACTTGTAAACTGAAACCATGAATGCATACATCAAAAATATCATCCACCATGAGGTCAGCTATATCTTCCTACAAAAAGAAAATAGAATAGTTTGTTACAGTGGGTGGAACTGCAATGGGAGGGTGAAGTATGAGGGAAGGAAGAGAGAACTAAGAGAGGGAATGCAGAATAGCTAATACTGAGGGCCATTTAAGGGGCACTATGGGAAGCAAATACAGTAGAAGCTTCCTAAAGTATATACATATAGGAAGGCTATATGAATGAAATTTCCAAATGATGGGAGAGAGAGAAACCCAGTTGAACATATCTTGTCATCAAATCAAGGTCCCCTTACTGGGATTGGGTTACACTAATTGAGTTATTCAAAAACATCTAGTGGGAACTCCTCAAACAAACCAGGCTGTTTCTAAAACTATAGCTTGCTCTCTCCAAACTGACGACAATGTCCCATTGCTGAAGACAATACCTACACAGCTCAATGAAAAGGAAGCAGTTGAGCTGGTGCCTACATAGAGCCTTTACCACCACGTTCTAGTATCTTTGGTATAGGAAGGCTCTCTGCACAGTACCAAAGAATAAATGTGAACACCAGTCCAGCCACAAGAACCCTACTGATAGGATATGCTGCTGAAATGTTTGCACAATGCATGTGTGAGCAACCAACAGATACCTGATTTGACTTGAAGCCTACTCCATGGAATGAAGCTAATGCCTGACACGAATTGGGATTTGAAAAATCTGAGACTGTATGGCCCCGGGACATTGAGTAAAACCAAATACTACTGTTAATCAAACAAACAAACAGCAAGAAAATAAAAGGTAGCAATAAAAAATGACTCCTAATGATATTCTGTTGTGCTCATGGATCAGTGCCTCGCTCCGCCAGCATTAGAGAAACTTCCTTTGCAACATATGGGGTCAAATCCAAAGATGCTCAACCAGACATGCACAGAGTGAGAGACCTTGAAACACTCAGGCCAAAAGGAGATGTCTCCATCAAATGCCTCTTTATAGGTCTCAGAGAACTGCAAAGACTGGATAGAATAGTTCAAGAAAGAGTGCAAGAATCTTATGAAAGAAGGGGGAGATAAAAAGACCTGGAGAGGACAGGAGCTCCACAAAGAGAGCAACAGAACCAAAATATCTGGGCACAGGGGTCTTTTCTGAGACTGATACTCCAACCAAGGACGAATCATGGAGATAACCTTGAACCCCTGCACAGGTGTAGCCCATGTTAGCTCAGTCTCCAAGTGGGTACTGTAGTAATGGGAACAGGGACTGTCTCTGACATGAACTCAGTGCCTGGCTCTTTGATCACCTCCCCCTGAGGGGGGAACAGCCTTGCCAGGCCACAGAAGAGGACAATGTAGCCAGTCCTGGTGAGACTTGATAAGTTAGGGTCAGATGAATGGGGAGGAGGACCTCCTCTATCAGTAGACTTACAGAGGGACATGGGAAGAGATGAGGGAAGGACAGTGGATTAAGAAGGAATAAAGGAGGGGGCTATAGCTGGGATAAAAAGTGAATAAACTGCATTTAATATAAAAAATAAAATTTAATAAAAGCAAGAAAAAAGAATAGCTCAAGAAAATAAGGTCCTTAAATCAACAGGATCAAAATATGTGTTAACTCAGAGACTGATGCAGCATGCACAGGATCTGCACATTTGTACACAAGGCCTGGTTCTCTAACTGAAAGCAGAGGTTGACATATGCCCCTGACCCTAATCCAGAAAGAGTATTCAATTGATAACTACTTGCAAATGAAAATTTAGTTTTCACCAAGAGAGTCTCGCTGTAGAAACAAACTACTCATAAGGGCAGGCTGCATGTCTAGCAGTAGATGGCCAACAAAAATGAACTCAATGGCATCTTTGGAAGTGCCTTGTCCCATAATGAGGGGCTGTAGCCCCTCCCTCATTCTCTCCCAATCCTATCCCCCCCTCTCTTTTCCTTCCATGCCCCTCTCCAAGTCCACTGATAGAGGAGGTCCTCCTCCTCTTCCATCTGGACCTAGTTTATCAGGTCTCATCAGGACTGGCTGTATTGTCCTCCTTTGTCCTCTGGCAAGAATGCTCCCTCCTCAGGGGAAGGTGATCAAAGAGCCAGCCACAGAGTTTATGCCAAAGACAGTAGCTATTTCCATTACTAGGGCACTCTCTTGGATACTGAGCTGCCATGTGCTACACCTGAGCAGGAGTTCTAGGTAATATCCATGAATGGTCCTTGGTTGGAGTGTCAGTCTCAGAAAAGACCCCTGTGACCACATATTTTGGTACTGTTGCTCTCCTTGTAGAGCTCATGTCCTCTATCCAGGTCTTACTTACTCCTCCTTCTTTCATAAGATTCCCTGTTCTCTACCCAAAGTTTGGTTATGAGTCTCAGCATCTGCTTTGTTACACTGCTGGGTAAGGCCCTTTGTGGTAGGCTCCTGTTTCCCATTTTCTCTTTCTTCCAATGTCCATCCTGTTTGTCTTTTTGAGTGAGGAAAGATCATCTTACCCAGGGTCTTCCTTCTTGCTTGGTTTCTTTAGGTATACATATTTGTGTAGGTTTTTCCTATATTATATGTCTAGTATCCACTTATAAGTGAGTATATACTGTGTGGGTCTTTCTGCTTGTGGAATACCTCACTCAGGATGATATTTTCTAGATCCCACCATTTGCTTGAAAATTTCATGATTTCCTTGTTTTTAATTTTTGAGTAGTATTCCATTTTGTAAATGTACCACAGTTTCTGTATCCAATCCTCCATTGAGGGACATCTGGCTTGTTTCCAGGTCCTGGTTATTATGAATAAAGCTGCTACGAAAATGGTTTGGCAAATGTCCTTGCTGTGTACTTGACCATTTTTTTGGATATATGCCTAGGAGTGGTATAGCTGGATCTGGAGGAATCACTATTACTAATTGTTTGAGAAAGCGCCAGATTGATTTCCAAAGTGGTTATACAAGTTTACATTCCCACAAGAAATGGAGGAAGGTTCCCTTTTCTACACAACCTCTCCAGCAAGTGTTTTCACATGAGTTTTTGATCTTAGCCATTTTGATGGGGGTAAGGTGAAATCTCAGGGTCGTTTTGATTTGTATCTCCCTGATGACTAAGGACATAGTGAATTTCATTCAGTATTTCTCTAACATTCTATGTTCCTCTACAGAGAATTCTCTGTTTAGCTCTGTTCCGCATTTTTTTAATTGGATTACTTGATTTCTTGCTTTTTAACTTGAGTTCTTTATATATACTGGATATTAGCCCGTCAGATGTAGGATTGGTAAAGATCCTTTCCCAATCTGTAGGCTGTCATTTTGTTTTGATGACAGTGTCTTCTGCTTTACAGAAGCTTTTCAGTTTCATGAGGTCCCATTTATTAATTGTTGCTCTTACAGCCTTTGCTGTTGGTGTTCTGTTCAGGAAGTTGTCTCCTGTGCCAATGAGTTCTAGGCTCTTCCCTACTTTTTCTTCTAAATGATTAAGTATGTCTGGCATCTTATACAAGCATCTTAATGGCCCAACCTAAAGCCCTAGAAATAAAAAAGAAGCAGGTTAGTGTTTTTATGGTATTCCTGAGAATGCAAAAATGTGGGTTGCCAAGTCTATATCTGTTTCTTGTACCTTTCCATGGTCTTTCTTCCTTCTGTTTGTCCTTCTGTTCGTTTTACTTATATCCTATTAAGATTTGTAACCTTTTTATCTGATTATATTTTATTTTATCATTAACCCTTAGGAGTCAGTTTTTAAAATGAGAGACAGAAAGGGGTATATCTCGTTAGTAGAGACTATAGGGAAGAACAAAGAGGTGTAAGGGAAAGGGAAATAATAATTACCATATGATATCTGATTAAAAAGTCAATTTTCATGAGGGAGCTACAGGTGGGATACAGAGCATTGAGCATTTCATTACATGTTTCTCTGCCATTTTATATTCCTATACAGAGAATTCTCTGTTTATCTCTGTACAGAGTGAATAAACTGTAATTAATAAAAATAAAAGACATAAAATATAAAAAAACAATTTTCAATAAAAGGAAAAGAAATAACTATTGTTACATAGCCACATGAAATTCTTAACTCTAGATTACTACAACTGAGTGAAATGTGGAAAATAATTTTAAAGCAGATATAGTTCTTTTGTCATATTTATGATCAAATATATTAATTTTATTTTAAAACAGGTTTATTTTGATTATGTGTATGTGTGTGTGTGTGTGTGTGTGTGTTTGTGGGGGTTACTGAACAGTATACCAACAAAAGCCAAAAGAGGTTGTTGGATCCATCAAATCTGGGATTACAGAACATTATGTGCAGCCTGAAGAGAGTGCTAGGAACTGAAGTCAGGTCCAATAGAAGAGCAGTACAGTGTCTTGTACTGCTAAAGTATCTGCTCAACCATCAAATATGATAATTTCATATAAAAAGTTTGCTTTTGACCTGAGATTATTCTAAAATTACAAGGTTCTCATGTAAGTTTGTAAGTCAGGATGTTTCTGTCTTTCTAACATCTATCTATCTATCTATCTATCTATCTATCTATCTATCTATCATCTATCATCTATCTATTTTTAAAGTTTGCATGAGACCACAGAGCATGAACCTTGACAGTCACTTTTATAACAACCACTCTCATTTTATTTCCTGGAGCTAAATTCACAGATGTTCACCAGATGACCTGGCTGAAGAGAGAGTTCCTTTTTGCCACACCCAGAAAGACCTTTAGTATTCTAGGGGAAAGTGCACAGCTGAACGGCTCCTTAGGAATTTTCTTGTTCTATACAATGGAAACCATAAACTTTTTCAGTGTGAAGAACTTGCTCACTCCTCTGGAAACTTGTTAAAATTTTCACAGAGCAAGAGGTATCCTAGCAGTTTATTAAAATTGAACAAGCTTGAGGACAACCATTCTGCAATCCTCCTCAAGACTGAATTTTGTTTACCAGCTAGAATTCACAAACCAAGAAAAGACATTTTGAGAGAAAAAAAAAGTGCTTCAGACTTTTTAATTTTTTGTTATACAAAATTTAAGAAATTATCAAAAATAAACACACTTTACTATAGAAGTGATGATTAGGTCTTATCTGACTTAGCACTAGCTATCACGTGACTGAGGGAGTCTTTATCCTATGGCCCCTATCTTGACTTCTATCTGAAACAATACTCTTTAGTCCTTGCTTACATAATGATTAATAGTGTATGTAAGATCATGTTAAGTAGTGTTTATATCCAATCCTAGAAGAGTATTTATTATTCTATTTTCTTTCCTGCATGGATACTAAGGAATTGAGGAGAGCAATGGCTTCAGTTCAGAAACTTCTGTACCCCCAAGTCTATGAAAAATAATAATAGTGATGACAGCAATAAAAAGCATCACAAACATTTCATGTGAAGCACATATTTATCAGTTATCATGGCTGCATATTGCCTGCTCATTTTCAATTCAGGGTGTGGCTGACACTATGTACATGTTCATCTTACCATTGAAGATGGGGGTATATAAATAGGTTTAATTATGTATGAAAGTTAGGTATCTAGTAAGCAGCAAAGCCAAAACCCTAAATGAGTCTAACTCCTCTTTTTTAACAGGAGCTTTGTTCTATTACAGTATAAAGAGCTCTTTTCAGAAGCTCGGATGCCCTCTCTTGGTCTCCACAGCCACTTGCTTGCGTGTGAGGCATACAAACTTACATAGGCAGACACAAATGAAGAAGAAAGCATTTGACATCAAAGCAAAAGTAGAACTAACGTACAGGAGATAGACAGGAAAGGAAGTAGAAAAGATGTCCGGAGAAAAAATACACTAAAACACACTTTGTTCACAAATGTCATGAAGAGGTCTAATATCTTGTATGTTGGCTTAAAAAATGAAAAGTTATGAACATGACCATGATTAAGCACACATTAGCTACATAAAACAACATATCTGTTTTTATAGTTTACTTTCTTTATAGGTATGCTTGGTGATGATAATGGCTTCAGAATCATTTTAATTTTGTGAAATGCATTCAAGGTCCTTACAGGTATTCTAGTGCCATGATTTCTAAAAGGCAAACTGAAATGTGGTACCCTGATATCCCTTTCTTTAATTGAGCTGTTAAAATATATATCATTTGAATGAAATTATAATGATTTCATTAACCTATTTTGCCCTTTCTCAAATATGATGACTATAAATGTGAAAGGAAATTAAAATTGCCTGTTGCTTGAGGAAAGCAATCAAGCTAGATTGACCAACGTGCTTACACACTAGTCTGGCCACTCTCCACACTGAATAAAAAAGCTGAAGGGAGAGGATCATTACAAATACTTATTTTTCTATATAAAAACAAATAAAATAATACAGACAAGGCTCAAAATTACAATGAATCATCTTTATAGAAACAGTTACAAGGCTTTGTTTCATAAGGAAAACAAAGCCTTGTGAATTTGTTTCTTAATGATTCCTAGGTTAAAAAGTATAGTAAGGCAAACTATACTTTGGCTTCTTTTATTATATGGAAAGTATAAATGCATGTAAATTCAGAGATTTTCTGATGTAAGGTTAAAATGGCTCCACAAATAACAAGTCTTCAGCATGGGATGATTGCAGGGTCTATTGCAATACAGGCTATTTAGCACTCACAGGTGTGCGTGCTCAATTCCTGGACACAGTACAAGCCAGCTGCTCTATAAGGAACAGGCACTTGCCATGTGTGGTGACTTTCTTCATATTCTCTATTTTTATATTGTCATATCAGTGACATTGACTCAACAAAACACAAAATGAATGGCAGAATATCTTAGTATTGTTCAGGCTAAGGAGGTAGAAGTAGTTTTTATGCTATATATGAAAACCACTGTGTCCAGGAGGATACAGTATATCTATGAGAACATGGGGAATTCAAGTCCTATGCAAATCTGGAGGAATGGAAAGATAATATGATTTATCAAATACACACACTCACACACACATACAGACACAGGACTCATCAACTTATCTGTGAAGATATGTGTGCAGATGATTGCTGTAGGCAGAAAACATTATTTTTACTGACATTTTTATAACTCAAGATGTTCACATAGTTTATATTGAAGGAGTCTGAGATCAGAAGAAGTCCTTGTCAATGACAGAAGCCTTCTTGCCTCTGATTATTCATAGCTCAGGGGTCTAGGCTCCTGAAAATCATTCATCTTTACCAAAGCCATCCCATGCTAGTGACTTCCAGCCCTTTGTCATTTAAACTCAAAGAATACATTTTATGGACAAATGGAGAGTGAGTTTTTATAATGAGTTAATTATACAGTCATAGAGGAACAAAACCAAGGACATTTCAAGCTTCTGGTCAAGTATGAAATCTTTGGTCACTGTCTCTAATACAGCCTGTCCAATTTCTATTTCCTCTTCTTTCCTCAGCTAATTTTCTTGGGAAAACCTTTATGTGACAGAAGATGTGTCTTTCCTAAAAGATATCTTTATCATGACCAAGTGCTACAACTTCCTTCAGATATAGTAATAAAATGTAAAACTTAAAAATTTCTTCATCTTTAAGATTAGAAATGTCTGTGTTATATATTGTTTGCCAATGATATTTCTGTGAGATATCTTCCTCCCTTTTTACATTGAGTTCATCTTCAGAGTTGTCTATATTATATCTTTCTTAAAAAATAATTTGTACTTTTTTTCTTAGTTTTAAGTAAAACTGTCGAAGCCCTATTCTTTTATAAACCCAGCAAAGTCTGAAATCTTTTCCTTGAAGTATGGTTATATTTCACTTTGAATGTAGGAGTGAATGGAACTCTTTTTTTTACAATAAAGAGACAAATAGAGAAAGGCAGAGAGAAAAGTACAAATGGGTATGTATACTGGATCCACCTAAAATGTGAAAACAATCAAGAGTAGAAGTTTATAAACATTAAACCAGAGGGGAAAGCAGAGGCATAAATTGATATTTTCAAGATAAACAAATGTGCCCCAAGGACAGACAATAGTTAGGGCTGCATTTCCTCTGGACTAAAGGCCAAATAGTCATTTGTTGATAGAAGATGAGATTTAAGTTACACTAGAAATGAAGTATTGTCTTTTAAGGCAATACTTTGAGGGTAATCCCATCCCTTGTCACTAACCTCAGAACAACAGGATTCTACCCAGTAGTGGCTCTGAGTTCCCTCTATTCTCTTCTCTAATGACTACTTCCCACATGATAGTGAAATTTTAGAGGGAATCACCCATAGTTGTGTGATTTCCTGAATCATTTTCAAAAGAGTCTGTCCTTGTACCAGTTGGGTATGAGGTAATGGTAGAGGAGTTTATGGTCTGTGGTCTAAGGTCTTCCAGTTCACTGTCATTCAAATTGTATCAAAGCGTTTCCTTTAGTTTTCTAAATCCCCAAAGAAGAACTGAAATGTATAAAAGCTGAGAGCTCCTCTGGTGCCTCACAGGCCTCCACAGAGCAGACTAACCATGGCCCAGAGGGGCTTGCTGAAACTGAAGCATCAACCAAGGACCATGCATCAACTGGACCTAGACACCCTACAAAGATGTAGCACATGGGCAGCTTAGGCTTCAAGGGCGTACTCAAGTAAGAGAAATGGGGACTGCAAAGAACAGGAACTCACTTGTGGCTTTTAGATCACTTTCTGCTGGCAGGAGTACCTTGACAGGCCACAGGGGAGGAGGCCTGCCTCAGACCTGATGCAACTTCTTAGAGTTGGGGTCAATAGGAAAGGGAGCTCGCCTTTTCAGAGGAAAAGGGAAGGGGGAGGAGGGAAAAAGAGAAGGGGCTACAAGGATGTAAAATGAATAACATAGATAAAAATGAGAAAAATAAATAAAATAATTGAAATATATTAGTTAGTTAGACAATAGTATCTGCATGAGATGCAACTTTAAAATGTCCATTCAAATCCTGTCTCTGATTTCTTTACTTTCCCGCAAATGCCCAGAAATCTCTTCTTAATAATGGTCAGACTATACAGACATAGATAAGCTAGGCAAGCAAGTTGGACTAACGTTTCTGGCATCATGAGTTATGCAACCTTCACAGTCGTTTCCCCTACCACTGAGTTCAGGCTGTTTACAGTGCTGTTGGGAAATGTCTTCACATATTTCCACAATGTTCAGACAGATGGTCTCAAAGAAAAACTGTTTGTATTGTCATTATTTTCCTGATCAAACATTTGCTCTATTGAAATAAATTAATCTATGTCTTTTACTTTCCCCATAAACCATATTTTTTCAATGTCCAAAAGCTCTAAATTTTTCCTCCTACTGAGGTACCTACTGTGTTTTCGGTCATGCTTTTACAAGTTCAGAGGTCATTATGCAGTTATGCTGATGTCCAATTCTTTATAAACATCTTAAAAACAAAAATCATAATTGAAGAGTCCAGTGATGAACATCTTCAAACATTTTAGTAAATAATATGTTTAAATGTGTTTAATTTAACCACAATAATCCATTGCGATTCTTTTATTCTTGACCTCCTTACTACGATCCTACCCAAAAAACTCATGTCCTTATTCTTTTTCTGGTACTCTGTACCAGCACTGATTCTGCCTGCTTTTTTTTCAAAGTTACTTTATAAAGACCCAACTATTATCTAGGGAACCAAAGCATCATAGTTGTTTGGTTGCTGTTTTCTAGTGTCAGACTATTCCATGACATTTTACTGCCCATTCTTCTTATTTTCCACATACTTAAGATATCTGTGGGATATGTTTTTATTCTTACCTGTCTTTCTTTTTTTTTCTTTATGTGGTCTTTATACACCCCAGATTTCTGAGTGAATTTCTACTTCCAAATCTTCAGTGGGATTTCTCAGCCTCTGCATTCCTTTAAACATTTCTGTAGCTATTTTGCTCTTTAAAGCTGTTGGCTTGATTCCTTCCCAGGAGAATTTTTTTTACATCATTTTAAAACATGAGCCACCACTTTGTGACAGCTGGAAAGGTGAACAGGGATTCTCTCCCCATGATCATCGCTCCTATATTTTTTAATTTCTTCTTTTTCTTATAGGGATAGTCCTAACCTCCAAATACCTCTGCCAATTTTCTTAGTGTTGAGAAATTAATTTCAGCCATTATCATACCAAGTTCAGAAAAGCTAACATCTTTCACATTGCCTTATGCAACCTCTATATCTCCTTGCACAAAAACATTATCAGTTCTCTAGCCCAAATTTAGAGATTTTTTTGATAGAACTGTGAGTGTCTATAAATTAGTATGTTTCAATTCGGCAGTACAGACAGGCTAGATATTACAATTATTGACAACCATTTTAGAGATAAGCAGATCTTGAACTCTAGCCACTTATACATTGAATGATACTCTCTATTTCATGGAGATAATACTATCATGTCTTTTGGTAACTGTGTTATTCTTAACATATTTCAGATGTATGTGCTACATGTGAGATACTGGGCAAAATGTATATCTCTCACATTAAAATAACAGTTCCTCCCCTGTCAATGAACTTGGAAAGGGGAATGGGAGGAGATGATGGAGGGAGGGTGAGGTTGGGAGAGAATGAGGGAAGGGGCTACAGCTGGGATACAAAATGAATAAACTGTAATTAATATAAAAAATAAAAACTTAATAAAAACAGTTCTTCATTTGCAAAGATGTTTTAATGTCTGTTTGCTAATGTGTGTGTTTTCCTGTGCATAAAGTTCCTTATGGTATACAAATGAGGAGGCTTTTCATGCTTTATATTTGGAAATTATTTTATTTCTATAACATTTCCTCATATACATTTTAATATATTGAAAATTTATAAGCTTATCTACATTTGTATTTGTTTTAAGTAGAAATGGTTTGGATTTATTTTAGTGTCTCTACCTACATGATTTTCAAGTATACAATGCACAATTTGAATGTCATGCCCTGCTCAGTTGTAGTATGAATTACAATGTGACATACAGAACAGTTCTGAGGCCAGACCAGAGAAACTTATTCATTAATAACTCTTTCTCTGTATATCCAGTGTTAGATTGCTATGCATGTGCAGCTTTTCTTCTCTTAAAACTCCAATCCACGTGGCCTTTCTGTCATGTGATGTGTCTGAATGCACTAAACATGGCAAGTAGCATGCTAGTCATTAGAAATACAAAAGTAAAATAATATTCTTGCCCAAAATTATTTCTAAAACTGGTGGTAGATACGTCCACATAAAACACAGAAGTATAGAACAAAGTTATTTTATCATATCTTTTAAGGTTCACTTTGATCTCCCAGTTTCTGTTCTACCTTTAATTCTTCTCAAGGATATCTTTTAACTTATTTTCAAATCCTATGTTAATTCTTTCTTTCTTCTAGGATTTGGATTAAAATTTGAAGGAGACGTAGACTTCCTAAACTCCACTTTCATTCCTAATGAAAATTGATTTTAATTTTTGTCTCTGCAAGTCTTTTACAAAACAAATAAAAAGAGTACAGTAGAATGAATCCTCCTATATATACAGATTCAATACTTATCATTAGTGTTTCATTATCTTATACATATTATGCTTTGTCCCATATATTATTTGTATTTGCCACAAGTAAATTCTTTTTTTTTCTTACCATTATAAGATCAGCCACATGAAAAGTTAACAACCATTAACCATATCTATCATATATCTACATTAAAAAAACTATACCATATTTATGGCATATAGTAGTAATTCTATTTTCATGGATCTGTGATTAGGAATCTTGATTCTGTTAAGCAAAGTAACATTTTTGCTATGTATAGTTAGTCATTGGTAAATTAGCCATGGCTCTTTATAGATGACCCATGCCCTTTAATTCATAGATGCTTTCTCAAGCAAGTGTTCTCTTGAACCTGACTAAATTTTCTAGTCATGTCCTTTCCATCTTCAATGTCTCAAGAAGTTGGATTTCTATCTCCCCCTTCTTTCATAAGATTACCTGCACTCTGCTCAAAGTTTGGCTATGAGTCTCAGCATCTGCTTTGATACTCTGCTGGGTAGAGTCAGAGGCCCTCTGTGGTAGGCTCCTGTCTTGTTCCCTGTTTTCCTCCTCTTCTGATGTCCGTCCTCTTTGCCTTTCTGAATAAGATTGAACATCTTACCCAGAGGAGAGCAACAGAACCAAAAAACAAGGGTGTTTTTTGAGACTGATACTCCAATCATGGACCATTCATGGAGATAACCTAGAAACCCTTCACAGATGTAACCCATGGCAGCTCAGTGTCCAAGTGGGTTACCTAGTAATGGGAACAGGGACTGTCTCTGACAAAAACTGATTGGCCTGCTTTTTGATAATCTCCACCTCAGGGTAGGGGGTGCAGCCTTACCAAGCCACAGAGGAAGACAATGCAGCCAGTCCTGATGAGACCTGATAGGCTAGGATGGAAGATAGATCAGGATAGATCAGATGGAAGTTGAGGAGGACCTCTCCTATCAGTGGACTGCGGGAGGGGCATGGGCAGAGAAGAGGGTGAGAGGGTGGGATTGGGAGGAGAAGAGAGATGGAGCTACAGCTGGGATAAAAATGGAATAAACTGTAATTAATAAAAATGAAGATAAAATATTATAATAAAATAAATAAAAATTATAAAAAGAAGTTGGATTTTCACTTCTGAATTAGTACCCCAGTACTGATTGCCTTGCTGTTAATGACCTAACTTTGGATGTCACATAATTTCACTGTCCATATGTTCCAGGGGTCAAAATGATCACAAATTTGTACATACTCAAAGAAAGGGTGACATGTTTTTCTGAATCTCAATAGATGATGTGTCACATAAATTTAATACCATCTTTTGAAGTTCAATACTTTTTAGTACCGGCACGTATAGTCAGTTCTGTCTTTAAAATTAAGTAAAAGCACATACAGTACTTCCGTCACATACAGTACTCCAATGACACACCATAGTCTATATGACAATTGGCTTTTTTTCACTCTATGCTGTAACATAAATAACTACATATTCTCCTAAAATCGATTCACTGTTAAAACTCATGGTCTTCTTGAGTTGTAATCTCAGACAATTTTACACTATCTACTGTATTTTCTACACTCTGAAAGTATGATATGAAGTCTAGGCATTCAACGTTTTGGCAACATCATGTCCCAGGTAGAATTCTTGATTGTTACTAGATCATATGCAGATACGACTGGTGTCTACATATCTAATTATTAATGGTTTGATTTAATTAAAATAATAAATTGTTTTCTCGACTGCAACCCTCTGTTTCTTTTTTCATTATTTTCTTATTTAAGTCTTAAAATTAGTGGAAAAGAATTATTAAACTGTAGAGAATAATAACCACCTGTTAAACTTCTATACAAAAAATTTAAATAGTTTTATGACTTACCTGACCAATCATTAGTTTAAAGATTTCATGAGTGGAATTACTTATTATATTTTTTTCTTTATATTCAGTAATTGAAATTCATACATGAGAGAAGAACATTTCTAAAGCTGATATATTTCTACAATGTTAGTACTTGGCTGGTGGAAACAGAAGAATTAGAAGTTGAAGTGTATACTTAGCTACATATTTTGAAGGACAATATGAACTACATTAAGCTCTGTATCACAAAAAGTAACAAATGAAAGCAAGAAAACTCTTTTTCTTAACAACCACAATTATTCTGTTACCTAAAATACACATCTTACTTTTTAATAAAACTACATTTTACTCTCAATACCAGTTTTCTGGGTTTATTTTGATGCTTGCAAGGTTCAAAATCAAAAACATGTTTCATAGTTTGGTTTTCCATAATTATGATATTGTTTTAATCTTTATGGATCTATAGTATATAGGATTGTATAAATTATTATTATTGCCTGTAATATATATATAATATATAATATATGATTGTTTAAATTATCATTAGTAATAGTAGTATCTTATCTTTGGCAATAGGACTATCTTACATTTGTCAGTTGTAATATTTTTCTATGATTGCCTTAATTGTTAATAGCTTCCTTGATTTGTTCACTAAAGATTAGCAATGCCACTTCCTACATAACTATCCTAAACTACAAGAAAGCTCTCTTCTCAGCAGCACTGGTAACTTTGAGTGATAATTGGGGCAATGAAAACTACATTGTGGGTATTAAGAGCCACGGAGTCATCAATGCTTTTACAACTAGTCAGGGGAGAAAATGTGGGAGAAAATAAAAAAGCAACACACACACACACACCCCAAAACAATCACCACTACAAGCAAAACAAACACACAAACAAAACACAAACATGTACTTAACAACTGCTTTGGGGAGATTACCGGCATGTAAGGCTAAGATCCAGGATGCAGACATCTGCGTAAGGAGATGAACCTCAATAGTTATAGATTCTTATACTTCCAACCTGAGCCTTTAACTTTCAGATTCAACAAGATGTGAAGAAGCCATGCCACAATCTCCTCAGTCCACAGATTGGGTCACTGCAATTACCACTTTTCAAAGCACAATGCTGTGGACCTCTTGGGGAAGCACCCTTACCAGGCCATAGAGGAAGACAATGCAACCAGTCTTGATGAGACCTGATAGGCTAGGGTCAGATGGAAGGGGAGGAGGACCTCCCCTATCAGTGGACTAGGGGAGGGTCAAGGGCAGAAAAGAGAGAGTGTAGGATTGGGAGGGAAGGAGGGAGAGGGCTACAGCTGGGATACAAAGTAAATAAATTGGAATTAATAACAAATAAATTATTTAAAAAATGAAAAAGGAAAACCTTCTTGTCTCTTAAGTTGAATCCTTTAGGTATTTGGTTACAACCACATTGAAAGTAATTAATAAAACTTCAAAACCAACATTATAGTTTTTTAAAGTATGTGTGGTTTCCTTATGTTTTAAAACTATGTATAATATCTGTTCTCTTACACCAAAAAGTATTTTAATTCTTTAATATACATTAGGAAACGGTGCATAACAATAGTGATATTTAAACACAACAAAACAATATAACAACTGTACCACAGCCTTTCTTTATGAACAGTCTCCTAGAAGATGTAAGTTACAAATCTTTTTGACATGAATGGCTTTCACCTTGTCAGTATGTCAGATGTTGAATTTGTTCATTTGTTTATTTGTCTCCAGTTTTCAAAGCTTACACTTGGCTTATGTGTCTTCACTCAAAACTAACACTGTCCCTTCAGAAACAAACTTTCTTCATATCCCCTTCTCACTATGTAAATAAAACCCTGTAAAAACAAATATCACTTAAGTGAGATATTTTAATATTGTCTTCATTTTAAAATTGTTTTTCACAAATATTTTTAAAAGTGTTATTACATTGTATGCAAAATTATCTTTCTAGTTTTTTCTTTATTATGTGCTCTTCACAAATTGCTCATCTATCTATCCAGAATATTTTTGTTAAATGTTTAAAATTGCCCTCTTACATGAAGAATGAATTTTAAAATATAATGAGTAAAATAATCACACATTTTTGTCAGTTTAAGATGAAAGCCAATTTATACTGAAACTGATATCAGTGGATGTTTAGATACTAAGTATGTTCTGAGAAATTGTCTGTAGGAAGTGACAATATTCCTGTGATATGAAGGACAGGAAACCAAATTATCTAATGAGAAAATATATACTTGGCATTTCCTAGAAACTTAAAATGAACACTTCAATTTGGCCACTAGCAGAAAGGAGAACAGGAGCTCTGCAAGAGGTTGTAGATAGGGTGGGGGACATTTAAAGCCAGGAAAATATACAGAGTTTTAAAACTGGAAAGAGAATGGAAAGTGACTGAATAAGATAGGGCAGCAGGGTAAGATGATGCTAGTTATGCCTTAAAGAAGTCAAGCTACAAATTGGTCAGCAAATTAGAAAATAAAAGTTAACTCTGACTAATGAAGATTTTCCCCAGCCCCTTCCTGGCTCGTTCTTTGTTCCTGTCTCCCCAGCTCCTTTGTCAACACAAGCTGAGAAACACTTTCCTTCTTATATGAATCCAGTGGTTTCCTTGAAACTTCCTTAACACGAGGCACTGATTTCTTCTTTCCTGTGGTGCTACTCCATCGTATTTACTGTTATAGAAATATCTCCCCATGTCTCATAATTGTGTATATTTGGCAATTATCCTTTGAACCATAGGACTTTGCAGAGATAGTGTAAGATTTTGGTTTGACTTCACATGGCTAGAAGATGCAGACCACATCTGGTGCTCTGTGTATGAGTATTAATTTAAGTCATGAATAATATTAAAATAATTTAGAATGCTCAACTTAAAGATTTATTTAAATTTATATCTTGAAAGTCTGTTTTTGAAAGTATTTTGAAAAAGGTTTTTAGTTATTTTGGACAGTATAATGTCATTTCTTTCACAAGAAGTATAATGATGTCTTTATATTCTGCTTGATCTCATAAAGTTATTATGAGATGTTTGTTCCTCTTATTTCTATAACTTTTGAAATATTTTTTTAATTTCATGTTAAAGTTACTGGTGTGCATGTATGTGAGCATGTTTGCTAGTAAGCAGTAAATATCAGAGGGTAAGAATCCCTTCCTTCATTTGTCTGTTTGTGTGTTTTAGACAAGTTCTCACAGATGAGGATGGCATCAAGCTCAGTACGTAAAGGAGTAAATTCTGAGCATCTGATATCCCTCCTGCTTCTACATCACAGGTTCTGGTTCCTTGGAGACAGAAGGAAATAACTGACAATAGTATAGGAGATATCACTTTACTAATTATTATTAATTTAAAAGTTCCCTGAGAATTGCATATGCATCAAGAGATCCAATTGTAGCTTGCTTGAGATATGTACACAGCTTTCCTCCACAACTGTGATCTACATTCTTTATATCAAGGATATAAAATTTAAATTTTATTTCAAATATGTATATATTAATGAATTCATTTTACATCCCAATTATAGCCCCCTCTTTCATGCCCTCCCAATATTACCCTCCTTCCCTCTTTACCCTATCCTGTTCCCCTAGTCCTCAGAATGAGGAAGTCCTCCTCTCCTACCAACTGACTCCTGCCTATCAAGTCTCTTCAGGACTGGCTGAATCCTCTGTTGCTTCCTCTGTTGCAACTTCCTCTGTTGCTTGGTAGACCACCCCTCCAG
>CM053753.1:81625544-81640802 GCA_028658305.1 Pachyuromys duprasi | reverse complement strand
TTGGTTCTATTGATCCACTGTTCTGTTTCTATGCCAATACCATGCAGTTTTTATTACTACTGCTCTGTAGTACAGCTTGAGGTCAGGGATGGAGATATCTCCAGATGATCTGTTGTTGCACAGGATCATTTTGGAGGTTCTGGGTTTTTTGTTTCTCCATATGAAGTTGAGAATTTTTCTTTCAAGATCAGTGAAGAATTGTGTAGGTATTTTGATGGGAATTGCCCTGAACCTGTAGACTGCTTCTGGCAGTATGGCCATTTTCAAGATGTTAATCCTACCAATCCATGAACACAGGAGGTCTTTCCATTTTCTGATATCTTCTTCAATTTCTTTCTTCAGAGATTTGAAGATTTTTTTATACAGGTCTTTCATTTGCTTGGTTAGAGTCACCCCAAGGTACTTTATGTTATTAGTGGCTACTGCGAAGGGTGTTATTTCCCTAATTTCCTTCTCTGCCCTTTTGTCTTTGGTGTACAGGAGGGCTTGTGATTTAAAATCTCCATTGCTTTTGGGTGTTTTTGGCGGGGCCATGGCGTCCTGATTTTTGTTGGGTGAGTTCTTCCTCGACTTTTGGCCATTTGTTTATATATAATCAAGGAGCTGCTTCTGCTTTGAGGCTGAACTTCAGACAATCTCTGGTGTCTGGAGTGTTCTTCAAGAAGACCAGGGATTTCCAATGGTCTGAGAGTGTGTGTTGTTGCCTCAGTTTAGCTCTGTTGTGGGATCTGTGTGTCTGGCTCTGTGCTCTGTGCTAGAAGCTGTGCACACTGCAGGTTGTTCACCAATCTAGTCTGCTGGCTTAGCTTCTCACTGTGTCAGAGGCTGAGTGTCCTGGTTTGAGATGGCAGCTGGGGTGCCGCTCTGGTCTGGAGGCTCCACGCTCTGACCTAGGCTTGCTGCTAAGTGCTCCCCTCTGGTCTGGAGACTTGGTGACTTCTTCTGGGCCAGGGGCTATGCACCATGGTCTGAGATGGTATCTGGGGGCTTCTCAGTCTGGCCTGGAAACTGTGTGACCCAGTCCCGGGTGGTGGCTGGCGGTACCCAGTGAGGCCGCGCGTTCAGATCAGGGCTGTGTGCAGCCAGTTACCTGGAGTTTTTCCAGGGAATAACTGGGTGTCCCTAGGACTTTTCCACTTGATTTCCTCACTATAGGAATTCTGCTCACCTGGCAATCACAAATGCTTGTGTTTTAGGTCTCAGAGTTCAATCTCCTGGTCACTGTGCCGACACTGATGTCCTACTCCTCAGTCACAGTGTCCTCCTGGGCAGCCATCTTGGATCCCTCCTGGATTTCTGTATATTGAACTACCCTTGTATGCCTGGGATGAAGCCTACTTAGTCATTGTAGGTGAAAACTTTTATGTGTTGTTAGATTCAGTTTGTGAGTATTTTACTGCCTATTTTTGCATCAATGTTCATAAGAGATAAAGGTCTGAAATTCTCGTTTTTTGAGTGTTTGTATGGTTTAGATATCAAGGTTACCATGGCCTTATATAATTAGTTTGACCATGTTCCTCCTGTTTCTCTTTTGTGGAATAGGTATCAGTATTAGTGTCAGCTCTTTGAAAGTCTGGTAGAATTCTATGCTGAAACCATCAGGCCCTGTGCTTTTTCGGGAAGGGAGTTTTTTGATGATGTTTCTATTTCCTTGGTGGATATAGGACTGTTTACTCTATTTACCTGATCTTGGTTTAGCTTTGGTAAATGTAATCTATCAAAAAATTGTCCATTTCATTTAGATTTTCAAATGTTGTGGTATATAGGCTTTTGAAGTAAGACCTAATAATTTGAATTTCCTCATTGTCTGTCATTATGTCTCTCTTTTCATTTCTGATTTTTCTGATTCTGATAGCTTCTCTCTGCCTTTTACTTAGTTTGGCTAAGGGTTTGTCTATCTTGTTGATTTTCTCAAAGAAGCAGATCTTGGTTTCATTGGTTCTTTGAATTGTTTATCTGTTTCTAATATATTTATTTCAGCCCTAGTTTGATTATTTGCAACCATCTACTCCTTTTGGGTGTGTCTGCTTTTTCGTCTTCTCCCCTACCCCCTAAAGCTTTCAGGTGTGCCATTAAGTTGCTTGTATAAGATGTCTCAAACTTCTGAAGACACTTAGTGTTATGAACTTTCCTTTCAGCACCGTTTTTATTCTGTCCCATTAATTTGGGTAAGTTGTGCCTTCATTTTCATTGAATTTTAAAGTCTCTAATTTCTTTTTTTATGTCTTCCCTGATTCAGCTGTCGCTGAGCAGAACGTTTTTTAGTTACATGCATATGTAGGCTTTTTTTGGTATTTTTGTTGTTGGTGAGGTCTACTTTTAGGGCACTGTATTCTGATTAATCTTATATCTGTTAACACTTGCTTTGTGTCCAACTATATGGTCATTTTTGGAGAAGGTTCCATGGGGTGCTGAGGAGAAGGTATGTTCTTTGAGTTTGGGAGTAAAGTTCTGTAGACTTTTATTAGAGCCATTTGATTTATTTAGGACCTCTGTAAGTGTCATTATTTCCCTATTTAGCTTCTTGTCTTGATGATCTGTCCCTTCGTGAGGATGGAGTGTTGAAGTCTCCCACTAGTTAGGTGTTGCAATCAATGTGTCATTTCAGCTTTAATAATATTTCATTTACAAATGGATGTGCTCTTGTATTTGGGACATAGATGTTCTGTATCAGAATCAACATAAATGTTCAGGATTGTGATGCCCTCCTGGTGGATTTTTCCTTTGATGAGAATCAGGTGTCCCTCATCTTTTTTTTATTTATTTTGGTTGAAAGTCTATTTTATTAATTATTAGGATAGCTACTCCAGCTTGTTTTCTGGATCTGTTAGCTTGAAAAATATTTATAGCCATTTACTGTGAGGTAGCGTTTATCTTTGTTGCAGAGGTGTGTTTCTTGGATGCAACAGAATGTTGGATCCTGTTTCAGCAATCCTTCTATTAGTTTCTGTCTTTTCATTGGGGATTTGAGTCCATTGATGTTGATAGATAATAATGACCAATGTTTGTTTCTTTTATTGTGGAGTTGGTGGTCATGGTATGTTTGTGTGCTTGTTGTCTTTTGATTTTTTGTTGTGAAGTTATCTATATCCTGTGTTTTCTTGGCTGCAGTTGATTTCTTTAGTTTGGAGTTTTCCTTTTAGTAAGTTCTATGTAGATATGTTTAAGTTTAATTTTGTCCTGAAATATTTTGTTTCTCCATCTATGTTGATTGAAAATTTTGCTTATAGTAGAGTAGTTTGGCTCCAGTTTGCTTTGGGTATAGTAGTCTGGTTTGACATTTGTATTCTCTTGGAGTCTGCATGACATTTGTCCGAGCTCTTCTGCCTTTTATGGTTTCTGTTGAAAAGTATGGTGTGATTCTGATAAGTCTTCCTTTGTATGTTGCTTGGCCCTTTTCCCTTGCTACTTTTAATATTTTTCTTTGTTCTGTAGATTTAGTTTTTTGACTGTTATGTGACTTGAGGAGTTTTTTTTTTTTTTTCTGCTCTAGTCTATTTGGTATTCTGTAAGTCTCTTGTATGTTTAAAGACATCTCTTTAAGTTGGGAAAACTTTTTTCTATGATTTTCTTGAAAATATTTTCTGGACATAGGAATCTTTTTTTTTTGTCTGTTCCTATTGTTCTTAGAATTTGTCTTTTCATTTTTGTCTTTTCTTGGATGTTTTGTTTGTAACTTTTCCAACTATATTTTTTATTTGAGAACTATATCAATTTCTTCAATTGTATCTTTAGCGCCTGAGATCCTCTCTCTGTCTCTTGTATTCTGTTGATGATACTTAGCTTTGTGGTTCCTCATCTCTTCTCTAAGTTCTCCAGCTCCAGGTTTTTATCTGATTGTGTTTTCTTTATTGATTCTAACTCTGTTTTCATGTCTTGCACCATTCCTTCATCTGTTTGAATGTGGATTCCTGTATTTCCATGATGGCTTCTATTTTGTTGTTGTTGTTGTTTATTTCCTCTTTATCTTCCTCTAAGAACTGGATAAGCATGGATTTTCAATCATTTTTAGTAGATGAATTAAAATATCCATTGGTTTTGGGGGTTGTTGGTGAAGCCATGATGTCCTGATTTTTGTTTTATCGTTGGATGTGTTCTCATGCTTATCTCTAGCCATCTGATGGTCAGTAGCTTTTGCTGTTTGTTCCTGGAGCCTGTACTGCAGACTGGGTCTGTCTGTTTGTGGAGTCTGGAGTATTCTTAGGGAAGATGAGAGAGGCGCTCTTGTCTTGAGTGGGTGTTGGTGTTTCAGATTCATCTACGGAAGGAAGTTCAGATGCACAACTGTACAAGCACAGGAGGGTGTGTGGAGGAGTGCCTGCCTGTACCAGTGAAGTGTAATGGAGGAGCAGGAGGGTGTGTGGAGAAGTGCCTGCCTGCACCAGTGAAGTGTAATGGAGGAGCACAAGTGCAAGTTGTGATGCAGGAGTACTTTGCTGTTCTCAGGTGCACTGCACTTGAACAGGTGCCCTGAATGGCTAAGTGGCCCACAGGCCTGTTGCAGTCCTGTGCTCCAAGAGCTCGGATGTTCCTGAGCTGCACCATCTTTTGGCTCCAGAAATTGTTTGGCTGGGCTCCTCTGGTAGACCTACAGAACAGGGGTTTCAATTTTGAGAGCGCTGTCCAAGTGATCTTTATGTTGCCAACAGTGGGGGTTTGGGTAGGAGGGATCTGTTGTCTAGTGTAGAGGGACCCTGGATTTGGGGCTCTATATGTACTCTCTCACAGGTATGTGTGGAAAGTGCAGAGTATCTGCTCACACTCAATGGCAGGCATGTGTGGAAAGCACTGAAGGCCTAGGAACTCACTCGTAGTCATTTGTGAGAAACACAGAGGGCCAGCAAGCACTTACTAGCAGGCATGTGTGCAAAGTGCAAGTGGCTAGTGAACTCACTTACAAGTGTATGAGGTAATCTCAGAGAGCCCACAGTTTTTTACTCTCAGATTTGGATTCCCTGTTTAGCCCTTAGAGTAAGGAGGTGCCCTCCAGGCTGTTGCTGCTGCTGCACTGCAGGGGCAAAGGCACAAAGGGAATATGCAGCTGAAAGTGCAGGGGGTCAATAGTTCCCACTCTCAGACCCTGAGATGTCCATGGGGGGCCTGGATCCAATCTGTCCCAGTTCACTGGAAGTCCCTTCTAGTTTGGGAAGCCTGGAAGTCGGTGCTCTGGCTTCAACTGCCCATCCACTCACCAATTTTGGAGTTTCAGATCTTCTGCCCTTTAGAAAAGGTACACACTGGTTGCTGCCATCTTTGACTCTCATGAAGGTGATTTTAATGAGGATTCCAGCAATGTGGAATATGGAGTTTAAACTGGCTATCACTTTTAACCGGGAAATTCTTTCAATGGAGGGACTGGATTGCTTTCTCTTGAGTTGTTGGCTAAGGAGATCCCATAGCAATCCACAAGCAACTAGGCTGCTGTTAAGACAAAGGTTTGGTCTCCACAAACTGACAACATGGTCCCATTGCTGAGGAGAGCATTCACACAACTCACTGAGCATGGAGAAGATGAATTCGTGTCTACATGGAACCTTCATTTTTGTGTGTAGTCTCTTTGACTTGGGAAGAGACTCTGCAGGCTAACAAAAGAGAAATATGGACACCAACCCAGCCACAAAATCTTTGACCTACAATCTCTCCTGTCTGCAAAATATGCTAGAGATACTGAGGCACAAAACTTATGGCAATAGCTAGCAAATGTCTGATTTTACTTAAGACCCACTCCATGAGAAAGAGCCCATACATGACACTGCTTGGGTAAGCAACAGTTAGAGACTAGATCACCTAGAGAAAGAGAATAAAACCAAACATGTGTGGTCTAAAAAATCAATAAAATGATTCATAATGAAATTGTGCTGTATTCATAGACCAGGGCCTTATCTTCTAGTCATCATCAAAGAGTTTTCCCCTGGCAACAGATGGAAAGAGATGCAGATAGATACAGTCAGATATTTTGTGGAAATCTAAATTGGAGGTGTCCGTCAAATCCTTCCACTCAGAGATCAGAAAATTCTGTAGAAGAGGAGGTAGAAATATTGTAAGAGTTTGTGGGGATAGAGAACACCAGGAGAATAAGGCTCTCTGAATCAACAAAGCAAAGTGCAGATGAGCTCACATCACTGAAGCCGCAAGCATTGAGTCTACATAACAGGTCTTCTGTGTATATTTATGGGAATTCTGATTATGAAAAAAAGTTGTCTCTGACTCTATTGCCTGTTCTTGAGACTTTTTATCCTGCAGGATGGCCATGTCCAACTACGATATGAAAGTTTTTTGCGACACCTTAAACTCTAGGTTTTTATGTTTGTTTGTTTTCTCTTAGAAGTCTGTTTTTTTCTAATGAGAGACAGAAAGAGAGCTAATCTGGAGGGAAGGGAAGATGTCGAGAAACTGGGAGAAGTAAGAGAGGGGAAACTTTAATCAGGATATATTATATGAGAAAAGAATCTATTTTCAATAAAAGAAAATTAGGGGAAAGAGTCTAATTTCCATTTTAAACTCAATAATGTATTATTTTTCTGTTATTTAACTGTCATTAAAAACTTAATATATTATTTATTAGTTTTGTTTGTGAAATATTGCTGTTTCTGTTCCTCAAACATATTTTCATTTTCTTATAATTTGTATTCTTGGGTTATTTCTGTTTTTTATTTTCTTTATATTCATGTTTCAGTTGTATTTTACAAAAAACAAGAAAATATGCCTGAGGTTACAGTGACCACATATGCTATAAGTACTGGATTTTTATTTTTATTTTTTATTTATTATAATTTATCCACTTTGTATCCCAGTTGTAGCCCCTTCCCTTGTCTCCTCCCAATCCCACTCACCCTCCTTCTCCCCCTATGCCCTCCCCTACTCCACTGATAGGGGAGATTCTCCTCCCCTTCCATCCATCTGACCCTAGCCTATCAGGTCACATCAGGACTGGTTCAATTTCTTCCTTTGTGGCCTGGTAAGGCTGCACACTCCAGGGAAAGGTGATCAAAGAGCCAGCCACTCAGTGCATTTCACAGACAGCCCTCCACCTCTTAGTAGGGAACACACTTGGAGACTGATCTGCCATGGGCTACAGTTGAGCAGGGAGTCTAGTTTATTTTAATGCATGGTCTTTGGGTGGAGTATTAGCCTCTGCAAAGTTTCAATGTATTTTGATAATTTATTTTTAGAACTTATATTTTTGTTGACTGTTAGAAACATATTGATATTTGTATATATGACAATGTATGTGTGCTTGTGTGTGTATGATATATATATATATACGTTTATGTATATGTATATGCACACATATGCATTCATGTAGAAAATTCAAATAAATTACATATATATATATATCATTATTGATACATTTCTGCAGTACTTTTTATTACATAAGTAGGGGTAAATCATTATCTTATATGTATCTCATTATCTTATATGTATGATTATTTTGTCTTAGTAAGTCCCCTTTTACTAAATATATAACATTTTGTCTCAGACAGCTCAGAATAACACAAAACTCTTTAAACATTCTAAGTAGTATGGAATTTAGCACAGGAAATTAAATGCTTACAGATTTCTTTAAAGGAGTGAAGACTAAAGGTCATTGGAAGCACAAATAGATCTGAGGATTGTTGGTAGCTTTCAAGAAATTACGTAGTTTCTATTTCCAACCCAGCTCAAAAGCACAAGAAGTCACTGCTGCTGGTCACTGCAGTGCTAGCTGTAGCTCCAAAGTGAGTGACTCTTAGGGGAAATGGCCACTAGATACTAATGTTTTAAACCTTCCATATCTGTACACCGGTGTACCATTGCAATAGAAAGAATAGCTGTGCCTTAAAACATTGCAGCTTTAAAAAGTCACTTTCGTTGTAATAATCTACACAAAGTACAGTCACAAAGCATGCTAAGAAATATATGGTCTCAGTTCCAACCTCAAAGCTAATGGGAAGCAGCAGGAGAGAGTGAGGATGTTACCAGGTACCAGTGGTCAGTCTAATACATCCCTTCTTTTTGGTTTCTCAGGACCAGTACAAAGTCTGCTCATGATTTTACCCCAAACAATTGAGGGACTAACAGGCTCAACATTAAACAATACAATATGTGCAGCATTGCTGTGTTTGCTTCCTTTTTAGAGATCCCACATTTACTATATGTAGTACACAGCCACTTGTTTATTCCTGAATCATCTTTATCAGTTTATTTGCAATGAAATTATCTGGGAGACATAAAAGCAATTGTTAAGATGAAAAATAATGAAAAAAGTGCATATTTCTGTAGTTACATATTTCAATTAACATATAAATAGCATTTGTTTACTTAAATTTGAACAGTATTGACTTTTACTGTGGTCTGAATTTCGAGTAACAGTTCTCTAAGATGTATCTGTCCTGAATACCAGCAAATGTGGTCTCAAAGCCAGATCAACTTCACAACAACATCCCCTCTCCTTGTCTCCATTCTCCAGCCCACAATTCTGGAAGCCCTGAGCACGGCTTTACCCCAGGCCACACCTGTTTCAGGAAGCCCAGAATTCTCCTGGGTACCTGGAAGTCTAGAGGCAGTGCAAGTATCCAGAACCACAAAACTCCCTTCTCTACCTTGCTTATATCTGGAACCTCAGAGTCTATACTTCCTTTCAGGCCATACAAGCCACTCAGGCAAGAGACCAGAAAACAAACAGAAAGCAAGGGAAAAAATTAAATCATCCATTCAACAGTTATAAATCAGATATCAGCACCTACACCTAGAATTACTCCAAATCCATGCCTAAAGGCTGGCATTAGAAAACAATCAATATCAGCCAGGGTGAAATAGCACCAGCCGAACCCAGATATCCTACTACAGAAAGCCCTGGATATGCCAACATAACTGAAGCATACAAGAATGACCTTAAAACAAATTTATGAAGTTGATAAAGTCTCTTAAAGAGGATTTAAGTAAATTTCTTGAAAATATAATCAAGAAACACACACACATCAGAGAAAACATACAAATTTGTTAAACAAAGCTGGAAAAATACAAACAAAAAGAAGAAATGAATAATAGCCTTAAAGAAAGCCAAGAGAGACAAAATCAAGCAAGCCAACAAACAAACAGGTTAAAGAAATAAAAAGTTGAATACCTGAAAATGGAAATAGACGAAATAAAGAAAACACAAAATGAGTGAATCTTGAAGATGGACATTCTTGGTAAGTAAACAGAAACTACAGATGCAAGCATAACAAAATGAATACAAGAAATAGAAGAGAGAATCTCTGACAGAAAATATGATAGAAGAAAATGTTACTTTGGGTCAAAAAAGTGGCAATCTAAAAAAATTTCATCACAGAAAGTATCCAAGAAATCTGGGACACTGTAAAAAGACCAAATCTAGGCATAATATGAATAGAAGAAAAAAAATCCCTGCTCAAAAACCTAGAAAATATTTCCAACAAAATCTTAGAAGAAAAGTTCATAACCTTAAGAAAAGCATGCTTCAAAGAAAATATCCCTTTGCCCAGAATTTAGGATCATGCATGGAGATAACCTAGAACACCTGCACAGATGTAGCCCATATCAGCTCAGTGTCCAAGTGTCCTAGTAAGGGAAACAGGGGCTGTCTCTGACATGAACTCAGTGGCTGATTCTTGATCACCTTCCCCTGAGGGGAGAGAAGCCTTACCAGGCCACAGAGGAGGACAATGCACCCAGTCCTGATGACACCTGCTTGGATAGGGTTAGATGGAAGGGGAAGAGGACTTCCCTATAGTGGACTTTGGGAGGGGCATGGGAGAAGAGGGAGTAAGGGCAGAAATAGGAGGGGATGAGGGAGGTGCTACAGCTGGGATACAAAATGAATACATTTTAATTAATAAAAGCATAAATTAATTTTAAAAAGAAGAAAAAACGAGCATGCCTATAGAGGTACAAGAAGCTTACAGAACATCAAAAATTTTGGATCAGAAAAGAAAGTCCCCCTGCATATATTAAAAAAAAGATACAGAACAAAGAAAAAATATTTTAAAAAAACAAGGGCAAATAACATATAAAAGGAAACCTATTAGAAATACACCAGATTTATCAACAAAGACCCTAAGAGTCAGAAAATGACTGAGCAGAAGTCTTGCAGACCAGATGTCTGCAAAAGTCCACAGATGTCAGACTATACTACTAAACCCAGCAAAAATTTACATAACCATTGATGGAGAATGCAAGGTATTCAATCACAAAATCAAATATTAAACAACACCCATCCACAAATCCAACTCTACAAAAGGTATTAGAATGAAAAGTTCATCCCATGTGTAAATACACCCATTGAAACACAGGAAAGGGGGTACATAACAACAGACACCAAGGAATTCCAAAGAATCCTTAGATCTCTTTTCAAAAATTAGTATTAAAAAAAAATCAGTATTCCACAAAATCAGAAAATCTAAAACAAATAGAGAAATTTCTTGATAGATACTACTTAACAAAGTTATCAAGATCAGATAAACAATTTAAATCGACCTATAACCCCTAAGGAAATAGAAGCAGTCATTAAATGTATCCCAGTCCCCCTAAATACAAACAATCAAAAAAGTCCAGGGCCAGATAGTTTTAGCCGAGAATTCTACATTCTTCTAGACTTCTAAAATAGAGCTAATGCCAATACTTCTCAAATTATTTCATAAAATAGAAAAAAGGAACACTGACAAATTCTTTTTATGAGTTTACAGTCACCCTGATACCAAACTACTCAAAGACTCAACAAAGAAAATCACAGACCAATTTCTTCCAGGAACATTGATGCAAAAATACGCAGTACAATAATCACAAACCTAATCCAAGAACACATCAAAAAGATTATCCAGCAAGATTAAGCATGCTTTATCCTAGAGATGCAAGAATGTCTCACAATATGAAAATCCATCAATGTAACCCACCATAAAAACAAACTGAAAGAACAAAAAACCACCTAATCATATCATTAGATGCTGAAAAACAACAACAACAACACCAAAAACACCTTTGACAAAAACCCAAAATCCATTCCTGATAATGTCATGAAGAAATTCAGGATTACAAGGGCCATATCTAAAGAAAATAAGAAGAAATATACAGCAAGATTTTAGCTAACATAAAATTAAATGAAAAGAAACTCAAAGAAATTCTACTGAAATCAGTCTGTCTACTCTCCCCATACCTACAATAGTGTACTTGAAGTTCTATTTAGAACGGTAGGCCAACTAAAGCAGATAAAGGGAATGCAAGTTGGAAATAAAGAAGTCAAAGTATCATTATTTGCATATGATATGACTGTATAAACAAGTAACCTGCACAATTCTACCAGGCAACTCATACATCTGCTAAATACCTTAAGTTGGGTAGTCAGATACAAGATTAAGTAAAAAATATTAGTAGCCCTTCAAACAAATGGTTGAGAAAAAAAAATCAGGGAAACAACACCATTCGTGATAGCTTCAAATAATGTAAATGTTTTACAGCAACTCTAACCAAATAATCAAAAAATCTGTCTGACAAGAACTTCAAGTCTTTGAAGAAAACAAATTGAAAATAAAAATAGAAAAAAAAATCTCTCACGTTTATAAGTAGAATTAGCATAGTAAAAATTGCCATCTTACCAAAAGCAATCTGTTCAATGCAATTCCCATCAAAATTACAACACAATTCTTTACAGACCTCAAAAGGACAGTACTCAACATCATATAGAAAAGCAAAACAAAACAAAAACTCAGGATAGCTTAAAAAAATATCCTGCAAAATAGAAGAATTTCCTGAGGCATTACCATCTCTCATCTCAGTTCTACCACAAAGCTACAGTAATAAAAACTAGACGGTATTGTCATAAAATCACGTTGATCAATGGAATAGAACTGAAGATGCAGACTTAAACCTACACACCCATAAACACATGATTTATGACAGAAAGCCAGAAATATACAACAGAAAAAAAGATAGCATTTTCACAAATTATAGTGGTCTCCCGGGATGTTGGCATGTAGAAGAATGCAAACAAATCCATATCTATCACCCTGAACAAAACACAAGTCCATGTGGATCAAAAATATCAACATAAAACAAAATAAACTGAAACTGATAGAAGAGAAAATGGGAATATCCTCAAATGAATTGGTACAGGAGACAACTTTCTCAACAGAACACCAGTAATGCAGGCACTAAGAGTGACAATAAAGTGAACCTCATGAGACTGAAAAGCTTCTGTAATGCTTGGTCTTTTTTAATTTTTATTTTTTATATTAATCACAGGTTATTTACTTTGTATCCCAGCCATAGCCCCCTCCCTCATTCCCATGCTCCCTCCCTCATCTGCTCCCTGACCCTTTCCAAGTCCACTGATCAGGGAGGTCCTCCTCCCCTTCCAGCTGACCCGTGCTTATCATGTAGCTTCAGGATTGGCTGCATTGTCCTCCTCTGTGGCCTAGCAAGGCTGTTCCCCTCTTGGGCGGGGGGAAAATGGAAGCTAAAGGAGCCAGTCCTTGACTTTATGTCAGAAATAGTTCCTGTTCCCCTTACTAGGGTAAACCCACTTGCTTACTGAGCTACCATGGGCTACATCCAAGCAGGGGTTCTAGGTTATATCCATACATGGTCCTCAGTTGGAGAAAGAGTCTCATAAAAGACCCTGTGTCCAGATATATTTGATCCTTGTGAGCTCCTGTCCTCTCCCAGTCATATTAACTGCCCCTTTTATTGTATAATTCACTACACTCTGCCAAAGGTTTGTTTGAGCCTCAGCATCTGCTTTGATACACTGCTAGGTAGAGTCTTTCAGAGGCCCTCCGAGGTAATTGCTTGGTCTTTTTATAGGACTGATAATAGCGGGATCAGGGGCTGTCCCTGACTTTGCATGTGTTTGGGAGCCTTTTTCTCTTATATAAAATAACAAGTGCTGGCATGGATATGGCAGCAAAAGAAACATGTAAAGTTATTGGTGAGGGTGCACATCAGTGCAGCCACTATGGCAGTTGGTGTGGTGCTTTCCTTGAAAACCTAAAAAATGTTCCAGATTTGTGAGCATGTTCTGAAAATTCTGTGTATCTTACTACACAGATACTTGCTCACCTGTGTTCAAAGCTGCTTCATTCAAAATAGTTATGAAAATGAGAACACCCTAAAAGTCTGTCAGTGGATGAATAGATAATGAAAATGTGATAACTCTTACAGCAAAATATATCCAATTATCAACAACAGTGAAATTATAAAATGTATAGATAATTGGGATGAACTGGAAACAATCATTATGAATGGGATGACTTGGATCCACAAAGGAATATGTGTCTCATTTTATTTTTGGATATCAGCTTTGAATCTTCACTATGCTTGTTTATTTAGAATATCCATAGAGATGAGAAAGTTAGTACTAGGACATGAAATAAAGTTTCTAAGAAAACTGATAGAATTCCACACTATGGGGAAATAAGCGGAATATAGAATATGAAGTGTTAATTGCAGTTGGGTATAGGAAGGCAGGGTAAAGTAGATAGTAAAAGGAGAAATAACTATCATTGAAGATTCAAACACTGTTGTATAGAAACTACTGTAGATGCTTCCTGAATTATATATAAATATTTTTGTGGTGTGTGTGTGTATGTATAAATAAAAAAATCTCGGGAGGATGGATGAGATATCTGTTTTGAAGCTTTTAGCTGCTAAAATCCCATAGACTCCCAAATATTATTTGATATTGCTGTTAATTTTTGCAACCCTTAAAATTTACATGTAAGACTGAATATACCAGTATTTAACTCATCAAACACAAAATAAATCAAGCTGGTAATCACCTGGAAGCTTCTTCTCTGCTGAATATCATTCACAGTGTTGGACGTTGCTATGCAAACAAAAACAGGAAAAAAATGTGTCACCAATCTTTCCTTAAGTGCTGTGAGCTCCTCAAGCTACAATGATGGCAATCCTGGAAAGACATTGACATCAACAAAACATGAATGACCAAGCATTTTTGAATTTCTGCTTGGATTTAGGCCTACTCCATACCATGAGATCCATATCTGGTAACAGTTATCAGGGTAAAAATCTTTTGCCTACATTTACCACGTAAGCTACTATTACTCTGGTAATTTGGAATAACATTAAATTGACTCCTGATGACCTGACATTATAGCATCCCTTCATCCTCATCAAACAAGCTTCTTTTTGCAGTAAACACTGACTGACACTAAGAGACATGGTTTGTCAAACTTCTGTAAATAAGAGATTACAGAAGGTCATTGAAGCAGTGTTTTCTCGACACTATAGGGAATTTTTCTTATATAACTCACAGGAGTTAGACAGCATGCACACAGTCTGTACAAATTCAAGGCATATAAAATTCCATTATAAAGAAGGAGGTTGAACAAAGTAACAGTTCTTTCGCAGGAGTGTTTGGCAATTGATAACTTTGGGAGAGGGAGTTTGAGGGTTTTTTGTTTGTTTTGTTGTGTTTTGTTTCTAGAGAATGATCCCATACCCAAGACTACATATCTAGTACAAAGTGGAGTCAATGTCTGTGTTTGTTTAATCTTCGTGAAGACAGAGATTTAGACCAGCTAGGAAATGGGGATATGTCTGTAGGAGTTGGGAGAGTTGAGTGAGTATAAGGGAAATACAGTCTATGTGTTAACTAAATAATTTATTTTAACAAGATCGATATCTGTAGAAACCAATATAAGCAAATCATACAAACAAAAAGAAAAAAAAAACTAAAGAACTTAGCAGTTCTGATAAAAATCTCCCAAATTGCCTTGGAGAATGTTATGCTTGACTAAATGATTCTATCAAATTATGTTGAGTAGCATGCATTGTAATAGTCCCTTCAACAGTTTGAGTTAAAAAGACTCTACCTAGCAGTGTATCAAAGCAAATATTAAGACACATAACCAAACCTTTGGCAGAGTGCAGGGAATCATATGAAAGAAGGGGGAGTTAGTAAGACCTGGAGAGGACAGGAGCTCCACAAGGACCAAATATATCAGGGCACAGGGGTCTTTTATGAGACTGTTTCTCCAACCAAGGACCATGTATGGATATAACCTAGAACCCCTGCTTGAATGTAGCAAATAGTAGCTCAGTATCCCAGTGGGTACCCTAGTAAGGGGAACAGGGACTATTTCTGACATGAACTCAATGGCTGGCTCTTCGACACCGCCCCTCCCCGAGGGAGGAGCAGCCTTGCTAGGTCACAGAAGAGGACATTGCAGCCATTCCTGAAGAGACCTGATAAGCTAGAGTTAGAAGGAGGGGGAGGAGGACCTCCCTTATCAGTGGACTTAG
>CM053753.1:81607633-81625044 GCA_028658305.1 Pachyuromys duprasi | reverse complement strand
GGCCTAAGGTTTCCTACAGAGACCAATACTCCAACCAAGGAACAAGTATGAAGAGTATCCAGAACTCAGATGTAGCCCATGGGCTGCTGAGTTTCCAAGTGTGTTCTCTAATTAAGGGAACAGAGGTTGTCTTTGCCATGAACTCAGTAGCTGGCTCTTTGATCACCTATTCTTGGAAGGTGCAGCCTTGCCAGGCCACAGAGGAAGAAGATGGCAGCCAACCCTGATGAGATCTGATAGGCCAGAGTCAGATGGAAGGGAAGGAGGTCCTCCCCTAACAGTGGACTAGGGTAAGGGCATGGGAGGAGAAGAGGAGTGTGGGTACAATTGGGAGGAGATGAGCGACGGGGCTACAGCCAGGATACAATGTGAATAAACTGAAATTAATATAAAAATTAAAAAAAATCCTCTTCCTCTATTACTTGATCAACTGATTTGGGGTAATAGTGAATACAGTAGTGTGATTTATTTTGCTATAGTTCTGTTACTTAAGCCTTTGATATAGTGAATGCTTTGATGGAAAGCAGCATCCTGTTGATCATCAGAAAAGTAAAATATTCTATTTTATCTACTCAACAAAGAGAAGGAAAGACAAAAATATTATATTCAAAGAAAGTTAATGCTTGCTCTTCAAAACATGAGAAAGGAAATATGGTTGTTTCCTCTCTTTCTTGAAAATAAAAGGATATTAACTGAAATCCCCCATTTTCTGCTATATATTCATTTAGGAATATATATCATATGCAGGACATGTTATAGATTTGATCATTAAAGAACAGAATTATCTTGGTGTATTCAATCCCCTCTTTGAAGCTCCATTTCCAGCTTGTGAATGAATCTGAAGAACAAACAGCAGAGGGGCAGCTAATATGGTAGACTGAACTTCACAGAGTGCACTATGCTTTTAAGAACATTTAGATAATTAATCAATCTCTGCCCATTCTTTGTCCATTAGTAAACATTATTCCTTAAACTTCTATACCAAATTATCCTCTAGGGTTTTAGTGGCACTGCTCCAAAGGTAATTAGCATCTGGATAATTCATTCATCAACCCTTCTGGTTGTTAGTGTGGATGAATTGAAACATATCTGAACCTGTAGCCAATTCTTTATCAAAGCAAAAGAAACATGCAGATAGCATGATGGAAGTTCTTTTCCTGATGTGGTTTCTCTTTATGATCATCTTTCAAGCCTCTGATGCCTATTATTGTGTGTCACCTTGCTTGGGTTAGAAGGTGGTAAGATATTTGATCAAGCATTTTTCTTGATGTATCAGTAAAGACTAGGTAGAATGACTTTCTGTACTTAATCTGTGTGGTTTGTGCACCATGAGAAGACAAACTAATAGCACAAAAAGACTTATCTTATGCTTCAAGGGGAACTTCCCTCCCTAAACTCTTAGGCTCAACCGGATTTTGCTGCCATTGAGTTCAAGCTAAGAACTCAGTTCTTCATAGATTCTGAGCCTGTCTGTTCTCAGCTAGGACAGACAGCTTTACAGTATTGGCTCCTGTGCACTTCCTGCTTAGTGACTGAAGATTTACAACTTCTAAGTCTCTGTGTCAATCCCTTTGGTGCTAAGACAGAACACCACAGAAGAGTCAGAGAAAAATGAAGCATGTACCTCACAGTTTTGAAAACTGGAATTTTAAGATTAGTGTTTTGTGTAATTGAGTTCTTGGTGACAGAGCTAGACTCCCTTCCAAACTAGATCCTTTTAAGTTTTTCCTTGTTGAAAACACAGAGGAGATGGAGGAAGAGCTGGAAAGTTAAGAAATGAAGGAGGAAGAAAATAAGGAAGTGGGGGGAATTTTTAGGTCTTTCTTTGAGGTCATTATTCCAATAATGAAGGTTTCTCCCTAATGATACAATTAAGTCAACGTAGCTCTCAAAGGTCACTTTTCATAATTTTCACACTGAGGTTAGTAGCAACATATGAATTATTTGGAAACAATTATAGCAAGCCCTATAATCATAGGAGTCAATTATTTTCCAACTTGCAATTTTGGATTCCCCAAATCAACATTTAAATGAATCTTTAAAATAGTTTTAATTTAAAAAGGTGTGTGTGTAATTGTGTATGTGAGAGAGAGAGAAAGAGAGAGAGGGAAAGAAAGAGAGAGTTTGAAGGTATTTCATAAGGGTGTATGTACCCCGCAAAGACTCAAATAAGTTATCAATGGGCTGGAGCTGGAACACAGGCTATTATGAGTTTCTTAATGTGGGTGTTGGAAAAATAAACTTGTATCTTCTGAAAGAGCAAGAATAAGTCTTAACCAAAAAATCTTTCTATACCCTTTATTGAAATTTTCTGAGACAATTGAGATGAACTGAAGGATAAAAAGAAAAATATCAGCATAAACATTTCTTATGAGAGTATAAAATATTTTTTATTAAATATCTTAGCTGTGATTTAGAAGTCCATTAAAAATAATCCAGAAATATTATGGAACAGATAACTGTTAGTAATGGCCACATTGGATAATTCAAGCAAAATAGTTGTTAGTGTTTTTACCATCACTACTATAAGTAAAATATCAAATTTCCTACCTTAAAAATAATTATTATTTGAAAAAGGGTGATTTTTTGCTCACAAATCCTAAAAGTTTTTGCTTTAGTTTTTTTAAATTTTTATTTTTATTAATTACAATTTATTCACTTTGAATCCCTCCTGTAGTTCCCTACCTCCTCCTATCCCAAACCCACCCTCCCTCCCTCTTCTCCATCCATGTCTCTCCCCCAGTCCTCCCTTTCCTTCCAATCCTGGACTATCAGGTCTCATCAGGAGTAGCGGCATTGTCTACCTCTGTGGCCTGGTAAGGCTGTTCCCCCCTCAGGGTGAGGTGATCAAAGAGCAGGCCAATCAGTTCATGTCAGAGGCAGTCCCTTTTCCCATTACTATGGAGCCCACTTGGACACTAAACTGCATGGATCACCTCTGTGCAGGGGTTCTAGGTCATCTATATGAATGGTCCTTGCTTGGGGTATCAGTCTCAGAAGATACCTGTGCCCAGAATTTTTGTTTCTATTGCTCTCCTTCTATTGCTCCTGTCCTCTCCAGGTCTTGTTTTTGCCCACTTCTTTCATAATGTTCCCTGAACTCTACCCAAAGATTGGCCCTAAGTCTCAGATTCTGCTTTGATACCCTCCAGGGGAGAGTCTTTCAGAGTCCCTGTGTAGCAGGCTCCTGTCCTGTTCCCTGTTTTCTCCTTCTTCTGATGTCAAACCTCTTTTTATTTATAATAAAAGTCCATACAGTAAGAACAGTTATAAAACAACCAGGAAAGCCATATGTAAAAGTTGCATTCAAAATGTCTAGCTTATTTGTTCTTGGCAACCTTGAAGAAAGTACAGTCTATCCTACCTAGGTGATTTTAAAGGTCTTAAGTTTGTTTGTTTTATTTTGTTTTTACATAAATCATTCTTTTTTAATTTATTTTTTACATGATAAAGGTATTTATTTTATATTTTTATATTAATCACAAGTTATGTACTTTGTAACCCAGCCATAGCCCCCTCCCTCATTCCCTCCCCCCATCCCTCCAGCATCTCCTCCCTGCCCCTTTCCTAGTCCACTGATAAGGAAGGACCTCCTCCCCTTCCATCTGACCCTAGCTTATCATGTCTCTTCAGGACTTGCTGCAATGTCCTCTTCTGGGGTTTGGCAAGGCTGCTCCTCCCTCAGCAGGGTGGGGAGGGTCAAAGACCCAGCCATTGAGTTCATGTCAGAAATAGTTCCTGTTCCCCTTACTAGGGTACCCAGTTGGATACTGAGCTACCATGGACTATATCCGAGCAGGGGTTCTAAGTTATATCCATACATGGTCCTTGGTTGGAGAAACAGTCTCATAAAAGACCCCTGTGCCCTGATCTATTTGGTCTTTGTGGAGCTCCTGTGTTCTCCAAGTCTTACTAACTCGCCTTTTTTTCATATGATTCCCTGCACTGTGCTGAGGGTTTGGTTGTGAGTCTTACTATCTGCTTTAATACACTGTTAGGTAGAGTCTTTCAGAGGCCCTCTGTGGTAGGCTCCTGTCCTGTTGCTTGTTTTCTCCTACATTCAATGTCTGTCTTATTTGTCTATCTAAGTGAGGATTGATCATCTTACCCCGGGTCCTCTTTCTTGTTTATCTTCTTTAGCTGTATAGATTTCAGTATGTTTATCCTATTTTATAGGTCTATATAAGTGAGTATATACCATGTGAGTCTTTCTGCTTTTGGGATACCTCACTCAGGATGATCATTTCCAGGTCCCACCATTTGTGTGCAAATTTCATGATTTCCTCGTTTTTAAATGTTGAGTAGTATTCCCTTGTGTAAAAGTACCATAATTTATGTATCCATTCCTCAAGTGAGGGACATCTGGGTTGTTTCCAGGTTCTGGCCATTACGAATAAAGCTGCTACAAACATAGTTGAGCAAATGTCCTTGTGTACTTGAGTATTTTGGGATACATGCCTAAGAGTGGTATAGCTGGGTCTTGAGGAATCACTATTCCTAATTGTCTAAGAAAGCGCCAAATTGATTTCCAGAGTGGTTGTACAAGTTTGCATTCCCACCAGCAATGGAGGAGGGTTCCTCTTTCTCCACAACCTCTCCAGCATGTGTTGTCACTTGAGTTTTTGGTCTTAGCCATTCTGACAGGTGTAAGGTGAAATCTCAGGGTCGTTTTGATTTGCATCTCCCTGATAGCTAAGGACATCGAACATTTCTTTAAGTGTTTTTCTGCCATTCTACAATCCTCTAAAGAGAGATATCTGTTTAGGTCTATATCCCATTTTTTAATTGGATTACTTGATATCTTGCTTTTTTACTTCTTGAGTTCTTTATATATACGGATGTTAGCCCTCTGTCAGATGTAGGGTTGGTGAAGATCCTTTCCCATTCTGTAGGCTGTCATTTTGTTCTGAAAACAATGTCTTTTGCTTTACAAAAGCTTTTCAGTTTCATCAGGTCCCATTTATTTATTGTTTATCTTAGAGCCAGTGCTGTTGGTGTTCTGTTCAGGAAGTAGTCTCCTGTGTCGATGAGTTCTAAGGTCTTCCCCACTTTTTCATTTTATCATCTTTTTCATTAACAACTTAAAAAAATCTTTTATATCTTAAAACATTTTCTTAAACTTAAGCCTAAGTGTGAAACTAAAACTATCCAGTCTTCAACCTCATCAGAAACTTGAGAAGGAATTAAATTATTATTTAAGTAGGAATACAAGAAAACAGCTTCCAAAACTAAGAGATGGCAGTGACAGTTGACTTTTATTGAGTGAATCCTTAGAATTTCAGCAGAATCTGTCTTAGACTTTTTGTTCCTTTGCATTTTTTAGGTTTTAGGACCAAGTAAACAAGCTTTTAACACTTCAGTCTTTTTTAATGATGGAGAAATCAATACTTATTCAAAATTCTCAGCCTTACAGAATGTTTATGGAATAAGTCATATCAATATACTTGCCATTTTTGTTGTCTTCCAATATTATAACAGAAGATCTTTAGGTACTATGGTGTCATCATTTCATTTTTCTTCCCTTCCCTTCCTTTTCTTCCATTTCCCCTCCATTTCTCCCCTTTCCTCTTCCTCAATCCTTCCCTCTTTCCCTTTTCATCTTCTCTTCCTTCCTTCCTTTTATTACAAATTGTAGTGGAAGGATTTAGTATGATGGTGTTTTTTATTTCAATTCCAAAGTTCTTTTATCAGTTTACTACTTACTAACAAAGATCCTTATTTAGAAATTACTCTTACTATTTCAGCACTGCTAATAATTTATTGAGAAATAAGAGTTTACATATATGTAGGCTTTAGTATTAATACATAGAAAGAGTCACCTAAGTAAGAAATAGCACACATCCAACTTTAAGGGTGGACTTCTCAAAACAGAAACAGCTTTTCTGTCACATAGTTTAATAAATGGGGTTTGTTTGATCCCTCCCATTTTGCTTCCGACATAATGTTGGAAGATCCTGCTGTTATGGTCACAGTGCACCATAGCTCCCCAAGCTTGGCTCAAAATGGAGGACTTCTTTTCACAGAGGAGCTTTCTCTTCCCTGCCTGACCTTATGTGGAGAGAATCTCTAGGCACAGATCCCTGACCATATTCAGAATACAATCCTGCACAAGAGATATGTGACTCGAAGCGTTGGTCCTGCTCCTTTACCAATGACCCCTGGCGAACGGATGATCACACATAATATCCAGGAGGCCATTCTTCCTTGACTATTCCCTATGTGGGGAATATTTCCAACAAATAACTACTAATAATAACTACTACTAATCATACATCCTATTAATTTTAAATTGTTTGGTAACATGAGCACTAACTTAAAAAATAATTGTTAAATCCAGTCCAGAATTCTTATATATGTTAATCTGAATATTTTCCCAATGCTGTTATACCAAGAAATATAGCACCATTTAACATAGTATACATATCATGTTATGTTTTTTTCTGATCCAAAGCAGCACATAAAATTAAGCAAAATGATTTTTCCAGTCGTCACAAATAGGATTCCATTCATTCTATATTAATTAATTTAATGTTGTCTCTTAAGCTTTGGTTATTTTATACTGTAAAAACTGGCATATATATATACACACCTATGTGTGTATACATATATATACATACACACATATGTATATCCTCAGATTCTGACATGTATAAAGTTTTAGTATGTTGACACTGTTTTTCCCAATTTGAGATTTTGGTTTCATTTTCTTCAGGAAAGCTGAAATAGACTGTAGTTCTTGAAATAACAAGAAAAGATGAATTGAGTTTATAAAGAACAGGGTTTTTTCACATGAAAAATGTGCAGTATCTTTAAATAAAATGTGTGTTCCCTTCTCAGATATGAAAGGGACAAAGGGAGTGTCGGCTTTAGGTATTAACTAAAAACAGATTTACGAGAATTCTTCACCGTATCTCCAGCACTGTTCTCTAGGTTTTGACAGTTCCTAAGTAGTAAAAGTCTGGGAGTGGATTTGGGTCCAACTTGTATGATTTTATCATTTAGAATCAAACTTTTGTTTTTAGAAATTTTACTTAAAAAAGCAAAAACATATCTAAAAGAAATTCTGGGTTTTGTTCATTACCCTGGAGTATTTTTGGTTTTAATTATTTTAATATTTTTACGCATTCATAATACCAACATAGCTACTTATAACATCCATCCTTTTCTGAACTCTGTATCAAAGTCATAGGGTTCTTTAAACATTATTTTCTGAGTCCTTTATTTCAGGTGACTAAAAGCTGGCAAAATACTTATTTTGAGTTAAAGGACCTATCAGTGCCTCACCTGCTACTAGGTATGAAAGACTTTTATTATTTTAAGATCCAAAAACTCTAGCTATGTTAAAAATGTTAAATGCATTCATATAAATACATACACATAAACTTACATAATATTTTAAATCTTATTATTTTTCCCTTCTGAGTTTTACATTATTATAATTATTTTGGAGACTGAAATCATAATGTGGCAAATTTAATATTCACACACCCTACAAATCATAAAAGCAACAAACAAGAACCATCTAATTTTACAGGTAGACCTTTCCTACAAGTTGACTGCTTTTATTAGGGTGTATTTTATCTTTAGGCACTGGCATCAAACTTGCTTTAAAATGGAGGTAAAGAGAACTTTTAGTGTGGGAAGTAAATACAGAAAGTGTAAGGGGAAAAAGTCATCTAGGGCAATTGTGAGAGTTCTAGTAAAAGAAATTTGCTTTCTTTGTAGTTTTCTCACTAACGATCCCTATCATACTTCAGTAAATTAGTATTTATTGTTAGTAAGTTCAATTCACCAACTAAAATGATCTACTATTTTTAGAAAACCAAATGATTTCCCAGGTCAGATAATCACATTTAAAGTAATATGTTATTATTCCAGAGATACAGAATTACATTTTATGACACTGTGGTGGATTAAATAGGAATGGGTTCAATAGGGTTATATATTTGGTGACTATGTAGTGGTTCTACTAGACAGGCCTAATCCATTTGGCCTTGTTGGAAGAAGAATGTCACTAGGTGTTGGCTTTATGGTTTCACAAGGCCTAAGCCAACCCCAGGCTCTCTCTTTCTCTCTCTTTCTCTCTCTCTATTTCTGTTTTACTTGGATCCATATGTAGAACTATCAGCTACCATGTTGCCTTGCATGCTGCCATGATATTTGAAATGAAGATAACAGACTAGACTTCTGAAAATGTAAGCAAGCTCCAAATAAATGTTCCTTAAAAAAATTGCCATGGTTATGGTGTCTCCTCATATAAACAGAACACTGGTGAAGACAGAAATTAGTACCAGAGACTAAGGTATTGCTATGATAGGCCTGGCAATGTTTTTGTTTGGAGCAATATAGAGTTTGGATCTTTGGGCTAGAAAAGTCATTGGGGGCCTCTGAAAGATTTGCAAAGCAGATGATGAGACTTATAGCCAAATTTTGGGTAGAGTGCAGGGAATCTTATGGAAGAAGGTGGAGATAGAAAGACCTAGAGGGGACAGGAGCTCCACAAGGAGAACAACAGAGCTGAAAAATCCTGGCTCATGTGGCCTATAGAGATTGATGAATCAACTAAGGACCGTGTATAGAGAGGACCTAGACCCCCTGTTCAGATGCAGCCCATAGGCAGTTCAGTCTCCATGTGGCCTCCTCAGTAAGGAGAATAGGGTCTGTCTCTGACAAGGATTCGGTACTTGGCTTTTTTATAACCTTTTTTGTTAAGGTGGCCTAACTAGGCCACAGAGGAAGACAATGTAGCCAGTCCTGATGAGACCTGATAAGGTAGGGTCAGATAGAAAGGAGGAGGAACTAATGGAATAGGGAAGGGATTTGGAGTGAGGGAGAGGGAAGAAGGGTGGTTCTGGGAAGAGATGAGGGGGGCAGCTACAGCTGAGTTACAAAATGAATAAATCATAATAAATAATAATAACGAAAAAATAAAAATTGATACTTTGAGTACTAAGAAAAAAAGTTGCTATTACAAACTGTTTAGGATAATTATATACAATTTATACAAGTTAATGGTTAATATAACTTAGACAAGTTAATGGTCAATTAATCAGACTAATGATCATGTCAGATACTATTCTATTTTATCACACAAATATAAATCCTAGGTTGAACAGATAGTAAATATCTAAAAATAATCAAAGTTTGCCTGTAAAATTTCTAAACAACCTTTTTAGAATCTCAAGATAAGACAAACTTTAATGCTTCATGACCTACTAAAGCTTTCGACAAACTCATAGAACTAACTTGAGCCTTTTGATATTTCAATTTAGAATTTCAGAAATAAACACTGAGGTTCATAGTACTCTTCTGTCATCCACCAGACTGTTCATACTTACTAAGAGGCAGCACTCTGATAACTATAGACACAACCATGATTTATACATGCCACTGTACATAGACATGGTTTGCTTGTGATTTGAATGCTTGAAAAATTTTATGCTTTGTCAGAAGATGTATAATGTCTGTAACTTTAAAAAAATTATTTTTCAATTATTTTTTTAACTTGAAAGATTGTGTCTTATTCATCTTTGTGTCTTTCATATAATTTTATATTCAGTGCTTTGCATATGAGAGAAACAGCATTGTTCCATATAGACTCATTTATTTTTACAAAAGAAAATGGCATTATCTTTGTCCCTCAAGAAAAAAGCCTACATTTTTTACTAACATCAATATTTAATTAAAGTTCAAATGCTTTATAAATGTCTACATAATTTTTATCCATTTCTCTCCTTGCAAACAGTTCTGATCACTAGTTCATCATAAGAATTCTGTTCCCATATAAATTCCATTATTATGTTGGATATCCTTCTAATTATAATTAAGAAACTAATAAAACAGTCTCTTTATAAACTGTAAGAAATTACTATTGTAATTGACACTATCAAAGGAAATTTCTCTTAGACTGACAGCTAGACCTCCATTGTGTTTTCAATCCAAGCTTACCAGTCTTTCTCTACTGTCATGGAAGGTTTTGATTTATGTCGCTCACTCTTAGGGTTCAGAGAATAAGTCGATGCTGGTTCTTTTTGTACTCTTTGGTACACATATAATTGTTTGTCTCCTACTGTCATTTCTTTTTTCACCTGACATTCCAAAGTAACAAAACTGTCCACAGACACAGACACACACACACACACACACACACACACACACACACACACACACACACACACATTGAAAAAGAGACAGAAACAAAAAGGTATTGATCAGGAAGAAATAAAAACCCATACAAGTATAAACATATCACTATAAGTATTTATTAATATAATTATTCATTTTGTGTACTCACACGTGTTAAAAGAGTTTGAACATCAAAGATAATTTTAGTGAAATTCATCATTTCAAAATGTGATTTCAAAGAAATATAGCATTTCTAAATATGGTTGAACATGTAGTTACTTAAAAAATATATGTATGTTTAAAACTGAGTGACTAATTCTTCCTCTGGGATTTTACTTTGTGATAGTGTTTTGAGTTATTAAGTATGTAGCAAGTTTACAGATACTTGATACATCTTATGAAAGATAGACTAACATCACTCAAACTCTGCTTTCTTCTTTTTTAAGATAGGAAGTAATAAGAGAGTTTATAAATCATCATTCCATGGATTGAAATAATTTAATCCATGTTTGTACTATGTAAGCACTTAATTTGTATAATTTGTTTGTTATCAGCATGAATTTGTGAGAAATGAAAATTTGGTAATAAAAATATTGATGTATTTTCTTTACAAAGTCTATTTTCAATTATTTTCTTCTTAAAATTTACAAAAACAAAAAAATACACTTGGAGAAAATAGATTATAGATAAATGCTAATCTGACTGTTTCAATTCCTCTGCAGAAATAGTTCATATGTCCATTCCACAGATAATGAACTCAGTAATATGACTTATTTAGTATAATGTGATTTACTACAATGTAGTCAGGAAACGTAAATGTAAACCATTTCTTTAATAGAGCCAATTTAATATGAATTAATCTTTATACTTATTGGAGGTAACTAGATTAGTTAATAACCAAAGGAACCATTACATTAATATGGAAATGCAGAACTAAAAACAGAAAGGTGTTGTCATTATTAGATACAGACAAAAGAAGGAGGGACCTTTGTAAATGCAGGGCTTAGGTTATACTCCTGCAGAAGTTGTTTATGGAACTTATAGGTGCTCTAAATGTGATGATCTCAATTGCAGACCTTGAGGAAGGAACATCCTGCTTGATAATGGTCATTCTGAAGTACAGACGAAGGACTCTGCCACAAGGTGGAAGCAGAATCCTGAAGAGGAGTTTTTGTCTAGTTGTTGGTGCTTCACCCTCTGAGGGGGCTCAGAAGGCTTGTTTAGGGCATTTCAGAAAGCTGCAGGCTGGACTCAACTTTCCAGAACAAGAAGCATTGTTGCAGTTTGGTGCATACAGCAGGGAAGCCTCTTCTTATTTCAAAATTTCAATAATTTTCCTTATTTTTTTTAGACTTTGAGAGTCCTCTTACTTCTACTGTCTTTCATAGGTTGGTCATTGTCTCCCAGTAGACTCAGTAAACAACAGTCTGTTTATCCGTACAGAAACCATCAGAAACAAATGTTGTTTCTCATTCAATGTAAAAGCTAGAAGTTTAGAGAGAAAAGTGTGGCTTCTGGGCATGACCTGACTGTTGCACTCTTGAATTCAAAGCACCGATGATGGCCATATACAGGCCCAATTAACATTCTGTCATGATAGAAGGAAAAACCTCATGAGCCTCAGCCATTATTGAAGAAACATACACAATTAATTGTTAATCGGCATTACAGAAGTCTCAAACATAAAGTACGTGTCCACCCATTATTAATTTGGTGCAGAGTAAGAGATTTTACAACTTTTAATAAATATCTTTTCACAACAGATTTCTCCTGACGGTCCTTGAATGCAAAAGCAAGAGTCTAATAATTAATGTTGTTTATGGTACTGATTCTGGAATCGGTATGTTACATAGAAGGAACTCATTAATAATAAGTGTATAAATAAATAGACACGTAGGAAGGTAGGTGGATAGGTAGAAATTAAAGTCCATGAGGATGGAGATTTTGGTTCCCTCAGTTATCAATGTATCTCCATCTTCTAAAATAGTGCTTGAAAAATAAGGATTCACTACTGAAAAGTCACTACATGAAACGTTGATTATAAAATTCAGCCTAGTTTCCAAATGCTAATGAAAATCTTCCAAAATTTCTACCTTAAAGTTTGCATAAGAATGTGCCATAAATCACATTATATTCTTGAAGTAAGAAACATTTATGTTCTCATTTGTCCTCTCATAACTGCCATGTGATTGTTAATTTTATACCTGCCTGAAATAAACTGACTTTAAATATGTGTGTTTTATTTTCTGATGTTTTTATTACCACATGTTAATTATATATAATAATGGGTTTCATCGGGACATTTTCATACAGACATGTAACATAGTTCAATCTCATTTATATACCATCTCTTTTTAGTCTTGACTCTCTTTCACTTTACTTCTCATCTCAACTACCACCCTCTACTTTCACAAATCTGTTTGTTTTATGACTTAATTAGGTTCATTATTGTTGTTTTCAGGATTATGGGTGATAGTTTGTTTATAAGAGGATATCACTTTAACAGCAATTTTACCACTAGGGGAAAATATCTCTCCCACCCCCATTAACAATTAATTGTGTATATTTCCTCAGGAAGGATTGAAGGCCAAGAGTTTTCCCCTTTTGCATGAGAGAATGTTAATGGTCTCTGTGTTGTGCCCATCATAGTTGTTGTGAATTCAAGAATGCAATAGCCATTACAAATAAAGCTGCTAAGAGCATGGTTAAACAAATATCCTTGCTGTATACTTGAGCATATTTTGAAAATATGCCTAGGGGAGGTATAGCTGGATCTTGAGGTAGCACTATTCTTAATTTTCTGAGAAAGCACCAGATTGATTTCCAAAGTGGTTGTACAGGTTGACATTCCCCCTAGAAACGGAGGAGGGTTCGCCTTTCTCCACATCCTCTCCAGCATGTGTTTTTGATCTTAGTCATTCTGATGGGTGTAAAGTGAAATCTCAGGGTCATTTTGATTTGCATTTCCCTGATGACTAAGGAATTTGAGCAGTTCTTTAAGTGTTTCTCTGCCATTTGATATTCCTTCATTGAGAATTCTCTATCTCTGTACCCATTTTTTAATTGGATTACTTGATTTGTTGGTGTTTAACTTCTTGAGTTCTTTACATATTCTGGATATTAGCCCTCTGTCAGATACAGAGTTGGTAAAGATCCTTTTCCAGTCTGTAGGCTATGGTTTGTTCTGATGACAATGTCCTTTGTGTTACAGAAAGTTTTTAGTTTCATGAGGTCCTATTTATTAATTGTTGATCTGAGAGCCTGTACTATTGATGTTCTGTTCATAAAGTTGTCTCCTGTGCCAATGAGTTCAAAGTTTTTCCCCACTTATTTTTTCTATCAGGTTTAGTGTGTCTGGTTTTATGTTGAGGTGTTTGATCTGCTTGTAGTTAGTTTTGTACAGGGCGATAAATATAGATCTATTTGCATTTTTCTGCATGTGGACATTCAGTTAGAACATCACCATTTGTTGAAGATGCTGTCTTTTTTGCCATTGTATGTTTTTGGCTTCTTTGTCAAAAATCGAGTATTCATACAACCAAGATGTCCTTCAGCTGAGGAATGGATACAGAAAGTATGGTACATTGGCATAATGGAATACTATTCAGCAATTAAAACAAGGAAGTCATGAAATTTGCACATAAATGGTGGGATATAGAAAATATCATCCTGAGTGAGTTAACCCCGATGCATAAAGACACACATGGTATATACTCACTTATAAGTGGATATTAGACACATAATATAGGATAAACATACTAAAATCCGAACACCAAAAGAAACTAACCAAGAAGGATTATCTTTGGGAAGTTGCTCAATCCTCATTCAGAAAGGCAAAAGGGATGGACATCAGAAGCTGGAGAAAACAGAACAGGACAGGAACCTGCCACAGAGGGCCTCTGAAAGACTCTGCCTAGCAGTGCATAGAACCAGATGCTAAGACTCATAGTCAAACTTTAGACATAGTGCTGGGAATCTTATGAAAGAAGTTGGGAGATAGAAAGACCTGGAAGGGACAGGAGCTCCTCAAGGAGACCAACAAATCTGGGCACAGGGGTCTTTGCAGAGATCAATACTCTGACCAGGGACCATTCATTCTAGGAGATAACCTAGAACCCTTGCTCAATTGTAGCCATTACTTTGTTGAGTGAAAATCCCAGTGGAAAGGGTGGGCTACCTGCCTATAAATTTCTTTACAGAAAAACACCTGTGGCCCCAAATCAGAACAGCAATTGCCACAGCTGTTGGTACTCATCAGAAATAAATGTTAAGGGTCTATTGCTAAAGACATCTTCTGTTTTGGATACCGGTTGCTGAGAAATTAGCAAGTGGTATTTACATGTCTCAGGAAACAAACAAAATGCTTACTATTCAGGAATCTCAGAAAGTCTGGTGATGCAAGAGAGTCCACTCCTGTTGTATTGGCACTGAACAATTGCTGGGGATAGTTTGCTCCTCAGTTTAGCTGTCTTGCTAGTTGGGTGGGAGCCACAGGTGTACAGACTTTCTGAGTAGTCCTCTCTACTGCGGTGGGCTTTGGGGGATACAACTGACTTTGAGTTTCCCATAGTAACCCAAATAAACTTGGTTCACCACAATTAAAAAATAAATAAAATAAAAGGCCTACTACAGTGACCCAAATACAAAACTTTTTTTAAAATTTTTTAATTTTTAATTTTTTATTAATTACACTTTATTCACTTTGTATCCTCTCTGTAGAGCCCTCCCTTCTCCCCTCCCAAGTCCTCCCTTCTTCCCGCTTCTCCATGCATGCCCCTCCTAAAGTCCACTGATATGGGAGGTCTTCTTTTCCTTCCTTCTGATCCTAATCTATCAGCTCTCATCAGGAGTGGTTGCATTGTCTTCCTCTGTGGTCTGGTAACGCTGCCCCCCCACCAGGGCGAGGTGATCAAAGAGCAGGCCAATTAGTTCATGTCAGAGGCAGTCCCTGTTCTCATTACTATGGAACCCACTTGGACACTGAACTGCCATGGGCTACCTCTGTGCAGGTGTTCTAGGTTATCTCCATGCATGGTTCTTGGTTGGAGTATGAGTCTCAGGAAAGACCCCTGTGCTCAGATTTTTTGGTTCTGTTGCTCTCCTTGTAGAGCTCCCGTCCTCTCCAGATCTTACTATTTCCCACTTAGAGACAAATATTTAAAAATACCAGTTTTAATATACAAGAGAAATAATATACATAACCTAGGGTAATATTTGGTACCTTCTTATATTTTTTCCATTTAATTTTATTTTATGTGCAAGTTTATGTGTGTTCTGCTTGATCTGTACATTACTGCAATACTTGCATGCTTGGTGCCTGGAGAGTCCATAAATGGGCATCAGATCTCCTGGAACTGGATGTATAGTTTGTTTATGAGCCACTGTGTAGATGTTGGGAATGAGCCCAGAACCTCTAGAAGAGCAATAAATTCCCTTAACTCATCAATCCAGAGCCACAGTTTTACTATTTTAATGTTAGGCTCATCACCACTGTAAAAAGTGTTAAAACTTCATATAAGAAAGACAATTAAGACAGGAGTTTACTAGGTACTCTTTCTATGAATTTACAGTAGAAGACTGATTTGATAGTGTGTGTGTGTGTTGTGATTTTTATTTTGGCAGTGCATAGGATTGAACCTATCTGCCTGTGGGTTCTACATGGGCATTCTATTATTCAATTTAACTCCCACCTTTCATACTTAATTCTTGCATCCTTTCTTTTGGTGTGCACAAAATATCTCAATATAAATTAAAAGCATTGGGCATGAGGAAAAAAAGACACTGACAACTCTTTGTTCTGAGGATACTGGAGTTGATATTTGTAAGGCATTAGAAGCCCTGATTTGGATGAAATGCGAGTTTCTATTAACCTGTCTATATTTCAAGCTTGTTTCCTTCTCTCTATTGTTACTTGGTTAATACAAAGGTATGCTCTTAGTGTACAGTGTGATGATTCCTTTTAATTAGAAGGAGTTGTTATTTTTTCCCACAGGCCTCTGTGATATCTATTATTATTGGCTTTTACCCCCTCAGAGCTAAGAAACTTAGCCCAATCATGTCTATTTTAGTCTTCATAATATGTCAATCAAACTAAAACTTAAACTCAGTTGCAAAATAAATAACGCTATGTATTGTAGAGTTGGATACAAGCAAGAAAACACTAATGCTCATGGAATGTGGCTGAAACTCCATTGAGCCTAATGTCTTCTCTCTCAAACAGTGTTTAAAGGGAGAGATGGAAAGTGATAAAATCAGTGTGATACCTGTTATTTTGGAGGGCTGAGTGAGAATGCTCTCATAGTCTCAGGTGTCTGACTGGTCCCCAGTTGGTGGTGAAGTTTGGGTAGGTTTGGAAGATGTGGCGTCTTGGGGGGAAATATCTCACTAGGCTCAGTAGCTGCGGCTGTTGCCAGTTCTTCCTCTTGGTTTCTTGTGTGTATTTTGAGATGTGTTCTCTCAGCTGCTCATACCACTGCATGTGCTGTATACAGCCAATATTCTTTGCTGTGATGGACTCATATGCCCCGGGAGGCATGAGTTCAAATGAACTTTCTTCTATAACTTGCTTTGGTGATGGTGTTTCATCACAGCAATAGAAAAATAATGAATATGGTAGCTAACTTTAACTTTTCCCATTAACCAAATAAGCACAGTGTGGTTGGTGCCACAGAGGTACATCATTTAAATTTGTAATGCAAATATCAAAAGTTTCCATTTCCCACTCTTAAAGCCCATGTGAATCCTTTCATGAAATATTTGTTGCTGATAGTCCTGGAAAGAATTTCACCTTAAATAAAGAATAAATTATGCAGGCCTTTTTTTTTTTACAAGAACGTTTTTTTAAAATTTACTCCCCCTCTAGTAGGAATCCTCTTTGTGTATTTTGTAGTGGGACCCTAATCATGAGATCACTTTATAAAAGTACTGCTTTTCCCTATAGGTTTGAGCTACTCATCCCATCACTGTTTATTAGGACAAGAAGACTCAGAGCATCATTTGCCAGAGCTTAAAAGGGCTGAATTCTTGTCTTATTAGGGAAAAAAAGCCATAGGATATGGACATAAACTGCATACATGCTATAAATACATTCTATTAAAAATTATATTTATCTTAGCCACAAATATACACAGAGCTAAGAATGAGGAAGTAGCAGCACATTACAAAATAATTGCACAATTCACGAGAGCAAATTGAGCAAAATATAAGGACAAAATGGTAATAGAAAGAGAATATGGGGTCCAATGAGATGGCTGGCTACGTGAAGATGAAGGTGATTACCACCAAAT
>CM053753.1:81567716-81607133 GCA_028658305.1 Pachyuromys duprasi | reverse complement strand
AGGGACAGGGGGGAGAGAGAGGCGGCTGGGAGATCATAGGGGAGGATTTACTCTTTCTTAACCCAGAAAGGAGAGATTCCATCACAGGCGTGGATCTTTTTATTGAGTACGTAAACCAATGTCTAAGACAGAGCTGATTTTCCCAACAGACTAAGGGACTAGGGAAGATGGGGTGGGGAAGGGGGATGAGTATGGCAAAGAAAATTCACTACTGCTGCCAGGAGCAGCTCCAGCATCAGGGTCAAGTAAGTAAGTGGGTGAATAAATAACTGAATGAATGGACAAGTAAATAAGCATCCTTTGCATCAGCCAGGGAATGAGCATTAGTTCCATGATGTCTGAATACTCCTGAACATCTTAGTCCCTATTAAAGAGGATTAAAAAAAAGAGAGAGGAGGAGAGAGCTAGAACACACTTGAACTGTCTCCTCTTGTTTATGGCTGCCTCACATTTATCAAACACTGGCTCCCACAGACACATCATACTTTGTTGATGTTGTCAGTTTTTCCTCAAACAAATTGCTCACGCCTGCCTTTTCTTCCTCTTGGCTGTAAACATTGCTTCGGGTTCTGATTTATGTTTCTTTCACCGCCGTACTGTTTGATTAGGTCTTGGTTAGACTGGGAAAAGGCAGGCTTTATTTTCTGAACACAGATTAAACACTTCACGGTCTTTCCATGCACAGGGAAGAAAGGATGTGTGTGGATCTAATGAACAGCTGATTTGGGCTAGGAAGAGTCTGCCCTGTCTGCTGGTAGTTATGACTAGGCAAATGCTACAGTCAGTAAGTCTGCAGCTTCTTATATTCTAGCTTCAGTAGCAGTGTGGTGGCATTTGTCATTTATTTCTAATCAATTTATGTATCCCTTAAAATATTATCTATATTTTTGCAGCATGTATCACACAAAAGACAATATTTTTTTCAACGTATCTTCAATGTGTTTCAGAGTTTTAACTCTCTGTGTTCTATACTGTTACTATATTTTTTATATTGTCTCAAGAAAAAGTGAAGTTTTTATTTCATAATATGAGGAAGACTAAGCCAATGGTTAGAATGAAATCATATTAAAATTAAGCCAGGGTAGTTGCAGGGAATGGCTTTTATAGGTCTTTTTGTATCGAACGGGTCCTTACAAAACAAATAGATAGAAAATAAATGTTCTAATCACTATTTGTTTCTATCCAAAATATAACTTGGGAAATACAAAAGTTAAAAGAGAGGGAGATTAAATTTAAGGTACCAACATTTTTTTATTCCATATCAAGAAAAGAAAACAATCAAGAGGAAGAAAAGCACAGTAAGTTGTAAAATGAGAAGTGCGCACACACACACACACACACACACACACAGAGAGAGAGAGAGAGAGAGAGAGAGAGAGAGAGAGAGAGAGAGAGAGAGAGAGAGAGAGAGAGAGAGAGACACACTCAGGAACAAACTAGTGTTTAATACCTGTATCTAAGACCTCTTTGGGCCATGAAATGGATGCTGTTCAGTCCATCTTTTATAAAACCACATAACTTCCCATCCCTGAGGGGGCACTGCTGAGATGCAGTGTCCTGTACACACAGAAAACAAGTAGAGAAAGGAAGAAATAGATAGAAAAAATGTAACAGGGAATGGACATTTGCATCTGACTTTCCTGAATATTCTCTCTCTCTTTTCAACTAGTCTTACAAAAAAAAATGTGCAACAATAAATACAAAGGCTTTGACAGCCTTTTGCTCTGAGGTAATCTAATTAATAAATTTGCTACAAGTACTAATAAATGCCTCCAGATTAACAGCCAGATTAATATACCTATTACTTGCCATGTTGTACAAGTTAGTGTCATGAACTTTGCCAGATAGTTTTGGAAAATGCACCATATGTTAAATTCGTTTACCATCACATGAATGCTTCCCAAATCTCTTACCTTTTTTACATGTATTCAATAACTTAAGTCCAGTCAAGCCTGTTTCTTGTGGTCAGAGACATTGGAATACAGTGCGTGTACTCCTCCCTTGGCTGAGAATAGACACTTTGGAAAGACATGTACAGATGGGAGCCATAGTCTGACTGAGTGAAGCACCTACACCCAGAGGTGCAGTAATTAAAAAAAAAAAATCCCTGCATAGGATTCTGGGTTTTGTCTCAAGTTGAGGAAGATTCTTTCAGTGCTGTTTTCCTGTTTCTGCAACTATTATAATGCTGGATGGTGTAATATGGTGTATCTAAGCAACAACCAAGATGACTGGTCCCCATGTTCTCCAGTGGAGATCTGAATCTTTAAAACTGCTTGTCCTGTGTTGAAACAGTGAGAGTGTATCATTTTTCTTAAGGATAAAAAAGTCACTTAAATCACTTAAAGAGTAAAATGTAAGTGAAAAAATTGTTCTATGACATCCTACGTATGAATTTTAAAGTGGCCTAGAATAAAACATTGCTTGACATTACTTTTCCCTTTGAAATAGGGGGCCAGTAGGACACATTCTGATTGAAAGCTGCTGAATCACCTATCCAAAGGTCCTGAGAATAAAGAAATAATGCAATAAAGATTTCAACCATAATGTTTATTTATTTAGCTTTTTTATATGTGTCCTCAAGTATTTATTGAGAAATTTCTTTTTTCAATTCATTTGCTTCATTAAACAACTTGGCAAAGTTGATGCTTCTGTACTGGTGACATGTACATTGAAGAAACAGGTGAAAGCAATCACAAACTCAAGTAGCAAATTTCCCAAGATAAAGTAGAAGACTTTTGCCAAATTCACGGCTATCTTTCTAACTTACTCTATTTATAGCTCTAGGAACCCAGTAGGAAAAAATAAATATGTTCTCCCCAAGGGCAAATCCAATGTACGCTCTGTGCAATTTCCAACCTTAGTTTAGTAAGTATACAATAAATCAAATGGCATTGAACAATGTGTGTTTTCCCATCAGCCGTGGTAGTTTTTGTGTCTTTGCCTCATAATATAGCAGCACTCATACTTTGTCACATAAATGAGAATGTTTTCATATTTTGCAAGCCTATATTTTTTTCTGAAATACTTGTATTTTAGAGAGAATTTGAATGTAAACAATTATTTGATAGATATAGGCATATGCACATTTATATGAAGTCAGTCTAACTAAGTATTCTCAACATCCTTCCACACATATTTATTTTTGTTTTCCATAATTAAAAATCTCAGATAATTTATGTCAGACTAGATCATAAACTCGTCCTATGGAAAAAGAAAAATGAAAGACATAATTTAAATTTACCGGCTTAACCTGATATACTTAAAGGAACCAGTTCATTGCCAACATTTTATTTGAAAACTTCAAGAATTTTGGAGTGTAGCTCTTAAAATACCTCCTCCCCACCCCCATAAAAAGGCATGGTCCTTAAATTACTCCTGTGAAAAGGTAGTGAAGATAAACCTGAGGCTGGAGGTTCTGAAGCCCCCTGGTGTGAAATGTTGCAAATGACATCTTAGGTTCTAGTGTTCAGCAGCTTCAGGCAAACACTGGAAAGCAGTCATGTGGCAGGAGAGAGAAATGGGAAATGATTTTTTTGTTGTTGTTTTTTCTAGTTTATGGTGGACATGAACAATGCTTTAACCCTTTAAAATCGGAAATAATTCAAAGAGTGTGCAATCACACCAAACCCATGTCAAAAAATTAATAAATAAAAAACAGGTTTTGCTCAATGAATCATAAATCACTCCTAGTAAGATTATGCACATTTTCATTAAGTCCTGGTGAACACTTGATTTTTCTTGTAAACTATTAGGCTTGTTGAGTCCCATGTCTCACATGTGCTAAACATGCTTACTGCCTGAGAAGAGCTCTAAGCCCTGGTCTTGCTGCAGTGTTTCCTGTACTATACAAAACCGATTTTTTTGTTTTTTCCCTGGCTATTTTTGTTTTATTTTTACTTTTAGAATAAACAGGCATTAATCTTTTAATCTTTGTTCAGATAAATTCGTGCCAAAAAGTGGCATATGTTTTTATGAGTTCTCATTACAGGGTGTTGGTTTTCTGTAGGAATAGTCATCAAATGAGTTCCTAAAAATAGTAAGATCTAAGCAAGTACTGTTATTTCCAGCACACCATGAAAGCCTATCAGATAACACTCAGGAACGCAATTCTTCTTGAATTCCATTTGCCACAGAACAATAACACTTGACATATTGTTCATATTGATTTTTATTCAAGAAGTGAGCCCACAAGCTCCTCTTAATGTGTTTAGTGGGTTTTCTTAAAGAGATAAAAAAATTACTTCCTCTCAGAAAAGGTGTTCTGTTTAAACATTATGCAAGTAAATATGCTTCTTAATTAGGCATGATTCAATAATGCCAGAATAAGTAAAGTAATTATTGAGAAGGGAAACATGCATCAGCTACTTAGTCATGTATATTCATGCATGTTCAAACTGAAAATATACCATTACCTTTAAAACGAAAAGTTAACCTTTTAGGTTTTTAATTATCTGTGATAATGATATGATTTATGAGGAAAAGATGATTTTGATTTTTCCTTAGTCTTTATTTTCTTTTTCTCTTTTAATGAACATGTTTTCGTCAACAATGAGAAAAGTGAATTTGTCCACTAAAAACAATCAAAATTTAAAATGTCAAAGTCTTAATAGGGTTGAGAATGTATTCTGTATCTTCTGTGCTTTTGAGAGTAAATCATCAAAACCTACTGCTGACTAGATGGAGGATGAAGTTATCAGGTTTTCATTAGATAGAACTGGTCATTCATTATTCATAGTATACTTTCCAGGTCTGAAGTAAATATTAAGACAGTCGTTATTCAACATTGGGATAACTCTTTCTGAGTGAGCAAATAGCTTCCACTCAATTATTTAAATTATTTGACACACACTTCAGTGTTTCAGAGGAAGACTATGTCTAGTCATAGCTGGAGATGCTTTGAAAAATAAAAATAAATGTTCTTTTGCTTCTAGGAACACAAAATCTTTAAGGGAAGTATGACCAAACAGTGCCAATAGTTTCATGTTATAGAGAGATAAAAGGCCTTTTAGAGGTCAAATTGAATCTCTAAAAAAGTTACATATGTTATGGTGATTAATCTATAGTACAGATATACTGCTTACCCTTGGGTGCAGAATAGGGAAATGCCATTCCTGACAAATCTGTGCTGTGGACTGCTGAGTACGTGGTGCTTTATTGATTCTGTGTAATTTATAAAGCCAATTAATTTTTTCTTGCAATGAAATATTTTTAGTTTCTGAGATAAAATTGTTTACATTTAAAAATGCAGGTGCCTTGATAGTGCTTATTTAAACTTCAAGGTCTGTATAATTGAGTGTGTGAAATATTGTTTCATGTTTTCATAATTTTGTCTTTTATTTTAGCTTGCCTGTAATTCCCCCTCTTGTAGGAAATTTCTATGATACCTCGACACTATATTCAGTTTTAGACATCAGATGTCTACTGTTTTTCAATCAGTACATATAAGTTTAGGTAGAAATTAATTAGAAATTAATTAATTAGGTAAAAATAAATTAGAATATATACATTAAATAAGTAAGTATAGATATTTAAAAGCAAATAAATATATGCACAAAATTTAACTGCCACTCCTTTGCTATTGCTTTCCAATTTATTTGTTGAAGTTTGAATGGTAACTTGGCTTGCTTTGTGCTCTCCAGGAATATAATAGCCCCTTTCCATTACTATTCTACCGACCTCGAATAATGCACATTAACAGAAATTAATAAAAGGTGATGACTAGTTAAGGAAGAGGGCTTCTGTAAAATGATAGTTTCTGATACAAGTAAGGGAATTTCTCAACCACCAAAGAGCAGACCTCATTGTTTTCCAGTTATTATTGTAGTTTTTTAGAGTTCCGTCTCTTTTGTCTAGTAATAAAAATGGCAAAAAAAAAAAAAAGGAGGAAAGGAATGTGAGTGAGCCAGCCAAAACCACAGCAATGCCTGGCAAAGCTGACTAAATTAGCATATGCTAGGCTGAGTATTTCCCTCTGTTATTACATAATCCCTTTCTAATAAGAAATCAGTTCTCATACTTAACCATTTTGGAAAGATGAGAATTCTGCCATTGTTATATTTTTGGCTTTGCTTGATTTATTTTTTTCCCACAAATTGTGTAAATCATCTATTGAAGGGCTTTTATATCAAGACCCCCCTTTTTTCATCCAGTCTCCTGTATACAAATGTTCCATTCTGTGTTCAACTTCAGAATTCAAGGAGCAACTTTTCTATAGCTTTCTCTGAGAGGATCTAATTAGCATTTGAGTCTCCCTTTACTCATGTGAAGCTTTCTTTAGAAAATACATTAGTTCTATGAGGTTTCCCTGAGGATTCATAATACTCTAGTTTGTTACATGTACTGTGATATTCACTGTGCCTTAATTATGCGCGTGGCCTCATTTCAAAGCCTTTTCAGGGATCATATGGGATAGAACAGGGGTCTAGCTGTAAGTTCACTGTCACTTATTAATGTGTAGGTGGTATTCAGAAGAGAATGTTTCTGGAGGCAATTATATATCTATGGCACCAATATAGCAAGCAGTTTCTCACATTCTGCATTTGCTAGTGCCTCTGCCAAGGCAGAATTAAATTCACCATTGTGAGACATAATATAGTATCTGTTATTTCTAAATAGTTTTTTTTTTGCTCTAAGAGTGAAATAAAATAATAAGTAGAAATGTGCATCATTTTCTCACAATAAATGACTGTTCATTTTATTCTTCCTACTGACAAGAAGAATCAAAAATTGTTCCTATGTCAATAATCTGTTTCTTAACTAGCCCATTAACACGTTTTGCTGTTATGGGGTCCTGATGTTTTGCTGGTTATTGTGTGAGGCTATAGATTTTTAGATAGCATTAATTACCTGCAATATTTATGGACTGTCAAATGTCAGTGCAACACAAAAATTGAGACATGATATTTTCTGGTTTTTATTTGCATGCAAGTAGAACACTGGGCATTTAATGAGAGAAGAGAGGGTTTTATTTATTTTTTTTAATCTTTTTAAAGATACCTTATCTATGATACCTAAAGATACCTATCTGTGGATGGAACACTAGAATTAGCTTGCTTAGTGCATATTATCATTCGCAAACACAGATAGCTTGCATTACCTGATAATCAAAGTGCTTTAATATTAATTCTGTTTTTTTGTGTACATACATTCCCATGCTTTACATATGCCATAAGAAATATTGGTTTAAGCTGTAAATATGATTTTTTTTTAAATTTATGCTTAGACAGTGAGAACCCTTTATAAACTGATTTATTAACTATTTAGGTAAAAAAATCTTGTTTTATACTTTCATATTTGAAAGCCACTTGCTGTTTAAAAAACTACTGGCAGCGTCGAGTACCTGTAGGGCTTGTCTGACATGTTTGTTTTAAAAGAAAAAAAGAATGCCATTTGCCTGTTATTGATTATTATGAGCATTTATGTCTTTCTAGTTCTTGAAAGAACTAAGCCTTTTATTTTGTCCAGTGTATGATATATATAACCCTTTCACATGTTTGTTTTAGAGCATTTTGAAGGTTATATACTTAAGTCTCCTCCAGGATCCATAAGCCGCCATAGTGCAAGGTAGAAACCGTAATCTTCCTTTTCATCCAAGTTTGTCTTAGTTTGTATGAATCTTTGTAAAAAATAATTTCATTCCATTGATTGATTAGCTGTCTTCCAATAATTGGAATTATGACACAATTCTTTAATAAGTTCCAGATATTTGTGTATTTACATCTGCCAACATGTCAACATAGTCTTGTAAATAGAATAAATATTTTCTGTGACTTTTTATTTGTATAGAATATACAAAACAATCAAAAAGAGCTACTAAGAACAGTAAAGCATTCTAAGCAGTGATGTATTTGACAGGACTGTAGATTCACATTGCTTTCAGGCCTGGCAGTCAGTTCATATTTGTACTGGGAACATTCCTCTCAAGCTCTGTGTCTTTCTGACTGGTTTGTGGTAAACACATTAAATTTTTTTTTCTATAGATTTTTATTTCCAGTTGCCAAAGCATTCCTGATGATGTGTTTGTTTAAATACAAGTACCTCTCCTTGTCGGTCTCCTTCTAATAGCTTTCATTTCCAGATAAACGTATCAACAGGGAGGAATTAAAAACTGACCTTGATCCAAGAGATTATGAATACACTGACCTGCTTTTGTTATTGCCAAGCTACCAAGTAGGGATAGTCTGATTAGTCCCTAAAGAAGGGGAGCTTTAGCATGCACTGGCAGCCAGCAAAGCTGCTCTTCAGAATTGTGCAAACATTGTTGTTGTTTTTAAATGCTTAGTCATGCTTCTTCAGGTGGACATCTGTTAGTTATGATGCATCTGTTTCTCTTTTAACATTTGAACCCCAGGGGAAGGTAGAATGGGGATATTAACTGCTTTTGAAAGAGAATTTTAAATAGAGACAGGAGACCCCTCAAGCCAGAGAGAAAAGGTTCTAAGCTTTCTAGTGACACCATTTCAATGTGAAGTGTTTTAAGAGTGTTTCCTAAAAGTCCCAGTGAAATGCAGCTTTTCTTAAAAGACAGTTTCTTGTTTCTTTGCATCTGTTTCATTACTCAGTGTTTGAAAATAAGTTATTAACTAAGCTAACTTAGTGTTTAACCACTTGACCAGACTCCTAGAGAAAGACATATTGTAAATAAATGCTCTAAGCCAACTCACATTGCTGGCATTACTAAGAATTTTTGTCACTTTGTGAGACTGATATTAATAATTGTATTCTCCCAATGATTTTTCTATTCCTACAGCCTTACTTTTATTGAAATAAACCACAAAACAAGAAGCCTCCATTTCTTATATGGCAGGGCTATTTGATGAATGCTGATTTACTTCCCAGACATGAAGGAATAAAAGAAAACGTGGTTTGGAAAACAATTTTTGGTTGGCTACTTTACTCATTTACAAAAAATGTTTTACATATTTCTACGTTGCATTTATTATATAAATAACATTCAAATAAATGTATGGTAAGATATGACATTTTATTTTAAATGTAACCACATAGTATCTGAAACATCACCTTTCTTAGATCTTTTTATCATAATACTCAGAAACTCAGGTTAATGTAAAAGACATTTTTTATGATATTCAAGTTTTTAAATATATTTTAATATTAATTACAGGTTATTAACTTTGTATCCCAGCTGTAGCCTCCTTCCTCATTCCCTCCCGATCCTACCCTCCCTCCTTCATCTTCTCCCTGACCTTCTCTAAGTCCACTGATAGGGGAGGTCCTCCTCCCCTTCCATTTGACCCTAGCTTATCAGGTCTCACCAGGACTGGCTGCAATGTCCTCCTCTGTGGCCTAGCAAGGCTACTCCTCCCTCTGGGGGGTGGAGAGGTCAAAGAGCCAGCCACTGAGTTCATGTCAGAGACAGTCCCTGTTTCCCTTACTAGGGTACCCACTTGGATACTGAGCTGCCATGGGCTACGTCTGAGCAAGGGTTCTAGCTTATATCCATGCATGGTGCTTGGTTGGAGAATCAGGGAAGACGATATTTTTACTTGATACTGTAATGCTATAATTTTAGGACAATACTGTGCAAAGTCAATAAGTCAAGGCAATACTAATGATATTCATCAAGATGATATTGCAGTAGATTTGTGGTCCTTAAGGAGAGATGTTGATTAAATAAAACCCATACCAGATCATTTCCTGTATGCTTGTTTATTTATTTTTTATTTTACTATAGATATGCTACAGATTAGGTAACATTAATGATGCTATAAAACTCCTATTATTCATTTTATTCATTTATCACATAATAGTTAAGATGGAGGCATTAATGCATAAGAAGTTTATAGTTCTTGGAGGTCTTATAGAGGTCACAAGTGAGTTTATTTTAAATTTTGTTTCATTGTACCCAAATATTCAGTTATCTTTAGATAGAGTGTTAATAATCCAGAACACTTTATCTTGAAAGATATGCTAGCATGAATGAATGTACCTGCAGTGATAAATATATTTAATGCATGTGGGCACACCAAAGAAACGAAACTCTTCTGGCCTAATAATGACCTCACTATCTCATGGCTTTTCCTCAACTGGTGGTCCTGTGACACTGTGACTGCTGTCACTCTTGAGAAGAGTCACCCTTGAAGTAAGTATATGCTGCAGCTATTGCTGAGCGGCAGCTTCCATGAATTGGTAGTGTAGGTTGCCTGGTATGTGTCCTCAGTTTTGCAGTGAGAACTGTTTGTTTTGTGGAAGAAAGGTATTCTTATACTGAAGAAGGCTTAGAATTCTGTGAGTTTCCTGAAACAAAACATATTATGGTGTTTTTGTAGGATTTGTCTCTCATTCCACGTTCTTAGAGGCCTTCACTCAGTTAACTTTCTTGCAGCTTAGTGTTTGTCTATGTAGATTTAGAGGTTGAAATGACTATTCTTTGATGCATGATTGGAATGTAGACGTGGGGTGGATCCACTTAAAGCCACTCTGCAATACAGTCAGCATGATATTTATTTGCAAAAAGAAAACAGAAGAAGAAGAAAAAGAAGAAAAAGATGAAGGTGTCAACATAAGTTTCAGACTTTTTCATCCTCTATTTGTACATTTTCAGTTAATTTTGTAGCCAGCCAGTGTGCTTAAATTAAACGCACTTCTTATTAAGTTTTATATGCATTTCATTACGATAGTTAAGAATTTTAGTGGTAGAAGGACAGCTCCGCTGAATACCTGAGTAAATGATCCTCTTGCAGAGGACCTACACCTGGTTCCCAGCACCCCCTTAGAGTCTCACAAACTTCTGCAACTCCAGGTCCTGTGGACCCCACATTCTTTTGTGTTTTCTTTGGACATCAGGCATGCACATTGTGGATATGCATTCATGCAAACAAATACCTGTGCACATTTTTTTAAAAAGTTGACTTCCTATTAATCATTTTTATTATTAGAATTGAACTGACTTCCAATTTGTAATTTTGAGATTATTATCATTTTTCATTGAGTCAATGGTTATGTAGTATAAAAATTACCAAAATTTTACTAACCTTTGCTTTTCTTAAGCATAATTTATCCATCGACTGTTTAAATCCTGGGCATATGATTGAACAAGGTTGAAACAGTCTCTGTCCTTATGGAGCCTCTTGTCTATGGAAAAACACATAATAAAATACCAAGGGATGTAATACGTTCTTTATTTGAAATTAAAAATAAAAATTCTCTTCCTTTTGCAGTATCTTTTCAATAGTAACTGAATGTGGACGTATCAACCAAGTGGCAAAATCACCGATTTAACAACAATGGTATAAAATTCACTGGGCTTTTAACATTTCTTTTTCTAAGGCTGGATTAAAGGGCTCTCATGTCTTCCAGCCCTTTATCCTGAAAACATTCTCACTATGACGCCAGATTCTTTCTTTCCTTTTTTTTTATTATTATTATTAACACAACTTGAAAGAAGCTGACAAGTGAACAAGAAATATTCAAGTACACTCCATTCTAACTGATTTGTTCAAGAGGAAGATTCATTTAATTTCATAAAGGCACAGCATGCCAGAACAGAAGCTGACCAGGTCAAAGGAGGGAGTATGGGTGGGGGGATGTCTGCGAGGAGCATCTCTGTAACAAGGAACGATATTTAGTTTCCAGAGCCAGAGTTCTGCTTGAGCAATTCTGATGTTACCAGCCAATGTCCTTTAAAGAGCTGCTGTGCCTCAGGGAAAACATTTTTAAAGTGGCCTCTCTAGAAACAGTGCCCTTTGTGCTGTGTCATACTACATGTGTGTGTGTTTGAGGGGGGTCTGTATGCTGTCAGCTCTTGCTTACATTTATGAAGTTTTGTGTGTGATTACAACCTGCACTTTTTTACTCTGATGATGAAATGTCATTCTTGAAACCTACTTTCCTGCACAGTCTGCTCTGAATTTAACTGAAATCTGAGCCTCTTAGAGAACAAAACTAGGCAAGATTCGGACATGCCATTTAATAACTTCAAAAATAAATTTTCATAATAAATTAAAATATAGAGAAGAAATTTATAACCACAAGCGAGAACTATAAATATTCTTGATATATTATTACTTCTTTCAACATTGAACTTCAATAACTTGAAAAGAGGAATGACATCATAGTTCTAACAGAGTATATGTTGTTTCTCAGCATTATTTTTTTACTGACTAGTGCTAAACTCGGTACAGACAATATATATGTAACAGATAAAGCCACAGTGTTCTATTTTTCTTGCTATATACTTGGGAAGTTGTAATGGTAGTGGCCTAGCGTATATTTAGGGACTTATTTATTTGGATTACATACAACAGTGTATAATGCACAGTTAGAAAAACTTTACCTTACCCATTATCTTTAATTTTACTCTCTTTTTTATTTCATAAGAAACTTTTAAATTAAAGCAATTTAAGTAAACGCTGTGTTGAGGGTGATAATTTTCTGGAGTGTAGTTATATACCAAATGATTTATTTTGAACTTGTGTTCCGTTTTACAAAGTGAGAGAAACATACTTGGAGACTTTTATAGAGGGAACGAGGTGGTGTTCTTCCGTCATCTTGTCTCCTGGTTGCCTTGGGCCTGTTCTAGTTTTGTTAAACACATTCATAGAGTCTTAAGAAAGACACAGCTTTGGTCTCCGATTGACATTATTCTCTACTAATTGACCAAGTGCGCGTACTGCTTTTATATCTTTGTTTTCAGAAGTATCTTGCAGCAAGAAACCATTCTTCGTAAGCAGAAAGATATACCACACTTAAGTACCGTTTCATGCCTTTAGTATTTAAGATATATTAAAATTTGAAGTCATCCACGTTTTATGTTTCTCTGTTGTTTTATTTTTTTTTCCACCTTGTGCGTGGCCTTTTATTTGTCAAAACCCTTAGAATTATTGGAACTGGAATTTCAAGTGCATTTAACCATTTTGTGTGGGTTTAGAAATTATTAAATTTAAAATGCTGACAGTATATAATGAATAGTGTGTGTGGTATTTATGGGTATGTGTGTGGTGTGTAGGTGTGAATATGTGTGTGTATACACATACCACTAGAGTCTCTTTGTATATTTTCTTGTTATGAATTACTCCTTCTTTCAAAAAGTATGGTATTTCAAGAGTGCAGATAAAACTTAGTGTGTATTATAGCTTTTCTGTTGAAAAATATCCTGTATTTAATAAAAAAATATAAATTAAGAACAGCTTACAAAATGTCAGTGATTTGGCAATTTTATTTTTGAAGCATTTATCATCAAGTGTTCAACTATGAGACTGGTTGTGAGGTGATGATGTTCTCTGAAGTCCTCCTGTGTGCTTCTGTGTTGAATCATTTCAACAGAGCAGGAACACATTATCTTCTCTTTTGATAGAATAGTTCTTATTGTCTTTCAGAAACCAAAACCATTAAGAATTACCTTAACAAATAGTGAATGTTATGTAGAACACTCTTTGTATTTCATGCTCCCTTTTAAATCATTTGTCAGTGGAGGACAGACTTTCTCTGTAGAATTTCAAAATGGCTTACTGTGCTTCCATTGTATGACATAAAAAGATAATTTGTGAGATGATCATATTCTTAGTACAAGAGAAAGAAATCTCTACAAGACCGCTGGGCCTACATTTTTGATATTTCTAAATGAAATAAAATCACAATATTAAAGAGTCTGAATTAGGAAAACTTTAGAAATTAGATTATTTATTCATAGAAGTTGCATCTTTTTCTGTAGTTTGAAGATGGGAATAGAAAGGGACAGATGTTGCCAAAAACAGCAGTAAGTAAATATATTTTTTTTAGTTTATAAAGTCATAATTATGTTTGACATAATAATATTTTTATTAAAATAATTATTAGTTTTAAAATATAACAATTATGAGATAAAGAAAGTATTATGAAATGGAATCTTGAAATATCTGTATTGGTTTTTCAACTGAAAATATTTATGAAATTGAGAAAGCAAAGAAAGATATGTGGGAGGGTTTGAAAAGAGGGAGAAAAAGGGAAGAATTGAAATTTTTATATTATAATCCCTCAAGTAAAATAAACAATTTAAAAAGCAAAAGTAAAAATTATACCTGATATCAGAAATTTGACTCATATTTTGGAAGATGACTTTCAGATTAAAAAATTCAGTATTAATATATCAGATACTGGATTTATCTTGTGGAAGACTTCATAAGACCAATGTAAGGACCAGTGCGTTATTTTAAAATCTATAAAACTGGCTGAAGTTTTTCCAAATAAATGTATTGAAAATTACATTTTATTCTAAGATGAAGACTTTTTTTTATTCATTTGGTTTCTTAAGCATTGTAAGGCTTATGAATTATCTGATGATTAATTATACTTTGGAGGTAAAATTAGGTGAGGTAAAACTAATATGTTTTTTTTCTTGGACGCAAGCTATAGCATATCATGGCAAAACTCAGGAGATGTAAAAGCATTCAGAGAGTACTTGGTAGGAGAAAGGGGATCAATAAGAGTGGGATGGAGATAAGTGATGATCGTGATGTGGTAGGGAATATAATGAACATACATACTATACACGGAAACTCCAAAATTAAATTCATTTTATCTAATTAATATATGCTGATATAGATTTTAAATGCTTGATGCAATTTTTATCATTTCTTGTGGTCACCCCTCCCCCCCCTTTGGAGACCTTTTATTAGAAGGAGAAGAGACATGCGGCATAATTATTTTCCGTGATAGTTAATCTTTGACAATACGGCATAACCATTGAGTGCACATGATCAATGGCAGAAAGCAGATGGCCATGGCATGTCATTTTAGTTTTCCCAAGTTTCTGCAGAAACTTCTGCAAAGGCTTCTTTTCATCTTTCTTTGTTTCATCGATGATAAAAGATTTATGTCTCATGGATCTAAAGATGTTTTCACTTTAAAAGGTAGACAAAAACAACAAAAGCCAAACTAACAATAAGTAGACATTTTCTAAAATTCTTTGAGATCAGAAACAGCAAAGCTGGTGATTCAGCTAGAGAAAAGACTGATGATAATTAAGGGAGTAAAAGCAAGTGTATCATAGGGTAGACATAGCTATTTTGTATCTTTTATGTATTACTATGGTACAAGATTCTGATAATATTTGATACATAATTATATCCCAAATTCACAGATGAATGTCTAATGGACTTAATGTCCACTGACATTGTAACATCAGAATTAGTGTTAATGGTGAAAATTGTTGAATTAGAACTCAGTACAAATTTGGGATCCTCATTCATTTTCAATGACTGGTACCTAATGGTAACAGAAGATCATGGCTAACAAAGAGCTTTATGAACATCAACAGAAGTGACCCTAACCAAGCACCACTGAAATGAAGCCATATTTAACTATCACAGACAGTATTTCGTCGCAGACTTTACATACACCCACATGCAGTGAACATCAGTGTGGACACTTTTAAAAATATTTTTATTAATTGCTTTTGACTGGGTAAGGACCTAACTGGTCACCAAATGAAAATACTTGGTAAACAGTTCCTAATATATATTTTTCCAAGTGAATCTCTAAAGAGACTCTTTTTCTGACTGCACTTTACAAATGGCCACTTTCTCAAAATAGCTAAACATGTTAAGATGTGTAACTAGAAATACCCGTCTAAATAGAACTGCTCTTAAAGTCAGGGAAATAGTTTCATTTTACTGATTTGTTTCCACAAAATAAAGACAACCAAACAAAACAAAATTTACAAAAACAGGCTCCTCATTTACTTCCTAATGTTGTCACTTGCCAGGCATTTCAAAGGGAACACTGCCTGATAGCAATTAAGAAATCCTATGACATTTGGGGGAAGCAGCCTTCCATATCGAAAGGATAAGTAAAAGATTGTTGAAAAACAAACCACTTGAAAAAGAAAGACAGGAGGGGAGGGAGGAAGGAGACACGGAGACAGAGAGGCAGGGAAAGAGGGAGAGGAGGGAGGAAAGTGTTCCTTTTTTCGTTTAAATTCATTTAGATTGTGAGGTGTGTAACAAACATGAAGAAATGAGAGCTGCTACTACAGAGACTCCTCAATGATTAGGAGGATTGGCTATCTTTCCAGGGGACCAAGAGTTGATTCCTAGTGCCCGCATGCTGGCTAACAAACATCTGTAACTCTATCTCCGAGGGATCTAATACCCTATTCTAGCTACTGCATGCACATGGTACTCAGACATACATATAGGCAAAACACATATAGGCAAAACATCCATGCACATAATACTGTAAAAAAAAGACATTAATAGGCTATCGTTGGGGATCTAAACATTAAGAAATATGCTACTTTAAAATAGCCTTCTTCTTGTTGTTACTTTGTAATCATTATTAGAAACTACAGAGATACTTTTTTTCTAATTTTGTAAATTTCAGCTGTTTTCTAGATTTGTTATTAAGCACTGTACTTTCAGAGAGCTCTACATTTTCTATGGAATTTAAGAACATTTTCTGCAACATGTTTTTCTGAAAGCTTGGTGGCTGGGTTGAATTTTTTTTCTTTTTAAAGAAAAAGTATGTTTTGTGAAACTGCATATAGTGAGTAGAAATAAAATTAAAAGTATTCCAGAGCCTCTAATCAGCATTACCTGTTACTGATTACATTTTTAGTATCACTGTAATGCCTCATATTTCATCAGGAGGATTTGTTCTTTTAGAATACTTGCTATGGTGCTCATTGTGTATGAATTAAAGTAAAAATATCACCTTTGCTCATCATTTTAAAAAAGGAAAAGCTAGAGCTAAGGAGTGTATTTACTGAAAAATCAGAACACTTATTTTCTTTTATTTAGCTGTTTAGCATATGTGTGTGTGCTTACACATGCATGCTTTATAAAAGAAATGAGACTGAAATAATGGAATTGTGACTGAATTAAGTGGGAAAAAAGTTAAACCAAAGCTTATAATAGGTTACGTGGGAAAGTCTATAAAAGAAATATGTTTGGTACAATTGGATGAAAGTTTAAAATGAACTCTCTAACACTTTGAATTTAGACATGATCTCATTTCAACTCTATTTAAATCTTATTTTAGAGGCTTCACAGTGTAAATGGAAAATACATGTACAAAGCATCAAGAAAGAATATACCGATTATGACTTTGCCAGTGGCAGTCTCCATCACGGGCTTGCTCTCTAGGGGTCAGGTGCTTCAAGGGTCTTAGGTTTGGATCTTTTCCAAACATCCTTTTCAGCTTGAAGACTGACTCTATTTGAGCAACTAAATCAAAATAAGTGGAAGGGCTTGGTGAAGGTTAGGGTATGATTACGACTTTGCCATTAAGTGAAAAGTTTTAATTCAACAAAGGTATTATGAAAGTTCTAACATACACACACACACACACATATATATATATAACTTATAATATTCTGAGGATAAAATATTATTAAGTATTTAAAAATGATTTGTACATATAGGAAATGAATATTTAACACCTGAATTTGTATATTACCATATAAATAAAATATTTCATGCAATTACTTGTTTATAGCATTGTGTAAAGGTACATACTGGTTTTTTGTATTTCTGAACTTTTATCCTGTTCTCTATAAAAAGAGTTATGGTATAGGCATACATTTTGAAGGAATTCTCATCTGAAAATAGTTTTAATTCAACAAAGGTGTTATGAAACTTATAACATATATACATACATGTGTATATAAATAAAAGATTCTGAGGATAAATATTATTAAGTGTTTTAAAATGTTTTGTGCATATATGAAATTATTGGGACATAAGTTTAAATCTTGGAAAGGGAAACTTTTTAATGCAAGAACAACATTCCAGTATGAAAAGATTATTTTACACCATGCTCCATAAATGAATTTTAATTTATTAAGACTGGAAACAAAGACAATATTCTTAATTTATTCCAACAGCCCTTTATGTTTTTCTTAAAAAATAATTTTCAGACTAGATTATTACATTTTAAAGTGGAATGTGGTGAGGTGCTTCTTGGTGTCTAAGAGAGATGGATGATTTACACTCTTTGATGATTTAAAGGTGGATCCTTTTCGAGATAAAATAAGGGAGCTCAATGGCTTCAAATCATGATGTAGCTCCTTATGAAATTGTACAGTTTGTAAGAAATCCAGAATTTCACTTTATCCGAGGACATTTTTTTCTTAAACAAGTCAGATGCTTATTATGTCCATTCTGAGTGTATCATTAAATAAAGGTTCTATTGATTAATTTAAAGAAGATTTCATAATAGCCCTAATCATAATTGTACAAAAAAGTACAACTGGATTCATTATGGAGCAAGGCAAATGCAGAGTGCCTTGGGTGATGGAGGTCAGTCCTCAGCAGAATTCACCAACAACCCCAGATGCCAGGCTCAGCTGGCACCACCCTGGCTTTCCACTCTGCTGGAAAGTCAGCCGCAGCTGCAGGGAAGGCTCTTTCACTCCCTCCCCCATTTTCCCTGCTCATTTCTGTTGAGCCTGTGGATTTTTCCATTGCTACAAAGAAGACAGAATTGGGAAATGCAGTTCAGGGTGTTGATCACCTCACTTACACTATTGGTGGGTTTCAAATCAATTTATTAGGAACAGCAAAGCATAAACGGTTAAGAGTGTTAAATAATTTATTTACTTTTGCTTTGGAGAGTAATGTGGTGAGATTTTTCTTCCAGTTTCATATTCTCTCTTCCACATTTGGGGAGTTTCTGGTTAAATAATAATAACAATGATAATGTTAAAACATGTAAAGCTTCTGTTTTACATTGTACTGTATTCTGTATTTGGAGAAGTAAAACAAGAGATTATGAGTGTAGAGGGCACTGTAGAATCAAGCAGGACTGGCCTTTTCTAGTACTTTTCTAAGCAAATGGTTTTCCCTTTCTTAAGTAATGGTATTTTACCTGATAAATGAAAACCGTGGTTATCCATCTCACAAAAATAGAGGGTTTGTAGTTATCAAGGTAAATGATGCACACTCAATAAATAATACATTTTTCTTGTTTATTTATTTATCTATTTATATATTACAATTTATTCACTCTGTCATCTGGCTGTAGACCCCTCCCTCGTCTCCTCCCACTCCCAGCTTTCCTCCCTCTTCATCTGCTATGTCCCTCCCCTAGTCCACTGATAGGGCAGGTCCTTCACTTCTGTATGACTCTAACCTATCAGGTCTCATCAAAGATACAGTCTTGCCAGGCTGTACCTTTCAGGAAGAGGTGATCAAAGAGCTGGCCATGAATCCAAAGTTTTGTATTAAATCTTTGGCATTTTGGCTGCAGATCATTCAGTGATGTTTTGTACTTTTTTTAGCAGAGTATTCTAGGAGTTAAAAAGAAAAGTAAACCCAATAAGAAAAAACAAATTGCCTATCCTGGAATTAACCATGGCAAAAAATTTAAATGTTCTATTCTTTAAAGTGTGTTTGGGGTCAAGATGCTAAGGAAAGAAGTATTACAGAAGGATGAAAGGGACATATCTTGATGTAGTATATTTTTTATAAAAATATTTAAATACAGGCAGAAAAAGCAAAATCTCTGACATTTTGAACATCCTATATCTATGAAAGCACCATGGGAAGTGTGTCTGCATTTCATCCTAGAAAACTTCTTTTCATCTGTCATTTTCTTCTTCCTACCTGTCTTCTTTTTTTATTTAACCTTTCTCTTCTGTGAAAATAAATCATATGTAACTTCATCCATACTATTTGAAAGTATTAAATAGCATCTTCCTGGAATTATATGGCTTTGGTACGGATGAATTTTAGAAATAAAGTGAGATCTGATATCAACAAGGTGGTGAATGATTGTACACAATTTACTGCTAAGGATTAAGAAATAACTGCAGTTTGTCACAGTTACAGACGCTTGCTATCCCAGCATTCAGGGATGAAAATACAGGTGGATCTCTGTGAGTTTGAGGCTAGCCTGGTCTACAAAGCTAGTAGAGGACAGCAAAGGCTACATAGAAAAACCCTGTCTCAAAAAACAAACAAAAAACAAGAAAGAAGAAAGAAGCAACTAAACAATTGCAGCATTGCCAGTATCAAGGACAGTTATAATTTAGTGGAAGGCAGTAATTAAACAGTGTGGGAATCGTTGCTTATGTTTCTTAACACTTTTGTTTTAAGTAAGCCACACAAGCACACCACATTGTGTCATATAAATGGTATAATTGAAGCTTCACATGTCCAGCCTAGAATGTTGCAGCTGATATCTTTACATATTTTGGAGATACCAAATTGGTTGTGGTGTACTGGAGTAGTGTTTGGATTCATTTGTCCTTCTGATGTCACATTGCAATGACACCTTTTCAGGGAAATAGTGGAAGTCTTCAGATGATGAAGGTAATCGCATAGGTACGTACATTAGCAAGATTTTTTGAATGAATGAAATTTTGTGTTTCTAGACATACAGAGAAATTCATATTTTTTACATTTTGAATGAAGATAATAAAAAATAAGATAAAAAGAATAAAATGTATACAATTTTAGTATTTTTTACAAATGTATTTTCTCATTATCATTTATTACAAATTATTCAATTTGTGTCATGGCTGTGCCCCCCCCCTCCACTCCTTCCAATCCCACCTACCATCCCTCTTCTCCCCCTATGCCCCTCCCCTATTCCACTGATGCGGAGGTCCTCCTCCCCTTCTCTCTGACCCTAGCCTATCAGATCTCAGTAGGTCTGGCTGCATTGTCTTCCTCTGAGGCCTGGCATGGCTGCACTCCTCTGTGGGAAGTGATCATGGAGCCTGTCACTGAGTTCATGCCAGAGACAGCCCCTGCTCCTCTTACTAGGAAATCCACTTGGAGACTGAGTCTATGGGCTGCATCTGAGCCAGGTTTTAGGTCATTTCTATGCATTGTCCTTGGTTGGGGTATCAGTCTCTGCAGGGCCCCCGAGCTCAGGATTTTTTTTTTCTCTGTTGCTCTCCTTTTGTAACTCCTGTACCTTCCAGGTCTTTCTATGTGTCTGTATCAATGAATTTATCAGAATTTGAGGTGGGCTTTAAGAGAATGTTATTCTGAGGAGCTGGAGGGATGCTTCAGCAATTAAGAACACTGACTACTCTTCCAGAGTAACAAGGTTCCAATCCCAGTACCTGTAAGACAGTTTATATCTGTCTATAACTCCATGATCTAACATCCTCACAGAGACATACGTGCAGGCAAATCAATAATGCACACAAAATAAAGGTAAAGAAATTTTTAAAAAGATTATTATTCTTAAGATATAAAATTTGTTTAGGAGAAGTACAGATTTTACTTTACTTTCCTGCAATGACTAATTTGACTATTTAATATTTAACACATGTCAAATATAAAATGGCAGTTATTGAAATATTGACAGCATACACTTTTGAAATATCTTGTAAATTTAGTTAATGAGGCTTTTAAAATTTTATCTTTTTTGAATTTAAGATGGTGATATTTCCCTATGTGAATATTAACACCTTGGTATTTTCTTTACATATAAACTTGCCATTAATTAAAACCACAAAAATTGATAGTGAGTTGTCACTTACCAATTTCTTAATTTTTCACTGAATGTATTATGTATTATATCTTTTAATCTGCAATTCTCATGCCCTAAATAAAAACAAAAACAATAATGAAAGTCATGTGTTTCTTCCCTTTGATGGTCCCTATCTCTGTGTTTTTAATATGAAAATGTATATGTATATACAAACACATTTTAAAATGCATGTTTTATTGTCATTATTTATTTAGAATTTTATTATCATGTTCAAATTTCATAAATAAGAGCTTTTAATGAAACAAATTATTTGAGAAGTCTAATAATTTAAAGGCTGCTGAGGAGATATTCTGGCAGATTCTTAGGAAAGCCTCGTATTTTTTTCCTGTGCCAAGTTCTCAGTGGTGTCACCAATCTTTGTCTCCCTCCCCGTTCTTTGCGCCTAAAGCCAGACAGGGAATTAGGAAGTGAAGAGAAGTGCTCTACACACAATGGCCTTCAGTGAATATTATTGATGACTAGACACCTGCTAGGATGTAAAGGCATTTAATCCATATTATTTTGGCTTTTAACTTGTCAACTGAGACACAGCAGCCAGAAGAGTTTTCTGTCAAGCATTATATTTTGCATTGCATTACAATTTTTATTTTTCATTATTCTATGACATGAATGGGATTTAAAATATCAGAGATGATTTTTAGCTGTGTAAAGATGGACTGAGAAAAATATGTTGTCTATCCAAACGTCCAAAGAATTCATTATAATTATCTGAAAATTATGGCTTCAGGACTTTCAGTTGATAGATAAAATACCTAATATTTTAAAATGATTTTTCTTTTTACTATTTTCTCATTTTTTCCAGTTGTGGCTGTTTCACACCTGATGTAATGCAACAATAACAATTTTGCATCTGCATATTTATTTTTGAGGAATATTTAAAGGGAACTAAAGTGCACATTTCTCCCAAAAGAAGCACACTGAACCTGTACTTCCAGGAGACAGGGCACCAAATTCCTGTACTACAGAAAAACAAAACAAAACAAAACAAAACAAAACAAAAAAAAAAACGATGTCTCCTCGATCTATGTCTCACTGTCTTTTCATATAAGCCAGCGGTGTTATAACCCAAGAAGTCAATTTTCTCAGACATGGTGAAACAGATGCATGATGGTTGGGGGCTGGTGCCCACCTTGGCTTTAATGCCAGCTCTTGGGGGCAGAGACTAGCAGATCTCGGTGAGTTGGAGCCTTGCCTGTTCTACAGAGTAGGTTACAGGACAGACAATATTATACTGATAAACACTGTCTTCGGGGGGGGGGGCAAATAAAGAAAAAGAAGCAGCAAAAAACATCAAACATCAAACCAAATGATAAGGACAGCACCTGCCACCCTCCGCTTATCCATAGCTTTCCCACCTGTGAAAGGAACAGAGACACTGAATGAGTCATCTTTTCACACAAGGACAGCATAATCTATCCTGGATACTGGGAAAATGATTTTTGACATGTATAAGGAGTTCCATTAACAGCTAAAAATTCTTTAAAAAATTAACTTTTTTCTATAAGCTTTTATGCTTTATTCCATGAAAAACTAAAAATAATTTTTCAGTATTTCAACAGTATATTACCCAGACTACACTGTACCACATAGACGACTGCACAGATTTCAGAGCTTTGCTGTCTCTCATATAATTTTTATCATATATGCACATTCATATTGTTTCTTTCCTTTTGTTTTACATTTAATGTTAAAAGCATAGTTTTAAGGGGAGAGAAGGATGTTTATACAAAGTTAAAGTGTACATTGGTCTTTAGTAAGGTGCAAACAAGAGCTGGAAGGCCAGTGCTGACTCATCAGGATTCCCAACCTGAGCTCTTTCCCTTGAACATCTTTGAAATAAAGTAGATTTTTATGAGTTTCACAAAAGCCGAACTCATTGTCTATCTCAGCTCTTTGCCCTCCGTAGCACAGGTGCTTCTGGATCTTCCCAGATGTGTGAGCCATCCTAGCTACCCAAATGTCCAAGTTAAGGAAGCATTTGATGTTCTTGCCTGCTCTCAGATCCCTTTGCGTTACCTTAATCCTCAGCTTGTATCTGCTGTTTTAGTTTTCACACCTGTGCCATAACATTTTCTGTTCCCTGCCGTGTTTCATCTTTCAGTAGTTATGATCTCTTTCAGCAGAAGTGTCCCAATTTTCTTCCAGCCCCAACTCTAGAGTTTTATTCTTACAAATAAAACAGTGGCTTATTTTGCTATGAAAAGCTTTCTATAGGACCGGTCTTTTGAACACCAGTTAAAACAGAAAATATTTAGCTTGATATAAAGGGCATTGTCTTTGTTCCCCTGACTGCCAGCCATAGTAGCTAATGATACTTACTCACTGAGAATCTTACTTCCAGTGAAACTATAGCAATTTCAAATCTTTATACATCTTATGACCTTGTGTTTGTACATATGCCAGATGTGCCTGAAGCAAACAAGGTAATGTTGAAATTAAGCCATATTTGATGTACAATTCTTTATGAGAAGGAAGTTTTATGGGGAAATTTAATAGAATGTGAATCAATTTCTTTTTTAGCATCATAAGAAAAAATGCAACAAAACCAAAAGAAATATTTGTTGTGTTCCCTAAAAGTTTTCATGCCTTAAAATGAAGAATTATAGTTTTAAATCTGATTAAGTCTAATTTGAATTGTGTTTGTATACTAAATACTCTTGTATTTAGATACTGAGTTGTTATTTTTATAGGCATGTATATCGTAACTTTTTAACATATTGCCAGTAATATTATTTTATTACCTTAAGAACTTTGCCATACTTGTAATTTAGTAATAGTTAACACATTCATAAGACATCATTCTCGATAGCAGGTATTTTCGTCCTTAATTAAACTCAAGAAATACAAATTAAAATGCTCATGGAAACTATTTTAATAATGTCACAGATACTATTTCAAATGTCACCAGATATAATTTGTTATATAAGTATTTCAATGACAGTAAAAAATTTAAACTCTAATTAGGTATATTTAGGTACATGAATATTTAGATACTAGAAAGATTTTAAAATACAACTATGAAGCTTAGCTGATAGAGTTAATATAACAAGTAATAGTTTGTTCTTTTTCAGAGATTTGAATCACTCTACAGATTAATATTTAATCATGGTTCATTAATAATAATTAAGATGAGTAGAGAAAAATGCATATCCATCAATGTTTGCCTCTTTGATACTATGTGATTATACATACTCCATTTAAAATATTTTATATATTCCCCACAGTTCCAGATGTATAGGAAATGAGCCATAATGTCACTAAAAGCAAAGTATTTTATGCTAGTTTTCATTCTAATAAAAGCAGTTATTTGAGTGGCGTTGCTGACCTGATAATTGCTAGTGAGTCAAAAATGGCTCTACTTTCGTTAATGCATCAGTAAGTGAAGTACCTTCTGTGCAATTAAAAGATTCTAATCTAACCAAAGAGATGATTTTATCTATATTGGCCACTTTAAATTCAGACTATGATTTCATATTTTTAAAGTGGTCCCTGGCTTGGCTGACCCCATTAGTGGGGTACAGCTCTCTGTTGATACAGCTAGTGGCTGCTGAGTAAGCATATCTTAAAAAAAAAAATCTGAATGAACTTCATCAGACCACATTCTAATTTCAGAGAAGTCATCAGAGTTCACAAAAAGCAAGATGATTAACATGGGTATTAAGGAATCATGGACGGAAAGCCGGAATGATAAATCATTTAATAGTCACTGCATTTGAAGGGAACCTGAATATAACTCTCAAGCAACAAGATATTTATTCAAAGTTTATCAGATGTGTGACCTGGCTTCATAAGCGATTAGATTTTTTTTTCTTTTTTTGTTTTTTTCGGGTCATTAATTTTCTCACTGACACTTTCATGTATCTAACTGACAGAACTTAATTTGTAAGGACCATATGCCTCTGCATGCAGTGGCAGTATATCTGGCCCATCCTCGACGTCTGCTGAAGGAAATGCAATTCTCCAGTGCATATATAGAGAAGAGTATTGATGGTGTTTCACTGGGTGAACTTGCAGGGAAGAAGCAGCCTCACTATTCTTAAAATCTGAAGGACTTAAAAAAATCTTACCCATGTAAAATATGAATAAAGGAGCTGATCAAATCTTTTAGTATTAGCACAAGCCATATTTTAAGATATAACCACGTATATTGGCATCTATTAATATTTACATGCCATTATGAATATTTGTGCTAGACATAACTTAGCTATATTGATATTTACATGATATCACCAGGGTTTAAAATACAGCTATGTGGTTAAACTGATAGAGGTTTAAGGCTGTGGTTAAACAGCCTTAGACTGTGTCGCTATTCTCTTGTTCTCATGTTTCACATTGGTTTTATTATGAGTAGAGAAAGCCTCTCAGGTTCGGGCTACAGCACACAGTGTGTGTCACCAGGCTGTCTCACCAGATGCCCTGCTTAAAGTGACATTTCCCCCAAGTAGTCACTGAAAATATCGGAGAGTCTTCACAAAGGAACCTCAATCCAGAAGTGCTCTGTGTTATGCACTCATTTCCCTGGTTGTTTGTAAAGGAGACATTAAGCACAAATCCTACTAAAGAATTCTATTCAAGAATAGTTTGAATTCTAATAATGAATTTTCCCCTTACCCTCAATTCCTATTCTGTAGGAATATGAGTGTGTTACTATTATGAACATACTACCACTACACACCCTCAGGCATGCCTTCTATAACAAACTATTTACAAAGAATCCTTTTATCTATTTTCTGTATTACTACATAAAGTACAGAAATTTGTTAATTCTGCCCTTGATGTGTGACATGAATACAATTAGTTCATCTAGAACTGTAGACTTTAACAACCACTGTATTAACTGTGATTATTAATGTATGTTTACTAGAAGTTTTGGCATATATAGAACTTCCTAAGCTGTCAGCAACTGTATTTGTTTATGCCTACCCCAGCTGTCTTCCAGACTCCCTAGACCATGCCGTGCCTTCCCATCTCCTAATGTACCACAACTATTCTGAGATGCATCTGTTTTCCTAATTGGTGGAACTGATAAGGATAAATGAGCCCAGTTCTCCCCCTGCAGGGTTGTGTGGGCTGTCACAAATGTACTGAACACAGCCCTTGCTTAGAGTTGAAAAAAGAGAATGACCACCATGGAAGATTCATTTGCCACTGTGGCCACGGACTTGGGGAACAAAACAAACAAAGCAAAAACGAAAATGTTAGTGACCCATTCCAATATTCCCATCCACTACTGACCACCTTCCAGACAGAGCCAGGCTGTAGGCTTCCTTTGTGCTTTCAGCCTGCATGGGAGTGTTTGGGAGGCACAGAGAGGACCGGTCCCTTTTCCTAAAGGACAATTCACTGCATCCCAGGTATAGAATCTTTTTGATACACACCATCCTCTGTAATGTGCCTTTTACCTATAGTTTATGTTTCCTTCCTTTTCACAGCATCAAAGGGGTGCTATTGGGCTTGTGTAGTTGCATCTAATGCTTTCTTGTGCTATTTTCATAAGATCCACTCAGTAGTGTGTTCCTCTAGTCATTCATTGATGACAAGAAATTTGCTGTCTCTCATTGACTGCCTGATTTATGGTTTGAGCCACATTTCATATCTACAGTAAGAAGTTAGGAAATATCTGTGGCTGACAAGTTCGAAGCCCAGTAAGTATAGCTCTGTTTGTACTTTGCTTATATTTGTAAAGTTACACATGGTGATCATAATGTTTGTCTCTTGCTCCTTTGCTTTAATACTCTCATTGGACATCTACTTTCTTTTAGTATTTCTTTTATTTATGTATCAGATCATTTCTGATCATCAGGATCTGGTTACTTGGTCTTTTGGTCTCCCTTGCATAGCTTGTATGGCATACCTTCATCTAACAAGCCTTTTCTCTATTTCTTCAAGTATAATCTGGAAATATTATATCAATCACTGCCTCTTTTGTTAAATTATTTTGTACTTTGAGGAACAACGGACATCAGAAATAATTTAAATACTATCTTTTTGTAAAAACATAAACAGAAAGGCAGTGCAGTAGCTCATTAAGGAACAATCTGTAGCTGATCACAAGTTTCAGGTCTGTTTTGCACAAAGAATGTATCCTGAAATCAGTTGCTTCCTATGAGAAAATACTAGGTATATCAATCTCTTATGCCTTTAGAATATAATCATACCTCTGTTGAAGAGCAGACGTGTACAAGTCATTTGTGTTAAATAATTTGATACAAGATTGGTAAAATATTCTATTAATTTTTCACCTTGATTTATTTTCCTTCTTGTCATAAGGGATTTTTTTCTCATTATACTTGACCTTAAACCTTCATTAGTTTCCCCCCAAATTTATCAGGTTGGCATTTTAAAATATGTAGTTATTTAAATAGATAAGCCATTAACTGTAGTAATTAAAATTAATATATTCTGCAAACAGTTGAGTGGCTGCTTTGTGTTTATAATGGGGAGCCCTCTGTTGTTATAAGTGGTTAAATCATTGTAATTTTACTGTGTGTTCCAACAGAATATGAATTGCATTTTATGGTTTTCTGTAGTTTTATGTTCATATTTTATAAAACATGCCATCTTAGATACTGGTACATTATTAAAAATGTTTTCTTATTTGCCAATCTATAAATTTTTGTTCAAATTAAACTCCTAGTAACTTGAATAATCTGCCCATTAAATTGTATATAATTTATAAATTGTATATTTTTGTGCATACATCCTGGTTTCACATATTTAAAGTTGTAAAAGTGAAATTTTCAGAAGTATGCATACAGCTCATAGTTTTCATGACACAAATTGTTTTTAATGAAAAACTATCATTTAGTAACAAATTATAAGTATTATCTCCCTCAACACATAAAATTACTCTACCTACATGGTATTAAGGAAATTTGTGAAAAAAATCACTCTCAAAGCTGAAGAACACTTGGCTATTTAAAAGAAGATGAGATAAATACAGAACAAAAGTTTAATAGTGTTATAGATTATCGTGAAGAAAATTAGTGAATACTTAAATGCCCTACTTAATTCATTTAGTCTTATATATGCTGACACTATTCTACTGTAAGAAGCATTTAATATTATTGATCTCATTACATAGAATTAAACATAAGAAATTATGGATTTCCACCCCGACAAGGGCAGGCAATCAAAGAGCAGGCAACCAAGTTCCTGTCAGAGGCTGCTGCTGCTCCCCTTAGTAAGAAATCCCACACGAAGACTGAGCTGCTCATGGCTACATCTGAGCAGGGGGCTAGGCTTTCTCCAGGCATAGTCCTGGGTTGATTCATCCGTCTCTGTAGGTGCCTCTGTTAGCCTCCTTGTGGAGCTCCAGTGCCCTCCAGTACTTTCCATCTCCCCCTTCTAAGCCATAGAGAAAGAGGGTCCAGATGAGACCTGAGGAGACCTGATAGGCTAGGGTCAGATAGTTGGGGAGGTAGACCTCCCCTACTGTCATTATTATATTTTAAAAATCTTTTCCTGTCCTTTACCAAAACATTTCATAGAAATTAATATCTCTATAATTTTTAAATACAAGGTACATTTGAAATGTGTTGAATGTACTCTAGAAACTGTGCATAATTTCCAAAATATTTATACTTACCAAAAATGTTGTTCTGAAGCAATGTATGTACTGTTATTATCCCATCTATTGATCAAGGTAAGACTTACACACTGAACATAACGTCTAAGCTGTCAGGTTGTTTATTTCATTTCTACACCATTTTGTAATCATCCTCTTTATGTCCTCATGGCCTATTCGGATCTCCACAGAAATCTTCAAAGTGCTACTTTATAGTTACTTGTTTACTTTTTTTAAGTTGGAGCAGTGAATTGTACAGTACAGGATGCTGGCCATGATATGGGAACTAATGTTGTGTTCATATATGTACAACCAGGAATGGTACAGACATGGTGGCCATGCCTTTATGCCGTTTTTCATATTAGATTAGATTAGAATTTAATCTTCTTTATAAATTTATTTTTGCAATTTATTCAGTATATATCCAGCTCCCTTCCTCAACTCCTCCCAGTCCCACCCTCTCCCCTTCTTCCCCTCATCCCCTTCTCCTAGTCCACTGAAAGGAGGAGTTCTCCATCTCTGCCATCTGCCCATAGCTTATCAAGTCTCATCAGGACTGCCTGGATCCTCTTCCTCCATGGCCTGGTAAGACCACATCACCAGGGGTGAGTGATCAAAGAGCAGGCCGTCATGACAGAGGCAGCCCCTGCTCCCCTCACTCGGGAATCCACATGGAGACTAGCTGCCATTGGGCTACATCTGAGCAGGGGATCTAGGTCCTCTTCATGCATGGTCCTTGGTTGGTGCATTAGTCTCTGCAGAACCCCCTGGCCTCAGAATTTTTAGTTTTTTTGGTCTCCTTATAGGGCTCCTGTCCCCTCATGTCCTCCTATACTACCCTCCTCTTCTTCTATAAGACTCTGTGCTCTGCCCAAAGTTTGCCTGTGAGTTGCAACACCTGCTTCCATCTCCCTTTATTCTAAGCAAGCAGGAGGCACAGGCAGGCAAATATCTGACTTCCAAACCAGTATGGTCTACTTAGTGAGTTTCAGGTCAGCCATGTCTATAGTGTGATCCTGTCTTTATTTATATTTGTTATTATTTATTTAGTGTCTTTCTGTTATCATTAATTAAAATTTATTCAATTTGTATCCCAGTTGTGCTCTCCTCCCTCACCTCATCCTAGTCCTACCCTCCATCCCTCTCCTCCTATGCCCTTCCCTTAGTCCACTGATAGGTGAGATCCACCTCCCCTTCTGTCTGACCCCAGCCTATCAGGTCTCATCAGGACTGGATGCATTGTCTTCCTCTGTGGCCTGGCAAGTCTGTATTGGGCTATCAGTCTCAGCCTCTACTTTGGTACCCTGCTGGGTAGAGTCACCCCATTGAGATCACTAGGGTTATTTAGGCTGGCTGATCTGGCTGGCTAGGCCTGTGTCCCCTTCCTCCCTCACTGTTCCATGTGTGTCTCTCTGGAGGCTTTGTGCTCTGTGAAAGAGGATGACTTTTCCTTGAATAGAGGAGGACTGGACTTAGGTCAAGGGTGTATGAGTAGCTGTGCTCACCTGCTAGAACCTCCAAACAAGCTCAAGGTCTGTTTTTTTCTTTCTTTTTTTTCTTTTTTTAATAAAAGACTTTGATTTTTACATTATGCTAGTACTCTCTATTTTAGTTTCACACTAATGGTATCTAAAATCTTCAAATCACTTCTGCTGTACATGCTTACAAGTTAGTTCAAAAGGCTGCCATGTCTTCACAAGAGTAGGGGTATATGGAATGTGTGCAAGAAAATTGTGTGATAGAAACAATCTCTTCAGATACATTTTGTTTGTTAAATTAAAGTTAGTCCCCATATTTCAATTAGATATTGTATATTGTCAATCTCCAATACAAGTACCATTTCAATTCTCTCACTTGATAAGCAAGCAGCTTCACCTCAAAAACTGCTTAAATGAGAAAGAATTTCCTAGAAATGTAACAATAGCATTTTGATGCTGAGTACCACATCTGGTAACAGAGCTCAACTAACTGGCTATCGGTATACCTTGGGAGTAGACTGTTAGGCAAAGAAAAAGAATTAAAGGGGTAAAGACATAGCCCAATGTGGAGGTGAGTGTAAAGTGTAGTACCGGGTAATATGAAGGCACTGCATATATTAGGTGTAACTACTAAGAGTAAGCTATAAAATGCAGGTCTTACAAACACACACTGCTGGTCAGTGGTACTCCAGTAGGGAAGTGTGAGCAAAATGTCATAGTTGTATGGGCTTTCCACAGAAAACACAATAATTCCATACTCAAAAGTGAAAATCTGAAAGTCGTTAGCAGAACCACACTGAATGATTCAAATTTCCAGTTTTCTCCCTTTAAAAAACATTTTAAAAGAAGCTCAAATTCTTTATTTAGCTCATCCCATGCTTGGTATCCTTGGGATACAGAAAAAAGAATGTACTGTGACCCCTGTTTCCTGCCATTATCTCTAAATGTGTCTTCACCTGACACTAAATATTAATGTTATGGTATGGATTTTAACACAAAAGCAACAAAATTAAGGTTGCAATCCCTTTTCTTCTGGTAAAATTACGTTTCATTAATGGTACGCCCACCAAATAGTGCCTATTCTTTGAAATTGTTGTACTTGTTCAAAAGATTGCAAATTGGTGTAAACTTTGGACCCTGCTGAACATCTTTTCAGCTTTATGAGATTCCAGAAAATGTGAAGAGGATGTTTCAGCTTGAGGGTAATTTTCCATTGCTTTTGTGTCTCCCTGCTTGCATGTGTGTGTGTGTGTGTATGTGCACGCGCACGCGCGCGCGTGTGCACGCCCTCTTAGATAATTCAAATGGCCTCCTTTCAACACTCCAGGCTTGTCATGTATAGTGTATTAGACTGTGTAACATTTCTGAAGAAATTTGGCACAGGCATTGCATTTCCTCTTCTAGCTCTCTAAGTTTGATGAGTGCCTGCCAAGATCAGTATAAATACATCGTAATAAATATATTTTCATGAAAACTTGAAGTTCTCTTATTTCAAGTGTCAATATTATATGTGTTATGATAAATTCATTTAATTAATTAGGGTTCTAACTGATATTTTAACAAATACATTTATGACTACATTGGTAGCAAACCTCAATATTTGCAAATGATTGAGACAGACGTGATTCATATTTGATTATTCATTAGAAGACACATTTAAAAGCTTAATTTGATTCAAGATTTCTTTGTCCTCCCAAAAGCAGGATATTTAAAATTTAGAGTTGATTCCTTCTTTTGCACTTGTTGCCAATGATTGCTCTTTTAGGGGATGGGCACACTTAGCATCACAGAATTCCATTTAATATTAAAACATATTTCATCTCTTAATGTCACTAGAACAGAAAGTACATAAAAATATTTAATAGGTTGTGTTAAGAAAAAATTAATTATTTGGGGGTATGTGTATGTCTATTTTTATTAATTAGAATACATAGGTTTGTTCCTTTGCAAATATGCATTTCCCCCTAAAAGTATATCTTGAGCTGAGTAGATGAATTAGTTTGGTAGTACTTGACTCACATGCTTGAAGACCTCAGTTTGATCCTGAGAACATATTTAAAAAGACCAGTGTGCTAATGCTTGCATATTTATGCTCCCAGTTCTCTACAGGCATAGATAGTCAGGTCTTTAAGACCTGATGAAAAACTAGTTTAGTAGAGTATAGCTCCAGGCCAATGACAGATCCTATCACACAGAAAATCAAAACATACGTGTGCTGGTCTCTGGCCTATATGAGCTCATGTGTAGGTTCATTAAAATATGCATGAGCATACATATTCATATATACAGAATCATAAAAGTCTATCCAATGAGTGTTAGCAGTTTCCACAAACTAACTTTGTATCTCAGTTGTTAAGGTAGGCTGGTGCATGGGATAGTCACATGCTGTAAGGTGAATCACTTGTCATACATATATGCTAATGTGGTTTCAAATCTAATTTCCAAGGATATATGTATTATAAGTATATTTGTAAGTATTATAAGTATAGAGATGAAACATAGTCTACTTTGACTCAATTCCATCAAGAATAAGCCATGTAACTTTTGGCAAGTTTCAATTTCTGAGGTTATTCCACTTTTAAAATGTGTGAGTTGGTGTGTCATTTGTAAAGTTGAGATTTGTGTAAAGTAAGCATTGAAATACTACAGTGGTTACAGGAAATCTCTCTGTTACTATAATTGATTGAATCACTGAGATGTTTACATTTAGATGTCTGTTAATCTTTCCAAGCCTCATTTGCCTTTATGAAAGATGACCATGTTGTTGACCTCTGGAAATTGCTAGAGATGAAAATCCTGCCTGACAGAAAGAAACATATGGTATATACTCACTTATATAGACCTATAGGATAGGAAGGTCATGCTGAAATCTATACACCTAGGGAAGATATAGAAGAAGGAGGACCAAGGTTGGTATGATCAATGCTCGTTTAGATGAACAAATGGGATGGACATTGAATGGAGGAGAAAACAAGCAACAGGACAGGAGCATACCAAAGAGGGCCTCTGAAAGACTCTACCTAACAGTGTATCAAAGCAGATATTAAGTATCACAACCAAGCCTTTGGCAGGGGGCGGGAAAGAATAATAAAAATAGGGGAAGTTAGTAAGACCTGGGGAGAACAAGAGCTCCACAAAGACCAAATTGAGCAGGGCACAGGGGTCTTATATGAGACAGTTTCTCCAACCAAGGACCATGTATGGATATGGCCTAGAACCCCCACTCAGATGTGGTGCATGGTAGCTCAGTGTCCAACTGAAAACCCTAGTAAGGGGAACAGGGACTGTTTCTGTCATGAACTCTATGGCTGACTCTTTGACCCTCCCCCATTCACACCAGGGAGTAACAACCTAGCTAGATCCCAGGGGAGGACATTGCAGCCAGCCCTGAGGAGACAAGATGAACTGGGATTGGATGGAAGGGGAGGAGATCCTCCCCCATAGGTGGACTTGGAGGGGGCGGGGAGAGGATGAGGGAGAGATGGGAAGAGTGGGAGGGAATGAGGGAGGGGGCTATGCCTGGGCTGCAAAGTACCTAACCTGTGATTGATATAAAAATAAATGAATTAAAAATAAATAAATAAATTACATTAAAAAAAACAAAAACAAAAAAAAAAAACGAAAGAAAATCCTGCCTGACACATGTCCTGTGAAAGGGATGAACATTATTCTCGGGCCTTCCAGAATTGTACACAGTCTTCAATCTCTCCTCTGGCATCTCAGTAAACACTTTATTTTTAAATATATATGCAACTGTACCTCTGTGGTAACCACTGTCTCATATTATTTTGAGCTGGTTGAAAATAGCTCTAATTTAAAACTGAGAACAAATGCCCGGTTTATAATTCTATTTCCTGATTGTGGTGGGATTATTTTAATATATTCTCTATTTATCCTTAGAATGACACAAGTGTCTTTTGTTAAGTGTCTATTGTAGCTCAAAGTAATTGTGTAAACTGATAAAACTCCATGATGAGAGAGACCTTAGCCTATTTTGTCAATTAATGATGAGAATGTGGGAGGATGATGGCTCCATAAAACTTTCTAGAGCAAGCAAAGTCTGACTTGTTATGTTTCCATTTGGCTCCTTGACATAACTTACTTCACGAGTACACATTGTTACAGATAATATATGTGCCATGTGAAGTTTATGACTAAAAATGGTTTTAAATGTTTTTGTAAAGAGTAAAGTGTCCTTACATACAATATAGATAGGATAGGTAGAATGCATTTTTATAGAGAGTGGTAAAGGCTTTACTTTTGATATTAAGTTAAGTTGGTTCACTGATGCATACAGTTAGGCTATGAGTGTAAATAATGCGATCCATGACTTCCTATTTTTCCTAAGCAGTTTATCATCTTATACAAACCTCAGTTGCATAAGAAGTAGTTTAGTTTTTGCAAGGTTATCAGCTATTCTGAAATTTCTCTACGCTGATTATGAGAACAATATTTTCAGATACAGTATTTTCTGATACTAATCAAAAATATTTCCCATATTTTTACTTAGTTTTTAGATTGCCTCCCGACATTTTTTTTTAAATTTTAAAAGCTAGGATACTCATTCAGTCTCTTGATTGATAAATTGGTGCTGTACATTTTCTATTTAACTAAAATGATACTTTTGTTTATTAACATCTTCACAAATTTGATTGTTTGCCTTATACATAAGACTTTCATTTCCTTTGTTCGGGTGATTTTTAGAATATGGCCAATTTGTCTAATGTTAGTGTCTTGTTAATTACAATAACAAAAAATCTTTTACATGAAATATAATTTAGCAATATCCCTTGTATCAGCCTCCCTCAATATGTTTGAAGAAAGCTCTGATTCTCAAAGCTTCCTTTACAAAAACATTACATTATTTGAAAGAGAGAAAAAGGAGACAACAATTAATCAAGAAAATGTTTAGAAGGTACACGTCTTGAAAAATATTGGAAACAGTATTAACTGTGGTTCAACACTCGTACCCCAGACAAGGAGAGCAGTTTTCGTAAACATCTTTGGATCACAGCACGATGCTACCTCATAACTATGCAGCAGAATTCTGCCTTGGAATCAAAGACACAACATTTACAAATTCTTTTTATCTTCACAGTATTTAGAAGTTGCTATATGCAGGGTGTTTGCTCAATAAAACTTCAAATTGCTTTACTGTCTCCTGGGAGAGATTTGACATCTTGTAAGGAAATTCAGACTGATGTGTCCATGTTGAGAATTTGCACAATTAAAGGGTGTCTTTCTCTTTCTCATCCTGAGAGTCAAATGATGCTGAGAAATCAGAATTCAAGCACATCATAATTTTCGCCTGATTTCCCCACTAGTTTATTTGTTATTTGATTACAAATTATTTTCTGTTCCATGTAGAATGTACTTTGAAAGTAGAAAGTATTATTCTTTTAAAATATTTCTAATATTATTTTTATATTTTGATATATTCTTTTCCCTCCTTAAAACTTGTACTATATAAACGTTTACCCCTTCCTCCTGAATATTAAAGAAACCATTGGTTATTCTGTGTAACAGAAAAAGAGGAGTTTAAAATGTTTTTAAGTATATAAGAATGTTTATCTACATACGTTCTTTTGATATCATTCATGCTATATCTGATTTGGGGCATTATATGGAAATAATTAGAATTTATATATACTAGTATCACATTCTATGGTTTTAGTTTCTATCAAATTAGTTTTATATAATAGTATCAAATCCCGTTAGCAATACCAACTGACATGAAAAATACCCCCACCGTTATGCCTTTTTATGATAATGAAAAATGAATGATTATTGGTTTCTTTTCTTTTGATAATGGTAATCCCTGCATCTGAGCAGGGGCTGGAGAGACTGGCACCCCCAGCATGAGAAAGCTGCTGTTGACAATTAAGGCAAGTCTATTCTGAAACTCATTTCTTTGGTTGTCACTCTGATGATCCTCATGTTATATGACAGTGGAATTAATTTTTTCCCATGTAAAATTGAAAACAAACATTTTACTTGATTTGTTGGGATTGGTGCTTTTATAAATGGGCCTTGTCTTATTTTCTTTGTTCATGATATGAAATGTTGACATGTAGAATTCACAACAAAAATGAAATCTTACCATGTCGTGTTTTCTGGTATTTCTCCATGAATGCTCATTTCTACTGTACTTGAGAACACTTTTCTCTCTCTCTCTCTCTCTCTCTCTCTCTCTTTCTTTCTTTCGTGTCCTCACGAAAAGAAAGTGACTAAATGGAGATGACCATGATAATCATTCTCTTGGAATAATTTTCTAAGAGTCATCTTTCTATTTTAGTGGCCTTGTAAACTTAGAGAAAATTTTGCATTTGTATTTTAAAATGTTCTTTTAAGTATATTATTTTAAAAAATCTGCTACAGGGCACAGCAGTCTTGTATAAGACGTTTTCTACAACCAAAGACCACGTGTGGATGTGTCCTGGAACCCCTGTTCAGATGGGACCCAGGATAGCTCGGTGTAGGACTAAAGACCCTAGTGAGGGAAACAGGGACTGTTTCAGTCTTGAACTTGATGGCTGACTTTTGACCCTCTCCCATACATGCAGGGGAGTGACAGACTGGCTACATCCCAGTGGAGGGCATTGCAGCCAGCCCTGAGGAGACAGGATGAGCTGGGGTTGGACGGAAGGGGAGGAGGTCCTCCCCCGTTGGTGGACTTGGAGGGGGCTAGAGGAGATGAGGGAGGGTTGGGGAGGGTGGGAGGGAATGAGGGAGGGGGCGACGCTTGGGATGCAAAGTACCTAACCTGTGATTGATAACAACAACAACAACAAAACCATCCAATGAGAAATGCTATGAGGGGGTAGTAATGGGCAAAAATGTTGACATGTAGTAATGAAGTGAAATACATCCATTTTTAAGCACTCTTGATGCAAATTTTAAATGGACTGCCATCAGGTTAAAAATACTAGATCCACATACCCAGGGTTTCCCTAACACATGAAAAATAAATAGCATAAAATAGTCTTTTCCTAATTTTCTAGTCCTTAATGGAACTTTATGACATAATTCTCTCATTCATCCATCCATTGTCTACCCACCTGCTCATTACTGTCATCACTGTGTATTTTTATCAGAAAACAAAATGTTTCAAAATATGAAAAAAATTCTGCTACCTGTTGTAGTGTAAAAAGTGTGTATTTCGGGCTCAGTGACTCCATCCAATTTTAAGCCCTTCAAGTTTCCATGTTAATGTCTGTCTCTCACAACTATACAGCAAGCATTTGATGATAAGTGGAAATTTTAGAAAAACATATCTTATTACTCTATAAGCATTGAACAAAATGCAGTGTGGAATGTTAGTGTTGTTTATAATTGAGCAGGAGTGTAGATTCCACTTGCTTACAGCACAGTAAACATTTACAGCAATTTTGACTATTGGGACTAGTGCTAACAATCCTTTAGCAACCCTTCGCATTTTGTAGGCTGGGTAACAGCAGTGTACAAAGCTTGGCTTAGAGGTTTCCAGGAACAGACGCAGAGAAGGGCATGTTTTCTTCTGTGATAGGGGGCATGCAGCCAGGGGCTCAGATTTGCTGTTTTCAGCTTGGCACTGACAACTTCCACCTGGTTGGCTGCTAGTTAAATATCTCACTGCACAGTAGTGAGCACACACACAGAATGAAATTTTGTCTCCAGAAAATTCCCCAGCTATTTTCACTTAATATTGTGAATGTACGAAGTTGACAGTTCTATCAGGGGGGAGAAAAGATGTTTTCCTTCTCAGAGCTAGAACCATTCCTAAGCCTGACTGCATTATCAGTATTTCATAGGGAACACTCACCATAAGAACACCATGCCCAAAGGTTTGTATTCATGAAGCTAATTTTAACTTAGATCTATCCTTTTCTAATTGTGAACTGTTATAGATAGTTTTAGGCATATAATATTCTTACTATGTTCTATGGTGAAATACAATCAATTCTTGCTGTGTTCTAAGAAGTTTCTGGAGTGCTGAAATGAGTATTGGACAGCACAGAGCACGGACTATTTTCCTGATGATTGTATTTGTCAAAAATATATACTCTGTCAGTGTATATTTGCCACCTTTCTTTTGCCTCTACCATGTTTTATCTGTCCTTTGGTGGATATTCTTCTGTCTGTGTGATGTCTTGCTGTTAGGCCTTGGGTGCTTCTCAGGCTTGTATCTCCTGTTGTGCACTAGTATATGCATTTCTGTTGGTGAGTGACAGGAGAGAATTTCCTACAGTCTTAATCTTGTTAGAGTCACTGTTACAAAGATCAGAATTAGAGTCAGTTTCACTTTCTGTCTATCACAATCAGGAGCAAACACATTGCAAAGGTATACAGAGACATTCAGAGGTGTCAGGCTGGCCAGCTCCCAGATCTGTTTTAAAGAGATATTGTTTTCCAGAGATTGAAGGTTATTGTAGGTCACCCTATGCTGTGTGTGGAATGTGTAAGTGTGTGTGTGTGTGTGTGTGTGTGTGTGTTTCTTTTCACAAATTAGGATTTTTAACAACTTGGCAGTGGATATGTCATAGTTAGAAAGTGGAGAATGTTTAGGAATGTTTTTTTTTTCTCTAGTTTTATGGAGAAGGCTGCTTTCATCACTGAGATAACCTTATTCCCACTTCCCTGCAAGATGGAACAAAGAAGCTAGAGACTAGAAATAATACTCAAGTTCTCAGAAAAATAGTCTCTTTTTACACTCATTTTTCCTTTGTTCTCAGTTACTTAGTATGACATCACATGACGTCTAAAACATAAAGGAATCCAAATTTGTTCTTTAGGAGAAACAAATACTGCATCATGCTGCAATGCTATTTAGATTGTTGGAATTTGTAAAGATAAGGGTTTTCCCCCTAGGATATTAATCATTTGAGGACTAGACATTATATGGGAAAACACCAGAATTATAGCTGAATGGGTAGGAAACAAAATTCA
>CM053753.1:81546400-81567216 GCA_028658305.1 Pachyuromys duprasi | reverse complement strand
TTTTTTGTTATTGTTGAAAACTTAGATAGAAGATATAACTGAAACAAAATTTTAGGTGCCTGTCTTGGAAAGGAGTTTGGAATTCAGGCTTTAAAGTTTTTGTTTCTTAAACTTTTGGTTTTGAAGTAGATGGTTTAACTTACCTGAGCTGTATGTTTTCTCCTCTATAATAAACTATTTTGAGTATATGGACTGTAATTACAGCTTCTAATATGTAAAACTGCTATTCTCTAGATATATTAAGACGATTTTCCTGTAAAGCATTTTCTTTTTCCTTTTGGCTGTCATGTCTTAGTTTTGAGAGGTAATTGAGTTCCTATTGATGTTTTTTGTTGTTGTTGTTGTTTTTTACAATTTTATGTCTGGCAACCCAGTATCTTATATAAGCGATTATTGATTGGTAAAAATTATGAATAAAATATTTTTGGCTGTTCTTTGTTTTCTACTCAATATATTTTGAAATTTTCTAAACTATTAAAATTTCAGGACTTAGAAGAAAAAAGTAAGAAAAGCTTGTTAGATAGCTAACAGAAATTGTGGAGAAAAATGAGTAGGTGATTCCAGTGTAAGGTCTTGGTGCTGTGATAGAGACAAAGAAAGAATGGTTCTGAGGAAGAGGAATGCCTGACATACCTCAGACTATATGAATGATGTTTCTATGCCTCCGAATCTTACCTGGTATTGAAATAGTGATTCTTTAAACAGAGAAGGGTGAAAATATGAACGAAGTGCTTGAAATCCCTCAGCAAGAAAGGAACTATGAGTAGCCATTGGAAGTGCTCAGGACTTGATCTATCTCGTGAAGATCATTTCAGTCCTTGTTAAAGTAGTCTTATTTCATCTCAAAAGATAGTGATGTTGCTCACAAATTTTAAGTGATAGTCAGACATGAATGATGAAATTTGTCTTTTATACCCGTATTTGGAAATGATGTGAAGGATTTCATATAGAGTCGTATTATTAGATAGTTGCTGTGGTTTCTTTTGACTAACAGTCCCAGAATGTAGTGGGGTTTTTTGTTTGTTTGTTTTGTTTTGTTTTGATTTGGTGAAGTCATGCAAACCAGCTATTGAGGCAACTTGTCACTTTGCATCAGCTCCCAGGAAGTAGAGAGAAATGAACTTCACAGTTCAGCTTGCTTACTAATGTATTAAGTCTAAGACGCAGGAAACAGAATCCTACCCTACATATGTAAGGTGGACCTTCCCACTTCAGTTAAGCTAATCTAGATGATCACTCACATGCTTTCTGGCACATCATATCTTAGGTGGTTCTGGATCCTTTTCAGTTGATTGTCAACACTTAGCATCACAGGTGTTAAGATTTATGTCCAGAAGCCAAAAAACTTTTGATGTTTAAGTTTAGCCAACTTGAGCACTTGAGGCTTAAAACTCATGAAATCGTTAATCAAGTAACATAAGAAACATTTTATACAGGTAGTAAATTTCAGACCTCTCCAATACATATCTGGAATGATAAGTACTGTGAACTTCTATAACAGAATATCTGATGGGTGGCTGACACTCTAGGATTTTGGAGTTGACTTAGGTATAATAATTAAGTGACCACATAAGAAGCATTTTAGGTGTCTTGGCTCTTTAATTTAAGTGAGTACTATTTATCCACATATTACAGTTGGAAGAAAACAGGAATAATATGTGCAATAAAATGGTGGGAACTTCTGAATTCCCATTAGACTATATTCATAAAAGAGCGCAATGGACCTCTGACTATAGTTTTCTTCATGGAATATCTCTTGTAGAATTGAAATTGCATGGTACATTTATCTCATAACATTCATTGGACATTTATGGGCATTTGACTTCTCTACATATACTAATAAGAAGAAAAGCCTCCAGTATGCTGTATTTAATTACAAACAGCTTCATTGAGATTTAATCCATGAGTCATACAACTGCTCCATTTAAAATATATCGTTCAGAGGGATGGAGGAAATTATGTAATTATATTTTAATTAAATTTAGAAATATGAAAATACATCATCCATTCGTTCTCAGTATGCTCACAGAGATATGCAATAATCACTTTTGGATCATTTCACCACATCCAAAAGAAACTTTACCATCTTTACTAGACATTCTGATTCCTCTTCCTTTTTCTTAAATTCTTTTCCTCTCACAAATGCTAGCACTAGATTACTCACTCACTTGTTTTCACTTTTTTATCTTTATTTTTATCCATACCATATATATCATTAAATATATACAGCTTATATATTCATTTATATAACTGTAATGATATATCTGTTGAACATCCAGCCACAGCCTCAATAACTACCTACACCTTTAGCTGCCACTGTTTTCACTGTATTCTCTTTTGAGATCATCATAGTTAGATTTTATAAGTGAGTGAACTGTGGGATTTTTTCATTCTCTGTCTAGTTTATTTTTAACAAATATAAATTTTCTCTAGGTTAATCCATGCCAACTCTCTCTCTCTCTCTCTCTCTCTCTCTCTCTCTCACACACACACACACACATACACACACACACACACACATTTTATTTTAAAGACTAAAAAACACCTACCATGTATATGTAGTATACAAGAGTTGCTTTATCCATCCATACTAAACAACATCTGCAGTATGCATTAACACTATGTAATATATGCTTGCCCATTAGGTTATATTAACTTGTTAGTAGTTGAAAATAGAAACACATTAAACAATTTTACTGAAAATAGAAAAAGTGCATAATAAATGATGTTGAAACAAGGCATACAAATAGACAATATTGGACATAATGTGAAAACATGTCCACTATTGTGACTCATAAGGGTAACGCAAATGAAAAGCAAGTTGTTAGAAAGTCTGTTACAAAGAAATTATAGAAAAATACATGGATAACAAATGCGAGCAGAGATGTGAAGGAAAGGGAATCCCTGTACATTATTGTCAGGAACTTAAATCAGGTAAACCGCTGTGGGGGGCGGGGGAAGAGTGGCAGTTCTTGAGATATTGAACATAGAACTTCCATTTGACTCGTCCCCCACACCAATGGAGTTAATATATTCAAAGACAATTATTACTGCGTTCTGATCATGTCATGGTGTCCTAGAGTGAGCAATCATACCTTCAGCTGAAAGCTAGATAGTGGCTGTGGTCATGATAGAGCTGGTTCTCTCAACCTGTTGTGATGAGACTCCTCCTCCACAGTCTGTGAGAAGACTGTTTTTACATCTGTTAACTCTTATGGGTGATTCTCCAAATCTGAACATTTTGTAAATAATGTTTGTAAGGCTGAAGCTGTTTTATTTGTTTGTTTGTTTGTTTTTTTAGTCATTCATACATATTATTGTAATGGACTAGAATTTTTGTTTATTTGGTTCAATTATCTGTACAAACAGTATTTTAGATATTTACCAATTTTCTGTTACCCTTTAACAAATAAAATTTATACCAATAAAACTTAAAAAAGACTGTATTCTGTTTTTCATATTATAATGGGACCCAGTCAGTTTGAAATATAGATAGAGAAATCAAGAAAAACCTGGAAAAATTAATAATGATAGATAGCATTTGAGAATTTATGCCCATGAGTCAGTTGCATGCTGATGAATCAGCAAATACTAAATGCAGAGGTGGAATAAAAATTTTATCTTTTAAACAAGAAATAAAACTAATAACTGTAAAATCTATAAGAAATTTGATTTTAAAATGTGAGGTTTTTTTTTTGCTGTTGTTTATACTTGTGTTTTGATTGTGCTTTTAAACAGATCTAGTTTTCACTTGCCTGAATTGCATTAGTTCATAGATGTGGGGATTTTTGTTATTTTCATGTCTTTCTAATGGTATTGTAGGCTTTATTATTTTTTTTCAATTACCAACTCTGAGTGATTTAGCAAAGAAAAATTTAATTCCTCAACTTCAAAATGGGATTCAATTATGATTTTACCATTAAACTTCTTATGGGATTTTAACTGAGTAGGAGCCTAATATTAATTCTAATTGCAGTTCTATTAATAAAAAGGAAAGAATATGTTCTTCTAATAGAGCGTACAGATGTATGGCCAGGAGAAGTAACTGCAAACATTTACAGGCAAGGAAATGCTTTTAAGACATTATTGAAGTACAGACACAAACAATGCCGCATAGCTGGATAGCTGTGCGATCGAAGCATAGAGCAGATCAGTGGTGCGAACAGCACTCAGGAATACCCTTGGTTAAAAAAAAAAAAAAAACAAGCTTAAAGCAGAGTCTGAGTGGAAAAGAGTTATGAACAGAGACAGGCCTTTGAGAAGGAGGCTGAAGATTAGAATCAAAGGGCATATTTTGTGTGTGCCCAGTGGGGAAAACACTTTGGAAACCACATTGACTGTTTGAGCCACACAACCTTAGATCACATTCACTGTCAGATTTTCTGAAAACCTGAAGGAAAACATCAAACGAGTTCCTTTTCTCCCAGTGGCAGGTGAGAGAAGAAACAAATAGAACACTGAGAATGTTTTACTTGAAATCACAATTAAACATTTGAGATATTCTAGTACAAAGAAAAATTGAAATAACTCTAACGTTACAGAATACCCTTCCTGGATTTGGATCTTTGGTTATGTCTAATAAATTCATATGGATAAAAAGAGAAAGTTTTGTGTGTTTGGTGTCCTGGTTACCTTGTTCAATTAATATTTGTAACAATAATAGTTACTGAAGGTTAAGCGCATATATATATATATATATATATATATATATATATATATATATCCACACACATTGGAAGATTATCTTCTCATTTTGCTGCTGAATTTCAAGATCAGTATTGATTGATTTTTTCAGAAGCATATTATATTAATATCATTTAGAAGATTAAATAAAAACTCTCATTACTTTTTAATTATTCTTTATTTTGTTCATATGTCCTAGTGAACATCTATGTCTCCGTACTGGATAACTTACATTCTAACAATTGTTGCTCAATACATTGTATTCAGATTTTAAAAAGCATAATCAAATGTGGTATTAGTATTTATTTATGTCCTTAATAAAATTACATATTAGAGTGTTACAGTCTATTTTTCAAGAAAGTTAGCATAATATTAAATTATATGTGTGTATATGATATAAAAATATTTAAAAATCAACCAAAATTCATTACCTTAACAACAGACTTCAAAGCCATACTCACACAGAATTCCATTTTGCCTATCTACACAATAAATATTCCACATGATATATAACTTAACTAGTCACTTTTTAATTCAGTTTAGAGTAACTTTTCTGTACAAAGGGAGAGACAGCAACTATTTCAGAATTGTAAACCAGAGACATTCTTGTAACTGTATAATTAATTATTCAACTCTTTTATTCTGTTTTTCATAAACAATGATGTGGAAACAAATGATTGAGATTGTTTTTTCCATTAAAGGTGAGCTTCACAGGATGTAGTTTTGACTTACCTGTGCAGAACTTGGAACTGTGAATGCATTCTGGGATGGATATGCCGAATTAACAAGCTCAAGGAAAAAAAAAAAAGGTATTATGCTTAAAAATCCAGAACAAACACTGAAAGGAGCACTGTCTGTTAACATAGATCTTCAATCTACCATTAGACCACAGGTTACGTTTCTATTTTGAGTCTTGCAATACTGTGGTCTCCCAAAGATTCCTAAGACATACTGGGACCTCCTGCAGATACCTCATGTACTTGCCTTTCATTCATTGACTAGCCCCTAATGGGTAGAGTGAGGTGAGTTCTTGTGTTCAGAAAATACTTTAGGAGAGGATTGGGAACGAAAAGATGCCAGTTTTGTCAGTAGAGATAATGGAAATGTGAAGTGGTGACAATTTTGGAATAGGTTTTGATCATTCAAAATATTATATATTCCTGAAGGAATGACCAGAATCTGGCTAGAATCATAGCTCTTGACATCAGTTAGTTCAGTCATTTAAAGATTGCCAGTGGGGCAGTCTTTTCTCTTTACTTGAGGTATCAACTAATGCTTTTACGAGTTTTCGGGTGACAGTTTGTGATGGGGATGCCTGAAGTAACTACTTGCTAACTGTATGTGACCTCTTGCTAGGAATTGTGTGCATGTAATATGAAAGTCTGTATTTCCTAACCTTAAATATGAAGGAGAGCACATCAACCTTATTCCCTATTACATATAATCTCATTTACTGGTGATATATCTACCCTATTTCTAATTTAGTTGCTGGATTATTTTGTGTTGTATGTTGAAATTTCTTTCCTTCATGTTAGTTGTTGGGGTACTTATTGTTAAGCTAAAAGCTGGGACTATTTATCTTTGCTATCTTGTTGCATGACAATTTTTTCAGCTCCATCAAAAACTTTTAAGGACAGTTTTATTAGAAGGTGAAAAAAAAACAAAAACAAAACAAAACAAAACAAAAGGTGGGCCAGAGCAGAAAGGGGCTGATGGCTAAACCGGAAGAAAAAGAGAGGAATCATAATACAGGTAGTACTGCAAAAGCAAAAAAGTGATCCCAGATGTTGAGCATATAGGAGCACATCAGGAAGCTTGGGTTTGAATATCTGTCACTATAATGGTAAAAGAATGATGAGACAAGAAGAATTTTAAGGAAAGTAATTGAAAGCTTTCTAAAAATGGAAATTTATGCAAACGATGATAACACATTTTAGAAAGTTAAGTAATGTGCAGAAATTTTATCAATAGAGAACATGATCCCAGTACATCACCACATTGACAACTTCATGAAATTTTGTCCCCTCAAAAACAAACTATGAACTATTAGGATAATACTAGGGTCAGATGGAAGGGGAGGAGGAGCTCCCTTTCAGTGGACTCAGGAGGGGAATGGGAAGAGAAGAGGGAGGGAGGGATGAGGGCTACAGCTGGGACAGAAAATTAATAAATTGTAATTAATAAAAAATAATACATACCCTAAAAATACAAGTGGATAACAGGAAAGCAATAAAAATTGAAATCTAATCAAACAGTAACTATAATAATTAGTATGCATGATCCAAAAATATATAAAATATATAAAAATATATATAAATATATGTAGTGTCGTGCTTAAATGCAAACCATCTAAAATTAATAGAATGTCATAAGCTGAAATCCATTATTATTCATGTTTAGGACAAAGACCAGTCACCTGCAATATTCCATGATCTGCATCTGAGATGGTAGCTGAAATAAAATAGTTTTGTAAGTATTGATTCTAGACATTTTAGAACCCTACTAATTCATGTCAATAAATCTGCCTTTAAGATAATCTGCCTTCTTCCCTAGTAAGGGGAACAGGGACTGTCTCTGACATGAACTCTATGGGTAGCTCTTTGACCTCCCCACCCACCATGGGAGGAACAGCATAGCTAGGCCACAGAGAAGAACATTGCAGCCAGTCCTGGTGAGTCCAGATAAGCTAGGATCAGATGGAAGGGGAGGAGGACCTCTCCCATCATTGGACTTAGAGAGGGGCAGGGAAGAGATGAAGGAGGGAGGGTAGGATTGGGAGGGAGCGAGGGAGGGGGCTACAGCTGGGATACAAAGTAAATAAACTGTAATTAATATAAAATATTTTTAAAAAGATAATCTTCCTTCAAAGTATCTTGCCTGAGTTTCACATAAAATTCCTCATTTCTCACATCCTATATCATGATCTTAAGGATTATCACATATGTCTTGGGTAAGTGACATTTTTCCTTCTTAATGTGCTGGTTAAAACATTCTAGAAGACTTTGAGGAAATACATGTTTTTCATAATTTTCCCAAATCACTTTGCCTATGATAAATCTTGGCACTCTGACTTAGTCTGAAAGTATACTTTCACATTTAGATTACTTCTCTGCCATCATTTATACAGTGTATGTATTTATTTTTATTTTTTTCCTCTTTGTTTTTCTGTGCCATGTAGGGGGAGGTTTTGGTAGAACAATGTCTTTAATGGTTACTTTCTTTTTAAATATTTTACATGCAATACATTTTTATTATATCTTTAACATTTTCCTTCCCAGATCCTTCCTAACTTCATGTTTATTTTTCTCTCTCACCAATAAAAGAAAGTACAATAAAAAGAGAAAAAAATCAGAACAACCAAAACAAAACAAAACAAAATACAATAAAAACAAAAAGACCCGAACCAGTAAAAGAAACAAACATTAGGTTCTTCCTGTGCATGGGGCCTTCTCAAGAATGTTCCTATTATACCCAGTGACAATTTAGTAGAGAAAATAGATGTTTTTTCTTTTCCCAGGAGGAATCAGTTGCAACAAGATTCTTGCTAGGGTTGATTTTATGTACATTTTTACTTCTCCATGCTGGCATTCCATTTCTTTTCTTTTCTTTTTTAATTTAGGTGTTGTGTGCAGTCACCCACCATTGATTTCTCCTCAGTAATATGTTCACAAGAAAACATTGTTTTTCTAGACAAACTTTTGTACAAATTAAAGAATCTTAGTAAATTTATTTAGTGCAAAATCACATATGGTAAAAGAATTCTTTAGATTCTTAAGAATAACGAACATTAATTCCGCATAAATTATAAAATGTGCGAATTATTTTAAACTCAATATAACGAATAAAAATATAAATATTATACTTGTTTACCAAATAATTAATAGAATTTAGCTAGTTATCAGAAGAGAAAAAGAAAAGTTTGAGAAATGAAAGTCTCAAGGATTCTTCAGCTCTTTCCATAATGATATAAACACTGTTCCTGTCATTGCTTTGAGTCTTGGTTTTGACCCTACCAAGGGAATCCCTGTACATTATTGTCAGGAACTTAAATCAGGTAAACCGCTGTGGGGGGCGGGGGAAGAGTGGCAGTTCTTGAGATATTGAACATAGAACTTCCATTTGACTCGTCCCCCACACCAATGGAATTAATATATTCAAAGACAATTATTACTATGTTCTGATCATGTCATGGTGTCCCATCATGCCAATAGCAGTTGTAAGAGTGAACAATCATACCTTCAGCTGAAAGCTAGATAGTGGCTGTGGTCATGATAGAGCTGGTTCTCTCAACCTGTTGTGATGAGACTCCTCCTCCACAGTCTGTGAGAAGACTGTTTTCACATCTGTTAACTCTTATGGGTGATTCTCCAAATCTGAACATTTTGTAAATAATGTTTGTAAGGCTGAAGCTGTTTTGTTTGTTTGTTTGTTTGTTTGTTTAGTCATCCATACATATTATTGTAATGGACTAGAATTTTTGTTTATTTGGTTCAATTATCTGTACAAACAGTATTTTTTTTTCTTTTCACTGTGCATCACTATTTTAGCCCCTTCCTTTGTCTCCTCCAGGTCCCATTCTCCCTCCTTCTTCCCCCTCTATCTCCCTCCCCTAGTCCTCAGATATGGGGAATTCTCCTCCCCTACCAACTAACCCTAGCCTATTAGGGCTAACAAGACTGGATGCATTCTTTTCCTCTGTGGTCTGCAAAGGCGCCTACCAGAGGGAAGTGATCTAGAAGCAGGCAACTGAATCCATGTCAGGGCACCCACATGGAGACTGAGCTGCCTATGGTCTACATTTCAGCAGGGGCCTAGGCCCTCTCCGTGCATGGTGCTTGGTTTGTGCATCAGTCTCTGCAGGTTCTTCTGGGCCTATATTTGTTGGCTCTGTTGGTTTTCTTATAGAGCTCCTGTCCACTCTGGGTCCTTTTATCCCCAGCACTTCCATAACTCTTTCTGAGCTCTGTCCTAGTCCAAACTTTGGCTGGTAGTCTCAGCATCTGCTTAGATCCCCTGTGGTTGGAGTCTTTCAGAGAACATCTATGTAGGTTCCTGTCCTAGTCTTGTTCCTTCTCTTCAAGTGCTTTTGTTGTCTATTCTTTTTGTCCTTCTGAATGAGAATTAGGCATCCTTTCTAGGTTCCTCCTTGTTACTTAGCCTCTTTAGGTCTGTGGATTTTAATATGATTATCCTGTATTAAATGGCAAATATTTACTTATAAGAGAGTATATACCATGTTTTTCTTCCTGGATTGGGGTTACCTCAGTCAGGATGATGATTTCCATATCTATTTGGTTGCAAATTTCATGATTTCCTTTTTAAAACAGTCAAGTAGCACACTGTTGTATACATGTACCACAGTTTCTTTAAGCATTGTTTGGTTGAGGGACATCTGGGTTGTTTCCCGTTTCTGTCTATTACAGATAAAGCTGCTATGAACATAGTTGAACAAATGTCACTGTTGTATTGTGGAACATCTTTCAGATATGTGCCCAGGACTGATATAGCTGGGTCTTATGGTTCAGTTCTTCCCAATGTTCTGAAAGTGCCAGATTTATTTCCAAAGTTATTGAACAAGTTTGCACTTCCACCAGCATTGGAGGAGTGTTCCTCTTTCTTCACATCTCTCCAGCATATGCTATCACTTGAGTTTTCGATCTTATTCTGATAGTTATAAGATGGAATCTCAGAGTGATTTTGAATTGCGTTTTCTCTGATGACTAATGATGTTGAAGATTTCTTTAAGTGCGTCTCAGGCATTTGAGATTCCTCTTTTAAGAATTCTCTGTGTCTGTACCCGATTTTTAATTGGATTGTTTGCTTTGTTAGTGTTTAATTTCTTGAGTTGTTTACATGTTTTGAATAATAACCCTCTGTTCAGATGTAGGGTTGTTGAAGATCCTTTCCTGGTCTGTAGGCTGTTGTTTTGTTCTATTGACAATGCCTTTGCTTTAAAGAAGCTTTTCAGGTTCATGAGGTCCCTTTTATTAATTGTTGATCTTAGAGCCTGTGCTGTTGGTGTTCTTTTCAGAAGTGAGTACCAATGAGTACACTGCTGATTCCCAATTTCTCTTCTAATAGATTCATTGTTTCTGGTTTTATGTTGAGGTATTTGATCTTTGAATTTGAATTTTGTGCAGTGTGATAAATATGGATATATTTGCATTTTTCTACATGTAGACATCCTGTTAGACCAGCAGCATTTGTTGAAGATGTTATCTTAGTATTTCTTTTTTTCTTACAATATGCAAGAAATCTGCTCATTTTTTTCAACTAAATTATGTGTTAATGTGAAAATTGTGCATTTTAAAATATTTCATGCTGGTTTTAGTAATAAAACAATATAGAATTCTTTAGACTGTTTATATGTGTGTGCATAAAATATTAAAGAATGCAAAAACCTTGCCCTTCTTCTAATGAAAATGATCCATATGTATGATATGAAAGAAATATTTAAAAAAATAAAAAAAGAAATAATATGGTTAACAAATTTATTGGGATTTATTTTTATGTCATTTAAATTGTAAATCACCTGATGTTGATCTTAATAAATGTGAATAATAAAATAGCAGTATTAAAGTATCATTAAAATAGATTAAGCAAATTATCTGTGTTGCTAAAGGACAATATGTACGTTTCATATGTGATGAATGAATTCTACATAAATTTTTTGGTTTCTGTTGTTTTGTTAACAAAGCATTTAGAGATAAATGAAATAGGCATGACTACTAGTAAATAAAACTTCCCATTAAAGTTCTTAACAATTTTTTTAAATATTAAGTTTTGATTCAGTGATTGATTTACAATGCAGGCTTAAATATATTTGTTGTTAAATACATTATTTTAAAATTAGAAAATCTATACACCTAAAGAAGTTAAGCAAGAAAGAGGATGCTGGGTAAGATGATCAATCCTAGATCAGAAAGGCAAATGGAATGGACATCTGAAAAGGGAGAAAACAGGGACCATGACAAAAGCCTATCCGCAGAGGGCTTCTGAAATACTGCACCCAGCAGGATATTAAAGCAGATGCTGAGACTCAGAACTAAACTTTGGTCAGAGTGCACGAAATCTTATGAAAGAAAGGGGAGATAGAAAGACTTGGAAGGGACAGGAGCTCCACAAGGAGAACAACAGAACCAAAAATCTGGGGACAAGGGTCTCTCTGAAACTGACACTCCAACAAAGGACCATGCATGGAGATAACCTAAAACCCCTGCACAGATGTAGCCCATGGTAGCTCAATGTCCAAGGTCCGTAGCAAGGGGAACAGTGGCTGTCTCTGACATGAACTCAGTGACAGGCTCTCTGATCACTTCCCCGGTGTGGTGCACTTTTACCAGTCCACAGAGGACGACAATGCAGTCAGTCCTGATGAGACAATAGATAGGCTAGGGTCAGATAGAAGAGGAGGAGGACCTCCCTTATCAGGGGACTAGGGAAAGGGCATAAGGGGAGAAGAGGGCTAGTGGGTTGGGAATAGGAGGAGAAGAAGGACGGGGCTACAGAGGGAATAAAAAGTGAATAAATTGTAGTAAATAAATAAATAAATAATTTAAAAAAGATTCACAATTATTTTGTAGCTGTTGAAATATACGAATCACTAATTTTGTTGTGAATTTGTTAAATTTGCTAAATGAAAAAGTATCCACGTGCCCACCTATATCATGTATTTGTGTGCTGTTCTATAAAACACTATCCTAATATTGAGAAATCTAATGCATACTTGCTTTTGTGTGGATTTGGAACCTGGGTGCAGTTCCTATAAGAAGGTTTGGAGTTGTGGAAACTACTGCTACCTTCAAGTTTAGGAGGGCCTTCCAAGCTTGTTCTCAAGGCTGTAGGCAAATTATATTTTCACAAGATATAGCCCCTCTGTTTTTTCCACCAAATTTCACTTCTTTTCTATAAAAGGTACTAATAGCTTTTCTAATGCAAAATATCAGAAGAATAAAAAAATAAAAACAAAAGAAGGAGAAAAAGGCAGATTGTAAGAAGGTCTAAAGTTTTATAAAATTTGAATGCGTGCACTAAAAGTTTAACTTAGAAATCTCTAAAAAAGGAAACTGCCACAATTTATAAAAGGTTAGGCCAGACACTGTCAAATTTTATTCGTGTGAAACATAAACACTGACAAAATAGAGGTCTGTCTCAATATAGGAGGGGATTCTTTCGCCAGGATGGTGATAGTAAGAATTAGGCAATATTGGCAGACATTTGTGCCTGTAATCATTTGATTTCATGTTTAACTATTAATTAAAACAAAATATTTTTTAATGTAACAGGAGGAGAAGCTTTCAATGTTAGAGCTGCTTTCTTGGGACGTTGAAAGTCTATCATAAGTGCCATTACTATGCATACCTCTTGGCATAAGAAGGCTTGCTATGAAGAAAGCAGAAAAGGGGGATTTCTGACAATTGCTTACTTTTTTTTTTGTCATTAAACCATCATTGGTACTTCCTCAGTACAAATATGCTTCATGATTTTATAACAAAACTCAAGTTACAATTTCTTACAGTCTGATCTACATTCACATACATATTTTTATTTATCTATACACAAACATTTGTAACATTATTCTTTGCTTTTGATAACTTAATATTCACAAATACATTTTGGAAGGTATAAAATATGCTTAGTTATTAAAGGAGAAAAAGCTGATGAATATATTGCCAGCTCACAAGATGTTATGAGTGTGTTTGGGATAAAGAACTTATAGGAGACTCCATTTATTCAACTTAGATAAGCATCAAAAACAAATTTGTAAAGACATCGTTCAGTTGTTTTAAAGAAGTGAGTCATCAAATGTCCTCCAACAGAGAGAGAGAAGGAGAAGAAGAGAGTGAAAGGCGTTTATTCATTGATAGAGACTCAAAGTGCTAAATAATGATTAAAGTTTCCAAAAGATAAAATGGATAATTCAAGGTTGAGAGTTGGAAGCATTAAGGCTAGCTCTAGTATATTTGTGCAATTCAAAACCATCCTACTTGGGAAATTAAGAGTGATAGAATATAGAAATGTCTGGAGACTACTGAGAATTATGTAAAATGATAGCTTGAAGAGTTACTACATAAGTGTAAAAGAGTTGGGAATACATCTGGAAGAACTGGAAGATAGCAACATGGTCTCTGTGTGATTAACTTCATATATTTGAATCTCAAATAAATTCCTATAAATATATGCATTAAGGAACCTTAGATATAAGAGCAAAATCAACAATTTAGAATTGAGGAAGAGTATATATAAATAGGGATAAATATAAAAAGAGATGAGACTTCATGGAGAGATTTCAATGAGATATGTCCAAAGGTTAACTGGAACCTGAATTTAGATTAGAGACAATAGAGTTAACTGGGACATTCCATGAAATAAATTATTCGTAACATACCTGACATTGGAAGTAATAATAAAAATAAGGGAAGTTAGTAAGACTTGGGGAGAACAAGAGCTCCACAAAGACCAAATTGAGCAGGGCTCAGGGGTCTTATACGAGACAGTTTCTCCAACCAAGGACCATGTATGGATATGGCCTAGAACCCCCGCTCAGATGTGGCCCATGGTAGCTCTGTGTCCAACTGAAGACCCTAGTAAGGGGAGCAAGGACTGTTTCAGTCATGAACTCAATGGCTGGCTCTTTGACCCTCCCCCATACACTCCAGAGAGTAACAGCCTGGCTAGATCCCAGGGGAAGACATTGCAGCCAGCCCTGAGGAGACAAGATGAACTGGGGTCAGATGGAAGGGGAGGAGGTCCTCCCCAATTGGTGGACTTGGAGGGGGCGGGGAGGAGATGAGGGAGGGATGCAGAGAGTGGGAGGGAATGAGAAAGGGTGGGCTGCAAAGTACCTAACCTGTGATTGATATAAAAATAAATAAATTACATTTAAAAAATATATGACCCGGAAACTTTAGAAGAATCAGGTGATTAGAAATTACTAAACTGAATTTAAAAGACTGATGATTTTAAAATTGTGAGAAAAAAGTCACTGATATAGACTTAATTTGAAAATACAAGTAATGGATTGTGAAGATCTGATGAAGGAAAGTGCAGAACATATGGATTTAAAGAAGAAATATCCAGTGTGTTAATTGATTGTGGGCAATATGTGACTCTTGGAAGCAGTGAAAGAAGAGAAAATGTGCCATCTAGGGACAGCATAGGGAGAAGACTTTAAAGTCAAAATTGGAGTATCATTTTGTTGTTTCCAAATATGGGAGAAACTTATTTAACAATATTCCTAAATTAAAGCATATGAGACTGTAGCTATGATCTGATGAGGCACTGTATTGTACTTTTTTCTCTTTTATCCTCATGCTCAAGTAAATGTTTCCCAAGTTAAATTCTCATTTCAGCTTTAGGAAAAAATAACTTTTATCCGGATGTAATTTTGCTAAATGTTAATTTTTAAACATTGAGATTCAGTTCTATATTTTTCTTGCTTCATTTTTACAACATCCTGCCAAACAAGTTTTCATATAGCTTTTCTCGCCTTGTCTTGCTTTTAAAACATATTATTACCACTATAACACTGTTTCAAAAAAGTTATGAATATAATGAAGTTCCTCTTAAAACAAACTTTTTACCTCTCAGGCTTTCCACTATGATATGAAAAAGGAGTACTTGAGACTTATGTTACTGTAAACTGAATTTAAGTTCAGCGATAAACACACAACTATAATTAGCATTTGCAATAATTCTCAAGACCAAGAATCTGAAAATTATAAAAGATTCATTTTTTAAAGAAATATTTTTGTTTAATTACATTTCCATTTTATTTATAAAGACACATGATTTTCCAATATAGCAGCAAGCAAATTGGCCTTGTAACACATTTCTTTTTTAAAAAAATTAAGAATTTTAAAATTATAGTATAAGTACTTTATTTTCTCCCTCCCTTTCCTCTTACCAAGCCCTCCTACAAGCTGCTCCTTGTTCTTTTTCAAATATATGATCTCTTTTCTTTCATTATTTGTTGTAATACAAATGCAACGAAGTCAATCTACATACTGTTACTTGTATGTATATTTTTCAGGGATGAGTATTTAGTATTAGGTAATAAATGGCTATGTTCTCTGGGAAAAGTATTTCTTCTGTTCCCATATCCATTATTTGCATATAGTTCTTTGTGTAAATTTGATTCTTTTTACTTTACCTCATGCCAAATGTCTAATTTTGGCATTCTTGCTCAGATCACTTTTAGGTAGTCTTGTTAGTGAGACTCTATGTGTGCATCTCCTGAATCCCTAAGGAACACAATCTCAAATAAACTTGCTAATCCTCTAGCTCTCACAGTACTTATTCCCCTTCTTCTACAATGATGCTTAAACTTGAGATGCCAAAATTATATTATGGATGTATCTGTTGGGACTCACTTCCACAACTCTGAATTTGATTGATTATAGTTTCCTGTGCTGGTCTCCATTTGTTGAATATTTCCTGTTTGTGCTGATAATGCCCTCTAAGAGCCATACACAATCTAAGAAAAAAAAAAAAACAGTAAAGGACATGAGAAGCTCTCTTTTGGTCAGTGTTGTCCAAAAGACTCCAAAAACATTACAGTTACTTGGAATTTCCCTTGGTTGCTTCCAAGAGTTCAAAATCAGGTCAAAGACGATATGACTTGACATATATATTTCATCATGTATTTCATACACAGGTCCCAGATGCCCCTAAGGTTGAAGTAAAATGAAAGTCTTCACTCTAAGGTCCAGTTTTCATGGCATCATGCAAGCTTCCAAAAGAGAGGAGCAACCAGCAGTCCTACCTAATTATGACTATGAATACCATGCCTATGAACAATTATGCCTATGAACAACAATCATGATCATCACAATACAAATATCCTATGGGTATTTCAGTGGCACACATAAGTTAGTGATAACTCACAGCTCCCTAACTGAACTTAATATAACACGATGGAAATCATGTCTTGTACTGAAAAGCTAGCCGATTATCCAGGACTTATGAAGTTCTGGGTGTTATTGGAGAATTGATATTTACCACTTTACCACCGAAATAGCATAATCCTACATTCCTTAAGTTCATTCTAAGTATTTTTCCTTATACCCATAGATATGTATATTCTCCACTCTTCATCAATGAACGATCTTAATAGAACAACTTGAGTGTTCTAGAATACTTGATATTAGCAGAATGACTATTTGTTTTTATTATTCTGCAATAAATTTCTAGTTGGATAGCTGGTACTATTACTTAAGGGACTACTGCCTAGGCAGCTTACATTCCTTACTTTGCACTGCAATAAAAGTGTTTTGCGTGTGGCATGCACATATTATTGAGGGTCTAAAAAAGAAAATGCATTGGTGTATGTGAATGGCTGCTTCACATTATATGTCAAATTTACCACATTTAGCATGCATCTATATGGACATTAATAAAGTAAAGGATCCCCTCAAAATGAGGGAAACTCTACTTCTTGACTGTTAATTGGAAGTAGGACAAAACGTATGGGGATATGAAGTTTTGCTTCCCTAACAAGCTTTTACTTGCAGCAAGTACTTCTCAAGGTATTGTACCCCATTTTAGGCCTCATGTGTGCTGTTCAGGCTTGCACAACCCACAGATTACATTTGCTTCTGCTGTTATTTTTTAAGTTATGTATTTTTTATTTTAATTAAAATGTGTTAATTGGTGCAATGAACAACTCCTATATATCAATGATTTAATGTGATGAAGCTAATTTTCACTCATTTCTCGGTCTGGAGAGATATGGAAAACCTTCCTCTCTGCACATTTGGGAAACCAGGATACCTCCAGCTCTTTAAATTATCTTATACCTTTCTTTAGGAGTCATATTGCCCAAGCTTATCAGTAATGGATGAGAAGAGTTTTGGGAAATTTTTGAGTATATTTCATTACTTGGCTGTCATGTTAACATATAATACTATGAGTCAGGACATATTACAGGAACCTGCTATGGTAAAATATGCTACACATTTTGTTTCTGATTAAAATATGGTTATGGGAAATATCATTTGGCGTTTATCACGACATACCTGGCTTTTGTGCACACACCAAACTCCTCATTTATCATTGAAAAATGCATCTTGGGTATTCACTCAGTCTTGAGCAACACAGGAGAGTAGGTCCATCTAACATTGTAAACTAACGATACCACAGTCTGGAATGACTACTTTATGAATATATATTTGCTATATTTTTAAAATTATTGATTGATTGATTGTTGCAATTTACTCAATTTGTATCTTAGCTGTAGGCCCCCTACCTCATCCCATCCCACCTCCACCCACTCTCTCTCTTCTCCTACGCCCCTCCTTCAGTCCACTCCCATAAGGGAGGTCCTCCTCCCCTTCCATCTGACCCTAGTCTATCAAGTCTCATCAGGACTGCCTATATTGTCTTCCTCTGTGGCCTGGTACAGATGTACTCCTCCCAGGAGGAGGTGATCAAAGAGTCAAACACTGAGTTCATGTCAGAAATAGCTGCTGCTCCTCTTCCTGGGGAACCCATTTAGAGACTGAACTGCCACAGGCAACATCTGAGCAAGGGGTTTAGGTTATCTCTTTATGATCCTTCATTGGAGTATCAGTCTCAGAAAAGACCCCTGGACCCAGACTTTTTGGTTTTGTTGGTCTCCTTGTGGAGCTCCTGTCCCCTCCAGGTCTTTCTACCTTCCTCAGATTCCCTGCACTCTGACCAAAGTTGAGCTATGAGTCTCAGCATCTGTTTTGATACCCTGCTGGGTAGAGTCTTTCAGTGATCTTCTGTGGTAGGCTCCTGTCCTGTTCCCTGTTTTCTCCCACTTCTAATGACTCCCATTTGCTTTTTGAGTGAGGATTGAGCAACTTCCCTAGGGTCCTCCTTGTTTAGCTTCTTTAGGAGTATAGATTTTTGTATGTTTATCTTATATTATATGACTAATATCTACTTTAAACAAAAGTAGGAAAACTAAATCAAAATATTATCCAGGCAGCACAATTTAAACGTGAAACCACCCTTAAAATAGGAAATGAAAGAAACTAATGTTTTAAAATTTGACAATAATATATGGCCAGGAGTAAGACATAGCAATTATAAAATATCACTTCACTAAGAATAAAACACTGTAAAATAAGTAGAATATTCTATTTAGATTTTAGAACTTGAAATGTCTTTTTCAAAATCACTTTGTGATTGAAAGTAGGAAAGATTTGTTCAAAGCCACAAATGCTAGATAACTATTTTCATATAACTGATCACCTGTGATATGTTATACATGAACAGTATGTGTTAATGCAAATCTGTGCACAAGCACACATATACTTAAAATATATTTTGTGTAATGATTTAAGGAATATAGTTTCAGGAATATAGTTGTAATTGTCTTCTAAACAAAGATAAAACATATTTGGTAAAACATTTTTTGAGTTATAACTTTTTGTTTATTATTATATTTAATATTTAATTGGAATGAGTTCACCTGTTTTGCTCAACCATACAACAAGGACATTTGCTCAACTATGTTCTAAGCAGATTTATCCATAACAGCCAGAATCTGGAAACAACCTGGATGTCCTTCAACTAAATGGGTAGAGAAGAAATTGTGGTACATTTACACAATGGATTACTACTCAGCAATTAAAAACAAGGAAATCATGAAATTTACAGGCAAATGTTGGGATCTAGAAAAGATCACCCTGTGTGAGGGGTTCCAGAAGCAGAAAGACACACATGGTATATATTCACTATATACTCATGGTATATACTCACTATCACATGGCTATTAGCCATATGATATAGTACAAACATACTAAAATCTATAGTTTTAAAGAAGCTAAATTACAATGAGGACCCTAGGGAAAAGGCTTGATTCTCATTCAGAAGGGCAAACAGTATATAGCAGGAGCCTTCCACAGTGGGCCTCTAAAAGACTCCACCCATCAGGTTCTGAAGGCAGATGCTGAGACTCATAGCCAAACTCTGGGCAGAATGCAGGGAATCTTATGGAAGAAGGGGAAGATAGTAAGACCAGGAAGGGACAGGAGCTCCACAAGGAGAACAACAGAACCAAAAATTCTAGGCTCAGGTGGTCCTGCAGAGACTGATGAATAAACCATGGCCATGAATGGAGAGGACCTAGATCCCCTGCTCAGATGTAGCCAATGGGCAGCTCAATTTCCATGTGGGTTTCATAGTAAGGGGAACAGGGATTGTCTTTGACATGGACTCAGTGGCTGGCTCTCTGTTCATGTATGCCACCACTCTTGTGTGGTAATCAGGTAAAACCTTGTGTGTTATTCCTCACATCTGCCCTTCTCAGGCAATATCTCTTAGTCACCACCTCAAATGCCACACTATTTGGCATGTGAGACAAGTGCTACAGAAAAATAAATAAATAAAGATCAAACACATTTCACCTAACTTTATCTTTTAAAAATGACATGTATCTTTTTTAACATGTTTATTTTATATTAATCACACGTAATGTACTTTGTTTCCCAACCATAGCTCCCTCCTGCATCCCCTCCTATTACCCCCCAACCCTCCCTCCTCTCCTCTCTGCCCCTTTCCAAGTCCACTGATAGGGGAGGACCTCCTCCCCTTCCCTCTAACTCTAGCTTACCAGATCTCTTCAGGACTGGCTGCAGTATCCTCTTCTGTGGTCTAGCAAGGCTGCTCCTTCCTCGGGGGGCAGGAGGGGAGTTGAAGAGCCAGCCATTGAGTTCATGTCCAAAAAAGTACCTATTCCCCTTAGTAGGGTACCCACTTGGATATTGAGCTACCATTTGCTACATTCAAGCAGGGGTTCTAGGTTATATCCATACATGGTCCTTGGTTGGAGAAACAGTCTCATAAAAGACCCCTGTGCCCTGATATATTTGGTCCTTGCAGAGCTCCTGTCCTCTCCAGGTCATACTAACTCCCCCTTCTTTCATATGATTCCCTGAACTCTGCCAAAGGGTTGGATATGTGTCTTAATATTTGCTTTGATACATTGCTAGTTAAAGTCTTTCAGAGGCCCTCTGTGGTAGGCTCTTGTCCTGCTACTTGTTTTCTCCTACATCCAATGTCCATCCCATTTGTCTTTCTAAGTGAGGGTTAATCCTCTTACCCCAGGTCCTCTTTCTTGTTTATGTTCTTTAGGTGTATAGATTTCAGTATGTCCATCCTAT
>CM053753.1:81520234-81546300 GCA_028658305.1 Pachyuromys duprasi | reverse complement strand
GTTTTTGATCTTAGCCATTCTGATAGGTGTAAGGTGAAATATCAAGGTCGTTTTGATTTGCATCTCCCTGATAGCTAAGAACGCTGAGCATCTTTTTAAGTGTTTTTCTGCCATTCTATAGTCCTCTACAGAGAATTCTCTGTTTAGCTACATACCCCATTTTTAATTGGATTACATGATTTGTTGCTTTTTAACTTCTTGAGTTCTTTATTTATATATACTGGATATTAGCCCTCTGTCAGATATAGGGTTGGTGAAGATCCTTTCCCAGTCTGTAGTCTGTTTTGTTTTGATGACAGTGTCTTTTGCTTTGCAGACGCTTTTCAGTTTCATGAGGTCCCACTAATTTATTGTTGATCTTCGAACCTGTGCTGTTGGCGTTCTATTCAGGAAGTAGTCTCCTGTGCTGATGTAGGAGAGATCTCCCATGCTCATGGATTGGTAGGATTAACATAGTGAAAATGGCTATTCTGCAAAAGCAATCTACAGATTCAGTGCAATTCCCATCAAAATACCAACACAATTCTTTACAGACCTAGAAAGAAAAATTCTCAACTTCATAAGGAGAAACAAAAAAAACCAGAATTTCTAAAACGATCCTGTACAACAACAGATCATCTCGAAGTATCTCCATCCCTGATCTCAAGCTGTACTACAGAGCAATAGTTATAAAAACTGCATGGTATTGGCATAGAAACAGAATAGTGGATCAATGGAACCAAATAGAAGACCAAATAGAAGAAATAAAACCACACACTTACAGAAACTTGATTTTTGTAAAGAAGCCAAATCCATCCAATGGAAAAAAGACAGCATCTTCAACAAATGGTGCTGGACCAACTGTATGTCTATATGCAGAAAAATGAAAATAGATCCATATTTATCACCCTGCAGAAACTAAAGTCCAAGTGTATCAAAGACTTCAACATAACACCAGACACGTTAAATCGGTTAGAAGAAAAAGTGGGAAAGACCCTAGAACTCAATGACGTGTATCTTATATATAAAGAAATGTGTAAAATTCATGTGTCTGCGGGCATGTTTATAGGGATCACAGGCTGATGTCACATTCTCAATAACACGTGGCTGTCTTTGTTTCAGCTATTAGTGGTAGTAACCTGAGTTCACATTCTTATGATTGCAGTTGAGCCAACACCCTTCAGAACATTCATAATGACCCAAACTCTTACGCCCTTCTCTTATCATATTATACAAAAGCCGTTCATAACCCAAAATATTTTAGTTATATACTATGTGGATGTATATCACCTAAAATTTATATTGTAATCTGTTCCATAAAATTAACATTTAAATCTCAATAAAGTAAAAAAAATGTTCCTTTAGTTGCTTAATTTTTTTATAATAATTCCCATTCTAAGCAAATTAAAAGTATTTACTGAAGAGTTTGGGGCTTACTATTATGATGTGAAAGAGAATTACTGAATTGCTGGATGCTAATATGGATCCAGATAAGATTGTAAGAAACATAATATAGCAAAGATTTTACTCAGGTTTCATTTCTGCTTCTTTGATTTTTGTTGTTTTTGTTGTTTTCTTTCTTTTCTTCCTGTTTCAGCTAGGATCTGCTGTCAATCACCCTTCCTCATTACCTCAGTAGGATTGGGTTCTGGGCTAATATGTCTTCTATCTTATCAAGCTTGCTTTTTGTTTGGGATTTCTTGGGCAATTTTTCTTTTTCTTCTCTTCCAGAAACAGGGTTTTAAAGATTGCACCAATTTTATGTTTTCTGGTTGCCTGCCCCACAGATTTTCCCACTAGGTTTATTACTGCTTTTATAGTTTGGGTTCCTAGTCTGTTGAGTCCAGGAGAAAAAAAAGATGTCAACCCCTCTTTCTTTCCTTTTGTTGGAAGTTTTAAAAATCAGACCACTGCATGGAGAGGACCTAAAACCTCAGCTCAGGCTCAGTTGTAGCCCATAGATTTAGTCCCCAAATGGGGTCCCTACTAAGGAAAGCAGGGTCTTTCTCCAGGATGAATTCAGTGGCAGGCTCTCTGATCACCTCTGGGATTTGGGGGGAGGGGGGCAGGCAGGCTTGTCAGGCCACAAAGGAAGGCAATACAACCAGTCCCTTTGAGATTAGGGTCAGATAGGCTAGAGTCAGATAGAAGGGAAGTATGACCTCCCCTATCAGTGGACTAGGGGAGGAGCATGGTAGTAAAAGAGGGAGGGACTGTGGGATTGGGAGGAGCTGAGAAAGGGGGTCACAGAAAGGATACAAATTGAAGTAATTGCTATAAATGGTAATAAAAAAATCAAAGCACTGTCCTTTTCAAACCAAGACTAGGAAGCATCTGTAACTAGGTAAAGTACTAGTCTACAGCTTGAAACTTTCAAGGTGCAGTATAGATTAATGCTTCAACATAGATTAATTCTTTGTTTATCCTAAAAGAATGCATATATTAAATTCTAAGTCGTTTTGATTTACCTATTTTTATCCTACAGTTAGTATTTTAAAATTAGAAGATTAAGATAGGAACATTAAATGTTCTCTGTTATACTGAATTATTTTTATACTTAAGAATGTTTCCACTCTCTCTTGCAGATTACCAACACAAAAGCACCAGACAGACCTTGCTGTACTAGTCATATTACACACACACAATATTTTCAGATAGTCTCCTGAAAACAATAAGCATTGTTGAATTATATTTTGTGCATGGTAAATATGAAGGTAGCAAAAATACGTCCATTTTTCACTATTTTTATTCTTCTTACATTTTAAGAATTTGATTGTTCTGTTGGATGAGAGTACAGACAATTTTTGTTGAATGACACACAAATATGTCATTATTTGTGTTCATCGAAGGACAAGTACAAATAAAAATAACTCAGTGGGCCCTAACCACTGGCTTCTCCTGCCCTCTCACTCTGTTTTCATATGCTTCTTAGTATGAGTCATATTATATTTCCTGAATAATAGATGATCAATGGAAATATGGACTTTAAGTTCAGTTGCCTGAGACTGTGTAAATATTGACTATAGGAAGTAGGACTCGACTTTCAAATCTGGTTTGGAAATCATCTCTTTAACCACTATCTTATATTACGTGCTGAATAATCAAAAAATATATAGAAATTTCTGATTGTGTATTAAATGACAAGAGATTATATGTAAATACCCATGTGTTGTACTCTCTGGTCAAAATTAAATTATTTTACATATATTTATATACATTTATACAAATATAATTATAAAATTATTTTGAGATGATGATTACATTTAAATTTGTAATAAAGCACTGGGAAGAATGGTGTGCTAAAGTAGTTTTACTTTTCTCTTTTTACTGATTTATACACACTCACATATTCATGTATATATGGAGAGAGAGATTGAGAGAGAGAGCATTAGTCTTTGAAATAAATTAATTTGGCCATTACTTTAAAAGAACTAAATCCTTGAATTAGAACATATGTTTTTCAAAGTTCTATGAATAGTTATTAAGATAAATATTTATTTGTTTGATAAAGGAAACATCATTACATTGTATATAGCAAGCTTATTCAGATCATCTGTATATTGTTAGATTGTGATCCTCAGTTCCCAAGAGCTATGGAATCCAATAATTATATTAACCTATCAGTATAATTTAGTGCAAACTTTCATTTTCTCATTTTATTCCTCATATAATATAAATTTTGTTAAATATCATTCAAATATAAAACTGTAGCATTTAATCCAGTTCTTTAAAGAACTAATGAAAAGTAACTTTCTCTTTATCGTGAAACCAAATAAAAGTAATTATACCTTTTAATATTCCCTGTTCAGCTATTTTCGAAGTACAGAGATGCAGTGACCTGTAAAACCACGAAGTAATTTCTGTCCAAGTGAAATAAAGTTCTTTCGCATTCCACTTGAGTCAGTTAAAATTATTTTTAGTTCATGCTATTTGTTATCTTACTTCCAACTGTGTTCCTATGGTTCCTGGGAGGTTCTTTGAGGACATCTTGAAGCAGTTATAATCAAGGAATTTGTTGCCTCAAATGTGAGTTTTTTAAATCAAATGGATGTTTATTGATAAACATAAAAAGTTAAGGACTAGGGCAGTTTAGAACCCAAAGTATTAGGATAATGTAATATGTCTTACAAAGACAGCTATATATTATTAAATACAGATAATATTTCTTAAACTTTAGTCATGGAAACAATCAAATGACTTCTGGTTCTAGAAAAATAGGGTTTATTTGAACTTGGACTAAACAGTTAAATAAATTGAACAGCCAACCTTCTCAGTGTCTCTATTAAGCATACAGATTCAACAGATTTATGAATTCTTTTCTGTAAACGTGACAGGATTTTGCTTCTAACTGTGTTTGTTCCATGCCCAATAGATGAGTCCCGTATCCATGAATTTAGCAATTCTAAGCACTTTAACTTTATTGTGTTTTATGAAAACCACATTGTTTCTAGAAATCCCAAAAGACAAAGCTTTGGTAGCATTGACATCAGATCTCCTTTACTGGGTGAAAATAATAGGTCCATAAAAGTAAAGTGATTTGGCTCAAAGATCTAAAGTACTTCCTCCCACAGTTCTCATCCAGCTTCTGCTCCCCATTCAGACAGTGCTCTGAGGTTAGGGCAGTGAGCGAATGAGCACTAAATAAACTGCAAGGGACGTGGTTTCATACCAGTCTCAGATCAGGAAGAGTATTAATTTGATAGTGAATAGCTTAACTGCTCTCAAGTATTTTATAGCACATTAAAACTTCTTGTGAATTTTCTGTAATTGCAATTTAAATATTTTCCACCCCCACCCGTTGTACAAAGGGAACATCACATGTTGATGCACTTAGATAAATTAGTTACTTATAAAATATTTTATAGGCAGTTGGTGACTTGTAGAATCATAATATATTGTTTAAATATTAATGTATTTTTATAAATATATGAAGATATTAGAGCAATTTTCAACTGCATCTGGAAACATCCCAATGAACCTGAAAAAAAAAAAAACAAGTTTTCCAGTGTTTTATTTACTCGTCTGCTTGATAGTTTATTGAAATTAATCCTAATAGTTTTTTTTTCAAATTATGTTACTTTTATTCTAGGTTTGTACTACCAAACCCCATGATTCATTATAGTAATTTAAACTGTAAGAGAAATTGAAAACACTATGCCTGGGTGAAGCATGCCTTCTATATACCCCAAAAGGCAATGTACCAAAAATTGTAACAGTTCTTGAAAACATCATTAATTGAGTAAAGAAGTTGCCTGAGGGGAAAGGAGCAATAAGTTTCTTATTGTCATAGTTGGCAACTCTTTTAAAATAACTGCTCTCTGAACCAGGTTGAAATTGTGACAGGAATAGAACCATAGTGCCTGCATTACCCTACTTTGTTGAAAATAGAGATATTTGATGCTGTTTTTAAATAAATGTGAATACTCTATAAAAACTTTTGGAAACAACTCTTTTTTAATTTTATTTTTTAATATTAGTTACAGTTTATTAATTTTGTATCCCAGCTGTAGCCTGCTCCCTCATTCCCTCCCAATCCTACCCTCCCTCCCTCATCTCCTCCCTGCCCCTTTCCAAATCCACTGATAGGGGAGGTCCTCCTCCCCTTCCATCTGTCCCTAACTTATCAGGTTTCTTCAGGACTGGCTGCAATGTCCTCCTCTAGCAAGGCTGCTCCTCCCTCCTTTGGTGGGGAGAGGTCAAAGAGCAAGCCATTGAGTTCATGCCAGAAATATTCCCTGTTCCCTTACTAGGGTACCCACTTGGATACTGAGCTGCCAAGGGCTACATCTGAGCAGGGGTTCTAGGTTATCTCCATACAGGGTCATTGGTTGGAGATAGTCTCATGAAATACTCCTGTACCCAGATATATTTGGTCCTTGTGGAGCTCCTGTCCTCTCCAGTGAAAACAACTCTTTACTTTTTAAAATTAGTTCATTTTCTACTGTTTAATTTTTGAGATTATGAATGTAATTACCTTTCTCCCTTTCCTCTCTCCATCCACTCATTTACCTGTAACCACTCTCCTTCAAATTCCTAGACAGTTTCTTTCACTGATTATTACATGCATGTATGTATATACTATATATTCCTAAATATAACGATTCAATCTAAATAAATTTACTTGTAATTATTTTTCTCGTCTGAGCTTTTGGCATTGAACAACCAAATGTGTGGTCTTCCCTGGGAGTGACCACCTTTCCTGCTCCTAGCTTTCCTTTATAGCCTTGCTGTTCCTTGTGTAGTGTTGAGGCCTCAAGAGCAACTTTTTTGTCTACTACTGTTTTTCAGTGATATTAATGAGAAACTAAAGAAACTGATACACCAGGGATTTTTGTAGGTATCTCTTCCTTAATGCATCCTCTTTTACTTAATGTCTTTATATTTATTCATATGGCACTTTCATTGTGCTATTATCAGCTCCCTTTAAAAGGAAGTAGGCAGCAGAATAGAAATGTCAGCAGAATCATTTTCATGTTACAAATACATAACTGTTCTTTAATAACAATCATCCATTACACATGACTTATGTTCTTCCTAGTTCATAGTGTGTTGTAATTTAATATTTTAAAGTGTAAAAAATGAGCAAAAGTAAATTCTTTATTTTTATTTGAAAATCAGAATATCAGAAAAATAGTTTAATATTTTGAAGTAAATTGCCTAAAGTGAGAGATTGTATAAAGAGCTTTACATACAATGTTTTTACTTAATCCTTTAATGGAACATTGGGTAAATTTTATCCACCAGCATGGTGAGCAGGATAAGCATGCCCATGGTTTGATTGTATGCTAGTGGCAGAGAGGTGCATAGTGTCCGATGACATTTTTACCAAATCATATTTAACTTTAATTTTAATATAAGTAATAAAATTATCTCCCTTAAGAATCACTTTATAAAATTGTTCTATTTATATATGAGCATACAGAGTTCAGTTTCCTCTTTCAAAGCACCTTGCTGTTATAATATTAAACGTATACAGCATTTTAAAAGAGACCAATCTAGGAAAACACATTAGGATTGGTAGTTGGGTGTTAGTTCTTTGTTTGGAGTTAAGCTTCTACCATAGCCAAGGATGCAATAAATCTAGTGAAGAAGAAATCCAAAGAATGGGAGAGATCTTTTGCCAGCTATACATCTTTTCAGAGGATTCATTTCCAGAATATATAAAAAAATGAAAAAAGACACAAATGATGCAATTAAAATGGACTAGAGAGCTAATATAGTATTCTCAATAGAAGAAAGAAAACTGCCTAAGGAATACCCCCAAAGCATTTATCATCTGTAAGATTTAGGAAACAAAACATTAAAAGACCTTTTTATTTAAATTTATCTAGTAGGGATGGCTATAATCAACAAATGTTTGACAGAAATGTTGGCAAATTTATAGGGGAAAAGTACTTGTCATTTACCGTTTGTTGGAATGCAAATTATTGTGCCCAGTGTAGAAATCAGTCTGGAGGATGCAAAGTACCTAACCTGTGATTGATATAAAAATAAATAAATTACATTTAAAAAAAAACCTGAAATGAATCTATCTCATTACCCAGCTACATCAGTCCTTGGACTATGTGTAAGGGACTTGATATTTTGCTCCACAGATAGTTTCTCAGTGATGTTCATTGTTGCTCTATTCATAATAGCTAGAAAATGGAAACAGCATATGTGCCTGTCCTAGTCACTGTTGTACTGCTGTAAAGAGACACCATGACTAAAGTTAACTCATAAAATAAAAACTTTAATTTGGAAAAAAACCTCAAAGGGATAGTCTCAGTTGGATACTCTCACTTTGGTATTGCAGAGTAGATATCCAAACAGAAGGAAAGTTGTGTGTATATCCAATCTGCACACACAGTGGATTCTAAAGGCAGGATATAATGCTTCATCTGATAATATATGTGTTCTCTCCAGTAGCCATATAAAGATCATTGTAATATTGTTGCCAAACTTCCCTAACCATGGAAACATTTTTACTCATCTCAATATTTTTTGAAAGGGCACATGACATCAGAACAATCAGTATAAAAAAATCTAAGACTGCATCCAAAAATTTATATAATTTATCTAGTTAGAACAGTTACAATATATAACTTCAAATGTATATGTATCTTGTATTAAAACCTTTGAAGAGAAAATATCCAGATTCTTTTTGGACATCCCTGTTAATAAAGAGAATAAACAAATATATGTTGATATGAAGAAGTAACAATTCAATGATATTCAACATCCATCACACATATTGTTACACTTAGTTTGGAAAGAGGTCAGAATTCCATCTAGGTGTAAACAGGTCTGAGCTTTTCTAATAATGGTATAAAATTGCAAGTAATCAGGAAACAATGTAAAGTTACCCTCTAGCACTAATTTCCATTAGTCACATGCACTTCTTTTAAAAAAATCCAAAATCATTTTCAAAATCCATAGAACATGTGTAGCTTATTACTTGGCTATTCAGTTTATTCATATGTAATTTTTCTGAGATGCAGCGATGTAAATATGCTATAATGCCTGTAAAGCACTGGTTGACTTTGATAGCATTATTTAAAGATTTTAGAACTTAATCTGGGTATTTATTCACTTCAGCACTTCAATAAAATTGAGCTACAGAATTCATTTCCTGTGCTAACAACTATTATTTATGAAGTATTTTAAAGCTATGCATGGTGTCACATGCCTGTAATCCCAGCACTCTGGGAGGCAGAGGCAGGCAGATTTCTGTGAATTTGAGGTGAGCCTAGTCTATAAAGCAATTCCAGAGTAGCCAAGGCTACACAAAACCTTGTCTTTAAAACTCAACAAAAAATACTTTACATAAAAACTGGTGATTATTTATTTTTCTTGTTTAAAATAAATTTCAATGGTTTAGAACCTTTATTGCAACAAATTTTGTTGTTTTTATTAACTGAATTATTAATGCTTAGCATTTTACAATTTCTAATAAAAATGCTAAGTGTAAAACCACACTTGCTATTCTGTTCTAGAGGTAGTTATTTCCTGACAGGCTAAGAGTCTGGTTCTTAAGGCTCTTCTTTTGAATGTGATTTACTTAAGAAAAATAGTGCCCATGTTTCCTTTGATTTCCTTTTGATTTCCTTGGCTAAATTTAAGTAACCTAGGAGTGTGTGATGAGCATTTTATCCTAAAAGAAGCATAGATTCTAAGTAGCCAAGTGTCTTAAGGTGTTTATTGCCTCCATCAAAACAATGGACAGTGAGCTTTTTACTGTTGTAACTGGGAAATGTTATGCTCACTGTTCAAATTTGGTTTAGGAATTTCATTTTGAGTATTATAGTTCTATTCAATTCTAGATGCTTTAGAACTGTTCTCAGCCTTCCCATCTCACTTAGAACAATCATATCTTTTCTCAAAAGCTTCTGTTATTCTCAGAGTGAATCTGCACTTGGAAAAATGATGGTCCAAGCTAATTCTTGTAAATGAGATCTTTATTCTATATCTTCCTTTAGACTTTTTGCTCCGAACAGCCAATAAAGCTGGTGTATGAGTGCTGTTTCTTTACTTCCCAAAATTGAGGTCTTACTCCAAAGATCTTAGGCATTTCAGCAAACTAGATTTCAAGTTGTTACTCTTCAGTGACAAACTTTTCTTTTCTTTGTGGCTACAATTCACCTAGGCAATAAAAAGCATCATCTGTACTTCTCTGTTTTTAATCTCTCTCTCATTCTGTTTCTCTGTTTCTTCCTCTCTCATCTCTCAATCTCCCTCTCATTTTGTGCTGGGGTGCGTGCGTGAGTGCGTGCGTGCGTGCGTGCGTGCGTGCGTGTGTGTGTGTGTGTGTGTGTGTGTGTGTGTGTAGCAGCAGCAGCAGCAGCAGCAGCAGCAGCAGCAGCTTAGTAGTACTAGCCCCTATTCCAGTATGCACTCATTGAAAACCCAGTAAAGGACACAGGGTGTTTTCCTCCACCATTCTCCAACTTACTGTCTTAATTCCCGTTCTTTCATCAAAGTATAAACTTACAGATGCTTCATTTTGGCAGGCTCATCATCACACTCTCAACATATGCCTATATTCAACCCAAAGGCCTGATTTTTAATGGTAGTCATGCCTGGCTTTTGACACGGATGGTGAGAACTCTGGATTAGGCTCTCATGCTTTCAGAAAAGTGTTCTTGTTGTCACTGAGCCATCTTACTAGCCTCTGAATTTAATATCCTGAGCTCCAAGACTCATGCTCCCCCTGAGGTTCTCAGTCTTAGTATAATTGCTTCTCTTGTCTCAACTCTTAGAACACGTAAGCTATTCATGTCTTCCTCCTGTTCTTATCCAAAACTCAAATCTCTCATACACTAAGTTCTTTTGCTAGGTCACTTATACTGTATGCTAGAAGAGCTCTCTCCCACAAGAAATTTCCGTTTTCTTTGTTCACTGTTTGTCATCTGTTTCTCCTGTCCCAGTAGTTAAGTGGTAAAAATATTTGTAGAATCTGCAAGAGAAAGTAACAAGCTGTATAAAGAATATTTATCTATGGATAACTTTTATCCTTGACTGATTTTTAATCTTTATCATTGTTAATAATAGAGTTCATTTTTATTGTTAATAAGAATCATACTTATTTACTGTAAATATTTAGCCTATCATCTGTTTTCTAAGTAGGACCAGTATTTAAAATCAGTCAAATGAATAAAACCATTCAAATGTCACTTTCTGTGAATTCCTTCATTTTTTTTCAATATATATATATATATATATATATATATATATATGTTTATGCTCTTCCTTCCAATCCCAGAAAAAGAACATATATATCTTTCTCAACCAGGCCTTGTATCATACTCTTTTACAGTCTTTTCATTTTCATTACTTTTTTTCCTAACTCTTTCCTCCATTCCCTAAGAAATATCCACCCTAAAAATGTAAATATTTCTCCATTCTGTAAGGCATAGATAAATGAGGAAACAGACAATATAAGAAAAATGTTTAATTTGAGTATGCATTAATAAAGGGTCTATTTAGAGAGGTGTAGACATGATAAAAGGAAAATGTAGTGGATAGAAAAAATATATCTATGGTGTACATTCTTATGGTATAGTATGAAGGTGTTTGAAGATAGACTCAGAAAAAATGTTACATAGAAAGTATTGGTCAACAAGTTATGTAATCTTGGTTGATACCTGTAGCTACTGACTTACTCAGATAGAGTATCTCCAAATAATGCCTAGTACTCATTTCTTACCTTTTAAAATCATTATTTCTATGTTTCCTAGGTTTTCCATTGTAAATCTACTAGTAAGGGAGAGACAAGCAAGGCTAAAGTGCCGAACTTGGAGTCATAAGAACAGCTTAAGAAAATAATAGAACTTGAATCTCATTGGATAAGGGAAAGCATTCACAAGATACAAAAATGTTAGCTTTTCATAAATTTCAACCCTCTTGTAGAGCCTAAGTCACATTATGAATGGCGTCTTCTCCCTACAAAACATCTCAAACTATTATGAAATTAGTTTAATGTATTATGACCAATACATTTGGGAAAAAGAGAAATACAATATGTAACAAAGACCTTTTTCCAAATGATTTTTTCTTTATTATTATTATTACAATTTACTTTGTGTCCTCACTGTAAGCCCCTTTCCCATCTCCTGCTGGTCCCACGCTCCCTCCCTTGTCCTCCCACCCCATCTCCTTCTCCCAGTCCACTCATAGGAGAAGTCTTCCTCTTCTTACTGTCTGACCCTAGCCTATCAGGTTTCATTAGAACTGTCTGGATCCTCTTTCTCTCTGCTCTAGTAAGGCAATCTCGTCAAGGAAGTTAATGAAAAAGCAAGCAACTGAGTTCATGACAGTGACTACCCCTGCTGTCCTTACTAGGTTCCCCATCAAGACTGAACTGCCCATGGGTTTCATCTGAGTAGGGGGTGTTGGTCTTCTCCATGCATAGTCCTTGCTTGATTCATCAGTCTCTGCAGGAACCCTGAGTCCATATTTTTGGCTCTGTCTCCTTATAGAGCTCCTGCCCCTCCAGGTCTATCTCCCCCTTTCTTCTATAAGAGTCCCTGTACTCTGCCCAAACTTTGGCTATGAGTTTCAGCATCTGCTTCAATACTGTGCTGGGTAGAGTCTTTCAGAGGCTCCTGTCCTTTTCCCTGTCTTCTCCTACTTCTGATTTCTATACTGTTTGCCATTCTGAATGAGGAATAATCATCTTCCTTAGGGTCCTCCTTGTTGCTTAGCTTCTTAAGGACCACAGATTTTAGTATGTTTATACTATATGGCTAATATCCACATATAGTGAATATAGATATAATGGCATCTATTAAATCATATACTGTGATATCAAAAGATCTTCCTTTCTGTTAATTTAACTCAAGGTATCCCATCCACTTTGTATTAATAAGTATGAGAAAACAGCAGCTCTTTTTTAAATAAATATTACCTTGGTTTTTTTTTGGTTTTCTTATTCTGAAACATATTATCATATGTTCTCAGAATATATGTTTTTAATATATATTCAAGTATCGTAAAGATTAAGAAAAAAATCAGGAAACTTCTACTATAATTGAAGTACATACTTTTTGTTTTGTTTTCACTTATGCCAAATGAAAATATGTTTATTTTCCATGCCATAATTATTTTTAGGTGATAAAGTCATGTTGTTTTGAGAAAATGTGAACCTAATTCCTTGTTAGGACATTATATTCTACCCATAACAGTAATTAGACAGTGGTTTTATTCCCTAACCACACATTTCTTTACATACATCTGTTATTGGACTTTCACTCTCAAAGAGCTCACTGAATGGGAATTTAAAGTTTATTTTTAGGTTGTCCTTTGTGTTTGCACCATTTCCTTTCAAATTCATAGAGACAGCTATAACTAAATACCATTGAATAATTTCTGGCAGTAATAGTAAACTTGAATATATCTGAGCTGAAGCAGTAGTTTGTCTGTAGGATGAAAAATATTTAACATTGAACTCCTATGATATCTCTTTTATACTGATCAAATTATCTTTATTTAATGGTGGAATTATGAGTGATAACCTAGGGAGCATATGAGATTAAACAGGTGACAAGTCATGCAGGAAGTGGTCCTGTGTGCTAGAGAGACAAGAAAGACAAGAAGGTGAGGAACAAATAACAAACTGAGATTTCATGTAACTGCTCTGTGGACAATTAGACATTTCAAACACATGTTGCTTTTAGTAGGAACAAATAGAATATAGAACATGTCTGGACCAAAGAAAGAGTTGTGCTGAGTAATAAGGAATAAGTAGTTTTTACTGAATACAGAGGACCTAGTTTCCCTGATCTCTGCAAGCTTCTTTGAGTCCTGGTCAGCACATTCTGTGGGCCCTGTTCTGGTTTTTCCTGACCTCAGTTTTTCCTCCAATCCTTTCTCCTTCTCCTCCTCAGGACTCCTGAGTTCTGCCTACTGTTTGGCTGTGGTACTCTGCATCTCTTCCCATCAGAAGTCCTATCAGAAGTCCAGTCTCTGATGACTCTGGACTCCTGGTCCCAACACATCCTGTAGACAGGAAAAACTGTAGGTCTGAGATTCTGTGTCTAGGTTGTTGTCCCAATCCCTCTACTTGAGGCCTTGCCTGGTTACAGATGATAGCTATTTTAGGCTCCTTGTTCACCAATACTATGTGTGTTTGCCAATGCTACTCTCAGATACCATGGAGTTTCCATTGCACTAAGTTTCTTCCTTGCTCATTTTTGACGGAGGCAGAAGAAGAGAGCATCTGTGGGAGAGGGCAAAGAAGAAGTAACTGCACACTGGATGTAATTTATGAGACAAGAATAAAAAAATAAATATGGAATAAAACAAAATTACTTCTCAGTTTAAGTATTTTTTAAAAGGGAGGTTTGTTGTTGTTGTTTCAATGTATTTATTTAGTGCTTGTTGATGATCTTCCACCTGTAAAGATACTTAAGTCTTTCCTTAAGGGTGAATCTTCCCTAATAACCCAGCCCCGAGTCTTGTTTGTTCCTCAAATAAACAAGCTTAAGGAGACACAAGGGAAGAAGACAGGAGCTAGACCATTAGGGAGGGTATATCTTATCTTTGGACACATCATCATTTCCCTTAGCTATTATTTGTCACCATCTCAATAATTCTTTTAAGAATTGAATGGAGCTCCTGTCCTCTCCAGGTCTTACTAGCTCCCCCTTCTTTCATATGATTCCCTGCACTCTGCCCAAGGTTTGTTTATGAGTCTCAGCAACTACTTTGATCCACTGCTAGGTAGAGTCTTTCAGAGGCCCTCTGTGGTAGGCTCCTGTCCTGCTTCTAGTTTTCTCCTACTTCCAATGTCCATCCCATTTGTCTTTCTAAGTGAAGATTGATGCTCCACAGGGACTGAATATATCTGGGCACAGATGTCTTTTCTGAGACTCTGTCTCCAACCAAGGACCATGCATGGAGATTACTTAGAACCCCTCCTTGGGTGTATCCCATGGCAGCTCAGTATCCAAGTGGCTTCCCTAATAAGGGGAACAGGAACTATTTCTGACATGAATTTAATGGCTGGCTCTTTGACCTCTCCCCTCCCCCAAGGGAGGATCAGCCTTACTAGGCCACTGAGGAGGACATTGTAGCCAGTCCTGAAGAGACCTGATAAGCTAGTGTAAGATGGAAGGAGAGGAAGACCTCCCCTATCAGTGGACTTAGAGAGGGGCAGAGAGGAGATGAGGAAGGGAGGGTGGGATTGGGAGGGCACGGGAGAGGGGGCTACAGCTGGGATACAAAGTAAATAAACTAACTAATACTAAAGAAATAAAAGTTTAATTTAAAAAAGGTGTTAGAAAAAAAGGAATTCAATGTTTTGTTTTGTTTTCTACTCTCAAATGTATGTACTGAAGCCCTAATCCTCCGTGTGGTAGCATTTGAAGATAAATCCTGGGGAGGCAGTTACATTTAGAGGAGGTCCTAAGAATGAAGTTCTCCCTCAGGATTATTTTCCTTACACGGAAATGCAGAGGAAGAGGAGTCAGGCAGATCAGTGTTCTCTCTGTCTCTGTCTCTCCTCTTCTGTTTCTCTTTGTTTTCTCAGTCTCTTGCCTTTCTCTGTCTGATTCTCTCTCTCACTGTGTTTTTCTCTGTGTGTTCTGTCTCCATCTCTGTCTCTCTTCTATGTGAGAGCACAGAGAGAAAGGAGGTGTTTGGTAGTAAGAAAAGGACCTTCAACCAGGTATATAGACATCTGACTTTGGCCTCCTTGCTTACTTAAGCATCCAGACATCTGTAATTTACTGATATACTCTACAGACACTTCAAATCAAATATCTGTCCTCAATTCTCGTGTCCATCCACAAAGACCAGTAGGACAAAATCAGTGCAAAATAGGCTCTCCCTTGCTTCCATTTCATTGTTTGTCTTCTGCTTAGGAAAAGCACGGAGGAGTGGGGGTTGATTTTGTAGGTTTGGGATTAAACTCATCCAACTAGTGAGACATTCTGTCATTGAGCTATTACCATTAAATCCATCCCTCTGCAGCATACAACTCAGGGGATCTTAGGTACAGAATAAAACAACTATCACCACAATTGAGTTTAGAACATTTTACCATCCCAGAAAGTTGTTTTAATGAAACCTGTTTGTGGTATTTCTTTGTTTTTTTAACAAGGAAGCATTGCTGCCTATATCTGTGTTCTTTTGTATATGCTGTTATTTCTCTAATGCATGTAGGCATTATATTTATATAATATTTTCAAGTAAGTTTTCTCCAGTTATTCATTTCAGGAAATAAATGTTTGTTGCTTTAAGCAGTCTAAAATTATAGAATGAGTAATAATCTGCTATTCATATCATTTCACTACATGCAAGATAGAAAGAGTGTTGGGCCCTCTTTCTGGCATAAGTTATCTATTTCCTTACCATTAAGGAGGATGTATTCCTAGTTTAGAAATCACACAGAAGACAAGAGTTACAGCCAACATGAGAAGGTAAGAATGCTTTCATGTGGCTCTTTTGCAATGCTTATTTTTATTTGCTGTGTAATCTATTTTTTCTCTCTCTCCTTATGTGGCTCAGAAGTGCTGTTGATAGACACATTTACCAGAAATGTCGGGGAGAAACCTGGGGGGAAAATAGAATTCAAACTAAAGACCTATATGAACAAAATGGTTGTCCAGAAAAGTGTTTGAGGGGTAAAGAATAATTGAAAAGGAATTAGGGTAAGTAATTGGCTCACATGCAAGGAGAGAAAACAGGACTTCTGCATGTCAGAGCTACTTAAAAGTATGAAGGTAGTAAGGGAGACTTCTAAATGGGACATCAAGATTGTCATTTAAAGGACACTTAGAGTTTCTCACTTGATTCAGTTATTATTTTCATAATCCAATTTAAGAGTGGTTGAAATTACGACAATTTGAGAATGACTCTACTTCCACTGTAGAACTGATTAAGGTGTTTCTCATAAAAGAAACCCTGTGTGGCCTGCATTGGGGCTTGGTCCTGCTTTATTGTCAATGGCTGGAGACAGAACTATGTGACAGTGTACTGTATGAATGGCTTCTGTTAGTCAGGCTCTTGCATGCTCCTGTTCCTGGTCTTCTGATTCACATTTTCCACTTCAGAGAATGGGCACGAACATTTGCCAGATGAATGCAAGTGTGCTGAAGCTGTGAGGACTCTAAGTACTTCTGTGCCGAGTTGCCCCAAGTTCACTCTTAAAAGCAGAAGCCCTAGGCCTAGATTAGAGAGCACCATCTATATATTACTGCTGCCTTTTCTATTTCTGTTCTTAGTTGCTTTGTACAAAAATGTTTTTTTCATTCCTATTCAAGTGCTGCAGGAGGTGCAAGGATCCTTTGTCACCCTTTCAAATGATATCTGTGGTGGCCTAGAGGGCGGGAGTTTCCTTCTATGTCTCTCTTAGAGAACATCATCCGGTCAGACTGCATGGTAGCTCTTTTTTACATTACTGAGAAGGCTTTCTAAAACAAAGTTTTTCTTTTATCATCGTGCATCATATATGCCTTAGGATAGAGCCTTGACTATGAGCCTTAGAGCTTAACATTTTAAAACACAAGACATGCACAGCCTTATCATATACAGATATGATTGCATGGGCTCTTTTCTGTTTCTCTCTCTGCTGTTCTCAGTTCTTTATTTGCAGTCATTTTTAATGGGTCAGTGTTTCTTTCCCTCACAATTTACTCATGATTCTTAATTTTGAAGATATTCCCTGGATTAATCTTCAGTGATGGTCTCAAAAGTTGAAAAAATGACATGCTGTTGTTTAGATGTGAAAAATGGAGCAGATAAAATTCCCTGAGTAAGCAAGTTTAAAAAAAGCAAAAACATTAAAGGGTGCTAAATAATAAGTACTAAACTTAGGAAACTTTAGTCAGATCTTCACATTTAGGGCTTTAAGTTCTATACAATCGCATCTTATAAAAGCATGAAAATTCAGCTCAATTTGGAACCAAAAGAAGACAAAACAATGGCTGATAAGATTTTAATTTATAAAAACTGAGGCCTATTTTTCTTCATGTTGTTTCTTCAGATGTTAAGGGAAGAGTGTTTATACATAAGACCAGAAAGTGTAAGTTGCCTGGGTCTTGGTTATTCTTGAAAAGTAGCATTAAATCCATGGGTAGTTTGGCTCCCTTAGTGTCTTATCATTACTATGTTTTGGACCATTTAAGTATATGTTATTAATACTGTTCCTAGAAATTATTAAATGAGCTCTCTAGGTCCGATATGGAATCTATAAATATGTATATTGCTCTCTATTAGATCCCTTGTGACTATGATGCTGATGGAAGACATACCTCAGGGAAGAGAAAATGGCCTTCGAGTGTATGTGTGCTCTTGTGTTCATACTAATATTGCTTTTTAGTAGCAAAAAAGTGTCACTGAGTCACATAAACATCATAAACATCATATGTGCTTATTTTGATGGTAGCAAATAATCTAACTGCCTGGCATACAATAAACTCTCAGCAAAGCTCAAACTTAGAATTCAATAATATTTCTGCACAAGAAAATAATTTCATGAGTTCTCTGGAGTTGATTATATACAGAGATTAAAAGAGACATGATGTGTCATCAGAGGATTTCTATACTCAAGTAATTACTTTTAGTACTTACATCTTTATACATCTACAGTGCAGTGAATGGAGATGTATGCATCAAACATGTCATTTGAACATTCTTTCAAAACTCTTCCATTATTTTGTATATTTAATATTGTTTTCAGTATTTTCCACAAAACAAATAAGTATGTACAAACATGTTGCTGGGAAAGGGAAGACTAAAAACCATTTTCAAATGGAAAAAATATCTGAGTAATTTCATAGAACATTTCTAACAGTAAATAAAGCATATACCAATAAATAATGAAATATTTTTCTATGACTTTTTATATAATAGTCCAACAAGATGCTTCAGTTTCCAAATAAGCTTGCTACATGAGAAACCACTGAAGTCTAATGGTTGGGAACCATCTAAAGGTCAAAGGAGAGAACATCAGCACTGTTACTTTTCTGTCAATGAGATGGGTATCATGGCATGAACATGGCCCAGCTCATATAATCACAAACTCACACACACACTAATAATAATAGTAGTGATAATAAATATAACATACTTTGAGTTGGAGTATATGTTAGTGAATGAACTATCCTAAGTACCTTTACTCTACCTAATAATTCCTTGTCCATATGTCTGGCAAAAGGAGTTGCTCCACCTGTAAGCTCAGAGTGATCCTTTCACTTGCAGCTATTCTTAGTGGATAATAATATCCCTCTCCCTCTCTATCTCTAATGCTCTCTCTGCCTCTCTCTTTTCCTTTCTGTCCCTCTTTCTCTCTGTTTCTCTGCCTTTTTCTCTCTCTCTCACACACACAAACACACACTAAGCAAGAGAGGGAAAGAGTGAGGAATGGAGAGAGGAGAGGACAACAATAACATTCAACCAGAACTTAGCATCTCCTAAAACTTTAATAAAAAGAACAGGATCCAAGTGCCAGCTCATGAGTTCATGTCAGAGATGGTCCCTGCTCCTGTTATTGGGGGAGCAGCCTTGACAGTACACAGAAGAAGACAAGCCAGTCCTAATGAGATCTGATAGACTAGGGTCAGATGGAAGTGGAGGAGGACCACCCCTATCATTGGACTGAGGGAGGGGCATAGGAGAAGAAGAGGGAGGGAAAGTAGGACTGGGAAGGGATGGGGGAGGGGTCTACAGCTGGGATATAAACTGAATAAACTGTAATTAATAAAATAGAAAAAGAAAAAAAAAAAAACACCCCAGCACAGGCCGCATGGCCAGAAATAGCTGGCTAACACAAAATAGACCTTATGGTTTTTTTGAGGTGAGGGTCATCTGTTTCATTTTGTTTTGTTATTTTTTTCTTATTAGTTTTTTGTTTGTGTTTTCACTGTTTTTGAGAGAGAAGAAGAGGGAGAAGAGAAAGGGAGGGAAAGAGAAAAAGGGGAGGAAGAGTTTAGAAAGAGAGCATGGCATCCTTTGATAGCTCAGTTGGTAGAGAGGAGGATTGTAGAGAGAGAGCATGCATGTATGAAGTTGGGTAGGTAGGGAAGTGGGAAGGATCTGGCAAGAATTGGGAGAGGAGAAATAATATGATCAAAGTATATTATATAGATTTTTAAAAATAAAAATGAGTAGCCCAGCTACTTTGAGCTATGAAAAAAATACAAAACCAATGTATACTGAAAATATCATTAAATCTCGGAATAAAGTATGAAAAAAAAAAGAATAGGATCCACTTTGAACATAAAATTTCAAATGGCTGATCCCAAATTTTGGGACATTTGGAATGTGTTTCCATGATCCTCAGTTCTACTAATGTAAACTGTTGATAAAATTGCCTGTGCTTTCACCTGACATATATACTTGCCCATATTAAATACCCATATATAATAATAAGCCCTACTTTAGGAACATGCTTTAGGACAAATATAGGTTATTCCTGCACAGATGAGACAACATTTTGGTTTTGCATTTTCTCTACGTTTTATTTAGAACTGTGAAGTTATTAAATGCATAAAATCTTTTTTGTTATGAAATATTTCGGGCTTGTAGCTTGTCAGCAAATCAAATATTCCTTCTGTGGAATATCTTTCTCTTTAAAAGTAAGTCCTCTGTTTTTTGTCTTTGCTATCCACTGTGTCACCTAAAACTTGTTTAGTAGAGGGATTCATTAATGGAGATTAGAGTTTGAGAGAGTCACTGATGGAAATTCCCATTCTTCTTTTCGAATATGGCTTTGAGTGAAGAAAAGCCGCCACATACCATAGGTGTAACCCTTTTATGGTCCTCTGTTGTAAGGGAGTTGACTATAGGTGTTGGAATAGCTGTTCTTCAGTGGAGCTTTTTGATTATGGTAGCTGATAAGAGTAACACAGAGTCCTTACTCTTAATAATAAATATGCATATTTAAGTTTTTACAGAGAAAATAATACATTTTTTCTTTACCAGAGTCAGCATGTTAATAACTGTTAAGACATCATACCTCCATCCAGAAGGGAAAATATATAAATCACAATCAATGTGCTGCGAGATTTTGCTGCATGAACATTTTATTGTATGATAGAAAAATAATTTTACAAAGGTTTGGCATGATGTCAAATCCCATTGTACAAAATCAGATTTAAATATAGTATCATGTTTTAATCTAGTTTTGCTTTTGTCAAATTGACAGTCATCTTTTGTCCTGTAATTAAATATCAATTTGGACCCTCAGGCCTCTGAGACAAATTGGTTGTATTTTTATATGTTAAACACTGACTTAATTCAGTTCAATCTTTTAATTCTTCTTTCTTTAATTACTTAGTAGCTAAAACTAATAACTGGTTTTGTTTCTTTAAACTTATTACATAGTCTTGCCAAAACAAATTGCTATATCTGATTTCATGTGGATGCCAAGTTGCTTAGCAACTTAAATCTGCCTTATATTTCATCCCTTTTCTTTTTCTCAAATCTCAAAATCTTTATCAGGATGCAATTTTATGTCCATGTCTATAGTCAGATTATTTTTATTCATACAATAAAGAATTTGCTCTCCGTTGAATTTGCAATTGTATGTCTGTGTGTGACAAGTAGTGAGGGGAGAGAGATGGAGGAGGGGGAGAAAATTGTCCAAAATGGAAAACAAAGAGAATGAAGGAATGCGTTCATCATATCCTATTTTCTATATTGTTGACTTTAAAAGTCTAACTTCTTTCCCACTGCATGTGATTTGGTCTGCCTTGTTTCATCTTCCAGGTATCAGTGCTCTAGTTCTGAACCTCAAAGAATGAGGATTTAGGCATCTATAGCAGTTCCTGCACAATTTCATGCATAATTGGCATTCAGGCTCAGAAGATTTTTAAAACTGATCCTATTCAGAGCCCTGTATGGCTTTATCCCCAGAGAGAAATTATCCCTTTGGGAGGTTTGTCATCTTTGGCAGGAAGAAAATGGTGTTACTATTTTGTACTTTCATGTCCATGGCAGACAGGCAGTGACTTTTCAGCCAGGTCCATAAACTAATTGTAAAAGTGATGGAAAATGTCAGTATTTAAAGGGGGGAAAGTCTTAGAATAACTGACAGTTGTCACTTTGCTTATTTTCTGCTCTTTGCTGCAATAGGTACCAATCTATAAAGGAGAATTTGAAGGAAGAAAAATATGTTTCACGGATGCATAATATTGACAGGATATCTGTTTTAAATATTTGTGTACACCCCTTCAGCATGTAATTACTCTATATTACCCTATCAATCACTCTATCACTCTTCTTCTTCATCAGCGGCCAAAAATAATTTTAGTGGCTATTTTATACCCAGTCTCTCATGAATATATATATATATATATATATATATATATTCATATTCAGAAATGTGAGGATCACAAATCAGGAAAACAAATGGTGACAAGAGAAGCATTCATACATTTATTTCATGCTTTCTTCTTCAGTAAATGCTTCAAGCTACCTAGTATATCTAATAATCTACCTAGATTATCTAATGAGGGAGTTTCATTTTTCTGCATATCTATAGTTTGGGAAATTTAAAAATAATGGTTTTTTTACTGCTTGTGGTTTAGAGATAATGGCATCTGAATATATGTTCCCTGTATATTAAACTAGGGTTTTAGAGTATTGCCAGATGTCTCTTAAGTTGATAACTTCATCAGCCATCCATTCCCTCCTGATCTGAATAATTAGCTAAATGGAAAGATGAAGATGGCCTTTACATGTACACTTCTGTTGTATGGCATTTCCTAGTAAAACATGGTCAAGTGTCTATACATCCCATTAAGGCAGTAAACCAAAGAATTTACTCTACCTAAATTTAAATTGCTGCAATAAAATTTTATTATAGGCTTTGTCTTCCAGCCTAGATCACATAAAGCAACTACATCACCTAAAAAGCAACTCCAGCACAGGTTATAACACAACAAATTAGTATCCCCAAAGATTCCTGTCCAACTTGCTGGGACCTATACAAAGGCTTCTTCTTTATATATTAACATCCTTGTACTCCTCCTTGCTCTTTTGGAAATTCACAGAATTTTTTGTTCATTAAATGCTGTTACATGCATATACCTAAGTACAACCAAGTCAGTCTATATGACTTAACTTCTATGCATATTTTTAGGGATGATCATTTGTCATTGTATAAACAGTGGAGTTCTCTTCCTTGGGGCAGACAGTCACTTATTCTTAGTAAGCATCATTAGTTATAAATTTCTGTAGTAACCATCACCTATTGCAAAAATGAGTTCTCTTCCACAACTAAGGTTGACTACAGTAGTAAACTGTGGGTATTTTGATGAACACACAGCATTTGCTCAACAAAACAATAACGGTGACCCTCCTATGTCTTCCCCAGAATAGATATTTGCCCTGGTTTATAGTACCACTCACTTATATTATATTATACTATACTATATACTATATACTATGTACTATGTACTATGTACTATGTACTATGTACTATGTACTATGTACTATGTACTATGTACTATGTACTATATACTATATACTATACTATACCATATTATCCATACTATTATGCTCACTCTTATGGACCATGGTATAAATTACTCATACAGTTGGTTGTACCTTTAATAATTATGACACTATTTCAAGCTAACCATGTACATATGTGTAAGGGGTCTAGGTAGAGTCCATGCATGGCCCTTGGATGGTGCTCTGTAAACCCCACCCCCACCCCGGGCCTTGCTTAGTTGGCTCCATTGGTCTTCTTGTGGAGTTCCTGTCTCCTCTGAATCCTTCTATTCTCCACACATACACCCCATAAGACTTCCTGCCCTCTGCCCAGTGCTTGGCTATGACTACCAGCATATGTTTTGATAAGCTGTTGGATGGACCCTGTCAGAGGACAGCTATGCTGGTTTCCTATTGACAAGCATAGCAGAGTATCCTTAATAGTGTCAGGTGTTAGCCTTCTCCCAAGGGATGGGTCTCAGCTTGGGCTAGAAAGGGGAGAGGCGGCTGTTTCTGAATGGACTCAGTTGCCTGCTTTTAAGTCGCTTTTCCCTGCTGGGCTGACTGGACAGGCCACAAGAGAAGAAGATGCACTAAGTCCTGGTGCCACTAGATATGCTAGTCTGAGTCAGTAGGTGGGGAGGCTCCCATTATCTGAGGAGTAGGGGAAGAGAGAAAGGGAAAAGTGGGAGAGAGGATGGGAATAGGAGGAGAGGAGGGAGTGAATTAATTAATTAATCAATAAAAATACCCAAAACTAATAATAATAAATATTTCAGCATCAAGCAAAATTTTCTGGCACTGTGTATTTTCCAAAGCAGGGTTGTGAAAACTGTCCCCCAGTAGCCTTTCATAACACCTGTCACTATGACACCAACCAGTTAGGCCAGCACTTTCAGATTAAAGTCATCCTAATTTCTCTCTATTCATAATCAGTGAACAGAAGAGTATGAAATCCACTCAACAATAGTGGCAATAGTCTCTGTGTTTTGTTGAGCCTCAAAGACAACTCTGACTAACAACATGTAGGAAGTCAATATACTCCTACATTGGGATCTTTATTAATTCAGTCCTCGCAGACTTGTGAGAGTGAGAGTTCAGCTGTCTGTCCATCCACATATGGAACTTTCATTTAAGCACTTTACTTATCGTTGTTTTTATTCTACCAGATTTAAAAAAAAACTGTAATAGCTTCATGGGTTAGCATTCTACTCTCTACGTAGTAAAGCTTTTTACAGGAGGTGGATAAAATGCCCTAAAATCCACACCTTCTGCTCAAATCAAGTGCTATTTGGTGGTGTGATTCTACTAAAAGTGAAACATTAAAAGGATCAATATGTCATTAAAGAATTCATCATCCTTATTGTTTAATCAAAAGGAAAATGTCATGTATAGTGGAAATAATCATGTTCTACTCTATTCGGCTCTCTGTAATTCACATTGGTTCTCCATGTGCTACCTCATTTCCTCGTTGTGAGAAACTAGAGTCTTTTATACCATCCCAAAAGGTCAAGGGGCAACTGTGTCATGCCTTCCATTTCTGACAACACATAAAGACTCCTGATTCCACACCCAAACGAGAACAGTATTTTCCTCTTAACTTTCTGCCGTCCTATATACCTCAGCTTCTAAACCATTCAGCATAGAGAGACCTTCGCCAAGCCAACACAGAGTTGTTTAGAATTTTGCCCACTTTACCTCAAATACTCACCACCAGAGTATTGTCAGGTTTCACTCCCATTTGTTTTCTTGCTCTATCTTATTTTCTTTGCTCATCCATTTTATACTGCAAAATATTCTGAACTTCTTACCCAAGATGAGCAGATTCAAAGGTTTCTTCTGTGTTCCATAGAGATGAGGAGAGTGGTGTTTTCTCCTAGTAGCATCTAGTCAAAATTCAGCTGACTACAGGAATCTGTTCAGAAATAAGTGGAATTAATAGCTAAAGGAATGCTATAGAAATACGAGACTTAAAATATAACCCCTAAGGGAGCTAAGGCTTTCTCTTTGCCCATTAGAGCACTGAGTGATGAAACTCAGTTTTGGCAAAGGATTTCAAGTTAGTTGGAAGGATTTGTCCTGTCCCTATTATGAAGGGATACATTCCAGAAGAAATTACAGGCGTTAGCAGATCCACTTTCTAAAATTTTGACCTCTCCACAGTAAGGATATTTTCAATCTAAGATATTTTTTCTTTTTTCTTTTTTTTTCTGCCAAATCTTTTCTGAGCTATGATATTATATACAATTTTACCTTTTAGGAAAGACATACCAATGAGACAGGGAAGCTTCCAAGAAAGGCATTTGCCAAGAAAATCAGTGAAATTCTTAGGAAGATACTTGGCATCAATGTTAAGAATATCCCATTTGAAAAAAACAAGTTTTAGTGTCTCTATTTTGTGAAAGAAAAGCCAGTTAGTGAATGAATCTGCATAAGAAAAAAAGTATTTCTTCAAACTGACATGTTTCTAAACGTTTTCAAAAGTGGACCCGTAGAAAGAATTATCCTTTGGTTCATTAGAGCTGTTAGTGCATACAAAACCTGGTGCTTTCTGAAATGCTACCATGCCTCTATGCTGCACATGGAATTTAATTCTTTCTATCTCTCTCTCTCTCTCTCTAAGAGTTTATATGTTTATGTATTTCATTTTTTAATTTATTTATTTTTATTTATTATAATTTACTCACTTTGTATCCCAGCTGTAGCCCCCTCCCTCATAGCCTCACAATCCCACCCTCCCTCCCTCTTCTCTCCCATGTCCCTGCCTCAGTCCAGGAAGCCCTCCTCCCCTTCCATCTTACCCTAGCCTATCAGGTCTCCTCAGGACTGTCTGCATTGTCTTCCTCTGTTGCCTGGCAAGGCTGCTCTCCCCTCAGGGGGAAGTGATTAAAGAGCCAGCGGCTGAGTTCGTGTAAGAGATAGACCCTGTTCCCATTATTTAGTATATATTTACTAAATATAAATAATATTTAATATTTTCTTAATATTTATTAAATATTCAATACAATATTTACTTAAATATTTGGTATTTCTTGAATAAGTTGTGTATGTATCTTCAGATCTGGCTTCAATTATGTTAGTTTTACCCATGATACACCAGCAGAAGTATCATACATGGGAATGTTATTTGCATAGGATGGGTATTATTTGCCTCAGGATTTGTAGGAACA
>CM053753.1:81495814-81520134 GCA_028658305.1 Pachyuromys duprasi | reverse complement strand
ATAAAAATAGTATATTTTATAAATAAACGTATACATATGTAGGGAGGCTACATAACCCTCATTATTTTTATGAATGTACGTTCAAATTAATTGCATGTCAGAGACATTTTACTAAGGGGATATGTTGAAAAATTTTAGGTCTCATCAGATGCAAGAAGAGGTTTTTGCTTTCATGAAATATGAACGTTTTTCCTTTAAAATTATATACTAGAAAATGTTGATATACTGTAAATAGAGTAGATGTGTCTATAATCTCTTGTGTAATTTTAGTATTGATCTATTCAGCAGCATTACTAAATAACCTTCTAAGAAACATATGATACTTTCTTTTTCTAGTTGAATGTCCCTTAAGATTGAAGGATAGAAGGAGCCAAGACAGGTGGTTATGTTAATTAAGTGTATTATCTGCGTGCTAATCATTACTGGTAGTTTCTGCATTAGGAAACTAACAAGCAGTCTTCAGAAATCTCATTCCTGAGAGGTCTAATTATTATTAAAGAAATTTAATGATTGCCACTAAACTGTCTGTCATGATTGTTCAAGAAGGCTCTGGCATCGAATTGTGTGAAATAATCACAGGAATTCATTATGTTACGTTATTCCAAAACACACACAAAGATTCACTGAATCAAAACCTCACTTATCCTTAGTTAATTGTCATACACTCTCATCCATTATGACGCAATTTAATGTTTTAAGAGATTGATCTTTTAGTTCATTATGACCATAGAATTCAACAGGAAGCAAAAAACCTGGGGCGTCAATTATAGGTATCGTTATTTTCTGTTAATTATGTCTTCTAAAGGTTAAAGTACAGTTTGTTACCTGCATAAATTTTTAAAATATGTTTAAAAATTATATTTTACCCTGTAATTAGCAAAAGAATACGAACTTGCTTTATCTCCAAGTTACTAAATCAAATAAATGTATACAGTTATAAAGAGCTGCAATGTTAAAATAAAACCTTAAAATCCCCATGCATCGAACAATTACAGATGATTAAACATTGCAGAAAGTATTAAATTAACCTAAAACTTTTGCTGTTGTATTTCACCTGCAGTGATTCACTTGAGTAAGGAAATTCTCTAAAATGTTTTGGTAGGAGTACACAAAAATTTTAGTAACATTAGCATAACTTGTGGTTAAGATTCTTATTTCCTTATGATAACTGCACCTCACTAATAGATGAGAATTTCTCCATGACATCAACTGTATGTTATTAAGTATGGACAAAAGCTTAGGGTAGACAGAGAACAAGAAGACAAGTGTTCTGTAAAGTTATTTTTATAAAATGGAGTCATTTCTGTTAATTTATTAGGGATACTTAATGAACACTGGATGAGCAACAATTGTTAGGCAACAAGTTGCCATATTCCACATTTTGTAACTTTGTATGTTATACTCCTTCTACAATAAAGTCTGTTTTATGGTCTTTCACATTTTTCTTTGGCTATATCTCTTTTTTTATATGTCACCAAAGGCACTGATGGAATTTACTCTAAAGTAATGACGGTGTCTTCTCTGAACTCTACCTCTCATCACACTTCTGTTTGTATTTTTGTGTGTGTGTGAGCAATCAGCTTTTGATATACAGATAAGGTTAAAAAAAACATTGTTGCTAGAAAAGATGCTTCTATATGTTCAGTGTTACAAAATGGAATATACAAATCCAGTCTAATGATGGCTTTGTTAATTGTAGTGGTACGTGGGTACGAAAGCTTTTCAAGAAAATTGGCAACATATTCATGCATGAATTTGCCAATTATTATGTCAAAATTTGTATAGATGTGTATAGACTTTTTCCCCAATGGATGCAGGTTTAAGAAACAGAAATCTACAATAAGAACTTTGATGGGAAAACAATTTTAAAAATAAAATAATAAAATTATTTATAATAAATTCTAAAGGTTCAGATTAAAGGTTAGGAGGTCCTTTCCTATCAGTAGACTTGGAAAGGGGCAAGGAGGAGAAGAGGGAGGGAGGGTAGGATTGGGAAGGAATGAGGGAGAGGGATACAAGTGGTATACAAAGTTAATAAACAGTAACTAATAATAAAAATTAAAAGAAAAAAGAACAAAGAACGTTGGAAATTAATAGTGACAATTCTCACAATGATCGCATCTGAAAAAGTTGTATAAATGAAGCACTTTGCAGAACTATGTGAAAAGTCTCACAGATTCTGTCAATAAAATAAGGATGCTTTGAAAAAAATAAAATAAAAAAAGAAATTTCACTAGTATTTTATGCAAATTATATATTTATATTTCATACGTTTTAACAGCTCAGGAGGACACTTTTCTTCTAGCTAAGTAGAAACCTTAGGCTTAGTAACTTGCCGGAGAATATAAAATATTTTAACAGTTGATTGGAATTCCTACATTTCATCATTATAAATTAACTTACATATAGTCAGTTATGACTATCTTTGAATTACCAAAGTATAGCCTGTAATTGTGGCAAATATCTCAAAATTAGCCTGTTAAATTCTAAAGAATGCATAGAGAAGCAGTTTTTAGTATGCAAATGAAGAAATACACAATACTATAGTAGGAAGAGGATTTTGTTTGTGTAGTTGAAGAAATTGAACATGATTCAAAGGATGAATCATAGTTGGTGGAAAAGGGGGTTGGAAATATATGGCAAATTCAAGAGATATAATTTATAGTTCCAAATCTTTCTTTGTATTTTGTAGTACATATGCTTACATTAGAGACACTCTGAATATTCTTGGAATTAAACATGCTGAACCCAAGTTCTTTAAATAATGAGTTGAGAGTTTCTGGAAAGAAATGAATTTTTATTTCTATTTCCCTGTGAGTATATAACAATTCCAGACATAGTGTATGAGTCTCATAAGTATTTGTATGGTAGATTTTCATAAATGGAAATACGTGTGATAAGCTTCGAATGAAATATGAAACTCAATAAAGCCAAATTTCTTGGAGCAGTAAAACGTTTGTTCTATGGAATGAAAGTAAATTCATAACTTCTGCAATAAACAAATATTATTCAGAAAGTAAATATAAAAGCATATGGAAACTACAGCATGAGAAAGTAAATCAGTTTAACTAATATGACAATTAAGATTTTTGTGCCTAAGGATGTGAGTTAAGTAAACCTTATGCCAATTAACTACAACCTAACACTGAAAGGACTCGAATTTGGACAAATATAGTCAGTATGGATCAGAAAAATACAATGTTATTTAGAAATTTTCAGGTGTATAATTATGAGAAGTTATGTGTGGAACAGGGAAGCAGAATACATTGAGGTAGTAACCAAGATTGCATAGAAAGATAAGGATTTGTATTTGAAGTAGCTGATTTGGCCAGAAATGTGGCCCAAACAAACTGAGGTACAGAGAGCAAATAGTTCAGATTTGACAGTGATGACCCTATGTTGGATTAGAGTTTTCAGAGAGAAGAGAAATAAAATGACTGTTGATTGAATATGCGGAAGGGAAGTACAGATCTCTTTTTTAATTTTTTAAAATATTAGTTACATTTTATTAACTTTATGTTCCAGCTGTATCTTGCTCCCTCATTCCCTCCCAATCCCACCCTCTCTCCCTCATCTCCACCCTGCCCTTTTCCAAGTCCACTGATAGGGGAGGACCTCCTCTCCTTCCATCTGACCCTGGTTTATCAGGTCTCTTCAGGACTGGCTGCAAAGTCCTCTGTGGCCTGACAGGTTTGCTCCTACGGGGAGGGGGGGGGAATAGCCCACTATTGGGTTCATGTCAGGAATCTCTTAAGGACAAATGGGGGTGGGGGGAAGGTGACAGGGGAAGATCCATGAGGTCTTAGTGAGAATGAAGTGATAGGATAAAATCAGTGTTGAGAGAAAGGAAATAGTTAAATTATGAGTGCAATGGTTAATCATTTTGATAAGGACAGTGGGTACATTGCTTATTGAATTTTGCATTAAAATCATCTTTTCACAGACCTTCATAATAACTAAAACTTTCTATGAAGCTGGAGTCATAACTCAGCTTCCGGGAATCTGAAGGGGAAAGAGTAACTTGACAAGTGTAAACTGTCCTTTCAATAATCACATGACAGGTGAAATGAGGATTTAATGTACACAGGATGCATGCTGTATTTGCTTCTTTGTGATCTGAGTGTGTTCTTTGAGATTATATGTGGAATCCATATTTAGATTGGAGAAAACAGCTTTTAAAAATATATATTAGCACCTTGACAATGTGGCGTTCCCCTATTCCTGAAGAGTAATGATATGGTGAAAGTGAGCTAGATAATTAGATTTCCATCCCACTTTTTCGGTAGCCCACTTTTCAGTGATGTATGATGAGTTTTCTCCTACTGTATTCATATATCTAAAAAAAAAGGTAATTAGAGTGAGTGTTTCCATAACATAATTTTGCTGTTCCATCTTAACAACTTAAGATAGTATCATCCTCTATATTAAAAGTCTCATTACAAAGTAAGAGAAAGTTCATCAGCTTCTAATGTGTATAATAAAGTCATGCATTGCAGTAAGCTTCTAGTGCTAGTCTATAATCTATTTTCAACAGTAGAGTGGAACATCCTGTGTTATGATTATCAGAAATCAGGTTATTTTGATCCTGGATGTTTGATAAATATATTACTCAAATCGTTGATATTTGAGAAAAATATATATCCTTATTAAGTATACTTGACTCATTATCCTTAAATGAAAGTACCATATTAAATTAAAATTGTTTTAAACACACTTTCTAAGGTTAAATAAATGTTTATATAAGAGATCTACAGAGTTCCAGAAAGTAATACAAGCCTCATTTTCTTTCATTTTTCTTTTACATCACAGCAGAACACCTGCTTTCTAAACTATAATTGGTTCTTTAAAAAAAAGAGAGATTAATTTAAAGATAACTATGATTATAAGAGCTTTGAGACAATTATGCCATCTAATTTCTAACAGAAGGTGACAAAACGAAATTTTGAAGATATTAACTAAAACATTGTATCTCACACGTATCTCAATATGGGTTGGGTATACCTGATTTACACACAGAAGAAATACTGTAAAATTAATAAATAAAAATCCATAAAACCCTTCTAAAATTTCAGCTTGTTGATACATACATATAAATATCCATCTATCATATACATACTTATATGCATACATATATAAGTACATACATATCAGAAATACCACAACTAAAAAATTAACAAAATTTCAAAAATAACTGAAATGAAAGACTTTTTCTCCATGAACTATTAAAATGGATGACAAATCATATCCAGAGCGGTTTTGTAATGATTTAGTCTTCTTAAATACAAACAACAATAAGGTAATATGAGACTTTAACAATTGTGAAAATAGAGAAAAGACAGACAATTAAAAGACTTGTCCAGAAATTAAATGACTATTTAGAACATTAAAAAAAAGTGTATGTAGCAGAGACACTTCTAGAATCTGGTTATCTAGCTAATCATGTTTTTTTCAATGCAATTAGGAAAAAAAAGCTGACAATGTAGCCATGCATCCACATACTTCAGCTTAGTAATGAGGTATTCAGATATAGGAAGCTATGGTTAATTTTCCTATTTGAGTCTTCTTTCAAATCCTTCTAAAAATACAACTATCACATATAATGGCTGTCTGATGAGAAATGAGGGGGCACTTTGATTTCTCCAGGGTAATTTTTTGCAGGTGTGCAAGGTGACAAAGATGTGCTGCTTTCTCATGTCTGTTTAGAGGTGGTGTAGGGAACACACAAGATTATCAGAATTTATTCCAGTCATGGTGAAAAGCTTGTCAGACTGTTCACATTATGTTTAATGCAACAATCCTTTCCAAAGCTTATATGGAGTCTTGCCAGACTTCTGGGATTCAAAATGGCTTGAAGACTTCTTTCATCTGACATTCAGAAACTTTGTGCAAGTCCTTCTGTGTATGAAATTAAGGTCACTAAGTAACTCTAAATATGGTTTGAAAAATTAAATCATAATCTGTTAATCTCCCCCACCCAATCTATCTTTCTTTCTCTTTCTTTCTTTCTTTCTTTCTTTCTTTCTTTCTTTCTTTCTTTCTTTCTTTCTTTCTTTCTTTCTTTCTTTCCTTCTTTCTTCCTTCCTTTCTTTGTTTCTCTCTCTTACTTTTTTCTTTCTAATGGTATGTGTCAGAACAGATATTTTCCACATATAATTGTAGCTTGCTTAAAAATTGTGTCTTTCTCCAACCAAGTTCCAGTAATGGATATAACTTAGAACCTCTGCCCAGATAGAGCCCATCGCCCCTCAGTATCCAAGTGGGTTCCCTAGTTAGGGAAACAGGGACTGTCTCAGACATGAACTCAATGGTGGGCTCTTTGACCCCCCCCCGAAGGAGGAACAGCCTTGTGAAGCCACTGAAGAGGACATTGTAGCCAGTCCTGAAGAGATCTGATAAGCTAGGATCAGATGGAAGGGGAGGAGACCTCCTCCATCAATGGACATAGGGGCAGGAAGGAGAGGAGGGAAGGAGGATGGGATTGGGAGGGAATGAGAAAAGGGGCTAGAGCTGGGATACAAAATAAATAAACTGTAATTAATATAAAAAGAATAAATAAAAGAAAAATAAAGTTTGTCTTAAGGTACAGGCATCTGGATAATTTGGTTGGAATAAAGTGCTATTGCTTTTTATTAATATTTATTACAAATTATTCACTTTGTATCCCAACTGTAGCCCCCTCCCTCATCTCATCCCAGTCACATCCACCCTCCCTCTCCTCTAACTATGCCCCTCCATTAGAAGCTAAACAACAAGGAAGACCCTAGGGAAGATGCTCAATCCTCATTCAGAAGGGCAAACACAATAGATATCAGAAGCAGGAGAAGACAGGGAACAGAAAAGGAGTCTACCACAGAGGGCCACTGAAGGATGCTCCTGATCAAGGTATCTAAGAAAAAGCTGAGACCCATAGCCAAACTTTGGGCAGAGCACTATTGCTTTATTTTAAGATATGAAAATATTTTAAAGCATCTCTATCTTTATCAAGAATACCCTCTTTCTGACAAAGGGCTGATATCCAAAATATATAAAGAACTAAAGAAGTTAAAAAGCAACAAATCGAGCAATCCAATTAAAATTGGGGTACAGATCTAAACAGGGAATTCACAGTAGAGCATTACAGAATGGCAGAGAAACACTTAAAGAGATGTTCAACATCCTTAGCCATCAGGGAGGTGAAAATCAAACTGACCGTGAGATTTCACCTGACACCCATCAGAATGGCTAAGGTCAAACACTCAAGTGACAACACATTCTGGAGAGGCTGTGGAGAAAGGGGAACCTACCTCCAATGCTGGTGGGAATGCAAACTTGTACAACCACTTCGGAAATCAATCTGGTGCTTTCTCAGATAATTAGGAATAGTGTTTCCTCGAGATCCAGCTATACCACTCCTGGGCACATATCCAAAAGTTCCTCAAGTACACAAAAAGGACATTTGCTCACCTGTGTTCATAGCAGCTGTATTCATAATATCCAAAACCTGAAAACAACCCAGATGTCCTTCAGTTGAGGAATAGATACAGAAATTGTGGCACTTTTACACAATGGAATACTACTCAGCAATTAAAAATGACAAAATCATGAAATTTTCAGGCAAATGGTGGGACCTAGAAATGATCATCCTGAGTGAGGTATCCCAAAAGCAGAAAGACACACATGGTATATACTCACTTATATAGACCTATAAGATAGGATAAACATACTGAAATCTATACACCTAAAGAAGATAAACAAGAAAGAGCACCAGGGGTAAGATGATCAATCCTTTCTTAGAAAGACAAATGGGATGGACATTGGATGTAGGAGAAAACAAGTAACAGGACAGGGTCCTACCAGAGAGTCCCTCTGAGTGACTCTACCTAGCAGTATATGAAAGCACATATTAAGACTCATAACCTTTGGCAGAATGCAGGGAATCATATGAAAGAAGGGGGAGTTAGTAAGACCTAGAGTGGACAGGAGCTCCAAAAGGACCAAATATGTCTGGGCATAGGGACCTTTTATGAGACTGTTTCTCCAACCAAAGATTATGTATGGATATAACCTAGAACCTCTGCTCAGATGTAGCCCATGGTAGCCCATATCCAAGTGGGTAGCCTAATAATAAGAACAGGGACTATCTCTGACATGAACTCAATATCAGGTTCTTTGACCTCCCCCCTTCCCCAGAGAGGAGTAATCCTGCCAGACCTCAGAGGAATTTGCAGCCAGTCCTGAAGAGACCTGATAAACCAGGGTCAGATGAAAGAGGAGCAGATCCTCCCCTATCAGTGGACTTGGAAAGGGGCAGGGAGGAGATGAGGGAGGGAGGGTGGAATAGGGAGGGAATGAGGGAGCGGGATACAGCTGGGATATAAAATTAATAAACTGTAACTAATATTTTAAAAAAATTTAAAAAGGGAAAAAGAAGAGAATCTCTGTCTTTATATCAAAAGTACATATGGGCAGGAAGTCCCTAAACCTCATATTGTACAAGAGAAATGTTAGTGTTGTTTTGACATCTATTTAGAAAGGCCACTCACAGTTATGCCACTATGGAATTCTCGAAGTATCTGTAGATATATAACTTTGTCCAAGATTCGTTCTGAACCTCCGAGAACTCACAGTACATGGCTGTGTCCTCTATATCTTTCTTTTATTTCTCCTTGAGACAAACTTCAAGGAATTTTTTTCAATGATGTCATGTTTCTCATTCTTATTTTACTAAGTATTTGCTTTAATTTGATTGCCTTTTCAAGAAGATAAAGAAAGCAGGTGGTTCAGGTAAGAGAAGCAAGGGCATTATATTATTTCTGTGAGACAGCCAGAGCATAAACTCCTTGAAATATGTTAATGAAAAGGCTTTTAATTTGTAACTTTACCATCTACTTTCCATATCAGAATAAGGGCAAGTTGGGGAAGCTAAGCTTTCCAGAGTTTAGATATAATTGTAATATATAAATTGGATCTGGAACTTCAGTATAACTGGCTAGCATGTTCCAAATTGAGGACATGTCATTACCTACAAGATGAAGGACTCCATGCTAACTCAAATTTCCCCTCTACCAAATTGTATACCATTAATATAGATGTATACAATGAGATTCCACTTTTGGACCATATTTGGAAACCAACAATATTGAAAAGATTCCTCCTGTCCAGACAATTTTGAGCTTATATAGGAACGGTAATCTTCAGTAGCACGGATGGGACATTGGTATGTTTCCAACTCTCAGCTATTCCTCTCAGTCCACCAACGGCTGACTCAAGTCAAGTTTTGCCATTGATCTAAATTCTTACTATCTTTTTCATTATAACAGTATACTGTAGATTCTATGCAGGGGATTTAAAAATATTTGCCTGAGAAAATTAAATCTGATAATTCTCAATATTCTTCTGGCAAAAATTGTTGACTTTAGCTATACAGGTTCATTCTCTCTTTCAAAATATGTGACACTTCTGGTACTCAGTGGCTCACCAAAATAGCATCAAATTTTATAGAATATTGTTTTAATTCAATGCTATTTTATTCCAATTGGGACTCAAATCATAATTTGCAATGACAGAGAAGATTTTTTATACATATATAAGGAATTTTTGCCCCTGAGTAAACAAATATGGATTTTCAATCATTCTCTTGAATTTCCAATTCACATAATTTGTGATTTTGAAGCCATTTTACCTTTAATCATGTATTTCAATTAGTTTAGATTTGCAAAATGTTTATGTTAAGTATATCCACCAATGTCTTTTTATGTTATTGAAAGCATATACTTTCATTTTTAAGATGAAAAATGAATTACTTCTGTCATATAAGTGGTGATAGATTTTCTTGTTGGTTCTAATTTCATTAAATAGCTACAGTAAGCATCCTTATTTAGAATTGCTTTTTGGCTCTGAATAATAATAATAATAATAATAATAATAACAACAACAACAACAACAACTTTCCTTTGTGTGAAAAGAATGGCTCCTTGTGAAGGAAAAAAAAATCCTCTTTTATGATCCTGAAGATAAACACTAGTATGAAGGGTTTTCTAGAGAAATAGTACAAATAGTTAACCATAGCTAATGTACAATCATTGTAAATCTAGAAAATATATTTATTCTATTTAATTCTGGCTAAATTTTTAGAGCTAAAGTCAAATTTGGTAATACAAGATGGATAGAAATTTAATGTCTTTTCACCAAACTGAATAATGCTGACCTTTGTTGTCTCTTGATGTGTGTGTGCTGTTTGACTTCTTTAACAATCATATTGATCAACTGGAAAATATTTTCAGGAAGTTGAAAACAACCAAATCAGAAAAAGTTACTGTAATTATTAAAAATGTTTAGTTAGGAGAAGATATAACTGATGAGGAACAAGACTACAGTCTTTAAATATTAGAATGCTATTAGAGAAAAATCAAGTGAGTTGGTAACATACAAGATAATATTAGGGAAATTAATATTAACATAGTTTACAAGGAAATAGTAAATAGAAATTAAAGTTCTTTCTAAAATTAAAAAGGACAGTTTTGTAAGTGGAATTTTCCAGGGAGAGGAGAAAACTCAGTGTAGTTTGAAATCATTTAATTGTTTGAAAAGAAATGGTTCAAATATTGGCTTAAAGTCAATGAACTTAAATGTCCTTCCTTACGCTGAAGTTCTCTGACTATGTAAAACTTTTTATAAATATGCCTTTACCATCTGGAATGGCTGCCACCCTCATGTTGAGTTAGTACAGCCAATCAAATTCTGAGGTCTCTGTTCAGATGGAAATGTTTTTAGTTAATTGAATTTCTTATTTTAACAGAACAGATTCCTGTAGTCCTCATGATTGCGATGAACCTTCTGTGATATTTCTTCTGTTAAAAGAGCTAAGTGAATTTAAAAAATGCTTTGTCTGCTTATCACACTTGCCATCAACAGTAAGCAGCATAGTTATGTTTATTTGTCATCAGTATTAGCAAGATCCATGCATATGTAAGGGGCATATAGTAAACATTCTTTAATTAGAAATACTGGCTGAGTCCGTGGCTCACAATCCAAGCATGGGGAGATTGAAATAGGAGAACCTGAAAATCAGAATCATCTTCATCACTTAGGGATAAGAGGTCAGCTTGGGCCACATGAATCTTCACTCTACCAAGGAAGTTGGGAACCACACCCTGTGTTCTAAGAACTTATCAAATTGGAGATCAGGAAAACCTTTACGGGTAGCTAGTGGAAGGTTGGTGATTAAAATGGGCACAAACCATGTCTATTTGAATGGGCAAAGACACAAGAAGCCTTCCAATTATTGGAAAGGTTGCAGGAAATGGAAGAGGAAAACGTAAGGCCTATAGTAGATTGTGTCTAGAATAAACTGAGAAATACTCCTCAAGATATGACTGGAGGATGTAGGATGTGGTTTTAAAGCTTAGACATTTTGTACTTAATCTCACATGCAGCAAGGGATAAGCAAGGACACTGGGAAGGCAAGCCAGAGAATTATCGTTAAGCAGGTTAATCTTATGAATTATGTAACAGGGAATAAAAGGGTGACAATCCTAGACTTAGTGTAACCAGTTACAAAGTTATTAGAATTGGCTGGTGTTTCCTGAAAAAGAGAAATGTGATCTTTTGTTCCTAAGTCGTGTTTTGAAATCCTTGAGGGTTGTTGGTTAGAACCAGCCAGAATAGCTCTTGTAACTATTTGGCAACCAAATATACAGATGTGGATTTTCACAGCAGAAGGATGTACAAGAACTCCTGATGAGAAATGACACTTGCTTAAAAACACAAAACCATGGCCTTCTTTGTGATGCTTCATGTACTTGAGTAAATAGCCTCAAGTCTATTCAGATGGCGAGAAAGAAATATTTATTAAGTATCTGAGAGGCTTTACTGCTGTGAACAATGATTACAAACACCTCAGCAAGCAGTGGAAGGGGCCCATAAAGAGAATGTTTAATGTACTTAACACCGAGTGCTGAAAGGGTTTTCATTTTGTCCCTAATGCATTGAAAGTGTTTTAAACTACTGAGTTTGATGGGGCCTGTCTCTGTACCTCTGCCATGACCCCATAGGACAATCACTCTGTTCATTTTCAGTCAATGCATTTCTACTTGAAATAATGAACTTGAAAGCAAGCAGAACAACTGGAGCTTCCTCTAAATGAAAAAGAACTGTATACTTTTTAAAACTGAGAGTTCAATTGACTACTCACAGAACTATAAAAACTAATGTGACAATATGCTTTAGGGCTTAATCACTGCACATGGATCAAGGACACAGAACTATTCATGTGGCATGCTTTTCATTCCAATAAAGCCCTCAGAAACTTTCTTTTCTAAGTCATGAGAAATCTGTTTTCAGACATATCAAGTTAATAAAATGAAATTGCATGCATGCCTTGCTTTTTCCCCATCATCATCCACATTATTAGAAAGTGGGTTTCATCAAGTAGGATTTATTAAAAGCTTGCATGCACTAAGTGCTTTCATTTGAAATTCAACTGAGGAATCTCTTACATATTTTATATGCATATTTTGCCAGTATGTCCATTATTGAGCTTTTATGACAGATTTTGAGAGTCTGATGTATGTCCTGAATTACTTGCTTTCATAGCATGTCGTGTCCATTGTGACAAAATGGTATAGCTTCTAGCACTTCAGATATGTTTTTGCATCCTATTGATAGTGTTACTTTTCTGTTAGAGAAAATTTTACAGGGACTTATAATGAATGTAAATGTATACAGGCTGGCATGCTTTTGTGTTTAGCATTGTGACATCTATGGGTGCACAATTCTTTGAGTGCTCCTGGCATTCTGTCGATAGCTTGTTAGCTGGCCACTGTTCTGGCTCTTCCCCTATAGATATTAGATTGGATTGTGTATTATCTAGAGCTCTATGTAACACTTACACATGATAGATATGAGAATATCACTACTCTGTAGGATTTGAGTATTTGGTTTTATTGAATCCTTCTTTGAAATGAAATGATTTCATCAATTTTATTAGCAAAAAGCCAAATGGTGGCCTTTCTGTGAACATAAAATAAAACTATGTCAATGTGAACTAAAGAATTGAGTATTTAAGGTGATTTTTTGAGAAAAATTAATTATCCTTAAGTGATTGTTCCTGAATATGTATCTAGCACTCTCTACCCTAAATATCCTCTGAAGCTCTCATCTTTTCAGCTAACTTTTAAATAAGGTAATGTGTTAACCAACTGCAGTACTGATTCACTGTAAAGAAAGGAGGACATTATGGGACCACAGAAATTGTGGAGAGGATGGAGCAATGAGGTTCATTATTTCTATTTTGTATTTCACTATATATGAGTAATTAAGCAAAATTCAAATGCATTAGAATGTGCCTCTGATTCTTAGCTTCCAAGATAGGGAGTAGTTTGAAATACATCACATCTACAGCATGCTTTTTATTTATCCTGTTGCTGTAATTAAAATGACATGACCAAGGCAACTTATAAACTACAGGGTTTATTTTGCCTACAGTTTCAGATAATTCATAATAGCAGGGACAGCATAGCAGAAGGCAGCAGGGGCAGGAAGTTGTGGTCTCACATATTTCCTAAACCAAGGCACAAAGAGACAACAAACTAGAAGTGGCATGAGTCAAACAACTTTCAAAGCCTACCTTCATAGCATGTAGAAGAATAAAATGTATAATTGAATAAGTTGTATACACTGAACATATCTGTTTGCTGTGGCTTTTGCATAATTTATAGGTTTTATTGTGTCTCCAAGATAAGTAACTAAACACAAGGCATAGGTGTCTTGTTTTAAATACTGATTTCTTATTATCACCTGTAAAAATTTTTAAATCATTCTTCAAGGTGATACTTGCAGAGCTTCATAAAAAATGAGTCTACTGAAATTTCTAAATATCATGTTTTAAAAACCTCAATGTAGATTTAGTTTGCAACTGTAGTTAAAAAAACATCTCTGGTCAGACAATTTCTCAGATTCCTAGCTGAGAAATATTATAAATGAACAGAATATATTGACAGATTTCTTAAACAGATGAAATCCAAAGGCTGTCAACAATTTATATGAGTACACTTATTATGCATACACACATTCACTCATCAATTCCAAGGAAATATTTGGTAAAATCTAAATACCATAAAAAAAAACAACTATACTACATCAGTGAAAGTCACTTAAGGATAATCGTTAGAGGGAAACTCACCGCTTCCTCAAATCCTTTACTGTTTTGCACTTGGTTAACAAGATGTTATACAACCTTCAATTTTCAACAAATATTTATACCATTTTCAGTCTTATAAAAATCAAAATTACTGATTATATTAAATCACTCGATTGATGTAAAGTTTGATTACAGTTAATACTTAGAGAAACAGATTTCTAAATAGAATAACATTTTGTCATTTGGACTTATGTTGTTATCAGCATTTGTTTTGTTGTCTATAATTGATTGTCTATACTTCAATGTTCAGCACTGGACAAGATAAACCAAACTTATCTTTGCTTACAAATAAGCATGTAGAAGAATATGCTACATTTTGATTAAAAAACAACAAGGAGAATAAGGCGATTGTTCTATAGCAACATATTCTCACTACTGCCTTCTAAAGTGAAATAATTCAACCACCTCAGCCTGGGCAAACTGAGGACTATTATGCATCATGAAGGTGTTTATTTTCATTGCAGAAGACTTGTCATTTGTGTGTCTTCCAAAACATACAACTTGTATGAATGTTTTCAGAACTGACCATTTTTTATTAGATAAATAATTGGTGTTCTCTTCCTAGGGAACACTTTGTTTTCCTTCACCTAATATTTATTTATCACTAGTTTTTTTGTGTGGTGTTAAAACCTCATAGTCATTCCCCTACAGACATTGGTATGTCTATTGTTATTATCATTGGTCTAGTCATTTTAATGCAGTTGTATTGGTAAGACTTCTACTAAGAAACACACTCTCACAGCAAACTCTCTGTTTCTCTGGCTTTTATAATCTTTCTACTCCCACTTTAGAAATGTGCCCTGAGAGAAACAGAACAGGACAGACAGGAGCCTACCACAGAGGGCTGCCCTACCTCAGCAGGGTATCAAAGCAGATGCTGAGGCTCATAACCAAATTTTGGGCAGAGTGCAGGGAATCTTTTAAAAGAAGGGAGAGGGAGAAAGACCTGGAGGGAACAGGAGCTCTACAAGCATAGCAACAGAACCAAAATATCTGGGCACATGAATCTTTTCTGAGACTGATACTTCAACCAAGGACCATGCATGGAGATAACCTAGAACCCCTGCACCGGTGTAGCCCATGGTAGCTCAGTGTCCAAGTGGGTGCCCTTGTAAGGGGAACAGGGACTGTCTCTGACATGAACTCAGTGGCTGGCTCTTTGAACACCTCCCTCTGAGGGGGGAGCAGCCTTACCAGGCCACAGCGGAAGACAATGCAGCCAGTCCTGATGAGACCTCATAGGCTAGGGTCAGATGGAAGGGGAAGAGGACCTCCCCTATTAGGGTTATGGGAGGAGGTGAGAGAGGAAGGGTGGGATTGGGAGGGAATAATGGAGGAGGCTACATCTGGGATACAAAGTGAATAAACTAATTAATACAGAAAATTTTAAATAGATAGATAGATAGATAGATAGATAGATAGATAGATAGATAGATAGATAGATAGATAGATAGACAGATAAATAAATGAAGTGTACCCTTAGTCTTAGTTGCAGGAATACAATTAGCTGTGGGTATAAGGACCCAAAACAAATCAAAACAACAAAAACAAGAAAAATATTTTAACTAAGAGATTTTCTTACATAAATAGACACTGATCATTTTTCGGAAGAGTTCTTACTCTTCAAATTAGGATGAAATGATTAGTGTGAAATTGGTCCTGGTAAAATTGAATAAAAAGCAACTACAAGATAATTTAAAATAATCTGAATAATGTGTTTTCATGAACTTTCATGGATTTGCAGTAACAACTGTTAACCACACATCATCATTATATTAAATTACATGATCATAATTTAACAGATTTTTCTATTAAATAGTATTTTTAATTTCAATTTATTATTTTATTGAATAAAATCATTGTATATAATACAAATTGAAAAGACTAATATACCATTTTTTAATTTAAATCATGTTGGTTTTTTTAAAGGGCTTTTAGTTTGTGATATATTCTGAAACATTTAGTTAATATCAGACCTGAGATCGAATGAGAAGCATTCTAAGTTTAAAAATTTACACCTGGTGGATTCTTTTTGTCCTCTCAGACTTTAAACATGAAGAATTTTAAATTGAAAACGAACCAGGGTTACAATGACATGAAATTAAAGAACTGTTTCATACCCAGTAATAATTAGATAGCTGTTGATTGTAGAAAGATTTTTAAAATTGAATGTGAATAATATATTCATAGGTATTATTTAAGCATAATAGTCATTGTAAAATTCTTCTAAATTGATTAGATATTAATGGATTGTTTACACTCATATTGAAGTGTCATTAATAGATACATAGCAGAGAAATTAAACATTTAAATCTGGTAAATAAATACATGAATGAATAATAAAAGGATATTAGGAAATAACTTGTTGCCTTTATTTAACCTCCCAATATATTTTAATTCATAAACTACAATTGAATTTAGCATTTTACTATCAAACAATACTTTAAATTTTTAATGTGGTCACAGTATTAATTAGCAAATGCTTTAAAATATTTTGCCTTCTAAAGCAAACTAATGACACTGAGTCAAGGAAAATACATATATATTTTAATAACATTCATTAGTCTTTTGATAGAAATTCAATTACATTGAATTCCCTTAACTAATAATTTAGATCATTTTAGACAGTTGGAGTTATATTAAATTTGCTTTAAGTTGGGAAACATGTTTCTTGAATTTAATCCCTAATGATACAAAGACAAACATTTTATAAGGCTTCAGTAAAATCCTCAGGAATGGAGCAGATTTAACAATCCCTGAGCTGATGTCCTGTGCTAAATGTCATAGGCACGGGACATATGAACGGATAATAAGTTTCACTGACTATGAAGCTTGGAAATTTTGAAACACCCAAGATTTGGATCATAAAACAAGAGATGCTCAAAATTTGAATCATGAGTGTGAATGAAAGCAAAGGGGTCTAATAATGTGATCGCCTTGCACTGGGCTCCCTTATTTTAGTCCTCTTTAAAAGGAAATTAATGAGGTGCCTTTAAGATAAAGGGGATTGTGTTTGAAGTGGACTATTTTATTAATATTTTGAAATGGATTAAAGTTTTTTTTTCCCTACAACTAGTCAATTATCAGAAAATGAGAACAGAGGTTCCACCTTGACAAGTGGAATGTCTTAAAATAAATACCGGGGGTGTATTAAAACTCATTAGAAAATGCTTGGGAAAAATTTCCCGTTTCACTTGACAGCTCACTCTAACGCATTAGCAGCTTCCTCCTGGGTGTTGGAATTAATTCTGCCACAAATATATTTAGTTCCTTTCAGGTCCCCTCCGCAGTAGGTTTCCACACTTCATTCTTCAAGACACTGCTTCCTTTTCTTCATCTCGTGCTGTGCTGAGAAATGACAAGATATTGAGGGAAAACTGATTACTTTGGGTAGTAGACATAATACCTTCAAATGTTTTGGGTACAGTTGCTTATTTTTTTTATTTTTTATTTTTTATTTTTTGTCAAAGGAATTCTCTGGGACTTGTTTGCCTTTGCCAACCTGGCTCAGATTTGTCTCAAGTGTAAACCACTGTTTAGAGAGCCACGTGCAGTTGGTCTAATAGTGCTACTGCCACTCATCTTTGAAAAGGGGTTGTATACCAACATGGATTAAGAAAAGAGGGCAGCCTTGTCAGGCCACAGAGGAGGACAGTGCAGCCAGTCCTGATGAGACCTGATAAGCTAGAGTCAGATGGAAGGAGAGGAGGACCTCCCCCATCAGTGGACTTAAAGAGGGGCATGGGAGGAGATGAGGGAAGAAGAGTGGGATTGGGAGGAAACGAGGGAGGGGGCTACAGCTGGAATACAAAGCAAATAAAATGTAATATATGTAATAAAAATAAAAATTTAATTAAAAAAGAAATAGAATCCTTCTTTAACCAAAAACATTGTGTACAAACATTTATTTATGTATTATTATTATTTATTATAATTTAATTTATTACAATTTTATTATTTTGTATCCTGGTTATAGCCCCCTCCCTCATTTTCTCCCAGTCCCAACCTCACTTCCTCTTCTCCCTCTATGTCCTTTCCCTAGTCCACTGATAGGGGATGCCCTCCTCCCTTCTATCTGACCCTAGCCTATCAGGTATCATCAGGGCTGGCTGCATCATCTTCCTTTGTGGCCTGGTCAACATTTTTAAAGCAAGCAAGTTTCATAATTCACATACAGACCTCTTCTCTCACCTTATGTTTTTGTCCCAAACTCATCAAATAATGTACTTTTTCCTTGTGGCCATCTATCATTTTCATGACAGGAATTTTTGATTTATGCTTAGTGAAGAAAAATGGAATCTTGTGTATATAAACGAATAAAGCAGGCTTGTTGACGTTATGCCCTGAACTATGATTTGTAGTTGCCAGATAGTGCTATGTTTTCATAGGTTTGGAACATACTCACCATTTTTCTTCATCTTGTGTCCTTTCATTTTTATTTTGTTTATAAGGAGGAAGGACAGTTAGCCTGAAAGAACAGATTTTTGCCTCAGAAATGTTAGAGAAATGGTAGTTTGTACAAAGCATTTCAAGGTAATGTGGATGACAGAAATTTGATTGCTCATTGCTCAGAGTATAGCTCATTGAAACAGCTACTTCATTCTTTGCTCGTTTCAATAAGAGATTTTGGCCACTCTCCTAGAAAGGTGAAATATACAAGTTTGCCTTTTAAAATTAAGATTATCTTTTAAGAACTTGACAGTGAATACCTGTCCTATTTAGTGTGCAACTTCATTTACTGCATGCTCACCACTGACAATGTGGTTGAAAGAACACCCATCTTTCTGCAACATGGTATTATAATATATCTACAACATAGTAGAAGTGTAATTAGTAGAACGACCATCATCAGGTCATATGCATGGAGTTACAAAACAAGACTATATCCACATAATGTCTTTTTAATTTTTTTTTATTTTTCTTTTTACTTTTTTTTATTAATTACACTTTATTCACTTTGTATCCGCCCATAAACCCAACATAATTCTTTTTTAAGGCAAGTAAAGGTGTACACATTTGTAGTTTCTTCCTCATGGATTGGTGAATTAATCTAACTTTTATTATATCATGAAAACAAATAGGGCAATGTTTGCTACTGTTTAAAATGACCTTATCTTCTAATTTTGCTTGTGCTACTTGCATTGAATATAGACATTTCACTTTTATTTCCATATATCTAGCAAATAGAATCAAGCTGTCTTCATATTAGGATTCTTAAAAATACTCAGTGCTAGGTTAAATTGTTTCATTTTAAAACATGCTAGGGCTGTTTGTCATTTTAAATTTAAAGTTACTTTAAGTAGTTCTTGGAATAATCAATGTTTAACCATTATTTTTAAGCTTTGAAAATCATTGTTCTTTCTGGTTCTTAGAATCCTCATTTGTTCAGTAAATAGACTGAATAAATATCTGAAATGTACCTTCATAGTCTAAAATTCCTAGGTTCATTATTGTGGTTATAAACTATATCAAACTCATAATTAGCATTTGCTGTCTTTATTGAAGAAAAAAGACTTAGATTTGGAGTTTTGATTTAAAAAATGTTGAATGATTTAAGGTGATCTTAAATTCTTTGTAAAATTGATGTCAGTGGTTTTTTTAACTACTTAAAACTATGTGGATGTCACTGTAACACTATAGATGTATATAATTTATTCTTCCCATCTTCCTAAAGGAATTATTTGCTTGGCATCAACCTTGATGGATGTTACTATAGAAGTGGACACAGAACTGTGGCCCAGATACTATATTCAATTTTAACATCAACAACAATTTCAAATTATTAAGCTTTAGTAATAACTTAATATTCACCAGTGTTAGTGCTGTGTATTGATCGGAAGGAATGTAAAATAAGCAGCAAAGAGGGTCAGCCTTTAAATTCCGTTTAAGTACCTTTAGGTGTATCCCAGAGCAATTAATTGAGAGATGAAGTAGTATCACTAAATAGAAAAATTTGGGCTAGGGTATGACTCAGTGGATGGCCATGTAACCAAGCATAATAACCTGGGGACTCATATGATTGCAGAACAGAACCTGGTTCTTCAGGTTAAACTCTGATTCCATAAGTGTGCCATGCCGAGCAAACCAATACACCTGCCTATTTATGTTTAGATCAAACATATATACACACCAGAAATAAATGAATAAATAAGCACAAATTTATTATAAAACATGCACACAAATAAAGTACCAGATCTAATATATGTAATAAATCTCTGTAATGAAATATATAAAAGCTTTGGCTGGGGAAATCACTTAGTGAGTAAGAAGACTTGCTTTGCATGTTTGATGACATGAATTTAACCCCCCCCCCAGTGCCCTCCTGGACTCATCCATTTAATCATGTGTACTGGGACAGGAGATGGTGGGCCTTTCTGGTTTTCAGACTTCCCCATCTCGAGAGAGTAAGCTGGAGTGTGATAGAACCAGACAATGAATGTCTTACCTCTGCCTCCTCAAGCATGGGCATGTTGGCCCACCATTCTATACAAGATACATCTTACAAATATATGTATGTCAAAGTAAGAAGAATTCTTTATGACAGGGACTAATCAGAAAGTTCTTTAGGGTAAGACAGTCTTGGAAGTCCTGAAGAAGTGTTTGAAGCTGATTTGTCACATGCTTGGAGGAAAAAAATTTGCAGGGTTCCTCAGACACCAGTGTAAACTTTCCAGGACAAAATTCTAATACACACACACACACACACACACACACACACACACACACGGTATTTTCACTTTCTATTGATGAATGCCTATATCAAATGTTTACAAATTCATCCAATGGTAGGTGGAGTAACATTTTGTGGAACCAATCTATAGAGCATTCTGAAAGAGAATCATAGGAAGGGCCAATATGGTGTGCAAAGTATTGAGTGATGGCATGACTTGATATCACCACATCCATGGTCTCAGGATCACATAAGATATATAGTGTCTGTCGCCCACATTCATACATTAGTTATGAAGGTGCGTTGACAGAATATTTTTGTCACTTGTCTGTGGTCTCAGCATAGGCACACTCCTCTCCTTCTCAGTTCTTTTCCATCTCACCTAACTTTATTGCTCACGTGACCAGGTTGCTTTTCCTCCTTTTTCTCTTTTGTGATATCTCATATGCAACCCGGAAATTTAAAATCCCCATTTGTATGTTGTATAAATTATTAAAAGGTTTGTTTTCTATCATGTTAATTTATTCAATTCCTTGAATTATGATAAAGAAAAACTACTTAACTCAAAAGCTGAGGGTATCTTTACTGGAAACCGTGACAGTACAGAGAAAAAAATTTTTTCTGGTATGCTTTGAGAATAGCAACTTCAAAGACTTATAATATTCATAATGAGCTTCAGCACAAGAGGTTTATTTTACTAACTACAGATTATGGCAGAGCTGAATCACAACCACACCTAATTTTTAGTTAAATAGTTTCTACCCATCTGCTCTAGTAACACGGTTGGGCAAGCAACCAATGTACTAGTAAGTCATTTCTTGAAAATGGGTAAATATAAAAAGTTTAATTAAAACAAATTAATAGATCATTTTATACAATTTTATTATAAAGTTATTTCTTGATATTTTGTATATGTTTAATAAGTTCCATAAGATTATCTGCACTCATTTATTTAAGCTACAGAGAATGGCTAAATACTTCTTACTACCCCCAAAATGAGGCCACCTTTGCATTGCTATTCTTCAATGTAAAAGCCTATAATTTATGTTTTCTGGTCATGAGAATATTCTGCTGCGCTGGGTGGTAGACAGCCCTTTTGGTGCCTTTATTTGAAGGTAATTATGAAGTTAAATACTATAGCCTATTTTTTTCTTCTCAATCAAGTCAAGCTGAATTGTATTCATTGTTTTATTTTAAAACTACTGTATATTTTTAAGGTAAATCATGTTGGTGTGTGTGCTGTAAATTTCTGTAATCCAATTTTATCCTTAACCATGAACGCTATTTTGCATATTAGGAGTTCCTTTATTGATTGTTTTGTTTGGTCCCTCTTGAAATAGATTATAAATAATAAGTAATATAACTCAGGCTGATCTTTAACTCAAAATCCTCCTCTATTTGCATCCCTAGTACTTGGGATTATTGCCATGCATCACCATGCTTTAATAGCTGCTCATTTCTATGATAGCTCATTCTTGTTTTCTCTGATTCCTCTAACATTGTGAATTATTATGGGACAAATTAATTTTAGTACCCAACGTTTTTATCAGCAGGACCAACATATGTAAGATTATACATTAATCATTTGATTTGTGTTGATACACATGCTTCCTTAAAAATGTTTGATTGAAATGCACCATTTTTTTCACTATAAATAAAACACTAATTTATTTTGAAATTTTATCTACTGGAGCTGAAAAGATGTATCTGTGTTTAAGACCACAGGTTTAATTCTTCAGGGATCAGAGTTTGGTTCCTACTACCATAGTCTGAAGGCTACGATACCCTATAACTCCAGCTCCAGGAGTTCTGGCAGCTTTCTTCTGTCCTGTTGTGCACTTTCACTTATGTTCAGTTATCCCCAACACAAATACACATATATTAAAAACAAAATTAAAATTTAGTCTATTTAATTCCTTTAAATTTTCTTGATTTAGCAACTGCTAATATTGTGGCTTTTGGGTTAATAAACGTTTTGTAAAACTTTTACTGTCATTAGGAAATTGTCACTGTCGTAGTTTCTTTTTCTGTTGAAATAAAATATAATCTTTCCTGGGAAGAGCAACATAAGAAAAGATGCACTTATTTTGACTCATAGTTCCAGGTATGCTTTACTACTTCATGGAAGTCACAGCATCAGGAGATTGAGATGGCTTCACTGCATCCACAGTAAAGAATAAAACACAGACCGTCACTCCTAGAAATGGTAGAAAGTTTCACCAATGATTCCTCTAAAATTTAACTATTTAAACAAGACTTGATGAATAGCAATATCAACAGACAAGCTAATCTGAAAAGTAGTGAATTTGAAAAGATTCCAGCCTTAGACAAAAAGGAAACAAAGAAAGTAAAAAGGTAGAAAGGAAGGAAGAAGGAAAGAAAGGAAGGAAGGAAGGAAGGAAGGAAGGAAGAAAGAAAGGAAGGAAGGAAGGAAGGAAGGAAGGAAGTTAAGGAAGGAAGAGAAAGAAAGTTACATGCAATTATTGACTGCAAAATTGGCCCTGTCTGGAATGAAACTCTTAGTTTGTTAACAAAATAGCTAGCCAGTACAGAAGTCATATACAAGCAAGCCAAACTAAATGGACACAACAGATTGTATTTACATATTTAAGTATATTATGTAACGCATCAATTTGAAAGAGGGTGGGGCATGGGAGGAGTTGGAGAAGGGACAAGGAAGGACAGGAAGTCATTTAATTATATTTAATTATACATTAATTTAATTTAAACATATCTCTACAGTAACATGTTTTCTCTGTGTGTGTGTTTGTTTCTGTGTGTGAGGGAGGAGGGAGTAAGGAAGGAGGAGAAGAGAGAGAGATTCATAAAGCATCCAGGGCATATTGCTGCTCAGCTATCTTTCTTCATATACACAGTCCAGTATAATTGAAGTAATGAAATGAAACAGTTCCACCCACAATGGATAGGTGTTTCCACCTGTATGAGCACAACCTACATAAGCTCAGGGGCTTACCAACAATATGATACTAGCCAGGTCTTGTCAAGTTGAAAACACTGACCATTAAGGCCAACTGATATTCACATAATGTGTGCTTGGAAGCAGGGTACATGGAGTTAGTTGTGTCTGCATGTGAGAGATATGATAAGTGAGATCCACTCTATGTACCTTTGAGAGGAGAATTTTTAAATGACTGCTAATTATAATTTGTATTATATTTTTAATCTATTTGTATATTGATAGAAACCTCCCTGCTTTGTTTTTGAATTTATGGAATTTATTCATAATTTTAGATGATCTTAATAAACATGTAAATGGCTTATTTATCTTAATTTTAGCTTATCTTAATAAAAATTTGGTTACTCTGACCGCATGTCAGGCTACTTAAGGTAACTATTATTACTTCTATAGACATGAATGACCAGTCACATGATAGTTTTCTTTGCATTGTTTTTCTTCAGCACTTTTGTCAATAAATTCCCATTCTCATTTGTCATCTCTTTTAGTCTTTA
>CM053753.1:81463037-81495314 GCA_028658305.1 Pachyuromys duprasi | reverse complement strand
GCAGTGTGTTGACTGGTCCAAATGGTCCCCCAATCCACTCAGTCTGGCATGGTTCCGATGATCGGTCAGAGCCCGCAGTAGACCCGCGGGTCGAAGCAGAACCCAGGTGCAGTGCGAGGTCGCAGGGCGCAGTTCAGCAAAAACGGCACCCGGTTCCTCCTGAGACTGCCCGCGAGACTGTGCTATCCAGTCTACAATGGTGGGTGCGGGCACCCAGAGTGGCAGCTCGTCCAGATCAGAGCTGTGTGCTGCTGGTCACCGGGAAATTTCTCCAGGTAATAACTGGGTGTCCCTAGGGTTTTCCCACTTGATTTTCTCACTGTAGGAGTTCCGCTCACCTGGCACTCACAATGCTGGCGTTTTAGATCCCAGAGTTCAGTCTCCTGGTTGCTGTGTTGTTTCTGCTCTCCTACTCCTCAGACACAGTGTTGTCTCATGGCAGCCATCTTGGATCCCCCCTATAGTTTCTATCTTAATGGGTTTAATTATTATCATATTTAATGTGGTTGGAAGTAAATAAAATACATGTTGGCCATTCTGGCTACATAGCAGGGTAATGTTCAAGATGGGTGTATTTATTTATTAAATCATCTATCAATCATTTTATATGATTCTTTTGTGTTTTCTTCTCTCTCTCTCTCCATCCTTCTGTCCCTTCTTCCCTTCTTTCCTTTTTTGTTTTTCATGAATGGGAACAATGACCCAACTCAGCTTATAAGCAAACATAAAAATGATCAGAGAAGCCTAGGGAAGTAAAACACTTTCTTTGACTTCTAAATCAATATTTTTGAAATAACGAAGAATATTTTCCTACCTACTTACTGAGCATGACTTCAACTATAATATTTTCATTTCAACTTAACAATGGAGGCATGTGACAGATTTTCTATTCACATAGATTCCTTCTGTTAACAAAAGTAGGATCACATTTAGACTCCTGTTCCTGTGATTCCTTGTTCCATCCTTCAGACATGTATTATCTCCAAGGTACTGAAATAACAAGGTACTGAACACTCACATCCCTGAAGCCAAAGGAAACAGGGAGCAATACAGAAAGGCTATACAATAGACAAACCTGAGACTTTAGTTCAAGGGATCCATCCATGTTGCTTTTGGGTCTTAAACTGGTGAATGTGATCTCTTGGTGGAAATTTAACCTTGCAAAGGCACAGTTGGATCTAAAACACCTAAGAAATAAAATCTAATGCCAGAGCCAGAGTGAATTACAAAAACAATAAAAGGATGCTTATCTTTAGTTTTCCAGGTACTGAATGATCTTATTCAAATTCAAATTCCTTCTGGAAATCTGTACTATCGGGGATTCAGCCATTAGTCTAAGGTCTCAGGACAGAACACCTTTTGTATCAGATTTATATTAAATATGTTGTGAATAACAATAATGCAAAAATAGATAAAAATAGATAAGGTAGATGTTTTATGTAGTAGGTTTTTGATATATATCTCACACACACACATTGATTAAAAGGCTTCGTGGACTTGGTCTCCAGCAAACCACTTTCTGAAGATATTTTTATGGTAATGAATTAGTCACTTTAAATGTAAGCTGTACTCAAGTTAGTGATTTGCAGTAGCACAGACTTTGTCTCATCAGCCTCATGAACCATTTAGTCCTCATCCGAAGTGCAGTTTTAAGTCTATTTCTAAATGTGTATTCTATTTTTATATTATGCCAATCAAATAGGCTCTCAAAGGGAAGCTGAGTGAATGGTTCAATTATGGCCGTGTATGCCTTGCCCCTCTATTTCAGAAACAGTGCCTCTAAATTACTGTGGGCAAAACTTGGATATTCCCTGTGGGGCAAAATAATGGAAAATGGGGAGTGAGGGGGTTGATACTCGAGATGTAGAGTTCACTCTTTAAGTTTTAATCCTATTCCCCTGGCTATACTTATGGAGTTGTGTTATTCATTTGTGACATGGTTACAATTTCAGGATATCTCATGTGCCTCTTTGCCCATTTAAAAGTTATGAATTCCCCTAGATAAATATTTTTGCCCCCCAAATATACTGACACTTTAGCATAATATATAAGTAAATATATTTCACATCAAACATTGCATGATATTTCAAATGGTTTTGTGGACAGAAATCAACACACTGTTCTTAGCAAAACTGAAAATCTTCTGTAAAGCAAAAGACGCTGCTGTCAGAACAAAATGATAGCCTACAGACTGGGAAAGGATCTTCACTTAATCCTATATCTGACAGAGGGCGTTATCCAGAACATATAAAGAACTACAGAAGTTAAAAAGCAATAAATCAAACAATCCAATTAAAAAATGGGGTACAGATCTAAACAGAGAGTTTTCTGTAGAAGAATATAGAAGGGCAGAGAAAGACTTAAAGAAATGCTCAATGTCCTTGGGCAGCAGAGAGATACAAATCAAAATGACCCTGAGATTTTACCTGACACCCATCAGAATGGCTAAAATGAAAAACTCAAATTACAACACATGCTGGAGAGGTTGTGGAGAAAGGGGAACCTTCCCCCATTGCTGGTGGGAATGTAAACTGGTACAACCACTTTGGAAATCAATATGCACTTTCTCAGACAATTAGGAATAGCACTTCCTCAAGACCCAGCTATACCACTCCTAGGCATATATCCAAAAGTTGTTCAAGTATACAACAAGGACATTTGCTCAACCATGTTTGTAGCAGATTTATTTGCAATAGCCAGAACCTGGAAACAACCCAGATGTCCATCAACTGAGGAATGGATACAGAAATTGTGGTATATTTACACTCATACTGAGTGAGGTATCCCAGAAGGAGAAAGACACATATGGTATATACTCACTTATTTAGACTTGTAAGATATGATAAACATAATGAAATCTATACGCCTAAAGAAGATAAACAAGAAAGAGGATCCACTATGGATCCTCACTTAGAAAGACAGATGGGATGGACACTGGATGTAGGAGCAAACAAGTAACAGGACAGGAGCCTTCCACAGAGGGCCTCTGAAAGACTCTACCTAACAGTGTATGAAAGCAGAAACTGAAAATCATAACCAAACCTTTGGCAGAGTGCAGGAAATCATATGAAAGAAAGGGGAGTTAATATGACCTGGAGAGGATAGGAGCTCCACAAAGACCAAATATATCTGGGCACAGGGTTCTTACATGAGACTATTTCTCCAACCAAGGCCAAGTATGGATATAACCTAGAACCTCTGCTCAGATGTAGCCCATGGTTGCGCAGTATCCAAGTGGGTTACCTAGTAAGGGGAACAGGGACTATTTCTGATATGAACCCAATGGTGGGCTCTTTGAACTCCCCACTTCCCAAGGGAGGAGCAGCCTTGCTGGGCCACAGAGGACTTTGCAGCCAGTCCTGAAGAAACCTGATAAGCTAGGGTCAGATGAAAGGGGAGGAGGTCCTCCCCTATCAGTGGACTTGGAAAGGGGCATAGAGGAGATGAGGGAGGTAGGGTGGGATTGGGAGGGAGTGAGGGAGCAGGATACAACTGGAATACATAGTTAATAAAATGTAACTAATAATAAAATTAAAATATTAGAAAAAAGAAAACATGACGTTATCCCTGTTAAATGATTTGAGGTTTTTCACAAACACCAAACGTTTTCTCTGTTGCTAATTCCCAGAAAAAAAAAAATCCAGGAAGATTATCTATGAGTGAATATATGTGGTTTTGTTTTTCAGTTGAATCTTAGTACTCATAATTTTCTTGTTATTTTCCTCTTGAACTTTGAGTCTGCATATCTGCTGTGCACATGTGTTCCCATGTGTGTGGGTATATATGTGCATGTGCATATACACATATATAGATGTATATATACAGATGCATATTCCAAAGCTTAATGTTCAGTATCTTCCACAATGGCTCTCCACCTTATATATTGATGCAAGTTCTCTTTGTGAATCAAGAGCTGGCATTTAGACTAGTACGAATAGCAGGCCTCCTCCAGGAATTCTTTATACCCAATGGTTACACACGAGGTTTGCATTTTAGTTACTTTAGGCATACACAGCTTTTTCATGGCTTCCAAACTCTGGTTCTTATGCTTGATGAAAAGAGTTTTTACCCACTGAGCCATCTCCTCATCCCTACAGATAGACATACGCATATATAAATACATATATAATACTCTGGAAAATTAATGATCCATAGCCTGAGAGTAAAGCTATATATAAATGAGAAACCACACAAGGAATTTTTCTAAATGATCAGATATGGCATAGGTATTTTCATAGTTATTTTACTTTCCTGAGAGTGATGGTGTGTCATGAGAAACTAGTATGATTATAATAAGTTGACTGTGTCTATTGTATTTTATCTGGGTTATGTGTTGCCAGAATTTTGATTTTATCAGCTATTTTAGGCTAAATTTAATAATTTCATACTTATTAGATGCTAATATTCTCATAGAGTCACATGCCATTTTTTATGTTTTTTTTTAATTCCCAAAGTGTATATATTGCCAGCAGGCAATTGCCTCTAAACCTATTTTGTGTTATGTAAATGATCATTACATGTTAAACTAACATTTAATTATATATAAATATATTTTTCATTATACAGTCTACTGGTTTTACTTACTGCTTGTTTGTTTTCATTTTCTCATCTAAGCATTGCTTTTTAATATCAAAATATGGTGATTATGAGGGCAAAAATGTTTTCAGCATATGACAAAATAACTGAATTTGAACTGTAAAGAAGAGAAAATCAGAATGAAATTCTACTTTATGCACTTAACAAGTCTTCCAAAATATACATTAGAGTAAATCAGTCTTTTCCAGTTGTCTGGAAACCATTGCAATTTTAACAGAAAATGAAAGCAACTAAGTTCTGGCTTCTATATTTCAGGGATTGTGTATGGATCTCGGGGAAGGCTCTTAGTTTGTAAACATTTCTGTTGGCAAAGACGTATTTAATAGGAAACATCACTCTGTGTGTAAAAGCATTTTTTGCTTGTTTGTTTTTAATCACGATGGTGTGAACACACAAGTTTCTATTTCCTTCTTTTTGATATGAGAATCATAGGTATCCATAAAAATATAATCAATGATATTGAATATTATATAATGTCATTGTTAAAAAAAGTATAACAACTTAAAATAAGTAAATGGTGACCCACATTTGATAACCTGAAAATTTTGCTTAAATTTCCAAATAGTCTTATTTATTATAAAAGTAAAATATTACTTTTATATAGAATTATATTAAGTATAAAATCATATTTTCAAGAGTTGGAGAAACCCTCCTGAATACTGAATGATTTATAACACCAAAGTGATATGTCTTTGAAAGATTAATATATTTTTTGTCCTCTATTTGTCTAATAGCTTACCCTTATTAAATATTCCCTGATGAGAAATTACTGCTTTTACCATCCAGGATCCTATTTTAAAAACTCTACGTCTCAGATATTAGGGGAGATCTAAGTGAAAAAATAAGCCTGCGAACGGCTGTTCAATTAGGGTGTAAAACCTTTTTAAGTGCCATTTCAAAAAGTCAGACTATGTTCCTGATCGAACTTAGCGGAGGTTGTGTGCCAAAGAATTACTCATAATGATTTAATTCCTTGATTTTATACATTACAGCTTCCGCTCTTCTATTGATGCACAATGGATTTATGTGTTTAACTCCCATTAACACTAATAGGAGCTTTGTGCATTAAACCAAAATATAGTTTTTATCAGGTCTGTTTTCCTATTTCTTCTCTAAGTATTTATAAAAATTCAAAATTAGGTACCTTTTAAAAATTTCTATGATAAGGATATTTGAATTATGTATCATTTATTCAGAGGGATTTGTTTCTCATTTAAAACCTTGTAAGAATGAGTGCTCTGAAATCACAAAGTGGCATGTCGTTTATTTAGGATTAATTTTGAAAGTTGGTGTTGAATTACCATAGGGCTTGTAGGTCTTGGAACTGACAAATACTCTACTTGTACAAAAAATACTGTACTTTATCACTTGCTTTCAGCTTTCTATTAGTAAGCAATTTTGATGATTTTATCTGTTGATTCCAGTTTGATTATGGTACGCAGAATAGTTACGTAAAATGTCCAGGTTAATTTTATCTGATACATGGGTTTTTCAAGGCAGGTTTGGACGTATGTTTGATATTGATATTTGGGAATCAGCATAGAATTTTTGAGTTTTGTTTCTAGAGATAACGGGCATGCTTTGAAAAAACTGTAACACAGCTCAAAGGTGGGTTACAGTGGTTTAATTATCAGGTATCATGCAGTTTGTTCTTCTTGTCCTGTTTATGGATATGATTATTAGATGAAGTAGATTTGAAGAAAGTATTACATGTCTGAGTAGTTAAAAGATGCAATTGTGCTGCAAAACACATTGGGTGTACATATAGAGTGCATAATATACATTAATTTATATGAAAGACATAAGTGATAACTACACAGAAATTAGTGAGAGAGAAAAAGTTGAGGCTCATGACAGACTAATAAAACGAGCCTACTAAAATCCAGAACTAGCGATTTATATTGGTATTACTTAGAAGGGTCTGGCTAAAGGGTTACTTACTGGAGCAGGAATGAAATCAAGAAAAGGCCACCCCCAAACAAGTGGTGACTTGTGAAAGCTTCAAGCCTACACCTCTCTGCATGAAGCTACTCTTCAGGCTGCAGGCATGTAAGTTTCTTGCAGCAGCAGTTTGCTGCTTCCATCACATGGAGCATGTGCTCTAGAGAGTCTCGAAAGTTTCAGCTTTCCTAGGCAGTGAAGTGTGTGAGTTTTCTTTCCCCTCTTATCTGGAGAGAAAAGTTTAATTTCATGGACTGCTGTCCATCATGTATACACACACCATTAGCATCCATATTGTGAAGGGCTGATGAGAAGGTCACTGGGGCTTGCTGGCTGCAGGTGTGTCTGTAGGCTCAGTGAGAATCACAGTTCTGAGGTGAAGAGTGTCACATCAGGAATAGGTAATTCCTCCTGTAGATTTGAATATGCACAGCACTGTGCATCTGCACATGTATGTGTACACACACCACACTCACAGGTGCACATAAACAAATAGAAATGTGTGCGCATTTGCACACACACATACAGTGAAATCCAAACAAGTCCATTTACAAAATTTACTCAAGAAATAAAAATTGCAATCACTCTTATTGATCTATCACTGAAAATCTTTCAGTGAATCCTTATTTCTCTGATATCAATAAAATTTTAATCATCATTGCTTATAGCACGGCAGCTGAAATAGAAGAAAAGACACCTGAAAAGAAGCGTATTATCATAGTCACGTTAATAAAGAGGTAATTCTACTCTATACTCTAATATGCTTTACTGTATTTTAATTAAGTCGATATATCCATGCATTATAGCATTCATATATATTCAGTGAGATTCACCCATGCTTGTAATTCAATTGCAGATCCTTTTTACAATTATAGTTCCTCTCAATGTGAAGTGTAGATTTTCACCGTAAAGAATTGATCTTTTGTTGTAGTTCATCAGATTAACAATGTAACAAATTCTTTTTTGTTGTTATTTTTCCTCATTTATTTATTTTATTCACTTTACATCCGTGCAGCCCCTTACCTCCTCCCCTTCCTATTCAACCCTTCCTTCATGCCCTTCACGCTGTCTCTTTTCCTCGGAAAGAGGGAGCTCCCTTCCCCATTCAGCCCAGTCCATCAAATTGCATCAGGACTGAGCTTGTCCTCTCTCCCTGTGTCCCTGCAGGGCAGTCCTGCCACAGGCACACACACACACACACACACACACACAAAGTGATCTAAAACAAAATTTTATTCTAAAATTTCCCCACATTGAATAATAGGATACAAATGTACTATAACATTGCACACACAGTAGCAAAATCCTGTGTTTCATTATCAAATTAATAATCTTGAGGTTTAATTAAAATTTTCTTAAGTGTGTTATCTATATTTTCAGTGCTATCTGGAACTATGTTGCTATATTGCATGATGAAGTTCCCTTTACTCACCTCTGTTTGTTTTTCTCACCTGATTTTCACTTTCTCCAGCCTCCTAAGCTACCTATCTCTACAGTAAGCCCTGCACAGACTCTTCTTTCTTTTCTTTCAGTTTGGACCTTGCATCCTCCCAGAACTCCTTCAAGTATTCAGAAATTGTTATTCAGATTTCAGCCTCTCAATGTGACTTACCCTAAACCTGGTTTTGAAAAATCATGCCACTATTTCTACATTTTAAAAAATTTATTTATTTTTATATCAATCACAGGTTAGGTACTTTGCATCCCAGGCTTAGCCCCCTCCCTCCTTCCATTCCCTCCCATCCTCCCACTCCTCCCTCATCTCCTCCCTGCCCCCTCCAAGTCCACCAACTGGGGAGGACCTCCTCCCCTTCCATCTGACCCCAGTTCATCTTGTCTCCTCAGGGCTGGCTGCAATGTCCTCCCCTGGGATCTAGCCAGGCTGTTACTCCCTGGCGTGTATGGGGGAGGGTCAAAGAGTCAGCCATCAAGATCATGAATGAAACAGACCCTGTTTCCCTTACTAGGGTCTTCAGTTGGACACTGAGCAACCATGGGCCACATCTGAGCAGGGGTTCGAGGCCATATCCATATATGGTCCTTGGTTGGAGAAACTGTCTCATATAAGACCCCTGTGCCCTGCTCAGTTTGGTCTTTGTGGAGCTCTTGTTCTCCCCAAGTCTTACTAACTTCCCCTATTTTTATTATTACTTCCTGCCCTCTGCCAAAGGCTTGATTGTGAGTCTTAATATCTGCTTTGATACATTGCTGTATTGATTCTTTCAGAGGTCCTCTTTGGTATGCTCCTGTCCTGTTGCTTGTTTTCTCCTCCATTCAATGTCCATCCTATTTCTACATTTATCCAGTACCCTGCTCTTGTTTTTCTTCTGAAATGTATCATTTTCAAATATTATTTATTTATTTGTATTCATTCTCAGAAAATTTAACATCATCTTTATTCACATATATATATATCATATCAAGCATATAAATATTATTTAGTGCATGCATAACTTGTGATTAGTATTTTTAATATGTAATTTATTTTACTTTGGATTTTAACCTTATTAATTTTAAATATATGGTGTGGTGTGTCTCTGTGTGTGTTTATAGATTTGTTCAAGAACACACAGTTGCTATGCATGTCAGAAGATATTGGATTCTCTAAACTTGATGATGAAAACTTAAGTTTTAGGCCGTTGAGAAACTCAAGTGTTCTGCAAGAGCAGTACATGTTATTAATGGCTGAGCCATCTCTCCAGGCCCAGATTTGAAATCCGAGGTAACATTCTGTGCTCAAAAAAAAAAAAAGAGAGACTATAGACAGGGAACTACTGCACAATCATTTTGTTTAAATAAGGAAGCTATCTCCAGTATTAAATGTCTACCAGAGAATAGAAAATCCCAAGGCAGTGTTGAAAATGAAGTTTGCAAACTGGATTTATGCTCTTCTCTGTCACATGTAAACACAGAAAACAAGTCATAAATATAGTACTGAAAAAATCATGAGAAAAATAAAATAAGTGCTTATAAATTTCTTTAAATTTTTACAAAGTTATACTTCTGAGGAAGAAAAATTAAAAAGGACCTTGCTCTACTCCTGTCCACTCCAGGTCAATAAATCCCCCTTCTTTCATATAATTCCCTGCATTCTACCCAAGGTTTGGTTATGAGGCTCACCATCTGCTTTGATACACTGCAAGGAAGAGTCTTTCAGAGACCCTCTGCAGTAGGCTCCTGTCCTGTCTCCTACTTCTGATGTCCATCCCATTTGTCTTTCTAAGTGAGAATTGATCATCTTACCAAGGAACCTCTTGTTTAGCTTCTTTAGGTGTACAGATTTTAATATGTTTGTCCTATCTTATAGGTCTAGTATCTACTTCTATGTGAGTACATACCATGTGAGTCTTTTTGCTTCTGGGATACCTCAGTCAGGATGAGCTTTTTTAGATAGATCCTACCATTTGCCTGCAAATTTCAAAATAAAACATTATAAAAAAAGAAAGAAAAAGAAATGTGTGTAGTCATGGCTTGATATAATCATATTCTTAAACAAGGTTATAATATGATATTTCTAAAGGTGTAAACGTAATTCAATTAATCAATAAGCATTTTAATGTATCAGCAATTAAAAAGGAAAACTATATTTAAAAAAGATTCCCCCCCCCAAAAAAAAGTTTCAATAAATCAATCTCCTGGCTGCAAGGTGCAATTTAGCAGAGCTCAGGAAGCAATCTGATGTTGTACAGATTTAAAAGATTCTTCGCTCCAGGGATCACCATAAAAGCAGAGTCTGTAATGAAGAAACAATGTACAGATAAATGAGAGGGACCTAGCACAGCCAGTACATGAGACTATAAACAGGGCATTCATCGCGCTGAGGCAGCTCATGGTTGAAGACCGTGGGTGCAAAACCTCTTACCAGAAGTCTAATTCAGTCATCAGGCCCTTGCACTTTTCTTACATAATTAGGGATCATAAAATCCTTTGAATGAGCAGAAAGTTAGTTATGCCTGGGAATATGACTGTGGAAATATATTTATGAAATACACAAATTTCAACAGCATTGAAAAGTTTAAGAATATACAAATTCAAAAGAAAAATTTCACTTTAGGGATGTTGTCTAAATATTTATAATAGTGTGTTACATTTACTTAACATTCCAAATTACTTTTGTCCTCATTATTTTAATATTTCATCTAGTTTGAATAATTAGAAGAATCTCTATAATTTATGAGTGAGGGACTAGAACAAACTTCTGGTTTTATAATTACAATTCTATCTCCTGTATGAAAATTATACTCCACATGTATTTTAAAACACACACACTTATTACATCCAAGCACATGTTCTTTTCCTTGTAATTTGTACTCATAAACTGTCCTATATAAACTGACAATAAGTTAGAACTCATGCCTTTAAGCAAAAGATAGTTTAATGGTTGAAAATAGAGAAATGTAATAATTTATTGATTAATGAATCTTACTCATTTGAAAACATGGTGGACTTAACAGGAAGATAATAGATTTAATCTGACTTTGAAGTATTTTAACTTCTGAAAATAATCATCCAATAAAAACATACTGTATATTCTGTATTTTGAAGTCCTTCCCAAAATATCACCAATATATGAAATGAAATATTCTTTGAAAATAATGGGTAGTGTGTCCCAGGCAAACCTTCAAGAGGGATAAATAGGCTGTTTTCCAGTTGGCTTATTTGGTCATCTTTGATGTATTGTAGCTTAATGTACAAAATGGTTTTTTTTTTAATTTATGCTATCTTCAACTTATGGTATTTTCAACACTATGGCCATTTTGATGGAATATATCTAGGCCAAGGATCATCTTTCTCAAGACACTGAAATTCATCTTTCCTCTAAAGGAAATTTTGTGTGCTTTCAAGAGGAAAGAATGTTTCTAAGATGCAGTAGTTATCCTCAAGGCAATGCATATTTTTTCTGTTTTGAAAGCACTTCTATTTTAATTTTACATTCTAATTTCTAAATGCATACATGTTTTATTTTTTAAGTTTCCACTACTCAAAATAATTGTATATGTTGTTGTAAGGAAACACATCATCCTACAGGTAGTTTTGTATACATATTTGAAGTATATTTAAACTCAAGTATTTTAAGCCTGTTTTAACCTCAAAATAGTAATTATTTCTTAGTAGAATAGTAAACTATTTTTGTCAAAATGATGTCTATCAGTAAATAAATTTTATTTTATATTTTACACATCCACTGTATGCTTCCACACATTTCAGTAATAGTATCACAGATACATACAGAAAGGAACATTAATATAAAAATGTTAAAACTGACTTTAATTATCTCAATAATAGTTACAGTATTTACAAGAAAAGGTAGAATGCAGTGTTTAGCTATTGTACAACAACAAAATGTGACACAATATCTTTCTTAAAAGAAGCCAGCCAAGTGTACCGCCTCACACCTGTAATCTCGGAACACTTGAGATGTAGAAGCTCTGTAGGTCTAAGACCAGCCAGGGATGCTCAGCAAGTTCCAGGCTTGCCTGGACTGCAGAGTAAAATCCCTATCAGAGAAATAATTAAAATAAAGATTTTAAATTGATTTGTGCCACAGAGTTTTTAGCCATCAGAGCACAAACATAGAAGGGAAAAGCCTATGAAAATGGTATAACTTCTATGAGGAATTTCATCAAATATTCTGTATGTCTTCCTGAGATTCTTTATATGAAAGACATTAAGAAAACAAGAGTAAGCCACTTAATATTGCTTCTGCATCTATTCCCTATGTGACCCCTCAGAACAGTGAATAGATCCAAAGGCTCCTTTTGAGGAAGTTGTTTATTGCATCTGGTTCAATGCTCAGTGATTAATAGCTTAGGATTGTTTGACACATTCCTCTATTATAAAGCTTTTCCTTGTGTTTGAAAAGAATTTATTGGAAAGAGTGAAAACCCTAGTCTTCAGTAATCTGTAAAAAGTAGTTTTTTGTTTGTTTGTTTTCTTTCTCATCACCATATCTTGTATTTGGAATCCAGATATTCATCTGGATCTCTGTTATGATTTAACTGTCATAACTGTCACAAATATGTATAGGTTGTTTGATGTTTATTATCTTACATATGCAGCATGGTCTAATAATGCTCATGAGTGGACACTGTGATGAATAGTCTTAAAAGTCAACTCACATTACAAATTGTCCATTGATTTGTTCAGCAAATATGTATGGCATAGCTATTAAACCTTCTAAAACAATCACCTGTGACCCTAATGTAGAATGATCGAGCATTTTCTTATATATACATATATGTATGTATATATATATATATATATGCTTTCAGTGTAAACATTGAATATGCATTCTCCAAATAAAAATAAATGAAGTAAAGGGATTCTACTCTACATACATAAAAAGTATTTCAAGTCCTGCAAGATGGTTTTTAGTAAAAAGAAGAGAGAGAGAGAGAGAGAGAGAGAGAGAGAGAGAGAAAGAGAGAAAGGAGTGGCAGCTCATGACTGAGGAGCTGATTTCAATTCTTGCATACTAGCAAGGAAAGGAAAAACCAACTTCTGAAAGTTGTCCTCCGGCTTTTACATGTATGATATGTAAAAAAGCTTGGTCACATTCATGAGCATGCACACACAAACACGCACATATACACACACAGAGAAACAGAGAGAGAGAGAAAATAAAAATAAATTTAATTCAAGTACAACATCTAAGGTTACCCCCTTAAAAGTAGATGTTGGCTTCATAAATACAAACTGTGTTTTCCTGTGATATGTGTGTGTGTGTGTGTGTGTGATCTTGAATGTTTTATGGAATCTAGAAATGTCTGAAGGGTACAAGTGTATATGAGTAATAATATGCAAATATTGATTCTTTTTATGTAATGGATTCCAGGGAATTCAGGTAATCGCAGCTGATCAACTGTATGTGCGTAACAGAACTTAAATAAAATCATGGAAAGTTTAAAAGTTTAGATAAGTTGCAGTTCTTTAGTTGTCTTGCTCAAGGACCACTGGTTCTTTGAGTCAAACAATTTAGTGTAAAATAAACAGTTTAGTATCTGAAAAAAGGTATAATAAATAAAGTAACACAAAATAAACCTGATCTAGAAAACACATATCCACATACTATTGCTATATGATATGTTTTGAATCATTCTACATAAAACTTCACCCCTCAAAAATAATTTAACTTTACAATTTCATACTCCGTTGGTGATATTGAAATTTTCAATGCAGATACAGGCATATTTACATCTGACATAGAAATTTTCTGTAAATGTTGTTCAAACCTGTGCTGCCAATTATCTTAGCTTCATAAAATTATTCAGCCAGGAATAAAGTTCTGGTAGAGAGGCCCTAAGTACTTTTAGTTTATTGTGCCAATAGCTTTCTTCCAATAATCCTATTTTTACAGGTTGTCTTGCAGAAAGAAGGAAAAAAAAAACAAACAGAAAATCCATATTTAGTAGTCAACAAACAGCACAGCCTTCGTGTCGCTGTATATCTTAGAAAACAAATCTTATTTAACTACCTGGCATTAATACAAATAGGCTCCCTTTTCCTTGCTGCAGCAAGAAGGCTGTGGCTGTGATTTAGGATCACACATTATCCTTTCAGAGATATGAGGAAGGCAAAGATGCTCAAGTTCTAATTAATGACACCTTGTAATGCACACACGGAGTGCATTTCCATGAAGCTGTATAGAAATTTAGGGTAAAAGATGCTTTGTAGTGTTAGATCACTAGGACAAAGTTTTCCAGGAATCAATGAAACAAAGAACATTCATGTGCAGATCGTTGCTGAAGAGCCAGAATGTCTTGTTCAGATTTACATTCCTAACTTTCATTCACAAAAACTTAGTAAATAAATGTTTTTTAAAATGGGCCCCATTATTTCTTTCTCTGTTAAAGTGAGCCTTTTGCAATCTATTAGAGGAAGAGATAGCCATTTCCCCCCTGGGCATGCTCAAGTGTTTGCAGGTCATCACCTAATGCTACTTGCAACCCTGTTTTCCTTTTCTGTCAGAAGGATTTCTTTCCTTTCAACTTTGCCATGGGGCTTGAAAAATAAATTTACTAGAGTCTGCACTTCTAGGGTGCCTAACATAACACAGAAATGTTAACAACTGAATTTACAGGGGTCTGATTTTGAAAGAAAAAAAATCACTTTTATTTAATTATTATATTGTATTACAGATATTGAGAAAACGTAACAATTGTGAATGAGATGATTTTAAATTTGATTTTATGTTATAATTAGATTTTTATTATTCACAAGAAAAAAATCCAATTTAGTGATAATAAATCTTTTCTAAGTATATCTACTTCTAAGAATTAGTATACATTTACATTGAAACGTTCTTAATTCAATAATTCAATAAGATAAGGTAATTTAATATACACTATACTACTTCATGTACAGCATTCACAAAATCAAACTAAGGTCTTTCGTAGGTCTTTCTTTTTTTCTGAGGCCTGTGTTTATTTTATTTTTTTACAAGATTGATTTATTAACTATGGTACATATCACATAAGTCCCTTTCATTTTTTTTAACACCATCCCCATTGAGACAATTGAAATACTTGGCAGCAAATACATGATTCTTAAATTCTCAACATCCTTAGTCATTCCAGAAATGCAAATAAAAGGACCCTGAGATTTTCACCTCACACCCATCAGAATGGCTAAGATCAAAAACTCAAGGTATGATGCATGCAGGAGAGATTGTAGAGAAAGGGTTACCCTCCTCCATTGCTAGTGGGAATGTAAACTTGTGCAACCACTTTGGAAATCAATCCAGCGCTTTCTCAGAAAATTAGGAATAGTACTTCCTCAAGATCCAGCTATACCACTCCTGGCATATACCCAAAATTTGCCCCACCATTCAATAAGGACATTTGCTCAACTATACTCATAGTAGCTTTATTTGAAATAGCTAGAATCTGGAAACAACCCAGATGTCCCTCAACAGAGTAATGGATACAGAAATTGTGGTACAATTACATAATGGAATACTACTCAACAATTAAAAACAAGGAAATCATGAATATTTTAGGCAAATGGTTGGAACTAGAAAAGATCATTCTGAGTGAGGTAACCCAGGAGCAGAAAGACACACATGTTATATACCCAATTATAAATGGATATTAGCCATGTAATATAGCATAAAAATTTAAAAACCTATAGCCCTAAAGAAGCTAAACAACAGGGAGGACCTTAGGGAAGATTCTTAATCCTCATACAGAAGGGCAAACAGGATAGACATCAGAAGATGGAGAAGACAAGGAACAGGACAGGAACCTGCCACAGAGCACCACTGAAAGACCCTTTACATCAGGGTATCAAAAGAGATACTGAGACTCACAGCCAAGCTTTGGACAGAGTGCCAAAATCCTTATGGAAGAAGAGGGACATAGAAAGACCTGAAGGAGACAGGAACTCCACAAGGAGAACAACAGAGCCAAAATACCTGGACCCAGGGGGCCTGCTGCGATGATACTCTAACTAAGGAACATGCATGGAAAGGATCTGGGCTCCTCTGATCCTCCCCCATAGGGGGCTCAGATTCCAAGTTGGGTCCCTAGTAAAGGGTACAGGGGCTGTCTCAGACCTGAACTCAGTGGCCACACTTTGATCAGCTTCTCCTGGGTAGTGCAGCCTTGCCAGGCCACAGAGGAAAACAATGCAGCCAGCTTTGATGAGACCTGATTAGCTAGGGTCAGATAGAAGGGGAGGAGGACCGCCCATATCAGGGAACTAAGGAAAGGGCATAGGGGGAGAAGGAGGAGAGTGGGTGGGACTAGGAGAAGAAGTGGGAGGAAGCTGCAGCAGGGATACAAAGTGGATACATTGTAATAAAGAAAGAAAGAAAACACAAACAAACAAAAATACCTCATACAGATACGCCTTGTCTGTTAGGTTGGCTGCCTATGCACTAAACAGGCTGGAGTCTCCAAAAGCCATGACTTGTTAAAAAAACAAAACAAAACCACAGGAAATAGTTACCCTTGCTTTGCAGAGAGGATCTTTTCATTATAGGTAAAACTTAGATTTTCATTAAACTTTGTACACTTAAGGTATTTGTGCTTTCACATAAATATAATAAGTTATTTGTAATTCACTTAATTGTAGAATGACTACTAAAATTTTGAGAACCCCCCATATTGCATATTTTGTCATAATATTAACAAATGTTGTTTTGATATGCATGTTCGTAGCTAAAATTAACATGATAGACATAAAGGTGTTAATTTAGTAGAATAAAATTATATATAATCACAAAACTCTGAAAAGAAAAAAAAAGATCTAAGAATAATGATGACCACTATGGGGAATCCCCGTGACCAAAATATTTATTTTCTTCTACCTCCATTTTCTGTTACATTTACACTAAAATCATTATATTGAAAATAGGACCACTACATTTCAATAAAATGTCAAAATGTATTGATATTTGCTGTATGAAGATTTGTCTTTCCAAATACTAACTTTACAGTGGATATATAAGCCATACACTTGAATTTACAATCATTACTATGATTTTGTTTAGATTATGAATTTGAGGAGGAACGAAAGTAAGAAGGAGGAAGGACAGAATGTACATATATCCTGCTCCAATTTTTGATTTTGTAAACTCCAAAAATAAATACAATTTCAGAGGTAACGTTGACCTAGTGAGGCAAAGGAAACTTTAAAACTATCCCAATCAGATATTGTGTGCATGTGTGTGTGGTGTATGTGTGTTTGCAATTGCAGATGGGTTTTAACACTTGAGAACTGAATATAAAATCAAGTGTGTAAAATAATTTCGGGTGGGACACTTTGTCATAGCTTAATCTGTTCTGCAGTTGGTGAGGCTATATCTGACAAATTATACAAAGACAGATGTGTGGCTGCGTTTAGAAATTTTACCTGCTTTTTGAATCTTATGTGAATGTTCACTATAGAGTTTAGCAGACCAAGGATTTACAGTTGGTCAAAATCTAGCAAAACAAATCATTTCTGTTTAGCCAATATGTCATAATGATGTAAGTGCTAAAAATGAAGGAGAATTCAGGCAAACTAGTGTAAAACTCCAGTAAAGCAATCCAGGAATATCACAATTATATGAACAAAAGAGACATTTTGTATTAGATAAAGGGAGATCAATAACAAAGTTCAAGTCCATAACAATATTGATAACTTATTAATTGAATATCTTCACATTTTCTATCTCTGTGGATAGATTAAATTAAAAATGACACAAATCATCAAATCGTTCTTCTTGCTGGAGTCACTCTGTGCTAACAAAATAAACTTTTATCATGGAAATAATTATCAGTTGACAATTGTTAGTTGACTTTCATTCTGATAAGCATATCTCATTGTTTCTCTTTGTTGATGTTTTCTAGTATATTTTAAATGTCACTAATGTCGATTAGGTTGCCCTTTATGTTAGGATTGTTCCACCTGTAGCAGTTCACAGCTCAGTTCAGGCCATATCCATTGCCTTGTAAACAGGAGTGGAAAAGCGTCACTTGCAGCTATGTGGTAACAGAGATGATGCAGAGATTTTCTTGGACAAGTTTCTTTACATGCAAAAGCAAAATGTGTTTCTACCTGTGGTCTACAGGTTCTGACTGGGTTACAGCTCTAGTCTCCTGATAGGGAGGGAATATGTTCTGTACTATACTGAGGAATTTCATCATGAATACTTCAAGTATTTGAAAGTATTCTTTCTTTATGCCAGCTCTAGAGCTTATCAAATTTAACCCAGTTAGTTAAAAAATATAATAATTACTTCTTATACATTTTCATGAAAGATTTCTTACTTTTCAAAGAGAAAAACAGAATCATGAATCTGCTCCTCCATGCATAGCAATCTCACTGATTCTATCTGTTTAGGGGAAAATAAGAAATCCTCCCATGGGTACAGAGAGAGTGATCTGGTATAGCTTTGACATAGGGGTTCTATCCTGAACAAGGATGAGACTGGTAAACTACCTGCTCATCAAAGTTGACAGTGACATATGATGTTGAATTATGACTCAGAGTGACGTTAACACATACCATTGTTCACATCGCAGATGCTATTTCTGGGTATAAGTAGAAAATATTTTTCAAATATTTCTAAAATAAGACAAAATAAGCCAAGTTCATAGAAAAATATATTTCACCTGTTACCTGTATATTTGGAAAGAATTAGCCAGCTGGTGAAGGACACCTATGAAATGTGAACATACATCAGAAAATTTTATACATATATCTTATGATTTTCCGACAGATTCTGAGATTATCCACAATTAACAGAGCATAAAGAATAAGAGAGCTAAATTCTTTCCTCAACTTTGTCCAATCTGTACAGAACAAATTGAGGTCACAACCAAGTCTTGTATCTGCTGTCAGCTATTTATCGCATGTTTGTATACACCATGCAATTCCGTTAGGTTACTCTTGAGAATCTTAAGCAGAGGAGAAGCCTTGTGAAGTGTGAAATGGGAAAATAACGATGTTCAACAAGAACAACATACTTTGCTAAAGATGTTATTGAAAACCATGTGATATGTTTTTGCATAAGCTATTCTACTTTATGACCAATTTCTAAAGAATTTGAAAGATTTTCTTTGTACTCAGTAAGCACGACATATTATTTTGTAATACTTGGATATAAAGCAGCTCTTTATGAGGGATGGAGTTACTTCACAGTTGTAAAGGCCGTGGGCTTTCTTTAGAACGGTGACTACAGATTGAAAAATTCAAAACCCTTTGCTCTCCATGGTTATTTTTCTTCTCTATTAATGGCATAAGTCACTGAACTTTCCTGAAATCCCCCTTGTTTATTGACCTCCAACATGGAGGTGACTTGAAAATGCTTTTGGAGCAAGATTTAAAATGAGACTCCCCTATTTTATTTTTATCTCCCTTGAGGGTATCTCAGACTGAATCAGGAACCTAATATAAATAAATTCATTTCATTAGTAAATTAATTCCATTAGTAATTAGTAATCTAGTAATCTTTTCCCTAAACTTTGGCAAGGGCCATCTGCAAGGTCATGGGTTTTAGAACACTGTTCTTAACTTAATCTGTATAATCTTGAAAATCACATAATTATTTTTTAAAATAAATTTTTTATTTACATCCCTTATTATTTTATGTGTGTGAGTACTTTGCATACATGTATGGGTACCATGTGCATGCCCTGTCCCCAGGAAGGTTAGAAGAGTGGTCAGATACCCTAGTACTAGAGTTACAAACTGATTTAGCTATCATATGGGTGCTAGGGTTTGAACCCAGGTCCTCTGCAAGAGGAACAGATGCTCTTAACCACTCTACCAATTCTCCAATCTGAGATCAAATCCTAAAAACAATAAAATAAATAAAGGAAAAAAAAGAAAACGACAATTACAGGGACAGGGATATGACTGAGCCTTTTATAGCTCCTGCTGTCAAGCCTGAGGACCTTTCCAACCCTTAAATTTCTGGAGAAGAGACAGACACCTATAAGTTGTCCTGACTTTCATATGCTTGCCCTGGTACCTGTCCACCTCACTCACATATATAAATAAATGAATATTATAAAATAATTTTAAAGAGAAAAAGAAGCAGTAAGTGAGGGCCTCCTTTGTTAGACATACGCTTCCCCCAAATTAGTGCATAGAGATTTGCAGAAACCCACTTTGGTCAGTGACCAAAAAGAAAGATCAAAATATAACTTTGTATTTTTGTTGTTGTTTGCTATTTACATCCAGGAGAGGAAACGCTTTTTAGAAATTTTATTTTTCCCCTTCCTTTATAGTTCTCTTTTGATCCTCAACACTCCAATAAACTATTAAGGAAGGAAAAATTAAGCATGTAAATGCAAACTTTCATGGGTGCATGTGCACCACTGGCACACGGCAGTACAGCACGTGTTCTGTAGAAACAGAGAACTATGTTAGAATTCAATTTAGGATCCTATGAAAAGAACTAGCCTGTTAAAAATAAACCTATAATGATCGATCGGGTTTCTGCCTTCCTTAAATACTTTTGCTGCTGCACTGGCTTAGTCATTAGCATGCAACGAAGTCCCCAATTATTATCTGCCCTGCTGTTCTCTGCTCTCACCGATTGTCAGTTTTCAGTTTTGAAATGTACTGCATGATGTGAAAGGCGTCATTCTTTCCGCCACTGGTCTGCTGAGCTGCTACGCTCTGTGACTTCCTCAGGCTTTTCTTGTTACAAAGTCAATGCTAATAGCAAGGCTGTACTTTTGGGTTTTCTAAGCATTCACACTGCGAAAGAATTCATTGAGGTTTTTCTTATGTGTACCAGAGTTTATTTCTTTCTGTTTTCTACTGAGGTTGTTGAAAATGCCTATATTAACATTTGCCTTTAGCCAAAAAGAAAATTATGTTTTGTTTTGTTTCTTGAAAATAGAGCTGCTTTTGTTCCTATTGAGACTCTTGACTGGCACTGATTTTTATTTCCCTTCATTATCCAACTAGCATCTTAAACAATTTATTTAAACGAAAGCAAAAGAACCTCAGGTTTTGAGCCTATAATTCAGGGCTCCGTGACATAGCAGCCGCCCAGCCACACAAGCCACTCAACTGTGGCCCTCCAAAGGAATCTGATGGCTAAAACAAAACAAGAAAGTGAAATGCCTTCTACAAAACTGCTCTGTTGATTATGTTATAGACTGATAAGATGTTGCAGTAGATTAAATACAATATGCTACTGAAATCGTTGGAAGTGTAATTTTATATGTTAAAATAGGACTCCAAGAAAATTTCTAGTTAACGTATGAAGCTTGATAGAAAGACTTGTGAGCATGTGTAGTATGCATGAGAGAAATAGGGAGAAGTGCATTTTGTTGAGTGTGTGTTATATGTGCAATCCAATGCAAGTAGCCATAGACAATGCACATTCTGTTCTTGAGAATCTGTCAAAAGAATGTTTCTTATCCATTCTCAATATTACCCTATGTAGTAATGTTCTTTGTGTATTTGTGTAGGATTCTGCAAGTGTGTTCATGCTCAATCGTAGAGAGCATAGGACAAAGACAATGTCTGGTGTCTTTCTCAATAATTCTCTACCTTATTATTTAAGTCAGAACCCAGAGCAAGCAAGTATGACTGACATGTAAGTACCAGTGGTTGTGATTTCTGGGCCCGTTAGCCCTGCACTGGAGTTCCAGAAGGAACTGCTCTGCCGTGCTTTTCTTTCTTTTTTAGGTGAAAATACAGTTATTATTGCTATTATATTTATAATTTATTCAATTTGTATCCCAGTTGTAACCCTACCATCATCTCCTCCTGGTCCCACCCCAACCTCCCTCCAATTTCCTTCACTATTCTTCCCTAGTCCACTTATAGGGGAAGTCCTCCTCCCTATTGTCTGACCTTATCTTATCAGGTCCACTCATGACTGCCTGGATCCTCTTCCACTATGCGCTGGTTAGTTCGCAACACCAGGGAGAAGTGATCAAGAAGCAGGCAACAGAGTTCGTGCCAGAGATTGTCTTTTCTCCTCCCACTAGGGAATCCACACGGAGACTGAGCTGTCTATTATACTACATGTGAGCAGGGGTCTAGGTCCTCTCTACGTATGGTCGAAAAATCTCTCATGCTCATAGACTGATAGGATTAACACAGTAAAAATGGCCATCTTACCAAAAGCAATCTACAGATTCAATACAATTCCCCTCAAAACACCAAAAAATAATCTTTATGACCTTGAAAGAATATTTCTCATCTTCATATGGAAAAAGAAAAGAACCCAGAATAACTAATATAATCCTGTATAGTGAAATAACTTCTGGAGTTATCTACATCCCTGATCTCAAGTTGTACTATAGAGCAGCAGTAATAAAAACAACATGGTACTAGCATAGAAACGGACTGGAGGATAAACGGAATCGAATCGAAGGCATACAAGTAAACACACACACCTACGGACAACTGATTTTGACAAAGAAGCCAAGTCCATGCAATAGAAAAACAAAACAAAACAAAAACCAAAAAAAAAAAAAACCAAAACAGCATCTTCATCAAATGGTGCTGATCTAACTGGATGTCTACCTGTAGAAAATGCAAATAGATCCATACTTACCACCCTGAACAAAAGTAAAGCCTAAGTGGACCAAAGACCTCAACATGAAGTCAGACACGCTAAATCTGTTAGAAGAAAAAGTGGGGAAGAAAACTGAACTCTGCCTTGCTTTTCAATGGGTCCTAGCGATCTCCACTCAGATCCTCATACATATAGGCACTTTAGTGACTGAGCCACCTCTTCAGTCACAAAAGGCAAAGTTTGACCGCAGAACATGTATATAATGTATAACTGTCAATAATATGTTTCTGTGAGTTCTTACTATAAAATGATTAAACCAACCTAATTAATGTTCATTTAATTTATATATAAATATTGATTAGCTTTACCAGATCAATTTTTAGATCTATTTTTAGATCACATTAATTTCACTTGATTAACTATAGTCTCAAAGTTACGTCCTAAACCTACACACTTAAGTGCCTTACTAAAACTGTGTCATTTGTCCACCATCTCCCCTACCTATATCTCTTTGGCAACTTCCTGGTTTTATAAGCATGAACATGTTATGTTATCTTGCAGTTACTTTTCTACATATTTTATACATGTTATATTAGTGATATGTTTCAGGTGCTACATGTTACTATCCAATTACTTTTTTCTTTAAAATTCTGTAATTCTCTTACCCCTCCCCAATAACCATTTCTTACTTCTTTTTACACATTAGAGTTTGTCAAATGCATGTGTTTTAGACTTTTAACAAGAAACAATCCAGGAGATACAGTGTTAGATGAAGTAGTTCTATCCAGCATTCTTACAATTAACTCCTCGTTATTTGTTAGGCTACATGCCTTTATCCCTCATACTCATAGACGGCAGGTGACAACCCCTCCCTCAAAGGTTTAGAGTAAAATCTCTGAAAACTGCAGTGTCAGTCTGTGATGGGAAAGTGGGTAAAAAAAATATATATATATTTTTTAATAAAAAAATATATATAATAATATATATATATATATTTACACTGGTAAATGTCCAGATTTGAAATTATTTTAGTTCAAAAAAAGATTTTTAAGACATTCTTCTTTCTAAAGACAATTTTTCTTGCCATAACTAAGGTTTCAAAATACAAAAAAAATAGAGAACACTATTAAATAAGAAAATGCTAAGAAAGTATATGATATGTCTTTTCATTCTCTCAAGAATGGGCTTTTTTATTGGCCCAGAAATAACTCAGAGACAATTGTAAAATTTGTTACATATCTTATATGTATTTTTTCATGTAGAAGGCACTATGCATTCTATGTTTCCCAGTAAACATATTTTTCAGTCTCAGAGAAACCCAGGAGCTCCTCTCTCAGAGTGAATTCAAGTCCCTATTTTTCCTGGCCTCCACTGGGTCTTTCCTAATTGGAGATCAGGACAATCCACCATGTTCTTGAGCTGGGCATTGCAAAACACTTATTTCCAAAGAAGAGCATGCACTCATTTCCAATAATTAAGCATCAGGGAACTCAAGATATATTTCCTTAAAATATCTTTAATAATCACTTTATCAAGAACTAAATAAGATTTTTATTGAGACATTGTTATATTTTGTGGTAGTTTTGATGTGTAGTTGTAATCAAGTGCAGGCAATCTTATGAAGGAAGGGGGAGAGGGGATAGAAAGACATAGAGGCAACCGGAGCTCCACAAGGAGAGCAACAGAACCAAAAATTCTGGGCACAGGGGTATTTTCTGAGACTCATACTCCAACCAAGGATCATTCATGGAGATAACTTGGAACCCCTGCAAATATGTAGCCCATGGTAGTTCAGTGTCCAAGTGGGTGCCCTAGTGATGGGAACAGGGACTGTCTCTGACATGAACTCAGTATTTGGCTCTTTGATTACCTACCCCTGAGGAGGAAGCAGTCTTACCAGGCCACAGAGAAAGACAGTACAGCCAGTAGAGCAGATAGAGCAGATAGCCTAGGGTCAGAGGGAAGGGGAGAAGGACCTTCCTTATCAGTGGACTTGGGGAGGGGCATGAGAGGAGATAAGGGAGGGAAGATGAGATTGGGAGGGAGTGAGGGAGGGGGCTACAGTTTTGGTACAAAGTGAATAAACTAATTAATAAAAAAGGAATAAATTAAAAATAAACTAAATGAATATACAATTTTTGAGATTCATAAAAATATAAAGTGTTTTCAAAACCAAGAGTAGGATGAAATATTAGTTTAAAAAAGATTATTTGCAACATATGCATGTAAAATATAAGATACAACTGGTATTCTGGAACTGTTTCTTTACTGAAAAGCAGAAAAGTTAAATACTACTTATGACAGAAGAAAAAGCTAATCCTTTTATAAGAGCGAAAAGATGAACCTTACAACAAAAATTTCAATTAAGAGAAAGGTTAGGGGGCAGTTAATGTCTTGAAGTTTTCAATGACATGATGCCAAGAGTCACATTTCAGGAAATTTTATATGATGGGCATTGAGTAGGAAATGATTTATATTTAATTGTAGAATATTTATCTTACATCTGGAGGAATTTGCATATTGTAAACAAATATCACGTAACATACAGACATAGTCAAGCTATTCTATTTATATATCACCAAGGAAACAGAGGTATTCTGACTCAAAAGGTATGTGAGCATTTTGTACGTTTTAGGGAATCATCTGGTAGTGTATCAAAGAAATATTGGAAGATTTTATTTGCTTAAAAATTAGGATATTTTTCATTCTTGCCACAAAACTTGGTTTGAGATGTAAAGGGATGTGTGAAGAGTAGGCTTCTTGAATACATTGCTTTGATGAAAAGCTAATTATTCTCTAGCATTTGTGGATAATGTGTTTGTATCCTCTCTGGGTATTTGAAAATTTTCACATATTTTGTTTAATGATATTCACTACCACCAAAGAAAAACTTTTCTTCAACTAAATGCTATCATCACATTTCTCTTACACATCTTCAGTGTATAAAGAAGCCAAGCACAAAGTGTTCCTGTGCCCCCTGAGCTTTTTCAGATTCTGCTTAACAGTTCTAAACAGTTCTGCCATGGCTGTGTTACTATGTTTTATTTATTGTTTATGCCTCTTTGACTGCAGAAATTGTGCTGTCTTGCTTTTTCTGTCTTCACTGCACACCATGTTTCTCAGCAAAAATTTGCTTGTTGAGTGATGATTATTCTGTGAAAAGACAGAAGAATTTCAAAAAGAAAATTGTTCTAGTGAGGGGGCAGATAAAGGAGCAGAAATTTCTGGGTACTTTAGTAGAGCCGTTTCTAACTACAGTATATTTTATACTAACAGTTTCATCTAAGAATTCTATGTACTTCCTTTATTTGATTTGCTTGCTTATCCAAATGCTGAATTTATATTGGTTCCTGGCACATCCTACCAAACTAGCTGGGACACATTCATCCAAGGAATGAATAGCTTAATAAATGTTCAATTAAAATGTCCTTTAGGACATTAACTATACAAAATCAAAGTTGTTAATAAACACTCTTGATTAGTGTCTTCACAGTACCTGTGATAATCAAAAATGTTATATAAATATTTGGAAACTCTAAAATGTGCTATTTTTTCATAGTAGATAGTTTTCCTGAAATTTCCTGTATTTATGCCAGCACATAACGTCAACCTCTCATCTAGAGAAGAGTAAGGGTAGAATTGATAGTCCTCATAACTAGGTAGTAAATTCATGAAAACAATTGCAAATGTGTCTTTATTTGGATTAAGGTTATGAGGTTCTATCCAAGACTCGTGTATAAAATTCTAGCCAAGACGCATGTAGTATTAAATGTATGCAAGAAGGCACATGACGAATTATTAAACAAAATGAAGGCATGGTGATTTGACTTTAAATTATCTTTCAAACTGAATCTAGCCCTGCATTACATAGAGCTGTGTGTCTATTAAGAGATAAAATTGACAGATAATTATTCTCTCCACTGACGATTTCATGATTAGTGGTATTTTAATTGGTACTCTCAACTGCATTAAAGTTGTGCTTCCATAGCATCTTAATCCCAAAGCCATCATTTGAAGATGTGTTTAGTAAGCACGGGAGATGTGTAAGTCAACCAGGGAAACTTGTCATGAGATGGAAATCTGGTGGTGACAACTGTAAAAGGTGATTTATAATATAGAGCTCTTGACTACCTGAAGTGCCAGCCATAAACTGAATATTTTCTGTATAATTACACTGAGTAATTATTAATGACAGATTTATTTAGCAACACTTAGACTAGCCTTCTGGGTAATCTGACAACAAAGTGATGGAGGTTGTCTATAGTCTAAAGGAACCTGATCATACAGAATCTTAGAATCTGAAAATTAACTGAGTTCTCAAAGCATGGTTTTCCATGTTTTTAAGAGCTAATTTCTCTCCTCAAATTACAGACCTCTTTTGCGTCTCTGGAAAATTGCCCCATTTTCCTCTCTTGGATATTTTGCAACAGCACCACAATGAAGTAATTTGAGCATTTTAAAACTTGATACAATGCCTCATTCCTCACATCCAAGTCATTTAAATTCTTTCCTCAGCACTGTTTTCCCCCAAATTGCGTCCAAGTTTAGCAGTTGGGACCCAAAGTTCAGTGATCAGCTGAACTTTTGACTCACATAAATGGCTTTTCAATAAATTTAATTAATTTTATATTAGCAGATTAGACCTGGTCAGAACTATTTCCATTTCTGTTATTAGAAAATATTTCAAGTCGGAGGATGGAAACCATTTTTACCTTTAACTGGAACATGTTTTGCCTTAATTAGAGCCCAACTATTTAGTTTTAGGCTTTCAGACTCTCGGTGCTGAAAACAAGGTTTGGGTTTGAATTTTTAATCCTCCAAAGAAAACAGAAAACGAGGACAGCATGAGTTGTTCTTGCCCACACTTCTTTTCTGCCTGTAGTGTGTTTGTCTTCATATATTGAAAAGCATTCCCATTTTGGCAATGAAATGTAGATGTGCCAAATAGTTTGAATTTCTCATTCCTTTCACAACCCTTCTTGCTGAACCTACAACTGTCTCTGAAATCTCTGTTGTAGTTGTTTATCAGGGTCTTTTTGTCTAGTGAAATGGTGTAGCATTGCTATGTGGTAATAATTCTACCTAGTTTTATTTTACTTCAAGAAATTTTCATTACATATATATATATATATGTATATATATATATAAACACACATGTGTACTCTTCTTGATTTATAGATAGATGAAATAGCCTTCTCAAACACGTAAATAATTCTCTCTGTACTTCATTTCTGTATTTTGGTGATCACTGAAAATTGGAAGCACACACACACGTATTGGAATTATATTTAGCTGGAATAATATATGGACTTTCATTGAGCTGGTTTGTCTCTAAAACAGTTGGCATATTTAATTATCTTAGTCAATAATTTAAAAAAAGAAAAGAAACTTTTGCAGTTTTACTTTTTATTCTTCTAACTTTACGGATATTTTGAAGTCATCATGGATGTTTTTTATTATTCATGAACAGTTTTCAATTGACAAAATTAATTATATAAGTATACTTAAATGCCATTTGTTATTTTGTTATGTTGCAACAATAATTTCATGATTTCAACTAGGCAATGAAATTGACCACGAACATTTACATATTTGAAATAATATGTGAAGACGATGCCATGTTATTTTGTTTTCGTATTTGCTATGTTTACTAATTGAGAGATAACATTATATGCTAACATTGTATACTAGTGGGGGTTATGTGTGTTTAAGATAAAAACAGTAAGGGAAAAGAATGTTACCTGATTTGTAAATTTTATTTTCAACATCTTTCTTCAACTATGGTCAGACACACTTGCCATCAATTAAAATCACAGAACAACAACAAGCAAAACAAAACAAACAAAACAATGTTTCTATCGGATTGAAGGATGGCTGTCTCATGACACAGTGGAAACAAACTTTGCAAATGTGTCTGGGGCATCCTTAGCAGCCTAGGATGCCTGTCAAAGTACATCCTGCAAGGAATGAAGGGTATCTCTGCATGCTTTCTGCAGCTCTTTTAGAAAGGTATGCTCTTATCACTGACATTACCTAATAGGCTAGGGTCAGATAGAAGGGGAGGAAGTCCTCTGCCATCAGGGGACTAGGGAAAGGGCATAGGGGGACTGGGAGGAGATGAGGAAGCAGCTGCAGTGGGGATACAAAGTGAATCAATTGTAATTAATAAATTAATTAATTAAATTACATTTTTTAAAAAGAACACTAGTCTCTGTGTACCTCATGGATGATACTGTCAAAAGCAGGGTACACAAAAACTAGTTGAACAATTGCTAATACACCAAAGGCACCACGTATTTGAGGTCAAATAGCTGCAGGTACACTTCTTTAAGCTCATCACAGACAACGAAAGCATCTAGTTATATATAAGTTGGAAAGAAACTTTTATCTGTTTGCCTGTCTTAAGTGTCCTTAGGGACTATTTGTTACATTTAAAGCTAAATAATACATTTCATTATGTATTGGCATAAAACCATAAAAGCATCCTAATTAAGCATTGCATACAAAGGGTATCATGAGAAAACATTTCAAGAATTCAGTGGTATTATGAATATAAAAATCTCTATAATTCAAAAAATTGAAAGTAAGAATACTGTTTAAAATATGACCAGTAATTTGCCTATATTGACTTAAAGTCCTATTATCAACTGTACTGAAATTATTTTTAAATTCAAATATGCTTTAACTATCTGTTGATAGTTCATCATAGCATAAAACAATACTTGCTATATTAATGTCTAAGCAATACAATATACTGCATCCCAGCATTTTACGATGTTGTAACCAATGTTACAGTGCTTTTTAAAGATGTTTCCACATGAAAGCTGATTGTAGATTTTACTTCAACCAGTAAGTTCCAGCTAATGAGCATGCATAAAAATATTTAAATACCAATTCAGAGAATTGATTGTGTCTTTTAATCTTAGGGCACAGTGATTATTGAATAAATAGTAATATATGTGAGAAGATTTTAAAAATCTGGCATGTTATTAGATCAATTTTTATGTTATTAGATATAAATGAGATCTATGCTACAATATTCAAAATAAATACACTATATCACAAATATATTCATGGTTATTAGAAGTTACTTTTATCGCTGTTATTGATTTACGTCTTGATAAAGTCCTACCTGCCAAGATCATGTAAATAATGAAATCTTTGCTATATTTCTGTTTTTTGGTGATCACTAAAAGATGGAAGTTAACCTATGCATACCTGATCTCTCATCCTTTGTGCGAGTGGCGCAGTGGCTATGCATCAATATGGGGTTAGTATACAAGTCTGTAAAGCCAGACCTGGGGGCAGGCTCTCTCAGTGAATGTGATGCTCACTGTTTGGCAAGGAAAACAAACCCAGAAGTCCTCCTTTTTTTTTCATTCCCACAGCTTTGAGGTTACAGTAGCATTTGTCACAAAGTATTTTTAGGATGGTGTAGGGATTCTGATATTAGGTCCTACAAACACAAACTTCTATAGCTTGTGTTGTTGCCCACTAATCCATCAACTCAGGCCTTTCAGGTTTTTTTTAATTGAATAAGATTTTCTACATATAATATACTCTAAACATGTTTTTAATTCTTTTCTCTATTTTTATATATTCTCTCCAACGTTACGTTCTGACACCAATTTCTCTAATCTACACAACCATAACACATACGTAGAGTACCCAGGTCAGAACAATACAGGGCCCCTGATGGTACTCAGTTCCTGTGAGTCCCAAGAGCCCTGCTTGGTTTATTTGGTGGGCTGTGTTCTTTGGTGTCCTTGACTCCTCTGGCTCCTACTGTCCTTCCTCCACTTCTTCTGCAAAAGTCCCTGATCCCAATTTAATGTTTGGCTCTGAGTCTCTCCATATACTCTTATCAAAAAATGTAGTAGAACATCATTAAAAATCCATTCATAGATTTTTTTTCCAGTTGTGTCTGGTTCTATCCTAGATCTCTGGGATATCCAGACTCTGGTTCCTTTCCCTCTCGGCAATGGCATGGGTCTCCTGTTGGGCCAGTCATTGGCTAGTCACTACCGCAAGTACTGTGCTACCTTTACCACAGCACATCCTGCAGGCAGGAAAAACTGTAGGTTGACTATTTTGTGGCTGGGTTTTTGTCCCAATTTGTGTACTGAAAGCAAGATGTCAGGTACATGCTTCATTTCCATTACTAGGAGTCTTCTCTAGGGTCACTCTAATATAGCCTTAGGAGTTTCCATTGCACTAGGTTTTTCTATCTTGCCCCTGAAATGCTCTGCTATTCCAGTTATCTATTCCAGTACTCTCTCATTCCATCTACCTCAACACAATCCATCCACAAAGTCTACTCTGTTTCTGCTGTGAGGAGATGCATGCATTCCTGTATTGAACATTCCTTGTTACTTACCTATCTCGATCTGTGGATGGTAGGCTAATTATACTTTACGTCTGATGTCCAGTTTGAAGTGAACACATGATATGTCTGTTTTTCTGGGTCTCAGTAATCTCACTCAAGATGATATTTTTCTTTTTCTTTTAATTTTATTTTTATATTAATTATAGTTTATTCGTTTTGTATCCCAGCTGTAACGTCCTCCCTCATCTCCTCCCATGCCAAGTCCTCCCTCCAAGTCCACTAATAGGGGAAGGCCTCTTTCCCCTCCATCTGACCGCAGCCTGTCAGGTCTAAGATGATATTTTTCGAATTCCATCATTTGCCTTCACATTTCATGATATCATTGTTTTATCAGCTAAGTAATAGAGCATTGTGAAAATGTATCACATTTTCTTTATCAGTTCTTCGGTTGAGGAATGTCTAGGTTGTTTCCAGTATCTGGGTATTATGAATAAAACTGCTATGATCATACTTGAAAAAGTATTCTTGTGATTAGATGGAGCATCCTCTGGGCACATGCCCAGGAAGGGTATAGCTGAATACTGAGATAGATTAATTGCCTTTTTTCTGATAAAGCTCCAGATTGATTTTCAAAGTGGCTGTCCAAGTTTGCAATCCTACCCACAATGAAGGAGTGTTACTGTCTCCATGAGCTGTCACTTTAGTTTTTGATCTTAGTCATTTTGACAGGTGTAAGATGGAATCTCATAGTTATTCCTTGATGAATAAGGATGTTGAACATTTAAGTGTTTACTGGCCATTGAGATTCCTACTTGGAGCATTCCTGTAACCCATTTTAATTGGATTGTTTGGTTTGTTGATATCTGGGTTTTTGGAGTTCTTTATATATTTTGAAAATCTGTCCTCTATCATATATGGAGTTGTGACATCTTATTCTGTAGGTTATCTGATGATTTTTGATATCCTTTGCCTTATAGAAGCTTTTCAGTTTCATGAGGTCTCATTTATTGTTGATCTCAATGTGTGCACTATTGGTGTTCTGTTTATAGAGTTTTATCCTGTGCTAATGTGTTCAAGGCTATTATCCACTTTCTCTTCTATCAGGTTCAGTGCATCCAATTTTATGTTGAGGACTTCAGTCCACTTGGACTTGAATTTTGTGCAGGGTGATGGATGTGGATCTATCTGCAGTTGCATTTTTCTACATGCTGACATACAGCACCAGTTATTGAAGATGCTTTCTTTTTTCCATTTTGTATTTCTTATTTCTTTATTAAAATTCGTATGGATTTGTGTCTCTCTCTTAAATTCAATTCCATTTCTCAACCAGTCTAGTTTATGCTAATATCTTGATGCTTTTATTACTATAACTCTGTGGTACAGCTTGAATTAAGGATGGTGATACCGCTGGAAGTTCTTATATTGTATAGGATTATTTTAG
>CM053753.1:81441633-81462537 GCA_028658305.1 Pachyuromys duprasi | reverse complement strand
ACATCTGGGTTGTTTCCAGGTTCTGGCTATTACAAATAAAGCAGCCACGAACATGGTTGAGCAAATGTCCTTGTTGTGTACTTGAACATATGAATTTTAAAGAGATATATTACTTATTGAGAAATATTACTAATTTGATGAGTTTCTACGACCACTCAAAATTTATGATTCTCTGGTTCTTTTTCAGTGAGCTATTGGCAAACATTTCTTTTTTATATACAAAGTCTAGCTGCCTGAAATAATCTTCAGGTTATCACACCTTGGAATACTATATACATTTAAACAGATTATTTTTAATCTGTTTAGAGTCTCACGCTGTTGAAATAGAGGACTATTCTGTATTTGCTTATTGTTTCAGCAGCCAATATATGATTCCATCATACAAAAATGACACTTGAGTAAAGTTTTAAGATTTCATTGAAAAATTAGCTTTATTTTAAAGTCAAATATTTATTGCTAATAATAAATATATAATAAAAGCCTCATAATTTTCCAAGTGTTTTTTATTTTTATTTTGGTTTCCAGTGTTTTAGCTGACTGTCCTTTTTGCCATGTGCAAGTATTTTTTAACAGTTGAACAATCCTTCAAGAAAACATGCCGTATAATTTTAACTCTAGGTGTTAGTTTATCCACAGGCATTTATGAGCTCTAAGACAGTTATTTATTTTATTATTCTAGGTAAGAGTTGTGGGTTTGATGATAAATAGCTATTTTTAAAGGGGGCCTTCCCCAGTAAACAACATGCTTATTGGTTGTCCATTGCAGAATTCTCAGCCATGAAAATGTCTATACAGGTTGCATTATATGAACTAAGGAGGATATGTGTATGTGTGTGTATGTGTGTGTGTGTGTGTGTGCAACAGTAATTAGTGTAAAAGGGGGGGCATAATTTGAAGGAGGGTGCTGTACATGGGAAGGTTTAGATGGAGGAGATGAAAGGCAGAAATGTTGTATTATATTATGACCGCATAAATGTTGCAAGAGCAAATAAATATTTTCTATTTGAGTGCTTTTATTAAAATATCTAATAATGACTAAGATTCACTTTTATGATCATCTTATGATATATTGCTATTTTAATTATTTAGGTTTATAAACATAAAGACTTACTTTATGGTCATTCTGCATATACTTATATACAGAAATAATTTTCAGTAAATTTACAACCTTAAATTAAGATTGATAAGGTGTTAGGAATAGACTCATAAAATGGCCTAGGCAGGAAATTATTATTTGCCAAATAGAAATTTCATATTTAAAATATGTGAGTTCACTCCTGTGTACTCACAAACATACCCATAACATATTCACAGGCTTTTTACTCTGTCTAGACTTTATGCCTCAATGAACCTCAAACTAATATTGATAGGACCTTTCTCAGGACTAGCACAGTTATTTCTCACTAGCACGTTTTTTTTTTTCTCATTTGTGCTATCCTTCAAAAGTTTATGGCACTCTTTCTGGAAAAAAATGTGTTAGTGAATGTTATTTTTATGAAAAAAAAAAAGGTTGTTTAATTTGGTTGTACTCATTAAGAAATGTTTTTAATTATTTTTTATTTTTTAAATATTAGTAACAGTTTATTAACTTTGTATCCCAGCTGTAGCCCCCTCCCTCATTCCCTCCCAATCCTACCCTCCCTCATCTCCTCCTTGCCCCTTTCCAAGTCCACAGATAGAGGAGGTCTCCTCCCCTTCCACTTGACCCTAGCTTATCAGGTTCCTCCAGGACTGGCTGCATTTGTCCTCCTCTGTGGCCTAGCAAGGCTGCTCCTCCCTAGGGTGGGAGTGGAGTCAAAGAGCCAGCCATTCAGTTCATGTCAGAAATAGTCCCTGTTCCCCTTACTAAGGATTCCCCTTGGATACTGAGCTACCATGGGCTACATCAGAGCAGGGAAGAAATGTTTTAAGATGACAAAACAAGTATTTGATTAGAAATGAAAGGGAAGAAATGTTACTAAACAATGTCTTAGGACACAATAAAATGTTACTCAAGAAAAGATTCAGAATGTTATAAAGTCAATTTCAGTCACATATTATTATTTTCTAGTTTTAAGACCAGGACTCTGGCAACAAATGAAACAAGAGGTCAAATAAGATATTTCTTTTGTGTCCAAGGCCAGACTGAGGTACCTGGAAGACTTTGTCTCCAAAAAGTTTAAAATTTCAGATACTTTTGTTTGTTTGTTTTTGTTTTTTTCTGAATAAGCTTCATTGATGCCCGTGGACTTGTGCCTAGCTAAGTTATGTCTTGAAAAAGAACAGTAATAATTATGAGAGGGTCCAAGCAGTCCTGACGGGACCTGAAAGGCTAGGGTCAGACAATCCCCTGTCAGTGGACTGGGGAAGAGGGATAGGGGAGAAAGAGAGAAGGAAGGTGGGACTGAGAGGAGACGAGGGGGGAGCTACAACTGGGATACAAAGTGAAAAACTGTAAATAATAGTAAATAATGTTCAAAAGAGTTTCGCTTTGAAATTTTATTAAAACAGACTAAATAAATTATAAGTATTTTGTTCATAAAATAAATTTTAAAATAAATATTCAACATTTAAATTTTTATATTCTTGGTGTTATAACAGGATGTAATTTTATGAAACTTGAAAAAATTACTCATTTTCTATTTTTCATCTTTATTTCCAGGTAAATAATTATCTTCTTTTTATCAAAAATGTACATTTAATATTGTGTATTTGAAGTTTCCTCAAGTACTTGTCTACATTTAGGACCTTAAATTAAATTGAAAGATTGAGAAGTAATTTAATATCATTGATATGCAGTTGTATTAGAAATTTATAACAATGCTGATTCCCATATAGTTACTGTAGCCTTCATTTCTTAGCATAAACAAGGCAGTGTGTGCACAAATGCATTCTTTAACCTTTACATATATATATATGTATATATATATATATATATATATATATAGAGAGAGAGAGAGAGAGAGAGAGAGAGAGAGAATGTTAGTCGCAAGCTAATAAACCCTCTTCTATCTCTTCACCTTCTCCCATTGCCACTCACTTTCTACCTGAGGAGTTGGTCTCCTGCATCCAGGCTACTGTTTTATTCTCTTTTATTTTATTCTCTTAAGAATCCTACAGTATTTAATTTTTAATATTTATTTTGTTATTGTAAATTATATTCAAATATGTGCCCATGGGTGAGTATGTATCTGAGTGTAAGTGCCCAATCAAGTCAGAAGAGAGCATTAGTTCACACGGAGTGGGACAGTATAACAAAATGCAAGCCCCTTAATTTGAGGACTTTAGAAAAGCCCTTTGTGCTCTCAACTATTAACCATCTCTTCTTCATCACCCCCTATTCAGAGGAAGCCCATGGCAGCTCAGTTTCCAAGTCGGTTCCCTAGTAAGGGGTATAGGGGCTGTCATTGACTTGACATCAGTAGCAAGCTTTCTAATCACCTCCTTCTGGGGCATGCAGCCTTGCCAGACCACAGAGGAAGATGATGCAGCCAGTCTTGATGAGACTTGATAAGCTAGGATAGGATAGGAGGGGAGGAGGTCCTTCCCTTTCAGTAAACTAAGGAATGGGTATAAGGGGAGAAGAAGGAGCGGGACTAGGAAGAGGCAAGGGAGATGGCTACCGCAGGGATACAAAGTGAATAAATTGTAATGAATAAAGAAAAGAAATGCACTTCTGCTCTTAACTATTGAACCATCTCTTAAGCATCACCTTCTACCTGAGTCTCAAATTTTTCTTAATTTTCTTTCTTTTCAAATGTGAAAACAATCGTAATGTTAGATATTGACTATAGTTTTTGCATATAGTCTGTCTAAAACAATACAGTGCAATTACATAATTCTAGAATAGTTTTCCCTGCAGGTTAAATCTCATTCATGCTTTTATTAGCTCTACCATATTGTGAAATATGAAAAAAAATAATTATGATTCTGTTTTATGTAAGTTATTGCCAAATGCCATTCCTATTGTGTTCGGGTCAAAGTTGTGCTGCTTTATTTACCGTAAAAGCAAGTTAATATTACTGTATTAAATTCCCCCTTGTTCATCTGTGCCCAGGCAATCCATTTATTTCCATTTTTATTCTGCAGTGTATTTCATAAACTGAAAATCATTCCTCTCATGAGTCTCATGTTACCCCCAAATTTGTACTAACCTCTTCTGTCTCACCTAAATTCCCTAAATATATTTCTGTCCAGACTAGTTTCAATGAATTTTATATATTCTTTCTCTCATCCAATATCATTATTGAGGTTTATTTATATATTTTAACCCATTCACACATACCGACATACACTGATGTTTTACATATCTGTTGCTTTCACTGCTCTTAAAATAAATTAAGAAAGAAATCATGAAGTAAATTATACAGATAATAATTTGGGCCACTGCCTTCTTGTTTTATTTTAAAACTATCATAGTTGAACAAAATGGTAGGTTTAGTCCTGCTGTTTATAATCCACTTACCTCATGGACGTTTTTGATACTAGCCCCATTGGTCTTGAGCGCCCCCCCCACCTCTAATTGGTCTCTCTCCCATTCCCCAAATCAAGTTGTCATAGCTTTTGGTCTTAATGATGTTTTGAAGGCTATTTTCTCTAGCTGACTGTTTCTCAGCCTAGGGTTCAAAAATTCTTACAAAACAGTGTAGGTTTAGTAGGCTGAGAATCATGGATGAAGCAAGCCAGAGCAATGGTGACTTTACATTAACACCTGTCTACCCATTCTCAATTTTGATTTATTCCATACTGCTTTTCTTATTGCAGCTGATGCTCCTCTGCTTTCAGGCTGACTAAGGAAGCCTGAACCACTTTGATTTGGTTCTGAGTTTAGTGAATATTGTATTAGCTCTTTTAAGATATCCATTGTTATTTATTATATCCATGGTAGTGCACTGCACCGTTATTTAAAACAAAACAAAACATACCAAAGTCCAGTACTAGCTCCATGGTTTTCATGTATACTCTTTTATTCCATGTCAGGATGCAAGTGTTCTTTCAAAATAACTGTAGTGCTAATGTGATTTCATTGCTGCTTTAAATCCCATTTGTTCTGCATGTCTAATTAGGTTCTGCTTGTCTACACAACTGATCAGTCATAGGTTACATGTTAAACAGGCAAGCCACTCATTCACATTTGCAATAATTAATATAATTATGTTTTCTTCTTTTATAGTGCTTTTCCTTTTTATCTTGTTGTTAAACATTAAAACCCTTCAAAATACATCATATATGTCTTAACTACATTTAAAAAGTAGGGTTTAATTTTTTTTCTGAGTGTGACAGGTTTGGAACAAGATTAAATATTTTGGAAACATTCTTAGTTTTTCTATAGCACATATTTTTTCAGCACTACAGCATACACGTGAAGAATACATATAACAATATAGAAAATACATATATGTTATTACTCGTCTTTTCAAGTTCTTTCATAGACAAGTCAAGGTAACGGAAACATCTGTACTATGTGAAGATGCATTAATTTTACATATAAGCCTTAACAAAGGTAAGGAAATGTAGACAAACCCTAACCAGATTTGTTTACATGATCAGCATTTTAAATGTTATAATTTGAATATTTAGAAATTACCTTATTCAGTCCTATCTAATGAAAATTGTTTTTATTTAAACAAGGTAATTATCCTGGTCACTCAAACACAATTAATTCTAACTGCTGAACAAAATTAAGAAAATTCTCAGACTTAGAAAAATATTATCCGGATTAACAACCATTGTTAAATGCTTTTCTATGTTGCTTTTTTTAAAGCTATACATAAAATGTTATTTGATACCATTGTGTCTGGTTATTTTGTCATAGCATATTGCTCTCTCAGGGTATGACATAAGATGTGCATTACTATGGAAAAATGAAATTTTAATCATTTCAGTTTCTTAAAGTTCAACATGCTTCATTTTGAACCTAGATTTTCTCTTTTTGCATGTGTGGTTTTATAGTTAGTTAATTATTTCAATTTATTCACTTTGTATCCCCACTGTAACCGCCTCCCTCATTCCTTCCAGGTCTCCCCTTCCCTCTTTCTGCCCTCCCTATGTCCCTCCCCTAGGTCACCCATAGGGGAGGTTCTCCTCTCTTACTATCTGACTCTAATCTATCAGGTCTCATCAGGACTGTCTATATATTCTTTCTCTGTGGCCTAGTAAGACTACCTCACCAAGGGAGAGGGTGATCAAAGAGTTGACCACTGAGTCCATGTCAGAGACAGACCCTGCTCCCCTTACTAGGGAACCAATTGAAGGCTGAGCTGTCTATAGGCTTTATCTGAGTAGGAGTCTCGGTCCATTCATGCATGGTCCTTGGCTGATTCATCAATCTCTTCAGGAGCTCCTGAGTTTAGTTTTTTTTGTTTGTTAGTTTGTTTTGTTTTGTTTTGTTTTTGGCTCTATTGGTCTCCATTTAGAGCTTCTGTCTTCCTCAGTTCCCCTTCTTTCATAAGATTCCCTGCACTCTGCCCAAAGTTTGATTATGAGTCTCAGCATCTGCTTTGATACCCTGATCAGTAGAGCTTTTCAGAGATCTCTTGTGGAAGGCTCCTGCCTTGTTTCCTGTCTTATCCTACTTCTGATGTTTGCCCTGTTTGCCCTTCTGAATGAGGATTAAGCCTCTTTCCTAGGGTCCTCCTTGTTGTTCAGCTTCTTTAGAACTCTACATTTTAGAATTTAACTTATTATTCTAATAATATCATTAAGTGTTTTTCACCTTAAATATATTATCCTATTAAATTATAAAAATAATGAATTATTATTTGGGAATTGTGTTTGTGAATTCAGTCCTCTTCAAAATGCATCCTTGTAAAAATGCTTTGAATATTTTTCAGAATTACAAGATTATAGCTAGGATAATTTGGATTCCTCTATTTGAATTTAGATCTTGGTAAGACGTACTCTAAATAGCTGGTTGGAGTTTTCTGGTATCCATAAAAAATGGCAATTACATAAAACATAAATGGTGGTTGAAATTAACAATTAAGTAACTATTAGTATTGTGATATACTAATAGTTGACACTTGAGTACATTCTTCTGAACATTGTTTGAAAGTCACAACAGAAGACTTTGAAGGTGGTGACATGTTAAGTATCCCTGCATTCACTTAAGCTGGTCTTACTTTGAAGATAAACTTGGCCCCACCACAGAGGACTGAGGGAGTCACATCCTTGACTCTACCATCTGACCCTTAGGCAGAAGTCACAAAAGCATTGGAAATTCTGATTTTTTAAAGTAATTTGTTTTCCCTTCTGCTTCTTCTTCATATGTTTAAAGCTGAATTAGAGCCAATATCCATTTATTTTCTCTGTTTTATGATATGCTTTCTTTTGGGAGCCTTCTTTCCTGGCTTTCAGGTCAAATGATTTTTGAAAAATTCTGATAGTAGCACTTTTGATAGATTCTAAAGTACTTGGTTGCTAAATTAAATGTTTGATTTATAGGTCAATAGAAAAGTCTATAAAATTAAAAGTGTGAGTTTTGGTAGGAAATCCAAAATAACATATTTGATGTACATATTAAGTCATTTGATAATTTACCCCAGTTACCTGCACACAACTACAGAATCGGATTCTGAAAGTTAAATACATACTGATAATGAAAATCAAGGGGACTTTCTTCTTACCCTTTGGCTGATCTCTCCATCTCTCTAGTGATATATAATGATAATAATAATAACAGTAACAATAGTAAACATTAGGAACAAGTGTTTCTTCTGTTCTGAAAGGTGTGTTTGGGTGAGGAACAGGCACAGCTTTGAGGTGTAGCAAAAGTTTAGTAGCGTGAGAATATGCTTACTTCGTACAAAAGCACAGCTTCATAACCTAAAATTATGTAGTAGTTAATGTGACACGTCTTGACTTGGCATATGGGTTGTCACACACTAAATTTCTTTGTTTCAACTAAGGGACTATTAGGAGCTTTCTAATAATTTACATTACTGTATAATTTTGACAAATTTTCTTATACCACAAATAATAATGCATTTTAGTTTGTAAAAAAATACAAGAAAAAAGCACACATAAATATTTGTACAAACTTATCAAGACTGTGTTTAAATGTGATTTAAAAAAGAGGCGAATAAGAGCGATTTTATAGTATACACACACACACACACACACACACATTTCAGGCCAAGCATATTCTATTGCTGGGTAACAGTGGACAGCTGTACATTCACTACGAAACTGAGTTTTAAATAAGAAGGTTGGAAAGATGCAGAATAAATAAACTCACTTCTTCCATGAATAAATATGGCAGAACAAATATGCTGTTTGCCTTCTATATTATGTAGAATTACAGACTGAGATGATAGCCAGCCGTTGATTCTATTGATTATCATAGAGGATAAATAGACACATTAACCAAGCACTTATATTTTATTACAAAAACAGGTAAAAGAGAAGATGCCACTGGCCAAGAAACAGGGCAGTGACTACTAGACAGTAAAAGAAAACTTATATGTTATTAGAATCAGTAGGAAGGGCAAATGAAGGCAACATGATCAGGAAATAAATATTTCTAAAAATAGCATTGAACAAATAGTTTGCCAAAGATGGATAATAATTACTGACAAACAAAATGGACTTAGTTTCATAAGATAAAAAAACAAGAACAGGGAAAAGAGGAGTAAAGGTAGGGAGAGAAAATAACTTAAAGATGTGAGATATCAACTAAATATCAAAAATTACAGAATTTTATTTTAAGATCTTATCCAGTATTACAAAGAGAGATATTTTATTTTTATTTTTATTTTTATTTTTATTATTAGTTACATTTTATTAACTCTGTAGCCCAGGTATATCCTGCTCCCTCATTTCCTCTCAACCTCACCCTCTCTGCCTCATCTCCTTCCTACTGCTTTCCAAGCCCACTGATAGAGGAGGACCTCCTCCTCTTTCATCTGGCCCTGTTTTATCAGGTTTCTTCAGGACTGGCTGCAAAGTCCTCCTGTGTGTCTTAGCAGGGCTGTTCCTCCCTTGCAGGGTGGGGAAGTCAAAGAGCCTACCATTGAATTCATGTCAGAAATAGTCCTTGTTCCCCTTACAAGGGTACCCACTTGGATACTGAGCTACCATGGGCTACATCCAAGAAGAGGTCCATTAACTGACAGATTTTAGAATATCAGTTTTCTAATTTTTGTTATTTATTTCTTATTGTTTTTTTAAGAAACAATATCTCCTTATATGGTCCAGTCTTGAATTGAGTTATTGATCTCAACCAAGATCTTATATCAGTCCACTAAGTATCTGTGAATGCAAGCATGACCTCAGTGTGCCTGGCATTAATACAGTTAAATAAAATATTTCTGATTTATAGAAATGTTTGTAGAAGAGAAAGTAAGAACATAGAGGAACATTTGTTTTTCTTTTTTTTTTTTGGAAAATAAATAGCATATGTGACCTTTTTATATTTTGCTATAAAAGCAAATACTGAAAAGATGGGATTTGTCAATACAAACATAATAAGATGTTCAGCTTTATTGATAATTAAGGATATGCATACCAATGAAAGCAAAGAGTGGTGATGCATACTATGACAAAAGAACTCTGCCATCTGTCTCAGGTAGGAGGATCAGAATTACAGGGCTGTCCTGGCTACATGGTAATTATATCAAAATCATACTTAACATTGCAGAAAGTCCTGGTGTGAAAGAATAAATAAATAAAGGAAACAATATGTCGACAAAACTCACAATGAGATGACTTCTTATAACTTGAATATTACTATTATGAGTTAACAGACTGTGTTGGGGAAGATGTTGAGAAATTCAAACCCTTAAATCTTGTTCACTAGCAGAATACGAATATAGCATAATCTCAGTGGAAAGCAGTATCACAATTCCTGGGCAATTAAATGCACAATTATCACAAAACTTTAAAATTCTACTTCTGGGGATATATGCAGAACATAGCAAGTCGGGAGTCAGAAACATATTTATACATTTGTGTACTTGGATCATTATGTACATAACAAAAATAGGAAATAACCTAAATATCATCAAGGGTTTGTTAAAATTACAATGTTGAAAAACTGAAATCTATCTCCCCCTTCTTCCATAAGGTTCCTTGCACTCTTCCCAAAGTTTGGCTAAGAGTCTCAGAATCTCCTTCAATATCCTCAGTGGTAGAGTCTTTCAGAGGTCCCTGTGGAAGGCTCCTGTCTTGTTCCCTGACTTCTCCTATTACTGATGTCTATCCTGTTTGCCCTTCTTTTTTAATTAAATTTTCATCTTTTACATTAATTACATTTTATTCACTTTGTATCCCAGCTATAACCCCCTCCCTCATTTCCTCCCACTCCCCCTCCCTCCCTCATCTCCTCCCGCACCCTACATATATATGCATATACACCTATATATGTATATTCACATATATATGTAAAAGATATATATGTGTATAGGTACATACACACATTTATATAATTTTGGAAAGCTCCCTGAAGAAGTCCTCATACTTCTGTGCAAAGAAATAATTCTTTAAGCTACCTTCACCAAATGTTATTCCTCAAATTTGATAGCAATATTGTGAATGATTTTTTATCCCCAATATCTAGAATACCTGTGTAATTTCTTTTCTAATTAAAAAGTTAGAGATTATGAGAGTGATATAGATAAAACTACTACACACACACACAATGGAGCCACAAAGTATTTGTATTATTACCTAAAAAAATTAGATTCCATACTATGTGAGTCCTGTCTCGGTTGTGGAAAATTTTAGAGGAAGAAATATTCAAAGGGATTTCTGCTTGAAATCTGTGGCCATGAATTCATTGAATCAACTTAGTGAATCTTAATGTGATTATGTAGAAAAAAATAACTGCAATTGGAGTGCTACTCTGAACACAATAGAATCATTTAAGATAAGCTCTAAGTAATTTTGATTTGCAGAAAAATATCAGGTTATTTTTAAATTTCTTTAAACACACATATAATTTTCAAATAAATACAATTTGCCATATAGTATTATGATTGAGAACATGGTTTGCCACAGATGCTGAGACTCATAAACAAACTTTGGGCAGAGTGCAGAAGATCTTATGAAAGAAGGAGGAGGTAGTAAGACCTGGAGAGGACAGGAGCTCCACAAGGAGAGCAACTGAATCAAAATATCTGGGCACAGGGTTCTTTTCTGAGACTGATACTCCAACCAAGGATGATTCATGGATATAACCTAGAACCTCTGCTCAGATGTAGCCCATTGCAGCTCAGTATCCAAGTGGAATGCCCTAGTAAGGGGAACAGGGACTGTCTCTGACATGAACACAGTGGCTGGCTTATTTCTTAACCTGATGTGTCTGCAAGTCCTTTACAGTTGTCAATTCCCTTTTCAAAAATACTTGCCACTCTAAAATCAATGAGAACGGCTCATAAAGAAGGGGATATATAAATTAATTAATGATGGGAAGAAATGTAAAAATGGACATGGACTGTTTTTCAAAAGATTTTATAAGTCATGCTTTGTTTTAAAAGGTGGTGATGATGGTGCATCAAAAGAAAGACATAGTTAAGATAATTCAAAGAGATTTCTATGTTTAGTTTGAAAGGCAAACATATGCCTTTTTAGATAAAAAAAAATATAGTCATCTGGGCTGAGGTATGGGTGCTAATTACACAACTCATTATTTTGGTAGCACAACACTGGAAGCAGAAGGATATAATAGGAAGGTAAAAAGAATAAGAAATACCTCAAAACATCTTTATTTTAGATAGTTTCCTAGAATGTCCCATATGGTACACTGTGTCTCTTCAGAGTTAATAGAGGATGATGAGTAAGCTAGGTACCGCATATAACTATTTAATATATATATAATATATATATATCACATATTTCTAATATACAAAATTCTAGGTAAAATGCATATTTTTGTTATTGTACCTGTATGTCTTTGTTATTGAGTTTCTGCTTTATATATTGTTGACGTTTTGTAAATTGTGACGTGAAGTAAACCCCTTTCTTGGTAAGGTACTTTTGGTTAATGAGTTTATTCATAGTAACAGAAAAGCTGTTTAATGCAACACTAAAGCAATTGGATTCACAAATTTCTTCATGTATTTTAAAGCTGACTTAGTTTTGTAGCACAATTATGGTCTATAACTGATTTCGTTTTAGGTCATCTTCCTGTGCTCCCTTCACTGTGGAGATAACACACAGGGAAGGAAGTAGATTTAGTATTTTATAGTGAATATCCTTTTTAGGCCATTGACTACTTTACTGTATGTTTCTTTTAAACCTTCAGACTTTCAGTTTTGCTAAACAGTATGTGAGGATATGAGAAGAGACTGAAGTTCAATCCTAAACACTTGGAGTGTTTTCTGCTCTGAGTAAGCTGCTAAATTTTTAAGCTTGAGATTAAAAACAAGAAAACATGGAATTTGCAAGCAAATGGTGGGAACTAGAAAAGAGCATCTTGAGTGAGGTAATCCAGAAGCAGAAAGACATAAATGGTATATACTCATAAGTGGATATTAGCCATATAATATAGAATAAACATACTAAAATCTATGCTCCCCAAGAAATTAAACAAGAAGGAAGACCCTAGGGAACATGCTTAATCCTCATTCAGAAGGACACTCAAGATAGACATCAGAAGCAGGAAAAGACAGGGAACAGGATAGGAGCCTACCACAGAGAGCCTCTAAAAGACACTACTGATCGAGGTATAGAAACAGATGCGGAGACTCATAGCCAAACATTGGACAGAATTCAGGGAATCTCAGGAAGAAAGGGGAGATACAAAAACCTGGAGAGAACAGGACCTCCTAAAGAAGAGCAACAGAGCCAAAAAAAAATGCCCTGGGGGCTCTGCGGAAACTTATACTCCAACTAAGGACCATTCATGGAGAGGACCTAGAATCCCTGCTCAGATGTAGCCCATAGACTCAGTTGTCAAGTGGGTTCCCCTGTAAGGGGAGCAAAGGGATGTCTCTAGTGTGAACTCATTGACAGGCTCCATGATTACCTCCCACTGGGGGTGAGGAGGAGCAGCTTTGCCAGGCCATAAAGGAAGACAATGTAGAGAGTCCTGATGAGACTTGATAGGCTAGGGTCAGATGGACAGAGAGGAGAACCTTCCATATCAATGGACTAGGGGAGGGTCATGGGAGGAGAAGAGGGAAGGAGGGTGGGATTGGGAGATGAGGGAGGGGGCTTCATCTGGGATACAAAGTGAATAAATTGTAATAAATGATAATAATAAGATAAGAAAATTATTTTAAAAATAAAAAAATAATAGTTAAGCTTTATATGTGAGGAGAAAGGGGTATGTTTGGGGGTTAAAAATCTCAGGTCCTTCCATAGTTAAGGTTATGTGCTTAGTGTATGAAGAGGAGGACAGTGGTTCATGACCATGGGAAGGTGCAACACCTAACTGATTGGTCAGATGTATGGAATGTGCAGGTGATATCCATCTAGATTCAAAACAAACAAACAAAAAGACACAAAACCTGAGAAGAGTTGGTTATGAATCAGGGAAAGTTAAGTTCCTCTGAGCACTAAGTTTGTCTGGTCCTTCTACCCTGGCTTAGTGTATTAGAGAAGTTTAGTCATGGATGCATTGTCTTCAAAGATGGATTCCGGACATAGAAATTACAGGTACAGTAATCAGCCAGGCCAGACAAGGCTCCTGTATTCTTCCTTCTGAAAATGACCTGGGTGCAGCATGATGAATTGGCTCTTACCTTTTGGAGCTGTAGTGCTTGCTGTCGATAATTGGCCTAAGTAGCTCAGGGAGCGAAAGAGCTCCTGTGAGATAAATTTGTGTTTAAAAACCTGCTCTTCCACCTATTAACTGTGTTATCCCAGACAAATACTTTAACCTTTCCAAGACTCTCTTCTCTGATTTATGGGACCAGAATTACAGTGATTTCTGGTTAATGTACAGCTTGACATAGAAAGACACACCACTCTTTTTGTATCGTCATGGATTTTGTTTAGTTAGAAATGGAATGGAGGAATCTAGATCTTGGATCATATAAAGAAATATTCACATGGAAGACAGTCACAAAATGAGATTTACATGACCATGATGGACCATTTTACACAATACCCTTTCACTATGTTTAAACATTCTGCAAGTGCTCAGTGAGTCTTAAATGGTATTTAATTTTTATCTATCTTGAATGCTTTAAATTTCAAGTGGGAGAACAGCCAATGATGAATTAATAGCCAATTTACTTCTGATAAATTTCTACTCCATCTTTAACTACTTGAATGTTGTTTTTTTTTCATGATGTCCTACTTTCTTGTACCCTACAAGGTCTCATCTACCTTTTCTGGTAAATGACAGTCAATCTGAGAAGGAAAATGCTTTCAGTTAATAAGCAGAATTTTAAAATGACCCTTGAGAGCAGAAGATGAATTGCTAATTAGAATCATCACTGTTGCCCTGATAATTTTGTTCGAAGGTCTGGATTCTTTTAGGACTTTAAAGGTAGAAAGTTCATTAATGTTTTTAATGCATATCTATTATTTATGAAGCAAGTATAACCCAGGAGAATAAATATGAACACAGTGTACGTGTCTCATTGCCTTGATGAGACCTGATAGGCTAGGGTCATATAGAATGGGAGGAGGTCCTCCTCTATCAGTGGACTTGTGAAGGGGCATAGTGGAGAAGAGGGATTCTCTCAACTTTGAATAAGATAATTGCCTAAGTCTAGATTCTGCAATAATGTAGATCAAGGTCCAGATTTTAATCTGAACATGAGTATGTTAACTGTTGTGTGCTTCTGAAGATGTTGAATGGCCACTACCTGATAAGTATTTTTTCTTTTATATTTGAGATTATAATGTAATTTCATCATTTCCCCTTTCCCTTTCTTTCTTCTAGACCCTCCCATATTTCCCTCCTTGATCTCTTTAAAATTCATGGCTCTTTATGTACAATCCATGTACAATTTATATTAATTAATGAAATCGAAATTAATTAAATGAAATTAATAATGTTTCATGCAAATATGTATATTCATATACATTCCTGAATATAACCTGCTCTGTCTGTATAATGTTACCTGTATGTATGTTCTCAGGGTTGCCCATTAGGTATTGGATAACTAACACATGTATTATTCCCTCTGAAAGATTATTTCTCTCACTGTCAACAGTTATTATTTTGGTGCTCTTTATGTCCTGTTGAAGCATTGTGAGATTTCTCCTAACCATTTTACCACTCTAGCATGTCCTTTGTTGGTGTCCTTTTTCAGGTATATTTAGGAGGTCAAGTGTAGCTTCTGACAGTACTAAGAGACAATATCTCTGTTTATTTGTTGTTATTATTTACAATTTACTCACTTTGTATCGAGTTTGTAGCCCCCTCCCTCATTTCCTCCTTGTCCCACCCTCCCTCCCTCTTTCTCCCCTATCCCTCTCCCCTTAGTCCGCTGACAGGGGAAGACCTCCTCCTCTAGTATCTGACTCTATCCTATCAGGATTCACCAGGAGTCCCTGGTTCCTCTTTTTCTGTAGCCTACTATGGCCACCATCCAGGGGTAGGTGATCAAAGAGCAAGCAACCCAGTTTATGTCAGAGACTGTCCCTTCTCCCCTTACGCGGGAACCCTATGGAGATTGGAGACTGAGCTGCCCATGGGCTATATCTGAGCAGAGGGTCTAGGTCCTCTCCATGCATTGTCCTTGGTTGATGCACCAGTCTCTGCAGCATCCCACTTCCCTGTGCCCAGATATTTTGTCCCTGTTGGTCTCCTTTTGGGGCTTCTGTTCCCTTAGGGTCCGTTTATCACCCCCTTCTTTTGTAAGACTCCCTGTGCTCTGTCCAAAGTTTGGTTGTGAGTCTCTGCATCTGCTTCAATCACCTGCTGGTGGAGTCTCCAGAAAACTCCCTGATCGTCTGGATTTTACAGGCTTCCCCTCTCATCTGCAGTGTTTTCTGAAACTTAGACGTGAGCACTATTTTGTAGATATATGCAGTGGAGCTGAATTGTACAACTCTGTAATATTTCTGGTTGTGGTTTTCTGTAATGGTCTTTTATTTTCTGTATTGTTCTCGTTTGTAAAGCTCTAGTGTACTGGTACCTCATGTCTTTAGTGTGTCATTTTAAATAATATTTATCTACATTACAAAGGCCTAGATGATTAATTTTCTTCATATGGTAATGAACTTCTGTTTGTTATGGACAGTGCCTGATTTCTTTCTGAAAGTATATCATTTTTACTTTGTGGGTGAATGTATGAGAAAGAGTGGTGTGTGTGTGTGTGTGTGTGTGTGTGTGTGTGTGTGTGTGTACCATGTGTATGGATGATAATGGAAACCAGAATAGAGTGTTTAGTTCTCAAGAACTGGAATTAAAGTCTAGTGAATTTACCAGCATTCAGATTAGATCTGATGGAAGATCAGCAAGCACTCTTAACCACCCAGCTGTCTCTCTAGCTCCATGCTTTAACTTGATCTTAATCAAAATCCTCCTCTTTCATACCGAGACAATGGTAGTGACCCTGTTCAGCTGATGGTGATCACAGAAAATAGTCATGTGGGTGCTGCAAGGGACAGTTGTGACCACAGTGGAAGCCACAGCCCCTGAACTGAAGGAAAAGTGACATGGAAGGCACAGGCATCCCATTAGACAAGAGGGATGGGGACCCTGAGTGTAGGTGAATATTATGGCATGTTTGAGCAGAACTGAAATGGAATGATGGAAAGAACAAGAGATGTTGTATCCTGAACTAATATGACAGAAGCCCTTTGAACTTCATTTATGTGTTTTACCCACATGAACCAATCCAATTCACTGACAAACCTTGGCTGCATAACTCATACATGTGTTCTTTCATAGTGATTTTTATTTTGTTGCAAACATGTAGATTAAATTTCAAGTTTCTGATACCGGAGGTGTACAGATCACCAGTAAAGAATCTGTGGAGGTGGGAAGGCAGCTCAGATAAGAAAGTATATAAACATAATTAACTGAGTTTGATATTGGAAATCCATGCAAAAAGCTGGGTGTGGTGGCGGGTGCTGTGTAGGTGGGACACGTGAATCCCTGTGTCTGGCCAGCTAGCCAACCTGGAATGCCTGGGTAGCCTCACTGAAAGACCCCGTGTCTTAAAAAGAAATGTGGATATTACCTATGACACCCAATGATGACATCTGCCTTACAAACAAACACACAAGTAAAAGAACTCTTTATATCATATGAGTTTTAAAATTAATTAAAAGTAAGCAACAAAATTAATTTACATCACAAAGTGTATGACCTTTCCCTAGGCAATATTTTGTCAGGAATGTTATAATATAAACATATTTTAGTACCACATAACTAAAGGTATCAGATTTTAAAATGTTTCTCTTTGGCAAATTATGGCAGATATGAGGTCACAATTACATTTTTGAAAATAAGAAAGAATGCCTTAAAATAGATATAAAAGAAAAGCTCAATAAATGTCATCAGCCTGGGAAAGAGCCAAATTACTCCTAAGTCTGAATATGGCTAACTTAATTAAAACTCAATTAACATTGTTATTGTGTAACTAATGGCTTGAAAATGGTAATGTCATAAGTCATCAATTATAGATTAGTGTAAAGGAGAGTACGTTCTATATCCTGGAATGTCACAGGAGGCCTTGGGGTGCCTTTAAAAAATAAATTTGTCTGAATTATATTTGTCAGATTATAGCATGGTATTGTATTTGTTTAAAACTGACAAGCATAATGTAACTAATGAATTATTTTTTCCAAAAGTATGTTTGTAGAGTGCTAATACTGATTACACTTATCAATATGTATCTTTTTAAAGAATAAAGTAAATAATTAATTTCTTTAGCATAAATTTTAGCAATTGGTTAGGGAGAAAATTTGAGTTAAATGTCTTCAAATAATTATGAAAATATAATTAGAAATATTAAGAAATATTAAGTAATAACTACTTATTTTCTCTAAGTATGTAAAGTTAGTGGTTATATCTTTCAGTCCTAAGAAAATTATGCTTATAATGTTATTTGGCTTCTTGTAATTAACTTTAAGATAGCATTTTTATGGTTCAAAATCTGTTATTTTCATTTCAAAATTTTTTTCTTTCCTTTCTACATCATTTTTGCATTTTATCTTTGTGTCTCTCATCAGGAATTTCTCTTGCTAGCATTTCTTTTCCCTAAAAATGATCCAATCCCTTTTTTTGAAATGCTGATATTTTATTTTATATAATTTTGTCCTTTCTTCTATAAATTATCAGTTTCAAAGATTATTTATTAACCTATTTAGATCTAAATTTCCCTAATGTTATATGCCCATGAAAATATAGAGTGTATTCTCTTGAAGCTAAACATTGAAATGTGTTGCTTGAAAACTCATAATAATACAAAAGTGTAGATTCTATATTACTATCTTTATTTGTAATGTTGAAACCGTATAATGATGTCATTTCTTTACATGAATGAAAAGAACCCCAGCCTGTTCTTGTAGATATATGTTTTTCATTGTTTGCTTTGCTTTGCTTTTTGGCCATGCCCCCATGGCAGAACCAGTATTCAGGCTTTTTATTCAGGAGAATTAAAAGTTCAAGTCCTGATTAGGCAACAGAGTGAGGCTGTCTAAAAGGCAGAGGACCAGCCAACCAGCAAACAAAAAGAGAAACCAAAAGTGTTTCTTGTTTAAAGTTTAGAGCTCTTTTGACACAATCAGAATACTCATTATTTTATATAAAACAAACCAATTTATAACAACATTCTTCTGTTAAATTGCCTTAATTTTTAGTTTTCAATATCATTTCTGTGAGAGGCTAAGTTCATTTGATTATTTACTTAAAGTTGATGCATTTGGGCTAAGAGGCTCCCTGGTGCAGCCACAAAGCTGTGCAAGATGGATGGCTCTGCCTCTCCCGGAAATCTCAGTTGGGAACACTCACTTGACAAATCTTTATGGTAATAAAGAGACAATTCTACTGAAACATACTGTGAAGCAAATTCCAAAGTGATTTTTCTGGGAAGGTGTTTAAACCCCTTGAAGAAGTGCCCCTAGAATTCAGAGGTACTTGGAAATGCAAATATTCCACTTGAGACAAGGGAACACCTGTTGTTCTGCTTGATTACGTCTTCAGGCCTCATTTTCAAGTAAATGAGAAAAAGGAAGAAGAAAAAAGATGTCCTTTTGATGAGTAAGTTCTTCAGTAGAATAAGGCCCAGAGAGAAACGCTAGGTGGTACCCATTCATAATGTCTTCCTGGCCTCCAGTAATTACAAACCACTTACCATCATTTGGAGATGAGGGAAGTTACCATATGTTTTTTTGCTTTCCACGGAAAACTTACCAGAAACAGTATTTGTGGTTCTTTGGGGGGGGGGGAGCACCCATTGTACTCCCATTGAGCAAAGTTTATTATTATTTTGTTTTTGCCATGTTCCTCTAATAGTACCCATACAACAACAAATAAAATATTTTAATAACTTATTCTGTCAATTAAGGATATTTATTAAAGAAACACACAAATGAGCTTACATGACTCAGTATCTGGCAATGACTGGAAATCTGTTTTAATCAATAAATGCTTATCAGACTGATTTTATGATACAGAATTTATCAAAGATCACATAGTCAATAGCTTCATTGTAGTAACCCTCAGAATAAAATTTAAATAATTGTAATATCCAAAGGAGAGAGTTTTTGTCAATAATTTAAAGGCCATATACATTTTATTTGATGCAGTTCTTCATTTTTTGTTGGCAATAATAAAATTTATATTTAAAAATTTTAATAACAGATTTATTGGTCAAATTTTAATATCATTTGTTTCTCTTTATCTTAAAAAGTCAATATTACAATTTTAACAAAAAGTAATAGCTACAAAGAGGTGACTCCCAAAGTAATGTGATTGTTTTCTAAAGAAATGGATCTATTTAGATAATTCAAAGTGACAAAAGGCATGAATTTTTAGGCAGAGTTTTACATAAAACAAGGAAAAGTCTTGTAAAATATCTTCAAATATAGTATGGGTTTATTTATATTTATAGAGAGAGATACACAAACTATATATATATATATATATATATATATATATATATATACACTGTGGAGCAGTATTTTGTACCTTATACACAGAGATTAAAGTGACAAGAAGAAATATTGTACTAGATTGATTAGAGTGACATGTTTTTTAAAGCACTTTCCCCTTTTTAAACTCCTTAAAAGTGCACTTCACAACAAGGCGACAGAAATATTAAAAGAAAATATAAAATTATCAGGTTGAGGCTAGTATTCTTGATTACACTTATACACATTTTTGTATATAAGAGAGTGATATTGAATCATCATTATTCTGTTAAACATGTATGAGGAAGGAACTTAAAGACAAAAGAGGCCATAAGAATTGTTTTAAAATATACATTTAAAATATACACGTACACTTTAATATAAAATTTGTTTATTTATTTATGTATGTATTTACTTATTTATTTATTCACTTTACATCTCCCCTGTAACTCCTTCCTCTCCTGCCAGTCCCTCTCCTTCCCCTATGCCCCTTCCCTAGGACACTGATATGCGAGGACTATGTGTGAGTCTTTGTTTAGGGAAAACTTCAGTGGTATATAAAGTGATTGATAGATATAACATTTTGTGACGAGAGTATAAGAGATAGGAGATTAAAGAAAAGCCATATTACATTTTAAAGCTCTATGTCCAAGAGGATAGACAGGAGTTGGGAAGAGGTTCGCTAGAAAGGATTTAAAAATTGAACATTAGAAAACACTTCCTGCTTTGAAGATTTATATGGGACTTCTGTGTTTTGATTTTAATGTGGTCTTTATATTATGATAGAAAACGTGCAGCAGTTTTCATTCTTCTCAATTATCTGAATTTTGTATTATTTATATTTTACCGAATTAAATTTTTAAAATGCTGAAATGTTACATATTCTTTATTTTTCTCTTAATTTTATAAGATGGAACATCATCATATATTATGACAAAATTACAT
>CM053753.1:81389540-81441133 GCA_028658305.1 Pachyuromys duprasi | reverse complement strand
AAAAAAACATGAAGTATTAAAATGTTGATCTCATAAATGTTGAGATGCTAGCAGTGCTGTCAAGGGTTTAAGTGGATGTAAAAATGTGGACAAATTGGTGAGTATGTAGAATTCTACAATTTTAAAGGAGGAACATGAAGGTTCCTTTTATAACAGAAGAGTGACAGCATTTTATATTTTTTAAATTGTTCAATTTTGCTATACATTTCAAAACAGCTAGAAAAATTTCTGAAAGCTCTATACCAAAGAAAACTAAAAAAATATTTAAGGTAGTAGACATGTCAATTATTTTGATTCTAGAGGTTAGTGTATACATGTATCAAATTATTTTGTGTCTATATAAAATACTATGCTTTCATAAAGTATCAATAAACTTAAAAGGTACACAATTGATATTGTGTCTAAGCTTACACAAATCTAACATAAATTTCATTGAATTGACATTTATGTAATAATTAGTTTTCTCATGTAGGACTAAGACTCTGGGGGAATTGTATAATTAGCTAAGGAACTTAGTAATTTAAGAGCTTCATATCTTATGGGAAATGGAGGAAATAAATATTACTTCTGCTTCTGAATTTCAATGGTAAATGAGGACTCAGTACTAAATTTTTTGACACACACCCTAAATTATTTCCCAATTTTCTGTTTCTGGAAACTAAGGCAAAGTGAACCTGTAAAACAACAGGAAAAATGTACATCAAACCATTTCTTTAATCTAGGTATGTTAAATATAATATAGGGTAAACATCTTATCTGTTCTAAAAATGGTGTGCTTTATTGTCTAATATTTATCACCTTAAGTGAAGCAAAAAGCATTTTGTCACAGAACTTACTAGTTGAGTTTTCAAAAAAAATTTGAATATTAAAGTTTTGAACATTAACTTTGTAAGTGTCAAAGTTATGGAATAGTTTTATTGGGATGAAAAGTAAATAAACTGTAATTGATATAAACAAATAAAAAAAGAAACAAATTGGTAAATTTGGCACTTATGTGTATGCTTGGGAGTGCGTGTGTGCGTCCACGTGTGTGTAAAATGTGTGTCAAACAGCTCATTCCTAGTTGTTGCTTTGTATTATGGAGATGAGTGACTTGTTTTCTCTTTCAGAGTCATACTATTATTCAGTCATATTCCAGACATTTTCAGTTGAAAGCTTACAATTAGAACAGCAACAAAAGCCTAGTTAAACTGTAGAGAACCTGATGCCAGCAAATTTGTTCTTACTGTAAGAGAGACAGACAGACAGACAGACAGATAGATAGATACCTCAGGAGGTCAAGAATTGCGTTCCTTGTTTTCCCTGAAAGAGAAGACAAGAATCATGTTAAGAGACAGGTTATTGGTACAGGTAGGAAAGCATAAATTTGACTTAGAATGTTGAGCAAAAATTAACACTGAGCTATAAATGTACGTGTGTGTAATATATATATATATGCTATATTTACACATATGTATAGATAATTTAGACATGTTTTAAGTTCTAGGTACTTCACATTTAATAGCCAAGAGTTCCAAAATACAGCCTGAAATGTGAAGCATTTTTATTGTCTAGTCTACTAATACGTATCAAAAATTGTGTCAAAAGTGATAGATTAGTAAAGTTAGAATCAAAGAAATGATATATATATATATATATGTATATATATATATATATATATATACACACACACACATATATACATATACATACATACAATGGACCAGACAGCCAGGTCTGCATAAGTCTACATTTAAAATATAAGCAAACAAAAGCAAACACATAAAACTTTATTCTAGAAAAAAATGACAATTATATTCACAATTTTATGGCACAATACTTAAGTTAATGGGCTTGGAATTAAAGAATTTAAGAAATAAATATAAATAAATAAGAAATAAATATATATACATACACACAGATATACAGGTGATAGAAGAAAAATCATTGATATATTTATAGATGAGTGAGAAATGGCTATCAAGAAATATTGAGATGATAGATAAATGATATAAAGATGGAAAGCTAGACAGATGATATATATAATTGATTGCAGATAAATAGACAGAGGCATAGTTTATATATAGGTAGATATATAATAAGTACATAAGTGGATGTAGAGATAGAAAATAGATATATGGTAGATAATAATATAAGATTGTTTTATTAAGTAAGAACACAATAACCTAGAATATTTATTTTGAAAACTCTCATGGCAATGTCAGTGTTTAAAATAGAGTCCTATTATTGTGCTCTTTTGCTCTAAGACAGCACTAATGTGAACTGAATATTCAGAGTCCTTTTATACTTGGACTTCTTTGTTTTCTTATCCCATTTCTCTCTAATGCTTTCCATATGCAATTATGAGTTAGCATCTGAAAGCACACTCTCTTAAAATGAGAAAACCAAAACTTCATTAGAGGTTCATATTTCTTTGAATTATGATATTTAAAATATTTTCCATTTTTTTCTAAAGAAAGATTTAGGGATATGTCTCCTGAGACTTACTCAGAATGCAATCAGGCATGTCTTGATTTGTACAGGCACATCCCTACAAATGCTTTATTTCTTTTAGAGTGAGAATATGTCACCAATGAACAGACACATTAAGATTTACTCATATTGGGAATATTTATTTCACATGTTTAAACATGATAAATTATTATTCTGTGAATTGGTAAATTCAATATAGCATATTATGTCTCATTCTTAAATTTAAATCTGTGTTTCAAGCTTTATAGAGCCATATGTGACTTTCTCAACAGCTAATTTTATATACTAGTCAACTTGCATCTTTAAAGTAAAACCATGTACATTCAGATACATATATGTACACATATTATATATGAGTAATATTTAGCCTGAGCAGCCTTTTATTGTTTATTTTATTTTGTTTTGCAAGACAAGTTTCTCTGTGTAGCCTTGGCTGTCCTTAAATTCATTCTGTACACCAGGTTGGCCTTGAACTCACAAAGAATGGCCTGCCTCTGTCTCTCAGATACTGGGATTAAGATGTGCACCACCATCCCAGCTCAGCAACCGCTTATAATGGGACATGTTGCAAGTACCCTAAATCCTGAGGCTGTCAATAGGTGTAAAATGAAGTTAACCACAATTAAAAAGAGATCTATGTTTTTGTGTTAAGTATATCTAATTTGAACTGTACAACTGTGCAAATATTTTAATTTCACAATGTAATTGCTAGTATATATAATCTAGTTAGTAAGTTATATTGCACTTGCACATACAGAAAGCATGGAAACTAGAGATGCCTAATTATCTCACCACTTTTATAAGATTATATCCATTCTATAAAGCAAAGATGTTTTTATCCGGAGATTGTGACACTCTTGTGGATAAGGAAGTAGATCTGTGCAAGTTTAAGTTAGGGCAGCCTGCTCTACAATGGACCAGACAGCCAGGTCTGCACAAGTCTACATTTAAAATATAAGCAAACAAAAGCAAACACATAAAACTTTATTCTAGAAAAAAAATGACAATTATATTCACAATTTTATGGCACAATACTTAAGTTAATGGGCTTGGAATTAAAGAATTTAAGAAATAACTTAAGTATGTCCTAAGTTATTTTAGAAATTACACTTAATACTATTCTGCTTTAGGCTTTGCTTAATAAATTTGCAAGAGGGAAATAAATGCTTTTTCATACTGGTGTAATGTGTGCTTAGGGGTATATAACCTTAATATGCATTTCTTCACAGTGACAAATTTCTAATACTAAAAATGAAAAACTTCTAAATATTTAAAAATCCATTAATACATTTTAGGGAGGGAATAAGTGTGATGAGTTTCTGATAAAACATATTCCCTAAGATATAGAAAAATTTTCTTCTTTTACTTAAAGAAAACACAGAGTCTAATATATAAAATGTCTGAATGACACTTAAAATCATTTTTTTCAGAAGTAAATTGATAAAATGTTTGTTTCTTACAAAAAATGGATTAGTAACCGTGAATTATTGTTCTCTGTGTGTAATATACTCAGTGTAATATACTCAGTGTAATCACTTATTTGGGGACATTTTGGTTTGGGCATATTGGACACAGTACCAGAGATACACTGTGAAATAAAGCAAAGTCACTTTGATAGAGTTCATCTTGTCTATTGTCTTTGTATACATTACTATATTAATCTTTAATTTCAGTTCCTTACAATGTATATCCTATTTAAACAAAGTATAATTATTTAAGTGAAGGGAATTGTATAAAGAGGTCTAAGATCATAGCATCATTTATAATACAAAAAATAAAATAAAATAAAACTCGCATTGAGCTTCACTCTTGCATATTGCAACTGCCTTTTTTCTTGACAAATCAAATAGTAAAGTGACATAAATGAAAAATGCTGATCTAGAAATATATCTAATTTCGCAGCACAACTACCACTTATGCTACAAGTTTTAGCTTTTCATATAATATTATCTTATACATTGAAGTATGAAATATTAATTAAATATAATTTAAAACAAATATAGTACTATTTCTAATATTTTACGATTATTTTAGGAAATGTTATCTGAAAATATAGACTGTATTTGAATTTGTATAGATTGAATTTATTTTGCACAGTTTAGATAAACAATAAGTGCAAAAGCATTTGAAAACTCATAAGCAATGAAATGTATATTTCTCTTGAATAATCTTTTATTTTGGTACAATATACCCAAGGAAGAATTGGTGTCTGTGGAAAACAAGACAGCAATAGTCACAATTTGCATTTAGTACTGGCTTTAGAAGGTTTAAATAAATATTTCAAATATAATTTCTTGAAATTTTAGGAATTTTTAACATCTCGCCAAGCCAAGCAATTGTTTGTCTACTTGTATCCAATGTTTAAATAGTATTTTAAAATAATGCCTTCTTTACAGAAGGTCTTTGTTTTAACTTCTTGGATTTTATTGGTAAATATATTGGTATTGCAATATATTTTAAGGAAAATTTATTTGCTTTGCCTATATAGTTTTATGTCTTTCTTATATGGACGTGTGTTAAAATCATATTTTTATTATTCATACATGTGCTTGCTTTTAAAACAAATAGAAATTGAATTATAAGATTAATTTACCTTCATAAACTTTTGTCAGTGTTTTCCAGTTATAAAAATAAATAACTGTATTTTTATAGTTATAAATATTTTTATAGTTATAAAAATAAATAACTGTATTTTTATGAAAGTTATTTTTAAAGAATATTTTTAAAGTTTCCAGAATTGAGGGTAACTCCAATTAAAATTTGAAGCTGTTGTGAAAACTGGTCATTCAACCTTTAAGCAAAAAGTGAAAGATTATAATACAAAGTTGGAAAGATAGCCATAGCATTACATTTCTCTTAAATGTTGAGAAAAATTTTAGTGTCAAAAATAATTTTTGTTGTAATTATTTTACTTTAATTAAAAACTGAGCGCAATAAGATGTGTAGGAAGCATGAAAACATCTCACACTTGTAGATAATTCATTTTATAAATCTGGCATTTTATCTTAATAATAAAACATTACCTGGAAGCAACAAGGATGATTTAGCAACACATGTACTCATTTCATGAGGAGTTATAATCTCCCTAACTAGAAGAGAGTTGGACCTGGAATTCACACAGGTTTAGAAATATATGACAGTCATTTCATAGAGGGATATAATCTCTTCCCTAGCCAGAAGAAAGTTAGAACTGGAATTCACACTCTGACCAGCAGAATTCAAAGCTACTTTAATATAAATTTACCGTGCACCTTTGACCGATTTTACTAAATCATATTTAACTATGTGCATTTTCAAAGTTTTGTTTATACCTAATAGTGCAGAACCTCTTTCTTTTAAAGAGATTGTCATTTTTTATCATAAAAGAAGCACAATCACGTGTAAATGCTGTTAGTGAAGAAGTTAATTGCAGTAGTCAATCTACTCTTATTACTTATATTTTTTTAATTTTAACATTTTTATTTTATATTAATCACAGGTCATGTACTTTGTATCCCAGCAGTAGCCCCCTCCCGCATTCCCTCCCTATCCCTCCCTCCTTCCCTCATCTCTTCCTTGCCCCTTTCCAAGTTCACTGATAGGGGAGGACCTCCTCCCCTTCCATCTAACTCTAGCTTATCAGGTCTCTTCAGGAATAGCTGCAATGTCCTCTTCTGTGGCCTAGCAAGGCTGCTCCTCCCTTGGGGGGTGGGGGCGGGTTGAAGAGCCAGCCATTGTGTTCATGTCCAAAATAGTCCCTGTTCTCCTTGCTAGTGTACCACTTGGGTATTAAGCAACCATTTGCTACATACAAGCAGGGGTTCTAGGTTATAACCATACATGGTCCTTGATTGTAGAGACAGTCTCATAAAAGACCCCTGTGCCCTGATATATTTAGTCCTTGTGGAGCTCCTGTCCTCTCCAGGTCATACTAACTCCCCCTTCTTTCATATGATTCCCTGCACTCTGCCAAAGGGTTGGTTATGGGTCTTAATATTTGCTTTGATACCCTGCTAGGTAGAGTCTTTCTGAGGCCCTCTGTGGTAGGCTCTTGTCCTGTTACTTGTTTTCTCCTACATCCATTGTCCATCCAATTTGACTTTCTAAGTTAGGATTAATTCTCTTTACCCCAGAGATGGCTCAGAGGTTAAGAACACTGGCTGCTCTTCCAAAGGTCTTGAGTTCAATTCCCATGCAACCACATCGTGGCTCACAAACACGATGAGATCTGGTCCCCTCCTCTTATTACTTATTATCTGTGCATTCACTGGCCATTTTAACCTACATAAACATACAGTTCGCCAGCGTAAGTACTGGAATTCTAGTATTCTTCTGCCTTTACCTTGGACTGCCTCCAAGCTCCCCTAGTTCGACTGTTCTTCCTATTTCCCTCCATAAACCAGTCCACCTCTCTGCTTGTGTTCGCATCTGTCCACCTTGGTGTCTTCTTGCTGAATCCCCTCTTCTCATTTTACCTCAAATCCCTTTCTATTAGAAGGCCCCACATCCCACTTACTGCTCAGATATTGGCTGTCAGCTTTTTATTAACTCCACTCAGAGAACGCACTACATAGTTGAAGAAGGACAGAGGCATACCTTCACAGACTACAGCTTAACATCTCCCCCTTTTAGTCCAATAAATGGCATTTCTCTAATATCAATAAACTATACATAATAAGAACAATTATGAATAGTATCAGCTAAGAATGACATTCACAATGCTGTATTTGGCAACCTTGAAGAAAGTACTCCACTATCTGTCCTATTCAAGCTTTTACATCCTCTAACTTTTAGACCTTGCATTTTTAATCTTTAACAAGGAAAACTGTAAGACTATAACTATCTTGTTCAACCATCAAAGACCCTCAAAAGATAAATATTACTTGAGTGAACAGGTAGCACAGAGCAAGTAGCTTCCAAAACTAAAGGAATGACAGAGACTGCTTCCTGCCAACTGGACCATCACCCAAGGTTCTCTGTATTAGTGGTGCATCCAGTCTTGGGCCAACAGGCTCAGAATATTTAACAGACTTATCTGTGAGGCAGGAATTTTGGAGGACTGGCCTACCTTGTCTCAGCAAGTTTGGACTGCAGACATTCCTGTGTCCTGCTTATCCACAATTTGGACAGCATGTAGTAAGCAATAGAGGCAAGGGGGATTTTTGTTTGTTTTGTTTTGTTTGTTTGTTTGTTTCCTAGTTGCTAGCTTTGCCACATATGGATATCAATTCCAGATGGAGGTACTTCAGTGCCCATCTTCTTCTTTGGAAGAATACGGGGTGCTGCCACGAGCAGACCAGTCTCTCTGTCATCAACATATTTTATTCTTAGAATATCTTAAATGCCATACTCTGTAGATTTCTGAAGTATTTGAATAATACCTATATCAAAAATTCAAGTGACAACACGTGCTGGAGAGCATTATCAGTTTTAATCTGTAAAGGTCTCTCCAAGGTAGCCATTACCTCCAATAAACGTCCAATCTCAGAATTATCCTTTTCAGAACTCAAGGCAAAAGCCCATTGAAATCCTGAATAGGTATCTATTGTATGCTGTAATAACACATGTGCATACTTTAATTTTCCAAACTCTACAAAATGAAACACATATGCTATTGTACAACATTGCTCTAAGGTAGTATTAGCAAATATAATCTGTATTCTTTTTTAATTAAATTTTTATTTTTTATATTAGTTACAGTTTATTCACTTTGTATCCCAGCTGTAGCCCCATCTCCCTTTCCCTCCCAATCTCACCCTCCCTTCCTCATCCCCAACCATACCCCTCTCCAAGTCCACTAATAGGGAAGGACCTCCTCCCCTTCCCTCTGACCCTCGCCTATCAGGTCTCATCAGGACTGGCTGCACTGTGCTCTTCTGAGGACTGGCAAGGCAGAATCCATATTCTTTTTTTTTCCTCTTTATTTTTTAATTTTTTAGTATTTTATTTATTTATTTTTCTATATTAATCACAGGTTATGTACTTTGTATCCCAGCCGTAGCCCCCTCCCTCATTCCTTCCCAATCCCCCCATCCCTCTCTCATCTCTTCCTTGCCCCTTTCCGAGTCCAATGATAGGGGAGGGCCTCCTCCCCTTCCATCTGACGCTAGCATATCAGGTCTCTTCAGGACTGGCTACAATGTCCTCTTCTGTGTCCTAGCAAGGCTGCTCCTCCCTCAGCAGGGGGTGGGGGGAGGGAAGGGAGGGCGTGTATAAGAGCCAGCCATTGAGTTCATGTCAGAAATAGTCCCTGTTCCTCTTACTAGTGTACTCACTTGGATACTTAGCTACCATGGGCTACATCCAAGCAGGGGTTCTAGGTTGTATCCATACATGGTCATCTGAAAGACTGTTTAGCAGTGTATCAAAGCAGATATTAAGACTCATAACCAAAACTTCGGCAGAATGCAGGGAATCATATGAAAGAAGGGGGAGTTAGTAAGACCTGGAGAGGACAGGAGCTCCACAAGGACCAAATATATTAGGATACAGGGGTCTTTTATGAAACTGTTTCTCCAACCAGAATCCGTATTCTTAACTCAACATACAGCATCTCTATGGGTTGCCATTATGCAATTTCACCGCAAGGTGGTGTTTTACATTCCAGATGGGCTTCCTCTGAAGATTCCTTATTCTGATCCAAAGGATTAGTCAATCACTGTTCTATTGCTTGTAAACTAGCATTCCATTTTTTTCTTTTATCATTTATTACAATTCATTCAATTTGTATCCCAGCTGTGGTCCTCTGCGTTATCTCTTCCCAATCCCACCATTTCTCCCTCTTCTCCTCCTCCCCTAGTCCACTTCTATCTGACCCTAGCTTATAGGTTTCATCAAGACTGGCTGCATTCCATTTCTTAATCCTCTCCTTATCCAAGTCTGCTTTATTATGATATTTCTTAAAGAGGTTATATAAGATTTCAATACCAAAGATATGATTATTTGTATGTTGACAGCTGATAAAAAATTATACAGGATACAAATGCCCTCTGCCATTTTGCTTTCTGTATATTAATACAGAAAACATTTTCATTTTTAATCTATCTAACCGTGTCTTTCCTTTAGAGACTTCATTTTATTATTTTCAAACTAAATATTTCTTGTTTCTTCAGCACCTAAGCACATTTCAAAATGTTTCTATTTGTTCAAACTTAGTACATTACAGGTTCCAGGAAGGTGCTCTTTACCTGTAGCTCTCTGTGAACTGCTCCACCTTTTCCCAATCTGGTTTCCCTGCCTGCTGAAGTTCTTTGCTGCATGTGTCAAACATTGAAGGGGCAGTGCTACCCAAGAAGACAGCTGCATGGGAAGATGCTGGGCTCCCCCAGTAGCTGGCCTTCCTTAGGCTGGTGCCCACTCTCACTGGCAGCCCTGGAAGTGTTCTGGACTCCTCACTCCGGGCCACAGCAGCCCACCAGTCCACTGAGCAGCCTGGTCTGGAAGGGGTAAAACTTTCCAACACCATGCTGCCAGTGCTTGTGGCAGTCTGCCAAGAGTGATGCACCACTTGGGCACCCCTCACTGTGTCAGCTGCTCAAAGGGTACCACTCAAGTGTCCCTGGACTTTCGGCCTACTACCTAAACTCAGATTGCATGCTCCATGTTGGGCACCAGTTACAGCTGAACTTTCATAGACTTCGCAGCTCTAAATAAACACAGGAGACCTTCCTACAGTTTAAAAGCTTAGGCTATAAACGTGGGCTACCCCCCAGCTCCTCTAACCCCATTAATGTGACTCTGTCCTACCGCAGCCTGGTCTACCCTTCTAATCCTGTTCACAACTATGCACCTTCGACTCTGCTAGATAAATCCCCTCTTCTTACATTTTTTCCCCTTGTCCCTTTCTCTCTACCAGGAAGTCCCACCCTCCATTTTCTGCCCAAACATAGGTTGTCAGTTTTGTTTTGTTTTTTGTTTGTTTTTGTTTTTATTAAAGCCAATCAGAGAATGCCTTAGGTTGGTGAGACACACTTTTACTGTGTACCCTAAGACTAGTAGTTAGCTGCAATGATTATAAATTTCCCTTTTAACGTTATGCTGTATATGGCTTTCAAAATTGTCACTGTTTTTCCACATGAATGAAAATACCTATCTGCTATTTAGGTAAATATATAATAATGATATTTCAATTTTCTATATCTATATGGTATTTGGAGAAAATATTTCAGATAACTTAGAATCCCGTTTTTATATAAAACAAGACACAGTCATATATATGTTTGTATTTGTATTTTCCAAAGCAGTGCTTTTTTCTTAAATGATAATCTATACATTTGCATTTGTGGCATTCATGCCAAAGCCAACATTTTGTACTTCCTTACTAATATATTTATCACTCTCCACATAAATATAGATTCAGATTTAACACTTCTTGAATATTTCTCAGATTCATCTTAGATATTTCTTTCATAAAATAATTACACTCATGTTTTCTTGTCTTTCTTTTAAAACAGAAACTACGGGGAAGCAAAATTACTTTCTAATTCTTGTAAAATAAAGCATGCCCATCATATATGTGGAAAAAATTGAAAGAGTACAGTAGTATTTGAAAGTTTTCCTTATCTGTCAAATTTTATTGTTTGTTTCAATTAACTGATGTTTCTTTAGATATATGACCGTCTATTTACATTTATTTATATGGTTGTTTTTGAGGTCATTTCTTAAGTTAATTCACTTTGATGAGTTAAATATGTGATCTATACAATAATTTCATATTTGCAAATATATAAACACATACATATTTACATATGTAGACAGATATATATGTTGAAAATCTAGCAGTTTTTTTTACATTTTTCACAAAAATAATAAAGTATAACTTTTCTGTTGGAAACAAAGTGTACCATAAAACCCAACCAGAAAATTTTAAAATAAGATCATTAGAAAATTCTAATTATTCCAAGTACCTTTAGAGTGTATTGGGAAATATCATGAGAACACAATTTATAGTGGAACTTTTGAGACAGAATTATCTTTTTACTGAAACTTCAGAAAATTACTTTTTCTTGCCATGGAGAATTAAAAAGATTTTTCCCCCGCACCCCCTGCTAATAGTGTGTTATTGTTGCAAATTAAGTGCCTTCAATAGACAAATAGGCAACTAGCTACTGTCAGAAATTATAATGTGAGATCAAGTGTCTAAAAATTAAAAGGACTTTTTTTCCACCTTGCCTCTCTCTCATAATGGGAACCCACCCAAAAGCTCTAGATATAGTTCAGATTATTTACCTAGAAGTACTTTGAAATCAATTCATCCTGGAGCTTTCTGAAGTAAGTTGTACTACAGAGAATTAGATGTCTCCAGGGTAAAGCATGGTAATGATCTCACTGACTATGATGAGAGATTGGTGGCATCTGTAAAAATTATTCATACTCTTTTCTGCAGTGCTGAATTTTGAGGATTTGTGTGTTCAACCTACCTTAAGTTGGCTGAAGCTGACCCAGGTGAATATTCAGAGAAAAACATGTTGTCTCATGAAGCCATCTCTAAATCCATTAACTGATTAAGGTGGAACTCAATCAAGAATTTCACTTATGTTCTTAAAAAGAAAGGTAGATTTGAAAGCTATGTTGGGCTTTGAAGTACATATAGCATCATTTCTTCCAAATATCAAAAACCTGAAAATTGTGTTCCTTTAATTTCTGCAGCCTGTCAATATTTAGTTCTGAACCAAGCAAGAGAATAGTAGATCAGTAAAAACATTTGAGGTTCGGGTGTAAAACATTTTTATATTTTTTTTTCTTTTTGGGGGGGCTTTTTTATTTTTTATATTTTTTACATTTTTATTTTATATTAATCGCAGGTTATGTACTTTGTATCCCAGCCATAGCCCCCTTCGGCATTCCCTCCCTATCCTTCCCATCCCTCCCTCATATTATCCCTGCCCCTTTCCAAGTACACTGATAGGGGAGGTCCTCCTCCCCTTCCTTCTAACTCTAGCTTATCAGGTGTCCTCAGGACTGGCTGCAATGTCCTCTTCTGTGACCTAGCAAGGCTGCTCCTCCCTCAGGAGGCAAGGGGGTCAAAGAGCCAGCCATTGTGTTCATGTCCAAAATAGTCCCCGTTCCCCTTACTAGGGTACCCACTTGGATATTGAGCTACCATTTGCTACATTCAAGCAGGGGTTCTAGGTTATAACCATACATGGTCCTTGGTTGGAGAAACAGTCTCATGAAAGACCCCTGTGCCCTGATATATTTGGTCCTTGTGGAGCTCCTGTCCTCTCCAGGTCATACTAACTCCCCCTTCTTTCATATGACTCCCTGCACTCTGCGAAAGGGTTGGTTATGGGTCTTAATATTTGCTTTGATACACTGCTAGGTAGAGTCTTTCTGAGGCCCTCTGTGGTAGGCTCTTGTTGTGCTACTTGTTTTCTCCTACATTCAATGTCCATCCCATTTCTCTTTCTAAGTGAGGATTAATCCACTTACCCCAGGTCCTCTTTCTTGTATATCTTCTTTAGGTGTACAGATTTCAGTATGTTTATCCTATATTTTATATATTAATAATATATAAAAGCAAAGTTTTTTTTTAAATCCAAACTTACAAAGTCCACTATTCAATCAAACTCGCTTGAGTCACATATGGTTGTAGAATAATTTTCTTTACAGTGAAACAGTAGCATTTTTATGTGGATAGTTTCTACAGTAGCCAGGTTTGTGGTCTTAATTATTGAGCCATCTCACCAGCTCCTGTATCTTTCAAAATATGTACTATCCTTAAATGACTTTTCCTAAAATGAAAATAGTATCAAACACTCATTTTATTGATCTGAAGCAAAAGGATTACATATTTTTTACACATAAATGCAGATTTGAACTTCAGATAACTTATCTTTGTGTCTATGAATTGGTGGACAATATCATTTCTATCCATAGTTATTCAGTCTATTATTAAATTTTATTAAATATGTATGTATATATTTATAATATTTAAAGATTTAAAAAGATTTGATACCTTCTGGTCTAAAATTTATTCTGGAGGCCAGGATAGTCTCAGACTGTTAGTAATCCTCCTGCTTACATTTTGTAGTGCTAGGATTATAGGTTTGTTCTTGGTTACTTTTGAGGCAAAATCAGTCTTCCATAATGTGACCACTGGTAAGTTGCCCGAACTCCAGTAAATATCCTCATTGAATGCTCATACAAGCAACTCCTACTAAACTCTTCAAGCTTCACCTTAACACATAAACATCTGGGGAGAAGAGGGAGACCTAAGGAGAGGGAGAGGAATAGGAGAAGACTTGGAAAGTAAGAGTATATACACGAAATGGCCAATGAACAAATAAAATGACCATTTTACAAATGTGCAGCAGAAACTGTTTGATATTATTTAAAGCACAAAGATGGACATTTTACTCAAACATCTGGGCATATACCTACAATAAAACAACACAGAACAACCGTGTAACTCAATATAGCCATAACAACGGCGACTTGAAATAAATACTATATGTTCCAACAACTTACATCCCTACATATTTGTAATTTATCTGAATTCACATGCCAAAAAGAGTATATGATTAAGAAAATGAGTGATAAATTCCATTTAAAATTTAACAGTATTAAACTTTTATTTTACTACTGCAATTTGTCGAAATCTAAATAAAATTAACAGTCAAATGTATAAGCTCAATAAATTAGCCTCATGTGACATTAAGTTTTTATTTTTGTGCCGCATTGCAGTGCATTACCTACTGTCAAAAAATTAGGGGAAGAATATTCTCTAATGATGGGATTGTCAGATTGCAGACCTGGGTAAGACCCAATTCCTATTCCTGGAACTGTTGGATAATACTCAGCTTAAACTTCTGCCTGTCTCCTTAACTTTTATTTCTTCCTTTTTAAGTCAGAGGCTAAGTCAATTCGAGATTTGCATTTAATCATTTGCCAGATATTAATAAAGGAGCAATATGAGAGATACAAAAACAATGAAATGGAACAATTCCCTTTAAGAAATGAAGCATCTAAAAAGGCATTGCTAAGTGATTATTTTAATAAAATGTATTGCTTTTCCTTTGGGGGTAATGGTAATTGAACATATACCGTCATGGAAACTAAACAGACTCTCTAATACGGAGCTATATTCCAATCAAAATCACTGCATCTTAAACTTTACTCAGCAGTGATTTCTCTCATCTGGTGAACTCTCAGGGGAGGTTTCTAATGGAGTCAGTGGGTGAGATGGTATCTAGAATTTGGGTATGAGAATATAGTGAATAAGAGAGTGATCCCAGTAAAACTGAGGGTTAGAAAGCCTGAAATATATGTTATGCAAGGGTGATGTAATATATATGACGTGAACAAGGGTGGTATTCTGGAATTACTTTATGAAGTAATGTACATTGATTACAAGTTGAATAATTATAATTTTGTTGTTTATTGGCAAATAAAATCTTGTCTTGTACATTTACCATATTTTTCTTCATCTTTTGATGGACATCTAGATTATTATGTAACCTGGACACTGTGCCTGGTGCTGCATTAAAAACAGATGTGTCAGTATCTCTCTAATCTAATGCATTAGATTTCTTTGAGGTTCTCAAAGAAAATATTACCATTGTACATAAAAAGAAAAAAACCATTGCTTTTGTACACATATGTACATAATTAAAAGTACAATTATGTATTGTTTAAAATAATTCTGTTGAAGCATAAGTATGTGAGTCATTTGAGCTCCTCAGAAATGTGAACATTTCAAATTTTGAGGCTATTGTAATGCTGTCATTCTGTTTCCATCCTTTTTCATTTCTGATAATGCCTGATTCTTTTGAACAGAGCATCCATGCTTATGTGTTTAGCTGTGTTGCTGATAGCCATCATTTTGTTTACATCCTGATATACATCACTAGTTCCTTACGATAAGACATTTATGTATTATTTATGTGTTGTATTATATATAATACATATTGTAATATATATATCAGATGATAGTTAGTAAAGCTTTGGAATCAAGAGAAATGCAAACATTTAAGGAAATCTAGAAGTTATCATTTACTATCCTCCTGTCCAGAGAAAACACATATGATGCTCTTAGTTTTTCACTGTTGGAATACACTTGAAGTTCTCCAAGTTCCTCTCTTTCTGGAGTCTTCTGTCTTACCACACAGGAAGTGTCAGAACTAGAGAGTCTATCTTTAACTTGAGCTGATATTTGTCTTGCCTTAGCATGTACACCTGTTTTATACTTTTCAAAGAAGTAAGCAAATCAAATCATTCCTACCCATATTAAATAGAATTTCAGATATTTGATATATTCTATTGTTACCTGTAAGTGTCAATAGTATATGAGCATGTAAACTGTCATATTTGTGTACTATGGTTTCTTGCTTGTTTATATACTCTTAGACTTTCTGGCTAACAATCTTTAAAAAGCCAACACTTCTTATTTCCTATATTCACTATCTATTGTTTTCATCTGCAACGTATTAGTATCAGCTGCTGACCCATCTATTGACCATTTTTTTTCAATGTATCCCACTGAAAACATGAGAGTAGACCCATTGTTCAAGAACAAGAGAAAACAGCTGCTATTCAGTTGTTTTGCTTTTTCATTGGTCTTAAGTTAATACATGAATTTCAATAGAAATTTATCCACTGCTATTAGATATTTCATTATTAAAATTAAGTTTGAAGGTTATCTACCAGATCTTGTGATAAATTCTAAATTTAAAAAGGCTGTTAAAAATATGGAGAGAACTGGTATAGGCACTGTGGAAATTCCATGCTGCTATGAGAATATTAAATATACAGTTGCTGTAGAATCAAACAATCCATAGCTGTATAAATGTATGCCCCAAATAAATGAAAACAAAGATTTCTTCACTGTTTGCTACCATGCAATTAGTGATGACAAGAAGGTAGAAAAAAATTCTACTGAGTGCTAAAATTAATAAATATTTATATAAATACAATAAGGCCTTGGGTCATCTTAGTAAATAAAGAATCTTTGACAAATGCAATGTGGATGAACTGTGAACAAAAAACTAATATAAAGATGATTGTCAGAAGCTGAAAGAAAAAGAAATTAGGAGTAATGAGTGGGGCATCATTTCACTTTAGGTTGAGAAAAACAGTTATAGAGGTGAATGGTAGTGATGATTGAACAACAAATTGATTTTTAAAAATTGCTTGATAGTTAATCTTATTTTTCAGTTGATACCTACAATCAGCTGTTTGTATGTGGGAAGTATTTTGATTATGTTAATTGAGTTAGGAAACCTTGCCTACTTTCAGGCCTTGAAAGTAATGTGGACCATTTGCTTTATGTACTTGCGACACTAAATAACAGACCTTGGTGAACTCTACCCTGAACTGTGAGCAAAAATTAACCTTTATTTTTTGATTTTGTCAGGGTTTCTCTAAAATACACCTTCCAAATATTTCAAGTTGGAAAATTTGTGTTGAGTATATTTGAACATAAAGAGAGATAATCGCCCATTTACGTGGAACAATGAATTAATACAATAAGAAGTGACATGAGGAAAAAAATTAAATAAACTTCCTTTGGAAGTGTGTATTCTGTGTGTCAAAACTATCAACAGTTACAAATACAAGAAATTCCCTGAGTCATTAGTCTTCCTATTATGAGGTATGGAACATTATGGTTAGAAAGAGAAATCAATATCGTTTAATGGGGCAGGCCAAAGCAGAGCACCATCTTCCTTTAAAGCTTTTAGAAAGGATGCCCTGAGCATCTCTAGAATGGCAGTCTCCACTCCTTCAATAAACTACGGGCTACTCTGTCTTTTGTTATACTCCATGCTCCTCTTTGAGATCAGCACCTCAGCAGCTTGTGCATATAACCTACATCATTTTACCTAGCTTCCTTGCTTTTTTTTTCTTGCTACACAAATATTGCGTTTATTTTCAAACTGAATGTGCAAAAGCAAAAATTAGGTCAATTCTATTAAGTGTAATTTAAAAAGTGATATCTTTGAAACATTTTCATTCAGTGAGCTTCTCTTAGATGAATGTCAGAAAACTCACTTTTTTATTTTTTTCTATCAGAACTGTGCAGTTTGGTGTGGGGTTTTATAATTTTGTGAAACTGACGATTTGATAGCTTTGGGGAAATTCAGATGCAGATTTTTACCTTGAAGAGTCAAAAGCATCTCTAAATGATGGATCAAGTGTAATGGGATTAAGGATTTTTCCATCCTTTTTATATTAATTACCCATCCATAAAGGGAGAAACTAATCACCCTGTCCCTGACTAATGCTCTGTAGGCTTTTGATATCTGTTTGATGAAACTATTACAAAAGATAATGCTGGGGAAATTATTTTCTACTTTAGATACGCATATAACACTAGAATTGGCAGGATTTAAGTTTCAGAGTCTAAATGAATATGAAGGCATAAAATGCCACTCCACATAGGGAAGCAAAACTTAATCACTATCTTTGATGTTAAAAATAAATGTGATATGTGTATTAACATCCTAGCTGCCCATTATCCAAGCTATATAATGACAATAGTGTTGCAAATTGAACTTTAGCTGGGGGTGCCATAACAATTCAGGGACAATGAAAAGGACTCATGCTCTGTCTTTGGCAGAAGTATGTTCACTTAGATCTTCCTAAGAAATAAGAATTACCTTAATTATCACTATGAAAGGAGTTCATCAGTTGTTAATATGGCCTATTTCACATGTCATTTAATTTTTCAGTTATTTATTTTTCTGAATAATACCCTCTCCCTAGAAATAAGTTAGTCAAATAACAACTACTGATGGATAGAAAGTTGCATTCCACAAAAAAACAAAGAATCCATACTAAAATATATAATCAGGTAATTAATTTTAAACCTAATTTGAAGACTATGATACTGCTAACCATAGACATATACACTATACAAGGATATCTAAATAGGCAAATAAAATAGACATTCTATATATACTAATGAATAATTAAATGCATAAAACTGTCAAATTCATATTTGTAAGTAAATTAAGACTATTTACCTAGAAGGCCCCATTGAATTCAATATGTAAATACATTAAAATTTCTTTGAATTTTCATAATTGATATATTATTTATAAGCCAATAAGAAACTGTTATGCAATGTCAAGAAAAAACATCAGGAAAACAGAAATTTAGACACCTTAAATAAGTTTCTTCATCAATTCACTTTAAAAATAGCAAAGACATGAACTCAGTGGCTGGCTCATTGACCCCTGCTCCCTGGAGGGGAGTGCAGCCTTGCCAGGCCACAGAGGAGGACAATGCAGCCAGTCCTGATGAGACTTGATAGGCTATGGTCAGATGGAAGGGAAGGAGGACCTCCTCTATCAGTGGTCTTAGAGGGGGCATGGGAGGAGATGAGGGAGGGAATGAGGGAGGGGACTACTATTGGGATACAAAGTGAATAAACTGTAATTAATATAAAAAACAAAAATTTAATTAAAAATAACAAAGAATCCCAGATTAGAAGAAGATAACAAAATTGGGAAATTTGCATCACTTTTTGTTATCTTTAAACCAAGAATAAAACAATTTTAATGATGGTGTTACTATTATAAAGGATATAACATAGAAATAGTATACATAATATGTGCAACTATCTAAAATATCTTTTCATTTTTCTCTCTAACCTAAAATTCTTTCTAAATAAAACACTTTCTATTGCCAGTTCTATATTGCTACTTAACATTGTGGTTACTTTATTTCAATTTTAGTGTTTTATGGTTAAACAACATAATCCATCCCTATGCAAAATCAAATGGATACAGTTAAATTATGTAAATTATTACATGTATATGGCTCTAAAATTATGCTATGCATAATTATATTTTACACAATATGCACTTTGAATACTGTTTTCCAGATGATGTAAATAAACAAAACAATATTCTCAAAATAATTCTTAGCTCTCTAAGATTGGATCAGGAACGTGGAGGAACAAATTAGGAGGTAGAACTAAAAACTACCAAGTATGGTTTTTCATGTTTGACTCATTTACTGAATCATAAGCATACTGTTTTTTGTATATATCAAAGAAAACACCAGTAAATATGTCTGTTGCAAATGAGTACCAACCCCAACATGGATAACAATAAATCCTGTTGCAGTTAGACATTCTACTTTTTTATTTTAGAGATTGTCGTATTGAAGTATTAGAAGAAAATATCATCAGAAAATAATTCTGCAAGTTGATTTAAAGAAATCAGAGATTAATCATAACACCATGCGATATTTTCTCTCAATATATTATTTACTGTAATGATGGCAGAAACCAGATGATAGTAGTTTTCTTACAAGAGATATTTACTATCCTGTTGCTGGTGAGATCCATCCAATGCCTTCAGAAAATTCTGTATTTAATGTTATTTTGTTTTTATTTAGCTGTGAAAACCTTTTTATAAATTATATGTATATATACATATATATATATGTCCAGTATATTCCTCTTAATTATTGATAGTAACAATGACATAAAAAACTCAAATATCTGTTAGGTGAGCAGTAATTTGAAGAATAATTTCTAAAGTAAGAAATGAATATTTTTCCCTATTTTTGATAACAAAATGGTGAAACTCGGTGCAATTAATTGTATGAAAGTTTAGCCTTTTATATAAAATGTGTAAGTTAAAACATCTTGTGGTTTAGAAAAAAGATTAAAAATAGTGAAGTATTTTTATTTTTCATGTAGTAATATCTTTACCAAATAATAACTGAGATTTGAGGAATGACTTAAGCAAATAAGATGCTAATGTCACGGAAGTTAACAATGAAAGCGACCTCTGGGGTGTGCACTGGCATCCATGAGTCTGTGTCTACCTTGGAAACTCACATGGAAATCCTGTTATGTTTATCTTTAAGAGGCTGTTACCTTTGATCCACAACTCTCAGTACCTGTATACATGGTTCTCAATTACCGTTTTCTCCTTTTAATAAAAAATATATATTTTCATATAGAATGTCCTTGTAAATGTAGTTTTTATTTCCTCCTATGGGGGAGGTGAGATGAGAGCCAGTCCCAAGCTTTATGAATACATGGCTTGAGCTAAGCCCACAGAATTTCTAAGTATGCCTAGGCCCAGGCCTAGCCTCCATACAATCTACTCTTCTACAAGTCAGATCTTGAATGCTTTCACTTCCTGCCTCTGTCTGCTCACCTAGGTCTAGAATGTTTTCAGTCTTTGAGACCTACTGCTGAATAAGCTCACTCTATCTAGCTCTCTCTGAACTCTGACTGTCTGGTTCAACTCAGCTGTTCAGGCTCAAAACTCCTCTCCAAACTGACTGATTCAAACTGGTATCTTCTGATTGAATTGCTCTGCTTGGAAAACAGCCTCTCTGCACTGACTGCACAAACTTAAGAGAACTGAACTGAACTGCATCAACCTCAACTCTTTTTCCTGCCTTTCCCTGCACTGTTCTTAAGTAGCCTCCCTTCCTGTTGTGGTGAGAGTTGGGTGTACCCTATCACTGATGTACTTTGTAAAAAATTTCTCTAATTCTTCTCTTTGTCTTCCTCTCAATTAAATGTCATTGGGGGGGGGGGGGGATTAAAGGTGTGTACTAACGGTGTGTCTGTATTCTAGCCAGAGGGTTTAAAGGCATGTCATTCCAGTCCCATCACATACACTGAGGTCTTTGGTTATAATTCTTTGGGAGTGAAGGTTCTTCAATCCAGAAGCTGTTGCTTAAAAGCTTAAAATTTCTTTTTGTTGTATGACTCTGGAGAACCATCAGCCATAAAAATAAATACCTTTAAAAATGTTTTAAAGCTTAGGCCTTAGTTGTACAGACTCTGAACTAACCCCTCTGTGTTAACTCAATCATCTAGCCCCATCCTGCAATGTTGCTAGCTATACCTTCCAGGCCAATAGTCAAGTCTTTTTTTTTTTTTTTTTAATAGATTTATTTATTTATTTTGTATACAGTGCTCTGTCTGCAAGTGTGCCTGCTCACCAGAAGAGGTCACCAGATCTCATTTTAGATGGTTGTGAGCCACCATGTGGTTGCTGGGAATTGAACTCAGGACCTTTGGAAGAGCAGCCTGTGCTCTTAACCTCTGAACCATCTCTCCAGCCCCAGTAGTCAATTCTTATCTCTCTCCTGTCTCCTGGAAAAAAGACCCTCCTTTTCCTGATTTCCAGAGTCCCTTTTTCTGCCTGTAAATTAAATTAGGATATACTAAACAGGAGGTGAGTAATGGATCATAGGAAGGACAATTCCAGACTCTGATAGCATTTGGCTCACTCCCGGGCCAGTAATTAACAATTGAATATACTAAGACAAACCTCAATACAATATGAATAGAAGTCACTTCTACACCTTTACACATCATGATTACAGTTGTTTTCCTCATCTTCTTCTCCCAGATTTTCCCCACCTTCTCTTCCCTCAAATCCACTCTCTGTCTTTCTCTCATTAGAAAAAAAAAAAAATCAAGTTTTTAAGAGAGAAGAACCAAACAGGACAAAATAAAAGATAAGATAAAATGAAAAACAAATCAAAACAAACATCAAATTGAGGCCCAGCAAGGCAGCTAAACTAAAGAAAAAGTGTACCAAGAGCAGGCACATACTCAGGAGTCCCATAAAAATACTATACTGAAATTTACAGTACATAATCAAAAAACTAGGTTCAAATCCATGCAGGGCCTGTTCTTGGTGCTTCAGTCTCTGTGAGTTCATATGAGTCTTGCTCAATTGATTTAGAAGACCTTCTTTTCCTGTGTCTTCCATCCCCTTTGGCATTTACACTCTTTCTGCTGCCTCTTATTTAAGTGAACTGAGGTCTTAGGGAGGGATTGGATGAATACATCCGGTTTAGAGCTGTATGTTCAAGGACTCTCTCTCTCTCTCTCTCTCTCTCTCTGTCTCTCTCTCGCTCTCTCTCTCTCTCTCTCTGTATAATATCTGTCTGTGGCTCTCTATATAATGTTCCTGTCTGCTGCAGGAGGAAGCTTCTCTGATGATAACTGGAAATGGCATTGTCTAGGAGTATAGCAGAATATCATTAGTAAGAATTGTTTGTACTTTTTCTTTAATAACAGTAAAGAATATATAGGACACTCTGCTGAGTCCTTACATAGGAAAAGCAGGACCCATAAGTTTCCCTAGGGAAGACCTCTCTCTCTTTTTCTGTCTCTCTTTTTCTCTCTGTGTGTTTCTCTGTGCCTCTCTGTATCTCTCTGTCTTTCTGTCTCTCTCTGTCCCATGCCCACACACCCACACACATGCTGGGATAAATATGTATACAGTTTAAAGTTCTCCAGAGTAGAAAGGCTGGCATTCTTAGAAAGAATCATCTAAATAATTATCTAAATATGGACTATTTATTTTAAGATTGGCTTCTAACTACTCTTTCTGCTGCTTATGAAAAGGAAGGAAAATTATGCCCCATCACCCTTTAGAAATAGAAGCATATGCCTCAAATCATGGAGTAGACTTTTTGAAGATCATTTAATCCATTAAATAACTGAAATATAACAAATCATATCCTCTTATTCTTCTAACAAACATGCAGTATTCATATATGGATATATAAAATCATAAAGGTAAATCCACACAATCATATAAATGTATAAATGAGCATCTATAATTAATGGGCACTGATTCATTATTAGAGACACTCAGCATACATTCTCTCAATATAATATTGGTATTTTCTTGACAACATAAGGAGGGAACACATTAGTCTCTCTCATGTGTGATAGAACATGAGAATTTCTGCTGCAGTGGAGCCTCTGAGGATTTGGTAAGAGGAACTGAAGAGCTGTGAGCTGCACTTAAGCATCTTTAATAGGTCTCTAATAAATGGGAGTTGTTTTGCTTCTTCAGCTGCTCATAAGATAAAAGAAGACTGAGTGGATGCTTAATAAATATTTGTTGAATTGAATTGAGTAAGCAATTGATTATTCTTTCACCACAAGATATATCTTAGAACTTTAGAAGTAAATGCTGTTGTAATTTAGCTTGATCTGAGCAATATGTACTAAGTGGATAGTAGGTAAAAGGTCCTAACAATTGGGAAAGAGCTACTGGCATGAACCTGATGTAACACATTTAAAAAAAAATATTGTGGGCAATAAGGAAGACTAAAACTGTAGAATATATATATATATTTATTTATCACAATTTATTCACTTTGTATCCCAGCTGTAGCCCTTCCATCTCCTCCCAGTCTCATTTTCCCTCTCAGTTCTCCCCCTATACCCTTTCCCTAGTCTCCTGATAAGGGAGAACCTCCTCCCCTTCTATCTGACCCTAGCCTATCAAGTCTCATCAGGGCATGCTGCATAATCTTCCTCTTTGGCCTGGCTAAACCCCATAGGGTAGCTGATACAAACAGCCTTTCCATGATAAAAATCTTTGACATTTTTAAGTAGCTTTTATGACATACAAGAATATATTCTTTAAAGGAATCATCGTTGTGTGTTTATTACAAATTATACTCTGTGTGGTACAATGGCTGGTAAGAAATAAAGAAGTCAGCATGATTCTGTAAATAATGACTAAGAGGTGTGGCTAGGTAATCCATTGTTCTGAAAGTCTACTATGCATCTTAGAAAGTTTGGCAACTTTCCAATCTGGGCAAGGTAGATGCTTCTGTGAAACCCTAACAGTCTAGACTATTAAAGCAGCTTCCAAAATTACAGTGTTTCCTGAGAAACATTGCTGCTTCTGACTAAGCACAACTGGCTAGGCTGACTGACAAATTACATATATGAACCTTTTCTAAATTTTATACATTTATACACATATCTAAAAAGGACAGGTAATCTTCCTTGGAGAATATTGATACTCATGTTTCAATATTTTAACATTGTTTGAAAAGATCGGTCAATCACTTTTCTGTTATCATTTATTAAACAACTACTTAAGGAGTTTTAAGAAATAAATTCCTTTTGGAAACACAGTTAACCTTTAGGTATTGAATTAGAATCCCTATATGATTATTATTAATTAGTATTTCATATGTAAAGCCAGTATTCTGGAATCTATATCTCATGGTTAAAGATGATCTTCATAGTTCTCAAATTGTCGACTCAACACTAAAAACAACCTATTTAAAGTTTTCTCTTACAGAATTGTCCCCCTGGTTTAGGAAATTTAGAGAAAAAGGCCTTTTTTCATTGTTACAAGTTGGAAGCTTCTGATATAAATGCAAATTCATATAATTTTAAAGAATTTTCCTTAATATATTTTCCACATGTTGAAATGAACAAAATTAAACAGAAGCTTTATCCTCTTCAAGTTCCTTTCTGAGCCTTCAGAAACTTAAATTAGTGTACTTGAAGGAAAACACTGGATCTTATTAATGCCTTTATTAATGTCTGCCTTATTAATGTGGATCTCTGCCTCTTTTCCCACCTACTGTAGGAGAATACTTTTCTGATGATGACTTGATAATGCACTGATCTATGAGTATACCAGAATTTCATTAGGAGTCATTTTATTGTTTTTTTTTTTTTCACATTTAGTGTGGTTTTGCCCTAGGTATCTAAGATGTCTAGTCTCTTCATTTTGGTTACCCTAGCATTTGTGTGGGACTCCCAACTATAAGAACCAGTGGGTCTCTGACTCTTCTGCCTGCTTATGGGTCTCCTCTTGTTGGTTTGCCATGTTCAACTTCAACCTTATAGTTTTTGTTTTATCATTTTTGATTCTTTTGTTGTGTTTGGTTGTTATTCTTTAGAAACCTATTCTTTATTAATGAGAGATAGAATTGGGGGTGGATTTGGAGGGGAAGGAAATTGGTAGCAACTAGGAAAATTAGAAGGAGGGAAAATATATTCAGAATATATTGTCTGAAAAAAGAAATGATTTTCAATAAAATAAAGAAAGAAGAAAAATGCTTTTCATAATATATATTTTGTTCATGGATTCTCTTATCCTCGCTCATACCAGATCCTTCCAATCTCCCCAAGCAGTCAAAAACACACCCTTTCTTTTTCTCTCTCTCTTTAGAAAATGAGCAAGCAAACAAATAAACATCAATAAGAATAAAAACAAAACAAGTATTTTAAAAAATGTAAAAAGCACAACAAACACACACACATACATATACACACACCATAAAAACACAAATTCAGAAACCAGAATATACAAGCAAAAGAATAGTAAGATAAAAAGTATTCCCAATTTCCCAAAACAAGCAAGCTAAGACAAAATCATCTACTAAAAATTCTACTGAACTTGATTTCTGTTAGCCATTTACAAATGGGCACAGGGCCTACCCTTAAGAATGTTTTATATTAGGATCCTTTGAAGAAGACTAATTTTTCTTTTAGAAGTAGAGGTTCTTGGAGATTGATTAGTGGTAAGGGGTGAGAGCTCTTGTCCTCTTTATCCTTTCAATGATAGGACCCCATGTGGCTTGATCCTCTGCAGGCCCCGGGCATTCTGCCACAGTCTCTGTCAGTCCATATATGCAGCCGTTCTGCTGTGTCTGGAAGACAGTTTGATACATAGCATCCATCTCCTGTGGCTCTTACAAGCTTTTTGTGTACTCTTCCTTGCAGTTCTCTGAGCTGTGATAGGAGGTGTTGGATGAAGACATCGTAGTTAGGACTGAGTGAGTGCCTTCTATATCATATTTTAATTAGGATAAGTTTAGATAGATAGATAGATAGATAGATAGATAGATAGATAGATAGATAGATAGATATAACTAAATAATGAGTTATAGTTGATTATAACTTACATTAAATAATTTAAAGATGTAATATCAAAACATGTCAATGAATATAATTTTGACACTAGAAATACCAATTATATATTAAATATTTTATGACAGTAATAATTAATATTTGTCATGATTTGATTTCTGTGACAGAAACCCTATGAAAGACAGATAACTCTAAACTATTTTCAATATGAATTTTCAATTGTCATTATTTAACATGGTTATTTGCTCCTTGTTTTCACTTGGATATTATTTATTTACAAAAATCTTTTTTTAAAGATATCAGACATGCCTTTTATAAATACATATCTAAGTGTCCAGAAAACTGATGTATTTATAACAAATAATCATTTATGTTCTAATATTTTGGTTTGTAATACCACATAGATAATTTAAATTATTACATTGAAAAACTAAAATTTCACATAAAATAACATAAATATGTTCTGGATATTTTTGCCTAAGAAATATCTTTATCTTACATTCAAATACTAATTGCATAGTTTTGTAGTTTATCTTTCCTCAGCTGCCTAAAGCTCTTTGTCTGTGGTTGATTATTCTTGACCTTATTTCCTTGCTTTTCAGCAGGAATATTGGTATCCCTGCTCAGTTCAAGTTTAGGCACCCATGTTGATGAGAATTTGTGTTTGTAATTTGTGTTGGATGTTTGTTAATGGCATAGCCTCATAGCACAATCGCTATTTGTCTTGCTCTTACAAATGATTTTTCTATGCTCTTTGCCAAAAATGGTCCCTGAGCCTTAGGTGCAAGAATTGGGTTGTAGTTGTATCAACTGGGACTATGTTCCATAACTCTATATTTGATAGATTATGTTTTTCTGTAATGGTTTCTGTGTGTTGGAAGAGAAGTTTCTTTGACCAGGGAGTGAGAACTGTACTTAGGTGTGGGTTTAAGGAAAGATCATTAGTTAAAAATTATGCTGTTTTAGTAAATTTAAATAGTAGGTTCTCCAAGATCCATGAATTTACTAGCCATACAAACTTCCAGTAACAAGCATTTCCCTCTTATCAATTGGGTCTTAAGTCCAATTAGAGAGCTGTTAGTTACAGAAAATATGTGTACCATTGCTGTACTCTTAGAGTAATAGTGCCATATATATAATTTCTGTTTTTCATAGGCATCATAGATTGGTTGGATTGATAGTTGCTGACTTTAAAGAAAACTCTAACAGTTTTCAGAATTTTGTTGTTAACCTCTCACATGTTAAGTTGAAATTGTAATTTGTATATGAGGAGTAGAAAGAGTCTTAAATTTAAGTCAATAATTTTATAATTTTTATAACTTACAATGTAAAGGTAAAATGAAGCAAAGATTCAAATAAATTACTCAAGTAAATGAATTCAATTAGTCAGAGAGAGAGAGAGAGAGAGAGAGAGAGACAGTGAGAGAGAAAGAGCAAGATCAAGATCATATATGGGAACACAAGTGAACACATGGCATAGCAAAGATGTGGAGATCAAAATACAGCCCTTTGTGTTTGTCATTTCCTTCCATTTTGAGATAGAGTCTCTTAATTATGCAGTTGCCTGTGAGCTTCCTAGGATTTTTCTGTCTCTACCTCCATGTTGCCATAAGATTCTTTGAAATATACACAAACCGACCATCTTTAAAGGATTCTAGGAATCTAGATTCCACACCTCACTCTTGCTCGGCAGGCTGTTTACACAATGAAGCAGTTCCACAGTTCACCATAGCTCATTGTCATTGAAAGTTATATTATTATGCTTATGGAAAGAAGGCATTGAATTATGTACATACCTCTGAAAATAATCAATGTACAACAAATAACAGGGATCACTGAACTAGCCTGTAGAATCTTACTGTCTTAACAGTCTGCCATGCTTTGAAAGGAGAGAGAGAGAGAGAGAGAATAAAGCACCACAGGCTGCAGAGGATAAATTATGATCCATCTAAACTGGACAGGCATAGTAACACACAGTCTGATCTGTAGGAATCTAGACAAGCTTTCAGAGGGTCCTCCAGTTCAGAGGTTCTCACAAAGCTGCACCAGACCATGTTTTCTGCTGTCACCTAGGCTCTACTTCAAAGTTAAGTCACTAGCAGTTGCCACCCTCAGACCTTCTCTGTCCAGAAATAGCAGTGGTTCTTTCCTACCTGAGAGCCTACCTGATAACTAGAAATAGCAGGCAACTGGTGCCCCTCAGAACAACAAGAGAGAAAGAGGCACAAAGTATTTGCAACCCAATCTCAGAAGTGATATAAAATTATTTTGATGTAGTCTGTTTTTTTTCTTTTTTTCTTCAAACAAGCCCTGAGTTCAGAACAAAACCACAAAGAAAAGACTACAAAGAAGATACAAAGCCTAAAGGAGCAAAGACCACTGGCGTTAGTTTTAAAGAAAGCTACTTATCACCAGCTCTCCATGGGATGTATTTCTCCTTTTCAAACTTAGACATTTTTTTCTGCTTTGGACTGTGTCAGGCTACCACATAATAATCTCAATTTTGTTCCCTCACAATATCTAATTTACCATGTTATAAAACTTTTTCATCACATCTCTTGTAAGTCTTCGTAGTTAAAACTCATTCGTGAAATGGATGTCCTTGGCCTTGTGGGAGGAATGGTAGTGCTTTCAAATGGTAAGGCTGTGTGGCATCTGTATTTTAAATGAATAGACAAAAATTAATAAGTAAAATTTACCCATACCATTATCATACTTCCCTGTACTCAAAAAAATAATACCTGCAGAGGTTCAAATGGAAGATGATAATGTTGAACAGGACATATTTAGAGATGCCAAGAAACAAGAAGTGATAAGAGTCTGTTAAGTCACTTAACAATAAATCAATTCTGAACATCAGGGTACACCAGGCAAATGTGGTGTATCTGGTGCTGTCCTCCACATAGCTTCCAGTGATTATTATGTCATAATATCCCCATAAGTTTTAAGTTCCCTTGATAAACTAGGATTTATTATTTTCATGAAGTTTTTCTAATAAATACAATGAGATTTGAAATTGTACCATTTAATTAGTCAGCTACATACAAATCCATATGTTGACTTACTATCATCTTTAAAGAAATCAAAATATTAATATTTAAAGAAGCATAATGTGTAGAATGATTTTAAAATTAAACATTTTTAAAATTATACTATGTGTTACTGTATTTTTATCAGTTAGATAAATGATATTCAATTCCAAAATATTTTATGTATATCCTCATAGCAAATAAGACTAGGATGCTAGTAACTATCTTTGTAAAAAGTGTTACCAATTATAATGATTTCAATTTATGATTGCTTATTATTTACTTCAAATGCAAACTAAAGTAAGCCCTACTTCTTGTTACTGTTCTATTCATTATTTTAATCTTGACTTATCAATATTAAGTAACTCACTGTCATACTTAACGTACATTATCCATAAAAATCTTAGGTATGTTTAGTGAAAGAAATTACAGCAAGTTTTGATTTTGAGCCAGATAATTTTTTTAATATTTTTCGAATATTAACATTTTACCTTTAGCAGAGAGAGACTGGAGCAAACCGTAATGTGTTTATTATTTTTAAATAGGAAAACTAAAAAATACAGGTACATTTTGTGATCTATCTGCATTGCAGAATGTGAAATTTTGAGGTGTACAAACTTCATTTTAAGGGGATGATGACTGAGTTATAGTTATGGCTCTTTGGTCATCATCATATTAGGTGGAAAGGATTTCTTATTTCCCAAAACATACTCATGTGAGTGAAGACGCAAAAAGTGAGTGAGCACAGCAACATATGTCATATCTACCACTTCAGGGATAAGTAGTCACTAAATCAAGGAAATGCAATAATGTTTTAATTTGCTCAAATACAGTGATCAGGGATCAATATTTTAAAGTTTTTGGACATGGTTATTTTGAAATTCTTCCAATCCCTTATGATTTCTAGAATATTAAGTTGTGAAAAGTCACTTTCTCATTCTTATGAGAGATCTACATTGGAATGTGGAGGGAAAAGACACTGGCATTTTTTGTGTAAAGTTATATATTTGTTAAAACTTGTCATAATTTATGCAGAAAAATAAGGTATCATGTTGTACAATCAGAAAGGCAATGTTAGAAGCCTTCCACATCAACTGTGCAGAGCCCTGAATGCTCTAATTAAGAAAAACATGAAAATTGCAGGCAAATGGTAGGAACTAGAAAAGATCATCCCGAGTGAAGTATCTCAGAAGCAGAAAGACACACATGGTATATATTCACTTATAAGTAGATATTAGAACTATAATATAGGATAACCATACTAAAATCTATACACCTAAAGAAACTAAGCAAGAAGGAAGACCCTAGGTAAGAAGATCAATACTCATTCAAAAAGGCAAACGGGATGGACATCAGAAGAGGAAGAAAACAGGGAACACTACACCAGCCACCACAGTGGCCTCTGAGAGATTATACCCAGCAGGATATTAAAGCAAAATCTGAGACTCATAGCCAAACTTTGGATAGAGTGCTGGGAATCTTATGAAAGATGGGGGTGATGAAATGAGCTGGAAGAGACAGGAGCTCAAGAAAGAGAATAACAGAACCAAGAAATCTGGGCATAGGGGTCTTTTCTGAGACTGATACTCCAACCAATGACCATGCATGGAGATAACCTAGAACCCCTAGAACCCTTGCACAGATGTAGCCCATAGCAGCTCAGTGTCCAAGTGGGTTCCCTAGTAAGGGAAACAGGGACTGTCTGTGACATTTACTCAGTGGCTGGCTCTTTGATCATCTCCCCCTAATGGGGGAGCAGTCTTACCAGACCACAGAGGAAGATAATGCAGCCAGTCCTGATGAGACCTGATAGGCTAGGATCAGATGGAAGGGGTGAAGGAACTCCCCTATCAATGGACTTGGGGGAATATATGGGAGGAGATGAGGGAGGGAGAGTGGGATTGGTAGGGAATGAGGGGGTTACAGCTGGGATACAAAATAAATAAAGTATAAATAAGTAAAAAAGAACATATGGTTTAATTTTCAGGACCTGAAGTGGTTCTTTGCTGGGAAATTCTAATGTTCTTCCTACATTTAAATTTAAAAATCTTTTCTTATTCAATTATTTGGTAAACACAGCACTTAATCCTTTTTTGCTCAGGACTGGGTTTCTATGTCTAATATTGATATTCAAATAAAATATATTAGGCAGGCACTTTAATTTTTGTTTGTCTTTCATTTCTTCATTTATACACTTGAGTATTCATAAATGATTCTCTTAGTCATCACTAAGTTAGAATAGCTCATTCCTGACATATGCTTACAATATGCCTTGCAAGAGCATAGAAGAAGGAAATCCAATGACATTAACATATGAAAATACATTTAAAGGTTTAAAAATGTGTTATGATAAGTGAAAAAGTAAGGATTAGTGTAAAATACAAAAAAGTTAAATTGTGGAAGGAAAGAGCAATTCAGATATTTTTCTCACATAGTTCAAAGACTAGGCTGACATGTAGCTGTTTATTGTGTGAATCCCAGTGAGGTTTCAGTACCAATAGTGCAGCAGAGCCAGCCATTGAGCTCATGTCAGAGACAGCCCCTGTTCCCCTTACTAGGAAGCCCATTTGGAGACTGAGCTGCCATGGGCTACCTCTATACAGGAGTTCTAGGTTATCTCCATGAATGGTTCTTGGTTGGAGAGAGGAAGACTACGAAAGACAGTCTTGATGAGACCTGATAGGCTAGGGTCAGATGAAAGGGGAGGAGGTTCTCCACTATCAGTGGATTAGGGAAGGATCATGGGAGGAGATGAGGGAAAGAGGGAGGGTAAGATTGGGAGTGGATGAGAGTGGAGCTACATCTGAGATACAAAGAGAATAAACAAAAAGTATATTTAAAAAGTTTTAAAAAATAGTGAGCAGAAACCAGAGCCCTCAAACCAAAGCAATGACTCCTTGCAGTGAACATTTGCAAGTAAAGCTGTATGGACAAAGGGCTATACTATGTGATACACTGTGACCCGGTAGAGTTTCCACTGGAAGAGGTTTTTGTGTGTATGTGTGTGTGTTTATTTTATTTTATTTATTTTTATTGTATTATTGTTAAATTTTATTTATTTATTACATATACAGTGTTCTTCCTGGATACCAGCAGAGGGCACCAGGTATCATTGTAAATGGTTATGAGCTATCATGTGGTTGCTGGAAATTGAACTCAGAACCTGTGGAAGAGCAGCCGGTGTTTGTAACCTCTGAGCCATCTCTCCAATCCCTTATTTTTATTTTTATATATTTATGTATTTATTTATTGATTTCTTGGGGGGTGGGCATAGCAAGGATGGAGGGGAATTTGATGGGAAAGGCAGATGACTGGGATTCAGGTGCATGATGTGAAATTCAGAAAGAATTGAGGTTTAAAATATGTGTGAGGCCCTCTGTGGCAGGCTCCTAACTTGTTCCCTGTTTTCTTCTTCTTCTGATGTCCATCCTCTTTGCCTTTCTGGCTGGGGATTGAGCATTTTAGCCAGAGTCCTCCCTCTTGACTAGGTTCTTTAGGTATACAGATTTTAGTAGGTTTATCCTATATTATATGTCTATTTGAGTGAGTATATACCATGTGTGTCTTTCTGCTTCTGGGATAGCTCACTCAGGATGATCCCTTCCAGTTCCCACCATTTACCTGCAAATTTCATTATTTCCTTGTTTTTCTTTGATGAGTAATATTCCATTGTGTAGATGTATCACAATTTCTGAATCCATTCCTCCATTGAGGGGCAGATTGTTTCCAGCTTCTGGCTATTACAAATAAAGCTGCTACAAACATAGTTGCCCTGCAGACTATCAAATCAGGTGCTGAGACTTATGGCCAACCTTTGGGCAGAGTGCAGCGAATCTTATGAAAGAAGTGGGAAATAGTAAGATCTGGAGAGGACAGGAGCTCCACAAGAAGAGTAACAGAACCAAAAAATCTGAGCACAGGATTTTTTTCTGAGACTGGTTCTCCAAACAAGTACCATGCATGAAGATAACCTAGAACCCCTGCAGAGATGTAGCTCATGGCAGTTCAGTGTACAAGTGGGTTCCATAGTAATGGGAACAGGGGCTGTCTCTGACATGAACTGATTGGCCTGCTCTTTGATCACCTTCCCCTGAGGGGGGAGCAGCCTTACCAGGTCACAGAGGAAGACAATACAGCCACTCCTAATGAGATCTAATAGACTAGGATCAGAAGGAAGGAAAAGAAGACCTCCCCTATCAGTGGTCTTGGGGAGGGGCATGCATGGAGAAGAGAGAAAAAGGGAGGGGTTGGAAGGGGAGGGAGCTACAGGGGGGATACAAAGTGAATAAAGTGTAATTAATAAAAATAAATAAAAAGAAAACCAAATGCACACACATATTTACATATATGTGTGTGTGTGCATGAGGAAAAGATTAAGGTCATTCCTGATTGATGCCAGATAGTAGAAGTAGGGTAGGTATATATCCTATCATCATCAGAAAATCACACTTGATCTAAATGTGTACAACAACAGAGAACAATGTACACAGTCTATTATAATTAAAGAAGCATGAGAAGAGTTTTATCTGGAAAGATCATGGATGGTAGAAGAGCATCAGGTACTTTCCAGACATATGATGTTTCGACTTGTCATGGCCTAGGTGATGCTGTACTCAGACTCCAGGAATCCTTTTAGAAGTCATAAAAACAAAACAAAACAAAACATGTGGCTCTGTTTCCTAGTATCCCCTGTTATGGCAAAACAAGCCTTGAAGTACTGGGTATTGCCAATAATAATCAGGAACTTTCTGTATTGATCATTTATATCAATGGTTCTCAACCTTTCTAATGCTAAGACACTTTAATAGAGTTCCTCATATTGTGGTGACCACTAACCATAAAATTATTTTCACTGGTAATTCATAACTATAATTTGATAATTTTATGAATCATAATATGAATCTCTGTGTTTTCTGATGGTCTTAGGTGACCCCTTTGAATGGATCTTTTGACCTCCAAAGAGTCATGACACATAGATTGAGAACCACTCATTTAGATTAATGTGTGGATTTGTTTAAAGATCCGTTAAAAAATGAGGTCATGGATAGGAAAACTGTTTCTCCTTCTTCAAAGTCCTACAAAGGCCTATTTTTATTCTCTTGGTAATTGGTTTTGAGTAGCAGATTTTCCAGGAATATATATATGTTCCTAAATTTGTTGCATTTTTAACTTCTATATATTATATTTATGGTTTAACTACTCAGCCATGTTAAACCGAGTTCTCAGAATACACCAATCTATGGTCAACAGGAGAAATCTCAATTCTCCTAAAACACAATACAATATTATATCATTTAATACATCCAACAAATGTAGGCACAAATTGCTTACAATACATTAAGCTGATTTAGATATTTCAAAGAGGTCAAAAGATGGTTTATTCTGTCCCTTGAAAGTTAAAACCTAATTGAAACGACTGGCAACAATCAGTTGCCCAAAATTACAATTTTTTGGGAGTGTGAACATTTTATGAGGATATGATGAGATTTTATGCATGGAGCAGCTGTCAAAAGTAAGAAGGGTTACAGAGAAGGCCACTGTATGTTTAAATATGCTTGGAAAGAATGAGCACCCTGCTTGGTTTGTACCTCAGATATTCCGGAGAAAATTCCAAGAGAAAGCACAAGCAAGGAAATAGAATATGCCGAGATTGCTTGACTAAAGAGAAAATATTGAACACATTAAGAAAAAGTGGAAAATTGATAAGAAACTTTATGTAGGAGGTCATTTTAATCAGAATACATTTGGAAAGAGCATAGAAGGCAAATTGTTCAAAGGTAAGACTAAGGTATGCCCCATAAACTAAGCACACTATATGGATAATACTGCTTTTCAGAGCAGTTATAATAATAGAAACTGTTGACCGAAGAAAGCAGAATAAATATTTAATGACTGAAATATTGTGGCTGTCTATTTGTAGTAATGCTACCCATAAAGGAAAAATGTGGGTATAAAATTAAATATCAGCTAGACTCACCCATGGGAAAACAATTTCTTGAAAAGTGAAGAGGCTATTGTGTTGCACGTTTTGAGAATCATGTGGCTCTATTGCTTTTATTCTGGGCAGGGAAGCTGATGGCTGAGCATCACATGGAGCATAGTTAGGAGCTAAGGAAGGAAGAAGAGGGCATATAGTGTGCCATAGTCCATTCCATCCTTCACCCCTGGACCTCCTACAGGTTCCCATCTATTATAAGGCCATAGCACCTGTCAAAACTGACATTCTTGTTTGTAAGCTTTTAAAATGTGGACCTAGAGAGGTCATAATCAAATGGTGAACCAAGCAGACACCTGAAAATATAAGTACTGGAACAAAAATGACAGCAGGTGAATTGGAAGCAACAAGGTCATTAGGGACTATAATCAAAATATATGACTATAGAAATTGAGGCTATTATAGTCAATATGCTTGCTAGGAAGAAACCACAGATTTCACTATAGTCTTATCCCATAGCTCAAGAAACGATATAATCCTACTAAAACAACAGAGGGAATTATATGTTCTTTATATTTTCTTCAGTTATATCTCAAGTGGAATCCCCAAATATCAATAAAAATACTGTTTTAATGGGAACATCGCCTGAACTTGTGTTTTGTACAAGTACTGCTAGTTACATTGGTGAAATCTAAATGATAAACATTGAAAGAATATTGAAGTCTGGGTTTAGTGTCACTGCTGCCCAATACTTTCACATGTTGCAATGCACCTGTTTACTCCAGGTCAGGAGGAAGCTTGAAATCTTTAGAAGTATTACCTGTAAGGAAAAAACAGATGGTTTATGTAACTTTTGAGTTGCTACATGACATGAGATTATGTTATTTAATCATTATAAATTCTAGTTAAAGACGCTGATGTCAGCTTTTTCTATACTATTGCTTCTCACTTGTCAAAATTATTTTCGTACAGTTCTCTCTTCCTTCCTTGGCTCCTAACTATGCTCCATGTGATGCTCAGCCATCAGCTTCCCTGCCCAGAATAAAAAGAATAGAGCCACATGATTCTCAAAACGTATAACACAATAGCCTCTTCACTTTTCAAGAAATTATTTTCCCATGCGTGAATCTAGCTGATCTTGTGTTTCACTTGTGAGACCTTGAAAGGAAGGCAGAAGTTCTCTGAGTCTCAAGAGTAAGGCTTGGTTTTCTGAAGGCTGTTATGTGCCCCAGGCTAGAACTGGTCTCACCTGTAAGAGTCTCACACACCCAATGGCCTTAACATTGAGGACTATGTCATTTATTAGCCTTCAGTATTCTTTGAGAGAAAAGTGCTAACCTGGGACCTGAGATTGTAGAGGTATAAATTGTTCATAAATTTCATGGGTAATGAAATTTATTCCTCTGTTATTTAATGATTTGTACATCTTTAATTTCCACCCTAGATATTTTAAATAATTCTATAATGAAAATGCAATAATGCTTAAAATAATGTTTAAAAATTTTATTTGTTTGTTTTCAATAATGCATTCTTTATAATAAGTAGAAACAGTAAAAATCGGCAAACATACAAAAACACAGAATTTAATTTATTCAAAACGCATAAATAGAATTGAGATAAGATCTTTAGCTATAAAAATTTAGACAAAGGGGCTGGGAAAATGACTCAATCAATAAAATGCTTGTTAAGGCCAAACACGAATACCTATAAAAAATTATGAGGGTGATATTTCATCCTTGTAAACCCAGAACTGGGGATGTTGAAGCAGGTGGGTTGCAAGGGCTCACTAACAAACCTGCATAAACTAAACTTTGAACTACATGTCCCAGATAGAGCTACCATCCCAAAAAAATGAAAAGCAAATGGATTATGATGAAGAACAACCAACTTTACACTCTGTTCTCACTTGTTACATGTTTAACAATTAATTCACTTTGTATCCCAGTTGTAGTCTCCTCCCTCATCTCCTCCAGATCCAACCCTCTCTTCATGTTCCTCCCCTATACCTCTCCCCTAGTTCACTGATAGGGAAAGTCCTTCTACATTATTGTCTGACTATCAGGTCCCATCAGACCTGCCTGGATCCTCTTCCTCTGTGGACTGGCTAAATTGCCCCACCAGGGAAAACTGATCAAGGAGCAGGCAACCGAGTTCTTATCAGAGACTGTCTCTTTTCCCCTTACTAGGGAAATCATATGGAGACTGAGCTGTCTATGGGCTACATCTGAGCAGGAGGTCTATGTCTTCTTTATGCATAGTATTAGGTTGATGCATCAGTTTCTGCAGTCTACCATGGTCCCAGATTTTTGTGGCTTGAGTTCTTTATATATTCTGGATATTAATCCTGGAACAGACATAGGGTTGGTGAAGATCCTTTCCCAGTTTGTAGGTTGCCATTTTATTCTGTTGACAATGTCTTTTGCTTTGTAGAATCTTTATTTATTGATTGATTGTTGATCTTTGAGACTGAGCTCTTGGTATTCTGTTCAGGAAGTTGTCTCTGGTGCCGGTGAGCCAAAGACTGTACCCTACTTTTTCTTCTAACAAATTTAGTGTGTCTGGTTTTATGTTGAGGTCTTTGATCCACTTGAATTTTAGTTTTCTGCAGGGTAATAATATGGATCTATTTGCATTTTTCTACCTGTAGATATCCAGTTATCTGCACCATTTTTTGAAGATGTTATCTTTTTTTTTCCATTGTGTGGTTTGGTTTCTTTTTTCAAAATCCAGTTGTCTGTAGGTGTGTGGGTTTATTTTTGGGTCTTTGATTAGATTCCATTGATTCATCAGTGTGTTTCTCTGCCATTACATGCAGTTTTTATTACTGTTGCTCTATAGTACAGCTTGAATTCAGTGATGGAGATACCTCCAGATCTTTTATTGTACTGGATAGTTTTAGCTATTCTGAGTTTTTTTGGTTTTACCATATGAATTTGAGAATTATTCTTTCAAGTTCTTTAATAGTTGTGTTAGCATTTTGATGAGAATCACAGTAAATATGTATATTGCTTTTGGTAGAATGGCTATTGTCACTATGTTAATCCTACTGGGCCATGAGCATGGAAGATCTTTCCATCTTATGATATCTTTTTCAATTTCTTTCTTCAGAGACTTGAAGGTTTTTCATATAACTTGCTTAGTTAGAGTTACACCAAGGCACTTTATGTTAAGTGGGAGTTGTTTCTCTAATTTCTTTCTCAGCTCATTTGTCTATTGTTTGCAGGAGCGCTACTGATCTTTTTGAGTTAATTTTGTATTCAACCAATTTGCTGAAGGCATTTATCACATGTTTGTATATAAATTTTCATGAAAAAATTTGAGGTCTCTATTAATGAAATCTAAAAATATATGTGTAGCAGCCATAATTTGTAAATTTGCCTATAATTCTGAGGTTAATAAAGTTCTTTTATTTTCTCTTTGTGATAATAAATATATATTTAAATACATATGAAAAGGGAAAGTTATTGTTGCTTAGCTATAACAGTGAATTGTTCAGTGCCCAATAGAATGCAATGGAGAATGAAATACAATCTTGGTATGATGGCATTGCAGTTTAACTGTAGCTATTGTAATACTTGGAAAAATAATTTTATTTAGGAAATTTAAAAGTTCAACAAAGTGACCTTGCTAACCTTTTTTTTTCAAGAATGAAAATTCCATCTAAGACTAACAATTATGCACTTTGGGCATATTTATGCTGGGTTAGAGTGTCCCCAGAAAGTGGCTTACTTATGATTAACGATCTATAATTTCTGAATATTCACACTGGTAAATTTGCTGAAGACTTTTAATTGCCTATTCTTTCCAACTATCAGCCTGCCTTATGACAGCTTGCTTTTAATTTAACCATGTTGTTATTGAATGTGATTTAAAATTAGTTCCAAAAAATAAGTGATGGATGCCTGTAAACACTATGGACAAGTTTTTGTTCCATGTTAACAAAAATAAAAATAAATCATAGTTTTCAGTTAGCCTGCCTAGTGTATTCCGTTTTTGAAGAAAAGCAGTGACTACTGGCAAATTGAATCTATTCCATCAATTTGTCATGAGTTATATCTCAAAATACAATTTAGATTCTGTCTCACTGTATCCAATGAGAAGTCTATAATGTTAGAACTTATACAAAAGATAGTTTCATTTTATTATTTGGCCCATCTTAAAAGTATATAGATTATGGGTTAAGTCATGTTTGCTTACTCTAGAAATGAAAAGGTAGCAGAGTTGTGAATTTCATCCCAGATTACTTGAAGATTTGGTTTGGTTGCTAATGGCCATTAGAAACCACAGGGAGGCATGGTGTAGAACAGGCACTATTATTAGTAAAACCTCGATACCGAAAACTTATTATTTTGAAAAAACGTTTTTTAAATAAATATATTGTTTCCACTATCCTGCCTTTTAATGTGAAAAACTGCCATCTTAATTATATCACCAAGCATCAAAAGAATCGGATGCCTCCATCTCCTTATATGCCTGGGTAGGTAACAGGCAAAGACTAACTTGACTTTATTATGTTTTATTCTTCATTGTTTGCTGATAAGCAAATGGCTCAAATAATGTCATAATTGTACAAAGAAAACGAACAAAGCATTATTTTTCTATTACTACTATTACTACAGTTTATTCAAGTTATATCCAACTTGTATCCTTCTCCCTCCTCTTCTTCCTGTCCCACACTCCCTTCCTCTCTTGTCCGTCCCCTAGAACACTGATTGGGGAAGTCATGCTCCACTACTAGCTGATCCTAACCTATCAGGTCCTATCAGGACTACCTGGAACTTCTTCCTCTGTGGGAATTGTTTTATAGATTTTAATAAAAGGGGGTATTTTGTTCAGCCCGGAGAAAACATTCTCTATCTTGAGACCATCATTATTTGTTAAAATTTACAGTGGTGCTGGTAGACTTTTTATTGATGGTGGTATGATTTTTGTTGTCTTTTGTCTTGCAGTCTTTTTGAGGAAAAGGTATAATGAATTGATTATCTGTTTTATACATGGGGCAGTCTTGCTGGTTAGTTTCTGAAAGTAAAACAGTAAATAAACAAACAACAACAACAAACAGTAAGATATGGAATTTGTTCCTAGACAGAGACAGAGGAATGGAAATGTAAAACTTTCCAAATAGGAAGTCAAATTTTGATGCAGTTAACGTGCAGAGAGGGGTTGACAGGATAACTAGTCAGAAAGTTTCAAATTTAAAAGCAATATACCAAGACCCTTTTGTATTTCTATTAGCAAGCATTTATTAATTACATACTTTCTCTTGCTTTATTTGACAATATGATCATAAACATAAACTTCAGCTGAAGAGATAGATCAGTGGATAAGGGCACTTGTAACTATCCCAGAGGACCTGAGATAGGTTGCCAGCACTTGTAACCACCTTTAACTCTAGCTCATGGGATCTCACATGCTCTCTTGGTCTCTGCTGTCATCTGCAAACACATATACACTTATATATACTCAGGTACCCAGATACATAGTCAAACAAGGTAAGCAGTCACTGTATACTATCAATAACTAAACTTATTTAGTTTCCACTCACTTATCAACAAGTAAATGCTAAAAGCAGGTGTTTTCCTAGAATAATTCTCATGGTTAATTTCCTGGGACAGCATTCTAGGCTTGCTTGATTTCGCTTAGCTTGTGTTTCTAGTGTATGCATACACAACTTGGGAGTGTTACTTATAGTCTCCTATACTTTAAGGATCAGTATATACTTTGTAAATTATACAGGTCAGCATATATACCTCTGAATTATATACTTCTGGTTTTATGTTTTCTTACAATCTTGCCTATTTATTTCTCTTTTTTTTAAAGATATTTAATTTTATTTCATGTGCATTACTGTGAAGGTGTCAGATCCCCTGGAATTGGGGTTACAGACAGTTTTGAGCTGCCATATGGGTGCTGGGAATTGAACCTGGGTCCTTTGGAAAACCAGACAGTGCTCTTATCCATTGAGCCCATCTCTCCAGCTCCCAAACTGTGTAGCCCAGGCTGGCCTCGAACTCGTGATCCTCCTGCTTCTGCCTCCTTCAGCAAATCCTACCGGTGTGTGCCACCACAACCGGCGCCTATTTATTTCTAAATAAACTATTGCCTTATATTTCAAGTTTTATATTGCTACTCTTAAGAGTACACATAATGTGTTATAGATTTAAAATTCTAATCTGCCAATGAGTCTGTTTTCCAGACCTGGTAAATCTGTAGTAGCCTGAAACATGTTTCAGATTCATCAACTCGAAATCTTTTTTCTTTCATTATTATTTTTCATATTTTATTAATTACATTTTTCATTTACTATCCTGGTTGTAGCCTCCTCCCTCATCTCCTCCAAGTCCCACCCTCCCCTAAGTCCTTTCCCTAGAGCACTGGTAGGGGAGGTCCTCCTCCCCTACTATCTGACCCTAGCCTATCAGGTCTCATCAGGAATGTCTGGATCATATTTTTCTGTGACCTTGCTAGGGGGAGGTGATCAAAGATCAGGCAACTGAATTCATACCAGAGACTGCCCTTGTGCCCCTTACTAGGGAACTCCCATGGAGACTGAATTGCCCATGGGCTACATCTGAGTAGGGTGTCTAGGTCCTCTCTATACATGGTCTGTGGTTGATACATCACTCTCTGTAGGGCCTCCTAGGCCTCTCTCTCTCTCTCTCTCTCTCTCTCTCTCTCTCTCTCTCTCTCTCTCTCTTTCTCTCTCTCTCTCTTTCTCCCTCTCTCTTTGTCTCTGTCTCTCTCTCTGTCTCTTAGTCTTTTGTGGAGCTCCTGTCCCTTCGTTGTTTTTTGTTTGTTTGTTTGTTGCTTTTTTTGTCTGCCCTTTATTCTATGAGATTCTCTGCACTCTGCCCAAATTTTGTCTATGAGTCTCAGCATCTGCCTTCGATACCCTGCTAGGTAGAGTCTTTCAGAGGCCCTCTCTGGAAGACTCCTGTCCTGTTCTCTGTCTTCTCCCACTTCTAGTGTATATCCTGTTTGTCCTTCTGAATGAGGATTAAGCATTTTCCATAGGTTATTCCTGTGTTTTTAGCTTCTTTAGGACTATAGATTTTAGTTTGTATATCCTATATTATATGGCTAATATCCACTCGTAAATGTGTATATACCATGGGTGTCTTTCTGCTTCTGGGTTAGCTCACTCAGGGTGATCTATTTGAGTTCCATCCACTTGCTTGCAAATGTCATAGTTTCCTTGTTTTTAATTGCTAAGTAGTATTCCATTGTATAAGTGTACCACACTTTCTGAATCCTGCTCCATTGAGAGACATCTGTGTTGTTTCCAGATACTGGTTATTATGAATAAAGCTGCTATAAACATATTTGAGCAAATGCCTTTGTTGTATGGCTGAGAATCTTTCCGATATATACATGGATCTCGAGGTAGCACTATTCCTAATTGCCTGAGAAAGTGCCAAATTCAGTCAAGTAATCCAAGTAAAATATTGGGTACACAGCTAAACAGGGAATTTTCAACAGAGGAATATTGAACGGCAGAGAAATCCTTAGGAGCTCTACAAGGAGAGCAACAGAACCAAAAAATCTGGGCCTAGGAGTCTTTTCTGAGACTGATATTCCAACCAAGGACCATTCCTGGAGATAACCTGGAACCCCTGCACAGAGGTAGCCAGTGGCAGCTCAGTCTCCAAATGGGCTCCCTAATAAGAGGAGCAGGAACTATCTCTTACATGAACTCAGTGGCTGGCTCTTTGATCACCTCTCCCTGAGGGTGGAACAGCCTGACCAGGCCACAGAGGAAGACTATGAAATACAGTCCTAGTGAGTAACCTGATAGGCTAGGGTCAGAATCAGGAGAGGAAGTCCTCCATTATCTGTGGGTAGGAGCATGAATGGAGATGAGAGAGAGAGGGAGGGCAAGATTGGCAGGGAAAGAGGTTGATGCTACAGCTGGAATATGAAATGAATAAATGAATATAAATAATTTATATAATATAAATTCCCTCAATTGCTGGTGGGAATGTAAACTTGTTCAACTTGAAATCTTTTCTTTACATTTGGACACTGTGTTTTTCCTCGCAAAGATCTTCTTCTGCGATCATAGCAATGCTTACTTTTATAGTTATTTCCTGATAGTCACTGAGATATTTAAAGTAGCTAATGACATATTTTATTTAATTTTGATTAGCATTTTTGCTCATCCTTTTTGTATTAGTATAGTGCACTGAACAGAATACTTCCAATCAAAATATGTTGAAAATACTGGCTGGATTCATAGAAATAGTGATTTTAAACTTATCTGTCACTGCCAGTATTAGTAAAGCCTTGATATCCTAAAATACCCAAGCATTTCTAAACAAACATCTGGTATCTGTTCATCGGCAAAATCTTTAAATTAATTTTTAGTGTAGAAATTGTAGTCTGCAAGATTTTTTGTAGGTAAAAAATATAAGTCAAATGCTATCTGTTATATTCATGTACATGTAAATATACCTTATTTTTATCTTTTGATACTGTAATTTAATTTTCTTTAATTCTTACTTTATTTGAGCAACACTTATTTTTTTGTTGAAATAATATTTCTCAATAAACGTCATATGGAACTTCAGCTTTATGCAACAGTTTACAATATGAATTAACTACCATAAATGTGGAAAATCATAAGAAAGTAAGTTAATTTAAAGATATGATTCATATTTTAATTATATTTTGTATCATAATTGTATATTTAATATACATTTATATATTTAACTGAGAATGGTAATCAATAGTCACACCTATAAATTGTGAGCAACATAATTAATATCCAGTTATCGTTTCTTCACTTTTGCTTTTCCACATCTGCTTTCCCGTATTCATTAACAATTTTGGTGCTATCTAGTTGATACTTGGTGATTCTTTTCTCTCGCACTTTCAATAAGCCATTGTAAGAAAAAGCATACAAATATTAGTTCAGGTATGTGATAACAAGAAAGTAAGTATCTGCCTTATAAGTGCTCATGTAGATTGCATGATGTTTTATGCACTAAATTCCAAAACAGAATATTATGAGGCAAAAAATACAATGGGGTGGTAAGCAGTGTAAGGCAATCTGTGTAATATCAGAACAGCATACTACAGTGGATCAGGAATGATCAGGCAATGGAAAGCTAATAGCAGCAACATCTTTGAATAGGCTTCATGAAGTAAAGAATAAGAAAAAAGAGAATGCAAGAGGTATGGTTGAGCTAAGGAGTCAGCAAAAACAAGCAGAAACTTACGAACAAAACACAAATTGACTTTAAATATTTCCATCTATATTTAATACATAAAATTTGTAATATCAAAGTAGATACAATGTTATTACTGGAATGTAGCAATAACCATACTCATGGAAAATCTTTCTTGAATATGAGAAAATTGAATCCACTTATATGTAGCACAACTAATAAAGGAGGTGACTATTAACTAGCTCAGCAATATAACTGCACATATGTAATCATTTTGATAAATAATAAGCCATAGCACACCCAATGTTAGTCTTACTGTAACTTAGAATCTGGAATGCTAATTTTGTACATATACACATATTTATATATGCATATATATATGGTTGTATGTGTATGTCTTTTCTCTTTAAAATTGTATTTTTTCAGTACTCAACATTAATTCTGAAATAATCAGATAAATTGTACAGAAATGACTATCAGCTTTGTAAAAGTGTCTTCATGATCTCTGATCTATCAATGCGCAGTATCTTAGGCAGACAAGTTTATATTATGCACTTAGCAGCACTGAGTACATACCAAAGACACTCACGTAAAAGTTACTGACATTAAAATTGTATTTTTCATGTTTTAAGTACTCTCCTGTTGATTGACAGCAAACCTGTGAAGAAATTGACTTGGATTTTTCTCCATGTTGGTCTGTTAATGTACATAGGCAACTTTTTTTGAAACCTCACATTCATGATCCTTTCATAAAAGTTAATATGGTGCTTCTTGTAACCATTGTAAAAAAAAAGTATGGAAACAGCATTATAAGTCTCACCAGTTGACCTATTATTTTCTTTGAATTTCATTGTCTCAAATGAACTCTGTCTTAAAAAAAAATCATTCACTTTTATTTAGGGTTCACCTGAAGTATTTGAAGTATGTTATAACCATTGGGTACTAGAAATTTGGGATATGGAGGGGAATGTAGTTGGAGCTTCTGTTTCATTTGGCATTTAGGCAGGTTGTGTGAAAATTACTTAGAATCAAACGCAGGACATTTGCAGGAAGTGTAAGACTACAGTGCAGTGCTGAAGAGGTGGCTCTACCAGGAAATATCAGACAACATATACTGTGATGTGTGATGACAGTAAGTGAAACACAAGGTCAGGCTTGCTTGTGCGCCGGACAGGATCTAGGTTCCGCTGTGAACTCCTGAAAATGCCTGTGAGGGATTTTATAAATAAGGTAAGAGTCTATGCATATTTTCAGGAATTTTCTAGACTGGTTAATTGGTGCAGGCTAGTTCACTCTGAATGTGAACCCGTTGTCCCATGAGCTGAAAGAAAAGGAGAAAGCAAGCTGAGTACCGCCAGTATTTGTCTTTCCCTTATTCCTATTTGATTCACGTTCTCAAGTTCCTGCTGCCATGCCTTCTTAGATCTGTTATATTGTACCTTCAAACTGTGGTCTACTTTCTTCCTGAATTAACCTTTATTGGATGGTTTATAGACAAGATACAAATAACGAGGACACAAGGCAATGAGTCAAGTGCGAAACATGCCGACTGAGGTTATTTGATATGTACGGAATTGAAGAATTAAAGACAGCTGTGTTCTCAGCCAGTTATTTGGTAACATGCAAATCTGTACCTTCAAATTTTGAATACCATTTTTTTATGATCAGGGTAGATTCCTTAAAGTATTTGAACCAAGCTGGTGCATGCCTGTAATCCCCACACTTGGGAGGTAGAAGCAGGTGGATCTCTCTGAGTTTGAGGCCAGCCTTGTCTACAAAGTGAACTCAGGACAGCCATGGTTACATGGTTATTTTTGTCTCAAAAACAAACAAAAAACAGAATAAAAAAACAGAAACAAACAAACAAACAAAAGCAAAAACAGAAACAAAATCAAACATTCTTAAAATGTATCAAGTTCTGGATACTGAGAACACTACAGAATCTTTTATTAAAGAATATCTAGCTTTCTGATACTTATGTTGATTTTTATTCAAATACTTGAATATATCATTACTACTTACTGTAGAGGAATTTTAACTCATAATATAGTTGTTCTGGCAAGAGACACATGCGAAGACTTTCTAGGTTTGTGTTAGCTGGCTGGAATACAAACATGATTATAATCTAAGATCTGAGTTCAAAGCCAAGTTTCAGATAAAGAATAGTTTACTAGGTCCAGGCATGGTGATACAGTACTTTAGTCCCAAACAATGAAAGTAAAGTTAGTTTGTGGAAGTTTGAAAGTGATGGAAGTGTTCGCAAGAGGTTTGAAGGTGTTTGAAAGTGATGCTTAATTGAGAGGCATAAAACAAACAAACAAACAAAAGACAAACAAAAGAAAACACGCAATGAATTAGAGATAGATTTGACAGACTAGGATACAATACACCCAGGTCTTATGAGAAGTAAGGGAAGCTACCTAAGCGAGACAAACAGAGCATAAGAGAGGATAGCTTTACAGAGAAAGGTTGAATGTGATACCAAGCTAGACACAGCTGAAGACAGAATGAGCCATAGAATGAGAAGCCAGAAGATTAGAAAAGATTGCTTGAGTTAGTTTGAGGCCACACAGAGCAATTCAGATGCCCAGAAAAACAAAAACAAAAACAACAAAAACAAACAAACAAACAAAAACATTAAATAAGTTAGCTGAGACAGGAACTTGAGCCAGAACAGCTGATGTTGAACCAGCCAGCTATGAGCCTAGAAAGGACAAAAAAAGGTGAACTTTTTTAGCAGTAAGTCTTAGAGGCTGAAAACATTGTAGGCTTAGGTTAGTTTGTATGGAGGCTGGAAGCTTTCAGGAGTAAGCCTAGGTTTGCAGACAGGAACAATAAGCCTCCAAGACAACAACTGAAACCGGTGAATAAAAGTTCTTATTACAACTTACAATTTTCAGTTAGTTATGCAAACATGTGCTCTAATATTTTTTTTTATTTTTCAATATTCCTGTGATAATAAATATATGTGGGTTTTTTTGTGGCACTGGTGAGGGAATCTAAGGATGTTGGTAAGCTAGGCAAGTGTTCTGATATTATGCTAATAAGGGCGTAAATTCCTAATGCATGCATGAGATATTATAAATATGTACTGTAAATATAATAGCATACTAAATATTACTTCCAATACCTTGTTTCTTTTATACTACTGAGGTTCTAAAATTAATAAGGGAAAGCTAATTCTGAGAATTGTATATCGAAACGTATCAAGGGTTTCTATCATAGCAATTACCTACAACAAATGCTTGACTCTTAGCATTCATCATGTTATTAGCTCCAACATGTAAAACAAGTTATAAAATGGTTAACTTATTAATTAATGTTCTTAAGAAGAATATAATTCTCTTTCTTAATCTGAGGTTGTCAATAAAATATCACATAATGCCCATTTACAGTGTATTTTACTAGTTTTATTTAATTGCTGACATAATGGATGAGTGAGAAAATTATCTTTATAAAATTAAAAATGTCTATAACAGGTTTAATAATATCATTAAAATACAACAATGTATTATTAAATAATTAAAGTGATAGCTCCAGTAGATAGAAATGGTAAAGGATTTGTCTTACTCACTAAATCATGGGGTGCTGAATATTAATTTTTGAAAACTGTTTATTTCATATCATTCAGGCACCCTGTTCCATTTGAGCAGTTGAAATGATATTCGGAGCATTTATCAACATTTAGGAGACTGTATGAAATAATCTAAGACTTTTCTTCATGATCGAGATGATATTAGATTTTGATTTGGAAATAGATCATGCTAATGGCAAATGACAAAACTGATTCATAAATAAAATAAAAATATAACATTAACGCTGATACTAGTAAGTTTTTTCTTTTAAATATAAGCATGCTGTTGAACATTATTTCAAACTTATTTCAGGAAAACTTCTTAAAAAATTCTTACCTTCGTGTGAGCTGGTTAGAACTTTCTGCCAGGTGGAACACCCTGAACTCGTTCCCTGTGACACATAAAGTTGAAAGGGGAGAACCAGCTTCCACAGATCATCCCCATCTGAGTTCCTCGAATAAACCTTGGCACATACATGCACAGACACATTCACAACACACATAAATATATGTACTTTAAAAATTCTTATCTAAATCAGTAGCTAAAAGAGGTAACCTAAGTCTTCTGTTTATCTAGTTGAATTGCACAAAGATTTGTATTAAATTTTATTTATGTACTGATAAATTAAATATTAAGTAGCACGTTAAATTTTAAATATTTTCTCATGCTGAAATGAGAAATCAAGGTTCTTTATAATGATAATACCTTAATAACTTTAAAATAGCAATTGAACAAATCAAAGGATATATATAAAAACACTATATTGATTAAACCTAATAAAGCATTCATGTTTGTGTTAAAATATATTTAACCCATGAATGTTAAAGGTATTATGTTTATTTGGGATATTTTACTACTTAACCACTGGGTTTTGAGATCAGTTTGAATATGCATACGATATTTCTGTAATACCTTTGTTCTTTTTGTCAGTAATAACTATGTATTTGAACTAATAAACAAGCAAACAAAAAAATCTAAAACAAACAACAGCAGTAAAAAAAACTGATAACAACAGTAATAACAAAAACACTTATAGAGCAGAAACGATTGTAAATAAAACAATAAAAGAGTTTAGTGTTTTTACTCAGAACCATTTTGGATTTTAAGTCAAACAGTCTGTTTTTAAGTTCTAGTGATTGTGGTTCAGAAATTTATCTTTGGTGTAATATGCAATATTACTTAATTTTTATTAAATTATTTCTCTTTCCTCAACTGTCAAAATGATTTTTTGAACCCTAAAGTCTAAATTAACCTTGTTAAATCTAGGACCAAATCATACTAGAATACTTTTGGTTATAAATAAGCTGATAGAAGTGTCTTTTTTTTTATCCTGTTATAAGTTGGTACAATTATGTTTTTCTTTTTATTACCTTTTTTAATTTTTATATTAATTATAGTTTATTCACTCTGTATCCCAGCTGTAACCCCTCCTTAATTCCCTCCCAATCCCACCTTCCCTCTTCATCATTCTTTTAAATTCACCCTTTTCCTTTTTAAAAAAAAGGAGAATATGTTATTTACTTACTATGTCTCCTTTGATAATGTATGAAAATTCTTTTTAGTAGCTTAGTTTCTTTTAATACAAACTAATAAATACATGAATCACTGAACTACTGAGAGGCCCTTTATGAGGCAATTCAGTGAATTTCCAGGTGAAGCTAACACTTTCAGTTTCTTGGCCTCTTCTAGGAGAATATCACAAGCAAAAGCATACTTTTTTTTTTTCCTTCAAGACAAGGTTTGTCTGCATATCCTTGTCTGTCCTAGACTCCCTTTGCAGGCCAAACTGGCCTTGAACTCACAGAGAGCTGCCTGCCTCTGCTTCCCTCAATGCTGGATTGAAGGCATGTGCTATCACCCCTGACTTCAAAAGTGTACTTTAACAGTCCCAGGAAGTGTCACAATTCATAATCTTTAGTACCTGCAATTAAATTAAATTCTCACATGAAACATCACTTTATGCAAACACAGGATTACCTGTCAGAGCAATGTTATCCTTCTCTTTAAAGGGCTGCAGTATCAGAATAGTATTCCTCCAGTCTGTTCTAATTTTCTCAGCTCACTGATAGATGCACAGGTTGTCTCTGGCTACTCTTTCAGCCTCCATTGTAATTTTTATTTTTAGATAGATTTCTGCTTTGGTCTTAGTAACTGCCCAACTAAAACATTATAATTCTTTCTAAACACGTTTGATCTCTTAGAGTTCTTTTCTATTTTTTTTTTTTTGTTTTATTTTGATCAGTTTCGAACAAACATTTTTCTTTTAGAAAAAAATACGTAATTAGTGTCAGAATTCATTCTCTACCCATTGGGCTAGTGGAATACAGTTGTAAATTATAACAATACATGTTTCATCAAGTGTTATCTGCTGGTTTAATGGGAAATTTAAACAGTAAAGATTATACATTTATTTTTGAAGAAGAGTCCGAAGAGCTTCCTGCACAGTTTAAACTGTGTAATACTCCTACAGAGGACCCACGTTGATGTACAGTAGCCAGGTAGGGTGGCTCACAATTGTCTGAAACTCAGCCCGTACGTCACTCCTTCCTCTGGCCTCCACAAGTGTCCACACTCATGAGCACAAACTCACAAGTGAGCATCTGCACTCGTGAACAAATGTTCACACTGACACACACATATTTAAAAAAAAATAACCTTTTGGATTCAGATTATATTCAGAGTTTTTTTCCAAACAAGATATGCAATTTCGAAATTTGAAAATTGATGCTTATTTGATAGCCACCTGCTGAACTTATGAGCATAAATTGATAGATTAATAGATTCTATTTCTTGAAATGGCTATTTTACATTGAAGGGATTAATCAAAATATAGTTAATATCTTTTGTGATGTTACTTATGTTGTCAAAATAAATACAATCATGAACCTGTATTATAGTTATAAACCCACGGAGTTCTTCCACCAGAATGTAGATTCTTTTTTTATTTGTTATTTATTTTTATCTTCTTTTATTATTAATATTATTTATTACAATTTATTTAATCTGTATCCCGGCTGTGGTCCCCTCCCTTGTCTTTCCCCAATCCCACCTTCCCTCCCTCTTCTCCCTATGCCCCTCCCTAGGTCCAGGGATAGGGAAGGGCCAGTTGTGGTGGCCCAGGCTGAAGGAGGCTGAGGCAGGAGGAGAAGGTAGATTCTTGTAAGGTCTACTCTTACTCATTTTCTCTTCCTTTGGGACATGTAACAAATAAGAAATATCATGTTGTTTGTATTTAATATGAGACAAATGTCATTCATAAACATCAAATAACTTGATATCAGAGAAGTGTAATGCCTTGGTCTTTTTATAGGACTTCATTGAGTGTTTAGAGATTTTGTCCGTGATATGTGGTTTCCAGGTTGTTGATAATTTCAAAGATCTTGCAAACTGAAATTTAATTTTATTATTCTAGAGATCCTTTGCATTACCATCATTTTAAATGACATTAATGGAAATATTTTTCTTTAATGTATTTATTATTTTTTTCAATTTTATTCACATTGTATTCCAGGTGTAACTTTCACCTTCATTTCCTCCTTGTCCAATCTTCCTTTTCTTCCCCCCCTCTCCATCTCTCTTCCCTACTTCAAGAGTACATTACTTAGACTATCACAGAAAAAAAAATAGCATTTGGCCTCAAAAACTTACCATAAGGAAAAGCAGAGCATGAACACATACCTAGAGAGAAATCATGCAGAAAAAAAATTGGAAAGCTTTTCTCACAAGGTGACCTGAGAAAAGGATAGTCAGTTGGGGGATGAGAATTTTTCTGATTTTATAATAAGTAGGTATATATAAATAATTGGTTTGTGA
>CM053753.1:81302772-81389040 GCA_028658305.1 Pachyuromys duprasi | reverse complement strand
GCGCTACATATTTATATCATGAATTTTAAAATCAATTTCTGGATCTTGAACATATTAAATAGATTAAACATTCCAAAGGTTGCAAACACAGAAGAGAACTGGAACCACTTTAATTTTAGGAACTGTATGCATGCACACAGCTTCGTTCAAATGTGTGTAAAGAAAATAAGGTGCTTGGAAGGGGAGGAGGTCCTCCCCTATCAGTGGACTTGAAAGGGGCAGGGAGGATATGAGGGAGGGATGGGGAGAGTGGGAGGGAATGAGGGAGGGGGCTACAGCCGGGATACAAAGTACATAACCTGTGATTAATATAAAAATTTTTAAAAGACTAATAAAAAGAAAATACTTCCAAAATACTACAAGCAGTATTTTCTTCCAAAATTCTAAAAAAGAAAATTGATGTAGTATCCATCCTTTATTTTATTTTATTTTATTTTATTTTATTTTATTTTATTGAAAATAGATTCATCTCTCATATAATATATCCCAACCACACTTTTCTCTACCTCCACTCTTTTCACCTTCCTTGCCCCTATATCCACTTCCCCTCTGGTTCCTTTTTAGAAAAGAGTAGGCCTTATTTAATACATATTATTCTAGGCTTCTCAAGTGCCGAGTCTCCTAAAATGCATTAGTCAGGGCACTTGCGAAAGTGTATGTGTGCTTTTATTTTCCCCAATAAAAATCCATGAGGGAGATATCAATCTATTCATGTATTACATAACTAACATTCTTAAAAGGTTCAGTTTGTTTTCTAAGATAAAAAAGAATCTCTAATTATCTACATGCCCAAGCATATTTTCCACTTGTAAGCTTAAATATATATCTGCAGAGATCATTTATAAAAGTCAGTTTGGAATGAAACTGAAGGCTAATTTTAAAATGTGATGGTTTCACTTCCCATTACCTGCCCCTCATTTGACAACACCACTCCATATAGAAAAGCCCTTAGTCACACACACACTTACTTGTATTAGTCACCTTAGAGTCTGTATCCCCCTAAATGTCTAGACATAAAACTGCTTCCTTGAAATATAATTCTTCAGATTGTCTTGGTTCCCAACTAAAATCAAACAAACAACTCATTAGATCCTTATAGGAAGTCTCTGAAGTTATTAGACTTGACTGTAATGAACTGCGTTAATACAACATGAAATACAAAGGGAGAATAAATGCTAACAAACTATTGGAAAATCTATCATCACTCTTTTCAGATTTTCAACGTGTTTCATGTATTAGCTTGCAGAAGTTCAGGAGAGCTTGATGTAAACTGGAAATGGAAACGAGAGAGTAGGTGGGTCAGGAGATTCAGATACTGCTTTCAGTGGCTATGTTATTGTGCCACTAGTGGAGTTTTAGGGATAGAGGCATGTTACCCTGAAGTGTGGAGAGAATTCTGGTTCATTTTTCCAGCAGAGAGCATACAATTAGCCTGATTTTTCATTCATTATTAATATGAATATATTATATATGAATATAATGAATATATGAATATATATACATATATATGTGTATATATATATATTCTTTTTAAACATGGTTTTTCTGTGTAGCCCTAGCTGTCTCAGGCTGGACTCGAACTCACTGAGATTTGCCTGCATCTTCCTGTGCCTCCCAAGCACTAGGATTAAAGGCTTGTGTGATAACCATGTAAACTTTAAATGATTACATGAAGCTTGAGAACCGCTTAGGAAATGGCCCATTTGAGGATAGAATGTAGACTTCATTCTAAGTCCAGTGACTGGATAAAATGTTTCAGAAAACAAAATCCACAGAGCTATCAACACTCACGCATTGCCAATTATTATTATTAAATGTGTAAAGTATACATTTAATTACTTTTGTCCCAATCTCTTTATTAAAAAGCTTTATTAAACTACAAATTTGTTCTTTCAGAAGATTTACTGAGCTTTTACTATACAAATCTTACCATTACAACTGTGAATTCTTAGCTTTTTTATACTATTGAGCAAAATAAATATAGTTTTATAGGGGTGTTCAGTAGTAATTAATACATTTTATATATCAGTGAATGTATAGGAAAATTAATAACAGTCATTATAATAATCATTTCCCCAAACTACAGTTTTGTATGTGTACTTACTCCTTAAAGTTTTTTTTCTATGAAAAATATTAATAGAAATTAATTGAGAACATCTTATTTTTTATAATAAAATATTGATAGTAGTAATATGTATTAGTAAGCTGACTTTAACATTATAATTATATGAGGTTGTTTTTTTATCAAATTAGTGTGTTTCTAAAACAGTAACAGAATCCCTTCTTAGGGAAAGGAAGTCACTTAGCTGCTCAGTTCTGTCCATTTGACAGCCATAACATTAACATAAATTGCAAAATGTTACAACACTGTAGAACTAACACTTTACTGATGCTCATTTGCACAAATTCGTAAAATTAGCAAAGCTCCCAAAGGAGACCAAAGGGGCCCAAAACACTGAGCCCTGGGGGCCCTGCAGAGACTGATACTCCAACAAAGGACAATGCATGGAGAAGACCTAAAACTCCTGCTCAGATGTAGCCACAGAGTCAGTCTCCAAGTGGGCACCTAGTAAGGGGAACAGGGGCTTTCTCTGCTATGAACTCTGTGACAGGCTCTCTGATCACCTCCCCCTGGTGGCAGGGGTGCAGCCTTGCCAAACCACAGAGGAAGACAATGGAGCCAGTCCTGATGAGACCTGATAGGCTAGGGGCAGATAGAAGGGGAGGAGGACTTGCCCTTCAATGGACTGGGGGGGTGGGGCATGGGAGGAGAAGAGGAAGGGAGGGAGAGTGCAATTGACAGGAGAGGAGGGAAGGGACCACAGTGGGGATACAAATTGAATAAACTGTAATAAATGACAATAAAAAATGTTTATAAAAGCCAAAAAATAGCAAAATGATTTTTTCAGTATAGTGAAAGAATTAAATTTAAAATGAAAACGTATTAGAATGTATATAGCAGTACAGAATCATGTAAACCAGTAATAAACCAAAGAAGTAAATTTATTTTAAGCATATTTTACTTATACATACATTAAATAATACATGCATATATTAAATGATACGCCTTTACTGCAATTTAATCCAGGAAGACTTTGATTTGAAATTATTAATGTGTTTTCAGCTTTATTTAGTGTTACATCTGTTGGAACTGCCTTGTGAATGGAAACAAACAAATTGTCTTTCTCTATTAATATTAGAGTCATTAGTAGCAACTTGATGTGTTCCAGGTGTTTAAAACATTGGAACAAGTATCTAAAACATTTAGAAAGACACCGGTGGCAAATTACTTATCTGTGTACCTACAAATATTTTAATTATTTCCTCTTTTTAAGATTATCTTCCACATATTTAAAGACCATAGCAAGTATAACTGGAAATTAAAATATAATTAAAACACAATGACCATAGAATGTTGTAGTTGGCTCATTTCAAATCAATGACAAATTTATACTTTTTTGTATTTTAATTCCTTTCTTTAACTTTTTATTTTATTTTATTTATCATTTATTACAATTTATTCACTTTGTATCCCCTGTGGTCTCCTTCAAAGTCTTTCTACCTCCTTAAAAGAATAGTCATTTTTTTTCCAGTCTTGTATATTTGAAGTTTAATTATTCAGATTCACTGGTAAAATTCAAATTTTAAATATGTTTCTATGAAAACTGCTTTTGGAAGGCTGAGACTAACTCAGTCAGAGAGTACTTTTCAGTATAGGCCTTGTGTCCTTGCTTCAATCTCCAACACTGTCAAAAACTCAACCAACATAATGATGCTTTTGAAAATATAATAATAGCTATTAAACTTTATAATTAAATAACAAAAGGTTAGTTCAGATGTAATATTCGTTAGTTATTTGTTTATTGAATGACACAATATATTATAAATAGTTCAAAGTGTGATGTCAGCTAATTTGTTGTAAATGTCGCTTGAAAGTGAGTGAGTCAGTTTCTAAGCCCAGACAAATCTACTGTGAACTGGAGTATCACCTGAATGACATAATTATTGAAAAGCTGTAACAGGCTTTAAGGATGCATTCACAAGGGAGTAAACGACAGCCGATCAGCCTCAGTGGTGCACCTAGCACTCTGCTTTCTAGGGGTGCACAAGAACCTCGTTTTGAATTCTTTCCCCACATCCACTGTCTACTGTAGGCTACCACTAGTAATGATCAAGGATAATTGTCCTGACATCACAGTAAGGCCTAATAAGTTGGACATAGACAAATATTTTGAATATAAATACATATGGTGGTATATATGTACATATATATAGTATATATGTATATACTATATATATAGTATACGTATTATATATAGTGACCAATTTTCTAAATAATCTCTTCTCAACTATCATTAATAACAAAACTAATTTTTGTGTGAATGAAACTGAGTCTTTTTTATCTAATAACTGAGACTTCTTCACAACAAATGTGTTTTAATTGAAAAGGAATTGCTGTTCTGAGTGTATTTGATATTTTTGTTTGACACATAAGATTACTTTACATATATCTTGAATGCTTAAGGAAATATCATATAAATGATTATTTTGAATGTTTAATAAGAACATTTACACAATATGAGAATTATAAAAAAAGGAAATAATATTGTTGAGCATTCCAATTTTAAACAACAAATGTGCTTACCTAATGGAGAGATATTACTTACTAATCAAAGATTTTATATTGTTTTTTTAAACTATCTTATATTTCATTGAAAATTGACCGAGTTGAAAATTCCAGTCACTATTGCATGCAATGCCCTAGGAAACAAGCTCCAAAAATACACTGACCTTGTCACAACCTCCAATGCTAACTTCTAAACAGTTCAGCTAAACTGAACAGCACTTGCTATATCACAGAGGTACTAATAGTAATCTTAGTTAACTGTCACTTTAAAAGTAGCCATCAACTCTGCCTAAATCTACATTATTTTTATATAAAAACCCTGGTATCATCTTTCAACATATATTTCAAAGGAAGCTGATACGGTGAATAAGCCTTAAAAGCTCCTACATTTTCTTGTTATGCTACTGTGAAAGAAAATTGTAGTCATTAGTCAAAATGTGAATAAAATTGGTTATATGCTACATAGTGACCTTGATATTGATTTTTTAAGAAATATTCTTATAACCTGCATGATACCAAAACAACTACTGTTTCACAACCTCACCTCTATAAAGGAACTATTTTCCATTTGAGAACATTATATATTTGACAGTTAAAGAGAGAGCATATTGGCCAAAAACATTTTAGTATATGGGAGTATAATGGAGGTAGAGAAATGATATTATGGTAATGTAACTATTACAACTTGAGGCACACATATTCTTGTACATTTATCTTAAGCTTTATGGAATATTGAATGAGAAGTCCTTCATATGAAATAGCATAACTAGCTTCAAATATTAAAACCTCTAGTAGAGATGGATAATGTTTACACTGTAATAGGCTTGTTTGTTTTATTACATAGTTCAATTTATAGTTATTTATTTAAATGCATGCACCTGTTTTCCAAGTTCCTCAAATAAACTGCTAGTCTACATAGGTTTTCTAAGCAAACACTAGTATTTTTGAAAGTTGATACCCATGAGCCTCAGGCTGTCTCTAGGTGGTTTTGGTATTGGGGATTTCAACTGAGAAGAGTGTCAATTAGCTCCAATTTTTAGGATGACATTCATGAAGTGCCCTCTAATGTAACATCAAATATGGAGGGAATATTGTGACATGTTTCCTCGGGATATATACAGAGGCCAGCTTATGCAGCATTCTACACCACTGCCAATGCTGACACATTTAAATAGAAAGTGAAATCTCCTTCTTTGAGTTTGGCTTTACATTCAGTTCCAATTTTTTGAATGCTGTTGATGTCTGACTAGCTGAACCCTTAAGTCTTTTGTTTGTAAATTTGTTGTGAGTGTGTGTGTGTTACCTATTATTTACTAACTGTACTGAATAATATGATAGTTTTATAAAAGATTTTACCAAAAAATTTATACATGCAAGTAATATGTGTTTTGATCAAATTGACCCACTGTCCATTTCCCACAACTCCTATTCTTTCTCCCCTTACTGTTCCTTCCCAAGTAAATGTTTGTTGTTTCTCTTGTTCCACTGGTCTCACTCCTCATTCCCGCTTTTGCTTCTTTCCTCTCCCAAAGGCCATTTAGTGTTGTCACTATCTGCATGAGTGCGGGATCATAGAGTTTAAACATGTAGACTCTCAATACCCATCTCTGAAGACAAAAACAAAACAAACAAACAAAGATGGTTTTTCCTTCATTAAAACCCGTCAGATGTTGGAGGAAGTCCATCCAGCCCTCTCTCTTCATGAGGGGATTTTGGCGAAATGCCTGCTGTCCCAGGTACTATGGATTTACCTGTGCAGCTCTGCTGTCTCCGGTTGTAGGTATATCCTTCTTTTGGTTCTTACATTATTCTTCCCTGACTCACTTTGTGATGTCCCTTAGTCAGAGGGGGAAGGGTGAGTTATAGATGTCCTGTTTAGAAATAACATGAGGTTTCTTGTTCCTTGAATGTTGAGCAACTGTGGGTACTTGTATTAAATGTCATCTGCTGCAAAAAAGTAATCTTCTTATTAAAGTTGAAGGATGGATTAATCAGTGAATATAAATGTAAAAATTTAGGCAGTAGTTTACTACTATTTCTATTTACTAATAGTAGGGTATTCTTTATATCCTATGTCCTAGGTTATCCTACGATTCTGCTCAATTAATCAGGTACACATTTCATGGTAGAGTGGTCTTTTCATCCAAACAAAAGTCGATGGTTACTACCTTAAAGTTTGTGTCGCTATTGGCATATCTGTCCAGGCAAGTTATTATTTCAGATTCTAGCATTCACGGCTGGGAAAAAACTGTTTATAAATTTCCTTTTCTTACGTAGTATTATTCGGAGGACCTTCTACTTCTGTGAATACTATCCAGTAGTTTTCAATTTAAGTCTACACGTGAGAAACATGTTAATTATTGCTGTGACTCATTCAATCAATGTATTAAAAAAAACTGGCACAAACACATAGGACAGATGACCAGAAGAGTGAAAGGGACCAAGTATCCTGTAAGAGTTCAGGTCAGCTTCATTGAAAATTTCAAATTTGGAAGGAGCTTCGTTGTTTGAAATGTTGATCTCATTGTCCTGTAAATGATACTGAAACTTGATAATGATTGGATACAATATAATATCAATGTGCAAAGTTACTAAATGCAATAAATCTCCTTCTGAGGGAATAGTAGGTGTTAAAGATTGTTATATAGGATTTGATAAGAACATCTCTGTAGATTGTGCTATTTTGATGTTCTGTGAGTTTAAGAAATTAAGCATTCATTTGTGTGATATAAATATTCCCTCAAGAGTCTTGGTGTTCCACATATTCAAAACAGAAACTTTTCAGACTGATTGTACAAAATTGTCAGTTAATCCAAGTTGGTTAAGGTACAGAAGTTTTGTGTGGTTATGTTTGTACATAACATGGTAAGACTACTGAAATGACAGAAATAAGGAGGAAAATTAATCTCCTTAGCCTACTCAGTGTGCATTTAAAATATAATTTAAGTTAGATGAAGGAGACTTTATGTTTCCCATAGTTGGTAGTGATGTATAAAAAGTATAAAATGAAAACATGGAAAGCTAATTGCCACTATGCCAAATTTCCTTCAATTATTTCATATGTTTGGGTGTATAGTAAAAATGAATAAAGAAATAAAGAAAAGGAAGAAAGAAAAAGAAAGGAAAGAAAGAAAGAAAAAGAAATACATGGAACAAATTCGGATGGCCTGCTAATATGTGAGATTTCTATGAAGATCAAAATTGTTGAGTTTAAGAAATTATGCTTATCAGTATAGATAGTAGTTTTATACAATTGTGAAAAGGATAAGACAAGTGATTTTGTAAAAATTGTATAGAGTAAATACAGTCAAATGAAAGGAAAAAGATGGTGGTGTTATGGTGTAATATTGGCAAACATCAGTTTGAGTGTACCAATGGTGAAAGCAAATAGGGAAACCGAAGCTACTAATAGACTGGGTGTATGTTAGGGTCAGCATGCTGATTGTTTGCTTTATTTGATGTTTTAATTGAATCAATTGAATAAACTGCATTTAAAGGCCAGTTAAGTTTCATATTAGACTTGTTATTGTGGTGGCTTTTAGACCAGTCAAGTCTGATGGATCAAACTAACTACCCAGTGCTTGGAGTTCCCCTGATCTCTGTATCCAAATCTGTGGATACAATGATATATTTACTACTGTTACTTTAAGCCAATTATTGACAGTGACAGGTATTTTATTGAAGATCTGTTCACTCTTTGGCTTCAAAACTGGAATGAAACAGCAGTGTCCCTGTCAAAGTCTCTTCAGGATGTGCTGCATTTTGAAATATGTTTTTCTCCTTCTTTTCATTCTGGGACAAGTCAACCTCCCAGGCTCATTACTCCCTTCTTTGCCTTCAATCTCTGTTACTGACATTTATTTCATTAATCAGTTTTTTCACATGTAACCCTATTATGGGTTTGCTGTATGTAAGAACTAGAATAATTGAGTACAGAAGCTCTCTTTATATTTGCCTTATTCACTTATCTACAACTTGTGGATCATATATAACTTTTTTGACAACTGTAAAATTAAAGATTATTTATAAGGTTGAGTAAACTTACCAGATATTTCGAGTATTTAATATTGTAGTGTGGATAAATAAGAAAAATTATTCAGTGCATTTTCTGTTTCACCTTTTGTGTTCAGATTACATCCATAACTTAAATATAATCTGTACATATAAAAATGATTTCTCCTTGTGGTGCTCCTGTCCTCTCCAGGTCTTACATTTTTATAATTTTTATTTTTTATATTAATCACAGGTTATTTACTTTGTATCCCAGTCATAACCCCCTCCCTCATTCCCTCTCAATCCCACCATCCCTCCCTCATCTCCTCCCTGCCCTTTTCCAAATCCACTGATGGGAGAGGTCCTCCTCCCCTTCCATCTGACCCTAGCTTATCAGGTATCTTCAGGACTGGCTGTAATGTCCTCCTCCATGGCCTAGCAAGGCTGCTCCTCCCTTGGTGGTGGTGGTTGGTGGGGGGAGGTCAAAGAGCCAGCCATTGAGTTCATGTCAGAAATAGTCCCTGTTCCCCTTGCTAGGGAACCCACTTAGATGCTGAGCTCCCATGGGCTAAATAAATTAGAAGAAAAAGTGCGGAAGAGCCTAGAACTCATTGGCATAGGAAACAACTTCCTGAAGAGAACACCAACAGCACAGGCTCTAAGAGAACAATCAATAAATGGGACCTCATGAAACTGAAAAGCTTCTGTAAAGCAAAGGACACTCCAGGTCTTACTAATTCCCCCATTCTTTCATATGATTCCCTGCACTCTGCTCAAGGTTTGGAACCTCTGCTCAAACTTAGCCTGTGGTAGCTCAGTATCCACTTCCTACTAAGGGGAACAGGGGCTGTCCTGACATGAACTCATTGGCTAGCTAGCTCTTTGACCTCCCCACCCGCCACCCCCATGGGAGGAGCAGCCTAGCTAGGCCACAGAGGAGAACATTGCAGCCAGTCCTGGTGAGACCTGATAAGCTAGGATCAGTGGACATACAGTGGGGCAGGGAGGAGATGAGGGAGGGACAGTGGGATTGGGAGGGAATGACGGAGCGGGCTACAGCTGGGATACAAAGTAAATAAACTGTAATTTATATAAAAATATAAGAAATAGCTGCTATTTTATAAAACAGCAATAAACTTGTGCTAAAGAAAATTATATGAATGAATTTTAAAAAAACAGACTTAAGGGAGAACGTGAAATTTTCAAAGAAATATATTTAATGACAACTTTAAAGACAGTTTTACTGTAAATTTACTTTCTTAAAAAAAGAAAACAAACAAACAATATCCTTTTACTTTTGAAAATCGTTGAATGACTGCAGATTCTGCATGGCAAAACTCACATGTCTAAAATCTTAGTCTCATTATGTGAAAAGTCATGAATGATCAGCTCCAGACAGAGCACAAAAAAAATTACCAAACTATGAAAACTAAGGGAAAGGCCTACTAAACACAGCTGCACACCTGTTTGCTCATTTCACACTCTAAATGGTCTGTCATTCTGCCTCTAAATCCCATTGAGCTGATGGCTCTCATGGAAGGAAAATAAAACAAATGCAAATAAGTTCTCCAAAAAAGTAAGACATCTTCATCTAAATAAGTCATGGAATCTAACCTGTCCACAGGTCATGATGTATGTGAGATCTGATTGAATGTTTTCATATGAAGATTAACTTAAAACATATATAATTAATATATATTCCCATATTTATTTTGAAAGTGCAGAAAATTTTTTTACCATTCAACATCATCACATAAACTAAAGCCTAAGATCAGCAAAATATTTGCACCTGCCTAACCATATAAAACCTTCTAGCATCTTAATATTCTCAGCATAGATTTTAGAAGAAGTTTCTAGGAAAGCCTATTGAATTTTTCAACATACTTTTAATTAAAATGTATTTTTGATAGGATAGTACTTAAAAATACAGATATTCTTTCTTTTGTTGCAAATTTCAAGTTATTGAATAGATATGAATTAAATGCTTGAAACTTACACAATGTTGACCACACATACATATGTAACTATATATATGTAAAACTATATAATTGTATATGCATTATATACATACATATATATTCTGTACATATATATTCTGAAATAGCAAATACATTTTCATATTTATATGTGAAATACATTGCTTACAAACAAAACAACTTAAATTCTATATACGTGAAAAATTATTTTCATTGAGATCATCTAATGGTTATGATTCATATTATTAATTGGTTCATATTATCTTTTTCCTTTGGAAGAAATATAGTAAATAATTAGTGTATTCCATTTTGATTTATTAGTATGAAGGTATACGATCTCTGTCCTATCTAAAAACTATATTCTTATGAATCTGGAATTCAGAAAATTCTGTAAGCGGTAAAATGAGCAAACAAAATTTAAGTAGCTTTAAAGGCGAATTCAGATAATGCATTAATTAGCCATTCGACATAGATAAAGTTCAGACAACAACCTTTTCTAGTGAAAAAGAAAATTACAAAATTTGGTGAAGATTTTTTTTTAAAAAGGCTATTACAGTAGAATCTACCGAGCAGATAATCTACATAGGAGATACTGTGACTAAGATTTAGAGTCAGTTCTATAGATAAATGTTCCAACTGATACACATACTACTACTGTAGCTTACCTAATTTGTTCTTCCTATCTAGAAGTTAATCCTTAAACTAATCTGTGATATGACACATATGAGAAAAACTGTCAGGTCTTAGGAAACCATGGTCTTATTGGTACATTTTGAAGACCATTCTAATTGTAGGTAACTGATTGACCAGTCATTAGCTGTGATAATGTAAGGCAAGTTTAATGACGGATCCTGCAAACCTGAGCCTAGCTGTGATTTTCAAACTGGTAAATACAATGCAAGTAACGCAAATATTATCTGTGTGAAATGAATAAATATTTCACTTGAAAAAAAAAGGTTTAGAATTTGCCTTATTTCAGGTTACATGGTGTGAAGATCTTAGACAAAGTTTATGGTGCTAAGCTTCAGAGCTTGCATATTTGTTTTAAACATGATAGTTCAATTATTGGGATGGATGCACGTTTTTACATTATCAATCATGAAAGAATGAGGACACAAAACATAATCCATTGTTAAACCTAAATGACACTGTCTACGATTATGAATGGCTCTTATTCACTCCATTAGTGCAAGTAATCGAGTATTTGAATTTCAAAGTGCAGGTTTATCTCATTGTTCCATTATAGGTAATAAAAGTGACCTATGTGAGGATGCTGGATTAGTGGTTTTACTTAGCGTTCACCTTATGCTTAGAAAGTGTGAAATTGTTGACTCACTCAAATTAAGTCTTGATCCAGTTATGTAACAAACAGATTCATGCTTAGAAAGCTTAACAATGCAGGTGCAGGGCAGAGAGCACCACCAGAAAATGCTTCCGGATCCCTCTCCACTGCTGCTCTTTGTCTGTATGTCTCACTGCCAGCTGAAGTAACTATTATGTGTTGAACATAGAGGAGAAATTAAGCACTCTGCATAATATTTGCATATATTATGTGGCATATATTTGAGTATTTTTAAATAAAAGCAAGACTTGGGACCTGGCCATAACTGATATATATGAGAAGTGAGATCTATATTAGTTTTTCTTTTAATCATTGTCTTCAATAATATACGTAATGTGTCTAATAGCATGTAATAGTATACTGTTATTTCCATATGACTAAACTTTTTAAAGATATTTTTACAATTACATGTAAAATTATGATAATTAACAGCAACTATGATCATAAATTATTTTCATCTAGTTTAGCATATCACAAAGTGAATCCTTTATTTTTCTCCTTTGTCTTGAGATCCAACTCAGTTTCCCAGTCAGGCTGGGCTTCCTGATGCTCTTGCCTCAGCCCCTGATGTAGCCCTGATCTCTCACTCCTGGCACTACCAACCCATCCTATTCCTCCCACCTCTCCTCCCATGCCCTTCCCCCAGTCCACTGATATGGGAGGTCCTCCTCCCCTTCCATCTGACCATAGCCTATCAGGTATCTTCAGGACTGGCTGCAATGTCCTCCTCTGTGACCTAGCAAGGCTTCTCCTCCCTCGGCAGGGGAGGGGGAGATCAAGGATCCAATGATTGAGTTCATGTACATTTATATTATTTTAATTTCTACAGTAGAATAATTTTTTTCTAGCTAATTTTTAAAGACATGTATGATTGCTAACTATGAAATCGTAAGGCAATAAAATCTTGTAATTTTATTTTTTTTCCTGGGAGACCACTGTCTTTGTGTGTGTGTGTTTATGGTTTTATTATATTGTAATAATTATCTTGATAGTAGTTTTATAATACTATTTTTACGTACATGTACAATCTTCTATATTATAATCACTTACATATGCCTTTATGGTCCTCCTCCTAATTTTTGTTTGTTTGTTTGTTTGTTTGTTTCCGACTTGCCCTTAGTTTACTTTCACATCTTCTTCTAGTGATGAACTGAATTTCACTGAATTGTTTTCCAGGGTGTGGGTGATGGTTGGTTTGCTGGTGTGAAAGTGACAGGGGCAAGGCCACTAAAAACAATGCCTCTCCTTCCGCCCTAGCTCTAGGAACTGCTAATAAACCTTCATGGAATGGCAGAGACTCCTCACTCCCCTGGTGCCTCTTGTGATAGGGCTTTGATATGTGAAATCTTGTTTTCTTTACATTTTCTAAAAGGTACTGTGTGAAGGTCTGGGTGGCCCATTCTCCATGGATCTCTGCAGGGTCTTAGGAAAACTTGTGGGACTCTGCACTCTCCTTTCCCCGCGAGAGTCCTTGGAATCCAGTCTAGGTTTTCTGCCTTGGTGGCAAGTGACTTTTTCCAAGGGAGCCAACCACCACTCTGCACATATATTGTTGTACAGATTTTGTGCAGGTAGTCACAACTGCTGTGTGTTCATGAAAGCAAAGAGTGTGCCATACTCTGAGGAGTCCACAACACTCTTCCATGTCCTCCATTCCTTATATTATGTCTGTCTTCTTTTCCCCAATGTGACTTGAGACTGAAGTGGGACTTTAGTCTGAGGATTCAGCACTGAATTGTTTTTGATAGTTTGTCTATATATCTGATGTCGATGCTGCCCACTGCAACAACAACAAAAGCTTCTCTCATTAAAGTATTAATCTGTCAATTTATTTTATTTTTTAATTGTAATTTCAGCATCTTCGTGCAGACCCATGCTTGGTAGGCATTTAAATCTAGCGCTAAACTACATTAATACCCCCTTGCAGTCTTAATGTTATAACTACATGCTAAGTTAAAATTTTCTTCAATTTTCATAGTTTTTATTTTTATGTCAACTTTTCTACTTTTCCCTCTAAGTCAGTCTCATGACTCTAATACTTGCTTATAGCAAGAAAAAATATGTAGGAAATAGTCTAAAAAGAAAGCTGTAGTCTCAGACCACTGAAGTATAGCAACTTCTACTGGTTCATCTCCCAGAGGCTAGCAAAGTGAAGTTTTTGGTTCCCTTGGGATTACCTGTCTTTTCTCTGAAATCTCTGAATGTAGGAAAGAGCCCAAAGGGAAAAGTCAACTAGCCATATCAACAACTCGGAAGACAGGGAACAAATGCCTGACTGTGACATTAGTTTTAATGAAGTTATTAAATAAAGTACTTTATAATGCAGTGTATATACAGTCTTAAATATTTTTCTCAGGTAGTAAGGTGGATTTTACTGCTGATATGTTTTGTAGTACTTACAAAGGAAATGTTCTTTATCTAAAATCTTCAAAGTATAAAATATTTAAATGTAATATGTGTTGTTGTATAAATAATCTTATCGAACTATAGATAACAGTTCAGAATATGTGATCTCATGATACTGTGTACAGTGTGAAGTACAAGGCATTTTTCAAATTAACAATGTCCTTCTTTTCTCCTCTTTTTTTTGTCTTTGTAGGTGAGTAACTGAAGGTAAAAAAGCAGAAATCATGGATATAAGTATTATATGCTCCTTTATTAATGTTCTGTGGGTAAGTAAAGGAAAAATAAAAAAATTGTGTAAAGTAACAGGATAAATGCTGGACTTGCAGAGAAACAAATTATCAATCAGTGGCAATCGAACATTAACACTCTCAGGCATATTTTAAAGTGATTTGGATTTAGGCACACAAGCATTAAGAATTTTTTTTATTTGTTAATGCTTGTAATTGTCTCTTTCAGAATTTGTAAGTAAGAAAATGTGTCTGCTTCATACTTTAATATATAAATTTAATTTTGTACATTAAATATCTAACTTGACACAGCTATTGTTAATGGATATCATTTTGAGTAGGTGGTGTGGCAAATATGCATGGAGATGTGATTTTAGTTACTTCAAATTTATTAACATTGAGACATTGACTTTAAGACAGTAAATAACGCAGTTGCTTTAAATATGGGGTATGTAGGCAGTAATTACAATTTAGAATATTTTAAAAGGTAAAACTGAGAAGAATTTCAATTTTTTAACCATCTTGAAACTTAGATACATATTGTCTTTGTCAGGATTTTTATTGCTGAGATAAATATCATAGCCAAAGCAAATTGGGCTTATTTCACTTACACTGAACATCGTAGTTCATTATTCAAGGAGGTCGTGGTAGAAACCTGAAGGCTGGAGCTGACGCAGAGGCCACCGACAGGTGCTGGTTACTGGGTTGCTCTTCATGGTTTGCTGAGCCTGCTGTCTTATAAAACCCAGAACCGCAGCCTGAACATTGGCACCATCCACAACGCACCGACCCTACCACATCAGCGACTTGTTAAAACAATGGCTACAGGCTTTCCTGCATCCAGATCTCTGGAGGCATCCTCTATCAAATGTCTACAGCTTTTGTCAAGTTGCCATAAAACTAGTCATAACAAACGACAAATGAAATTATTTAGTTAATGCTGAATGTTTCATAACACAATTTAGGATAACATGTATAGAATATTGTTATTAAAATTTTATTAGATAAGCTTTTGTAGGTTTATTTAAAGATGTGTAATTAGCAAGGGAGTTCTTTTGTTTCATATTTTTAAAAGTCAATCGTACTTTATGTAAAAACAAGTGTTAGAAAAATATTCTTAAATGTTAACTATAATGTATCATAGAGATTATACATTGATATTTGTAACCTGAAATTTACTTAAAATTAAAATCATACTTACTTTAACATTTGGTTGTAATATTGATAAATTATATTATTTGAATAATATATTCCAGGGAAAATACTTCTGTACAAGTATTGTTTTTCTACATTGCTACAAAATGCCATGTATGAGAAAGTTCTCTTGTCTTTCTCTTTATTTTTTTCAGGTTCATTATTCAAAGAGAGTTGTTCGTTTTAACTGAGATGAGCATTGTATTACTCATGCTACCAGAGCATACTGTCAAATGATGACTGACATTTTAGATAATTCCTTAATAACTTTACATTTTTTTACTTGACTGTGTTGATGTGTGTGTGTGTGTGTGTGTGTGTGTGTGTGTGTGTATGATGGTTTGTCTCTAGGTTTACATTCATTACATTAAGGACTCTTAATTGGACAAATTATTTTTTTAAATAAATGAAATATGTTGATATTCTCTATTTGATCTAGAACTATGTGTTTATTTTAGCAAATGGAAAATGATTTAAAGATTATGGATACTATTATAACAAAGATAGAATTGGTATTATATATTAACTTTGAAAACAGTAGGCATAAAATAATTAATTAGGTTAACACCAATAAGATTTTTCATCTTATCAGACTAGTCTAATGCCTTCTGTTTTGAAGATAATTAGCATGATATGAATTCTTGGGGACAAACTCCTAGGAAATTCTCTTCTATCTTATTCGACAATAGATATCAGTCATCAGTGTTGTGTTCGTTCAGCATCTTATTCTCTTCCTCAATTAGTAGAAAACACTGTCGAACAAGGGAGCATTTGTAATTTGATAAGACTTTGTAATTTGTCCCCATCTCAGTGTTATCAGAATGCCTATTCAGAGACATTTGTGATTCAACTCTGAACCTGAGAAAGTAGCATAAATTTCGAGTCCATAGAAGAGTAAATCATGTGTTAAAATCAATCTTTGTTTATTATTTGAGATTGAGATCCAGGGCAATCGTGTGTTTAATTTTATAACTAATAGATTTTACCTGCTCTTGACATTGGCAGAGGAGCTGCAATAAACTTTTATTAAGCACTATAAACCAAAAGTATGACCTCTGGACATGGTATGTGAAGTCCAGCAACTGAAAAATTGAGAGTACTACAAAGTCGATTAGCCAAGAGGTTGACTCTGTATTGCCTGTAGAGCAAATGCACTAGGAGGGCTATGATTTCACAGCACTTTCTTGCCAGTTGATGAGAAATAGGTTGATGACTATGATTGTACAATAAGCATATGTTTTCAAAAGAAAATTTGAAGAGTAGATGAAAAATTAGGAAAAATTAGATAATCCATGGAATGTAAGTGGATAATAATATTGGATTATAGTATCAGAGGCTAACTTAATGTTTTTCACTGGGTAAAGTGAGAAGAAAAAGAAGAATCATTTTAAATGATCATTAAATGATCAAATAATTTTGATTGTAATATACCCATGATAATATAGTTAAAATTAAAACACAAATTTATTATTTGATACAGAGCCATGACAATTATTTGAATTTATACATATTACTTATAATGCATTGGAACAATGACAACCAGGAATTCCTCTAAGATAAAGCTAATTTCTGCAGTTGTGTATTATTTATATTTAATAATTTTACAAATGAAAAACAAGTATAACTCAGTTTTTCAACAAGTAATCAACAACAGCAATTCCTCAAAAATATTTACAATACAAAAAAATTACACACACATACTCTATAGCTTTTCCCATCAGGAATCTTGTAAAAGATGCTATCACCCCAGCGCCAAGGGAGGAGCAACCTTGCCAGGCCACAGAGGAGGACATTGCAGCCAGTCCTGATGAAACCTGATAGGCTAGGGTCAGATGGAAAGGGAGGAGGATCTCCACTATCAGTGGACTCAGAGAGGAGCATGGGAGGAGATGAGGGAGGGAGGATGGGATTGGGAGAGGATGAGATACAAAGTGAATAAGATGTAATTAATGTAAAAAACTTAAAATTTAATTTTAAAAAGATGCTATAGCTGGTATTAGTACAGTGCCCCTGTGTCCACTGAGACAACCTGAATCAGAGCACAGAGGTGATTAAACAATCAGAAATTCAATTTTTGACATTATTTATATTCAATTGAGAAATTAGATGTTTATATAATTAAACCCAAGTATTCTTATGAAGAACTACAATCTATTGAATTAAAACCAAAGTTGCTGGGGGATACAGAAGGGATACAAAGTTAATAAACTGTAACTAATATTAACAAATAAAAAATAAAGAAAAACAAAGTTGCTTTATAGATCCTATAAGTACATTGATAAAAATACTTTGGGGAAATTAAAACCAAGACCATTTGATTTTTGTGTTATTTTGGAGTTTGATATGGTATTATCACTCCATGTAACTATGGAATTATCACTTTATAACTATCTTTGTGATTCTTCTGCATTATGACAACACAGAAATGAATACATACCATGCATCTCTTTTTGGGTCTGGGTTACCTCATTTAAGGTGATGTCCTTTTCTAGGTCACCCCTTTTTCTGTGAAATTCATGATTTTATTTAACACCTTAATAATATTCCATTGTGTATCTGTATCCCTTAGTGTACATCCATTTTCTGTAGATGTACATCTCCTCTTTGTCCAAATTCTAGCTATTTTGAGTATAGCAGCAACGAATGTGGTTGAGCAAGTGTCTCAATGGCAGGATGAAGTGTCCTTTAAGCTGGACTTGGAGGTAGATCAATTCCCAGTATCTCAAGTAACTGACACAAAGATATCCAGAGTAGCTGTACAAGTTTAGACTTCTACCAGCAATGGGCGAGCATTCCCCTTACTCCACATCCTTCCCAGCAGGCTGTAATTTATATTACTAATCTTTACAGTTCTGACAGGTGTAAGATGAACTTTCAAAGTAGCTTAATATATCCAGATTACAGTGAAAAAAAAGGCGGAAAATGTGTATCTTTTTAACTTGTTGTTCCTTTTTCCAGAAAAAAATATTTTTAAAAAATCATTAATTTAACTTCCTCGAACACAACCTCTGTAAACCCAGTCTGCAAGTCTTTCAATTGTGTACCCTTGACAGCTTCACCTTAAATTATATTATATAATATTTTAGTTCAATTGTTTCAGGCAATTTTATCAGCTTCTCTCTCTCTTTCTCTCTCTCACATACACACACAAAGACAGACGATGTGCTGTAAAGACAGTGTTTCTACAGCCACACTTTCAGTTGTTTGAACAATTTAACTATTATTTCTCATTAGCCATTATTTACTATTTTCTAAGCTGTGATTTAGAGTGATAACCTAAGTGCAAATCTGCAGATACAATTCAATTCTTTTCCACTGGAAGCTGCCATCTGTAAGTACTGCTTTTGTAGGTCCCTAGGGATGTTGGGCATTCTTTAGGTCATTGATTCTATTATATCTATTTGTTGAATAAGTCCTCCATTCTGACCCTTAGCAAAACCCTGCAACCAAAGCATTAATTTGCTATAATCTGAAAAACTATAGAAAAATATTATGAAGCTTTGGTTATTCTTTGTAAAGTGTAGCCACGAGTTAGAATTTGACAGAATTTAACAGATCATGAGTTTTTATCCTTCACGACATACACAAAAAAATGTACTGGATAAGAGACTGTTATTTAATCTCTTTTTTTTTTACAAACGACAAAAATGCTACCTGGAATGAAGTAGTATTTTCAAATCATATAATAGCTTTCCACATGATTATTTCCAGTCAGGACTCTTGCCAAAAACTAGACAATCTGCTTAGAAGCTGGGGAAAGTCTCAGCAACAACACTGAAGTTGCCATGTGTAACTTCAAAGGAAAGAAAATCCCAGTGTGCCTTTCATAAACCAGGGTCAGTGCTTTGTGGAAATGAAGAAAATGCAATATTACTGAAACACTTGTACAGAAAGAGCACAAGGTAATGGACAACTCGTGTGAGGTTATCCTTCCCAACCTTTTCCTTTATTATGCCCATAGAAGTCTCTTACTGGAATTGACTACCTCATACAGCAAGTGACAGTATTTACTACCCAGTCACTTCTTATCTAGTTTCCTTCCTCAAAGATGATGTCATACAAATGCCTTATATCTAAAGATTAATATTAATAATTGCAATAGCTATCACGTAAATCACTACCCTGTAGAGAAGTGTGCTATTAGCTTAGACTGCCAACTATCCAGAATCCTAAGGGTCAAATACAGGGACGTTATCACCTTGCTTGGAAGGATGATGACTTATAGCAATGCATTCAAAGCTACCTCTCCCTAGAAAGGTGCAACAAGGGAAATAAAATTCTGGTTTCCTACTTCTCATGTCCAAGCTTTCCTCATACATCACAAATATATTTAGAAGCTTAATACCACAAGTAGATATAGTGTGTGACTATGGTTGTTGAGTCTTTTTTTTTCTTTTTAATTTTTCTTTTTCTTTTTTCTTTTTCTTTTTTTCTCTTTAAAATTAAAGATTTATTTATTTATTATTTAAACAGTATTCTGCCACATGTGAGTCAGGAGGTCAGAATAGGGAACCCGACCTCATTATAGATGGTTATGAGCCACCATGTGGTTGCTGGGAATTGAACTCAGGACCTTTGGAAGGACAGCCAGTGCTCTTAACCTGAGTCATCTCTCCAGACCTTGAGTCTTTTTTTAAGTACCTTTAAAACTCTTCATATACATTGTTATTAATACATATACATGTTGAATAAAATGAACAAAAGTGTGTTGTTACAGTTCATGTCCTCCAGATACTTCTTATTTGGCATGAAGAAATGCTCTCCAAAGAGATGAAAACATATTATTTTGAAATTATTATTAATAACCAATAAATGAGATTTAAAATAGTTACTGAGAATGTTAGTAAACATACTTAATAAGAACTAAAATTACTGTGATTGAATAGGCTATTTTAATTTGCTCAAAACTATTTGTGAAGAAATAGACTTTGAAATCTTAACTCCCTGGCTTTTAGGTTTAGAAAAAGATAATTAAGTAACTTTTACTCTGAATAATCCTCAGAGTTCTAAAATTCTTTGCTGTTCACATTTTTGTTTAGGTGAGGGAGCTAACTTACTGTAACAACTTTTCTTTCCGTACATTTAACTTTGTATTTTATAACTATGTTATTGAAAAAAATCAATGTAACATATTTTGATCCCTTTATGATACATTGAACTTTAGTCAAATCTAGCAATTGATTACTATCACAAATTAAACAATATTGTATTCAGAATTAGAATGATTTCATGATTACGGTTTGTATATAATATTAAATACTATAAAATGAAGGTAATGGCTAAAAACAAATTACAAATCATACTGTAAAAAGTTTTTATTTGAGATAGAAACAATAAAAGGTACCAACATTAATATAATTCACCCACAGAAAACAACTTACAGAAGAAGCTAGTGACAGATTGTCATAAACATTCTCAAGAAAGCCAAAGAAAATAGCAACGTAAAGAATAAAATTAACTAGTTATTATTATTATAAAATATATACACATATAGTTTTATGACATTTTCAAACATCCCTAATAATGCCCTGGCAAGCAGTTTCTTTTATTATAATATAAATTGGTATATATATATATATATATATATATATATGTATGATTGGTATGTAAATATATGTATGATTTTCAGAAATATTGGAAAATTTTCCTTTTTTAATTTTTGAAAAAGTATTACCTATGAAATACTAAATAGAAAAATTTCTGATTCTCATGCCATGAATTCCTCCATACTGGAATTAGAAAAGTAATATAATGTGTACCTAATGTTAGCTCTTAAGTTTGACAAAGGATGGGATTAATTAAACATTAATAATATTTTTTGTATATTTTAAACATTGTGGTATCAAAAGTGATATTTTCTGCAAAAATTGAATATTTCTGTAAGTGCATTAGACCGTTAATCTCTCAAATATAATACAATTTTATTTTTGTGTAGAAGTTAACCACTATGAAATTTATGAATTATGTTTACATTTTCATTAGTCTCATTTTAAAATGAGAAGTATTGTGTAAAAATATCAGTATAGTCATTTTACCTATTCCTTTATCAAAAGAGGTAACAAAATGTGGAATAAATTAATTTTGATTCAAACAAAAGATGCTGTACATGAATAACTATTTAAATGAAACTAGGTATGATAGTGATTTAGCTCACTGTCTTTTAAAAATTGCATAGATTATGACTAAGTACAGTTGATAATATATACTGCTTTTATTCATAAGAATTATTAAAATCATCCAATATTCACTTTTTCTTACATTTGAGAAACCCTCATTGATAATATTTTTCCATTTTTATTTTATAAATGTTTTAATTAAATAATTTGTTACAATTTATTCATTTTGTATCCCTTCTGTAGCCCCTTCCCTCATCTTCTTTTAGTCCCACTGACCTGCTTTCTTCTCCCCCTATGCCCTCGGCATATTCAACTAATAGAGGAGAGCCTCCTACCCTTTTATATGAACCCAGCCTATCAAGTCTCATCAGGGATGGCTGCATCCTTCTCCTCTGTGGCCTACCAAGGTTGCATTCCCCAGGGGGAGGTGATAAAAAACCAGCCACTGAATCCATGTCAGGAACAATCCCTGATCCCCCTACTAGGGAACCTGCTTGTAATGTGGGCTGCATATGGGCTTCCACTTAGCATGGGGTCTAGATCCTCTCCATGCAAGGTCCTTTCTTGATGTATAGGTCTCTGCAGCCAGGATATTTGTCTCTGTTGATATCCTTGTGGAATTCCCATCCCCTCCAGCTCTTTCTATCTCCCTCTTCTTCCATAAGGTTTCCTGTACTCTGCCCAAAGTTTGGCTATGAGTCTCAGTATCTCCTTCAATATCCTTGGTGGGTTGAGTGTTCTAGAGGTCCCTGTGGTAGGCTCCTGTCCTGTTCCTTGTCTACTACTTCCGATGTATATCCTGTTTGCCCTTCTGAGAGAGTTTTCAGCCTCTTCCCTAGGGTCCTCCATGTTATTTAGTTTCTTTGGGACTATAGATTTTAATATGATTATCCTATATTATATATCTTGTATCAACTTATAAGTGAGTATATACCGTGTGTGTGTCTTTCTGTTTTGGAATACCTCACACAGGATGATCTTTTCTATTCCCACCATTGGCCTGAAAATGTCATGATTTCCTTGTTTTTAATTGCTGAGTAGTATTTTATTGTGTAAAAATACCACAATTTCTGTATCCATTCCTCAGTTGAGGGACATCTAGGTTGTTTCCAGATTCTGACTATTACAAAGAAAGCTCCTAAGAACCTAGCTGAGCAAACATCCTTATTGCATGGTGGGGAAACTTTTGGATATATGCCTAGGAGTGATATAACTGGATCTTGAGGTACACTATTTCTAGTTTTCTGAGAAAGTGCCAGGTGGGTTCCTAAAGTGGTTGTACAAGGTTACATTCTCACCAGCAATGGAGGAAGGTTCCCCTTTCTCCACAACCTCTCCAGCATGCACCATCCCCGAGTCTTTGATCTTAGCCATTCCAATGGGTGTAAGGTGGAATCAGGTGACATCCAGGCAGGCGACTAGGGACCCAGGAATTGTAAATATGTATTCGTTTTCATTATACTTTAAATAAATGAAATACTGTATGATGGCGTTTCTAATATTTAAATATTAAAGAAAACTTTGTTTAAACCATCTAAAATTGTGTTATCATCTTTATTATATGATGTGAGTTATTTCATGCCTATTCATATTCATTCACTCAAACATGTTTATCCCACAGATGAATAATTATTGTTCCTTTCTCTTGTGAATATAGCAATTATAGAAGCAGGCTTGTTTAATGGTGTCTTCAAATACAGATTCAACGTACTTGAGGAAGTATGTTAAATTTACATGAGTAATATAAAAAATAAAAAGTATAGGATAGGTTTTGATTCTGTACTTTGGTTGAAAATAAAATATTATGTTAGTACATTGTCCCATGTGGTACATGAAATCATAGGACACCACTTTGGTGTACTTAGAATATCTACTCTTTCATTCTCAGTAAGTGGATAGTTAAAGAATGATAATTTAATTTGGAAGAATCAGGCAACTATGAAATCTGTCAACCTCTTTTAAAGGTGGTAGATGCTGTAAGCATAATAAAGTACATGAAATATATTTCTATGTTGAGTAATTATTAACATCATGATTAATTACTATGTTATTATTATGTTGTGCAGCTAATCTTTTTCTAATAATATAATGCAAAATTTTTCTTCATGTGAGATAATGAAAAAATAAATTAGTGGTAGTAGTATATTTATGTGATTTTATTTTAAAAGTGTATTCATACTTGATTTAACTTATTTAACCAAATCTTCATGTAAAGATATTTTCTGTCATAAAACACATTCTGAAAATTTTACAATTTTTCAAATGTTTGTAATTCTTTCTATATAATATCTCATATGTTTGATAATATAGGCTAATAAAATATAGGCACTTAATAACTAGGTCCCTACTAATTTTATAAAAATTAGCTGTTCACTTAGAATACATTTTTTTCTAGAACTGCTCATAAATTTTGAACTCTTGGAAAAAAACAGAAAATTTTAAGCACATTAGGTTTCTTATGTCTTTCATGAGTTCAGGTGGAACAAAATCAATATTTATGTGAGCGGATATTAATTCACTCAGAATTGATGTAAATCCATATTCATTAATGTCACCACAATATCATATCACCTTTTAGGTGGAAAAGGTAAAACATATTTGAAACTCAAATAACTTATTTTATGCTTACTATAATTAGGGATAAAATTCAATAGCGTTACATATTTTTTTCAAAAAGTCTTGTAATTTAAATGTATTTAATGAATTTTTCTGACATCTTTAGCTCTTCCCCTCAATAAGGGCTCATAAAGGTAATTGAAAATTATTAATGCATTATGTAGACAATCTTGATTAGTGTATTCAGTGTTATTAACTGCAGCACTCATTTAGATTGCTTACAAATGAAATAGGATAGCTAACTTTGAATAAAGAAAATTTTTTTATCTTTGTGAAAATTTCCCATTAAATTTTAATGAATCTACCAAAACCACATCAGCAGTCACATGAAATAGCACAAATGAAATAAACTTGTTGTATCTGAGTGATTCAAATCAATAGTATTTTATGTATATTTCATTAATAGTATTTATAAAATAAATATGACTCATATATCAAATTGTATAGTTTTTCTCCAACCAAACCCACCACTTCTTTATTTCTTTATATTAAAACAATACCTTTGCCAGTGTTCTGTAAAAACTTTCTTTCAATATTAATCACCAACTCCAGAAAAAAATTAACTCAACATTCCCTCGGGTAAAGAAATAGGTATTTTAAACTGGTTCAAATATTAGAAGATATAAACATGTATCAACATGTCACTCATTTCACACAGAAAGTGTTAAAAGTCTAGAACACATCCTGGAATTCTTCAAGGGACTTTTTCATTAAAGTATTCTCTGGGGATGTCAAAGAATTACCTGGTCAAAATGGAAGGTATTTTCTGCTTCCCTTGAGCATTTATATGTCTTTTCGTAGTGCTTATCTGTCACCAGCATAAGAAGAATTTGGCATGTTAAATTCCATGCACCACTCCTCAAACTACAGTATGTCAATGACGTCAGATTCAGGAAATAAAGTTATCAAATTCAACCCATAAGGAAGCACTGTTCTCCATGCATTTCATTAGAGAAAGTCTGATCTTTTTAAGGGCCATGCTGCTCTCATCCTGTCTTATGTATCTCACCAGTGTTCCATCCTTTGTTAACCGTGTTATGGTTATACAGTCAGACTACTTTTAAAGATACAACATAGCCCTAAATTAATTACTTTGTTATTAACTAAAATCTATACACGTCTAAAAGAATAAAAATAATCTTTTTAAAATTTTATGTTTGTCCGCACATAAATAAAATATTTTATTTTACTTTTTAATACTGTAAAATGCTTTAGCTTTACTACAGATTATAGCCAATCCAAAAAACCAATAATATTGATCGGAGCTTTAATCCCAGCCATTAGAGGCAGATTAATTTCTATGAGTTTGACGCCAGCATGATCTATACTGATTTGTATCCAGCTGGACCTACATGATGCAATCCTGTCTCAAAAACACAAAAGAAAGAAAAATAAGAAACAGAGACAGGAAACAAACCAGCAAACAACCAAAACACCTAGATAAGAATGAAAAGAAAACACCAAAATAAGAATGATAACACCTAGGTACAAATGAAAAGAAAGTCACTCTATATTTAAAATATCACTACCGTTCAAGCTTCTTGACCCTGCATATTCTAGCAGGATCATCATGTGCACTTAGCACAGTTACCTGCTACAATGTCTCTAATTGATACATATACAACAGGTGCATGGCTGCAGGGGAAATGTATGCAGAGGTGCGCATACACACTACTCTCTTAGAAATCAACGTTATTGTTTGATCATGATCAGTATTTGTGAAGACAAATGTAAATTCTCTGATCACGGAGAGTTATGCTCTTGGAATCCTTTTTCAACTTAGTTTCTTGATGACAGAAGCTTTCTTGTCATCACATGTCTGGCCACACTCCCTACTGTTTTACCATTCTTGATTTCCTTAAAGTGGTAGCAAGGATCTATTTGTAGTTTCCTCCCTTTCCTTTTTTTCATTTTCTGTTGCTTTTTCAAATGGTATCTTCTCTATTATGCTTTTCAGTTATATTGACCTGAAGGCATCCTAAAATTCCCAGGACTCCTCTGTAAAACTTTCCGAGTGCCCAGTACTTGTTGTCTTTTCTTTTGCTTTGCCTCACATAACATGACTGCACTTGTAAAGTTGAGTAGTCCAGTTCCCAGAGGTGTAAACTTGAAATAAGGAAAATGAGCAAGCAAACCTTTCCAGAGCCAGATACAATAATTAGTACATTCCATCTAATTTGATAACAATCTAACCAAACTCTTAACACTGCTATTATTAGATATACTTCAGACAATAATGGAGAATCCTATAATTCCAATATGACATATTAGTTGGAATACTCAATGACAGTATTAAAATTCTGAAAATATTCCCTGGCATGTCCTAGGCTATGCCTACTTCAGACTGCACTGTGTTTCCAAAATCTTCTCCTATGTTCAGTTAAACCATTGACTCTCCACGTTATAGAGTCCTTTTTGTGGTTAATTTGATGTATGTTAGAGTTATCTGAAAGAAGAATCCCAAACGAGAAAACTTCTCCATCAAATGGCCAGTAGGAAAGTCTGTGGGGGTATTTTCTTGATTGATGGCTGATGTGAAAGAATCTAGGCAGTGTGGGCTGTGTCAGCCCTGGACAGGTGGTCCTGTAGAACATGAGGAAGCAAAGGAAGAAGGCTACAGAAAGCAACCTTGTAAGCAACATTTCTTCAAGAGCTTTGTGTTAATCCTCCCTCCAGATTCCTGGCAGACTTCCTGCCTGGATTTCCACAGTGATTGTGTGTGACCTGAGAGCCATATTTTGAAATAAACCCTTTCCTTCCCAAGTTGTTTTCAACCATGGAAATTTATCACAGCAATAGAAAGAAAATTAAGATACATGGATACATTTTTGTTTATTTTTATTAAAGCTACAATAAACTGTCAATGTGTGGACAGGAGTACAGTGCTACATGGTGACTTTGAGTCCCTCTGGTGTTCAGTTAATAAATGATCTCTTTGCTGTGTTCTTAGGGTTTTTATAGAAGCTTCATTAGTTAGGCATGGTAAAGTATCATTCTTGACTCATAATTAGATCAACCTTCAGCCTTTCCGTCTATTGTCCTTGGAGTTGGCGAACACTGTTTAACTCCCAAACTACCTTGCACTGTTTAGTCGAGTACTCCCTACTCTGAAGTTAGCTAATGCCATGTGTTATCTCATTATGATACAAAAAAATATCCATCACTTCTAAGGTTTAATTTTTTTCTGTAAGAGCTATGTGTCAAGAAATAGAGGTAATGAAAAATATATTTCAGAACATTGTAATTGTCTTATAGATAGGTTGTGATGAAAAAAGGCAAAGAAAGGCACAGAGAGTTAATAACAGGAGAGGTTCTGATCATTCCTTTGTTAAAAGGTAGAAGCACAGAGAATATACAGGACACAAACATGGAGGAGGTAGACAGAGTCAGACCTGAGTCCTGAATTTTGATTAATGGCTATACAGCTACCTGTAAAAGGGACTGTCCCACATCCCTCTTCCAGTCCTTCCTCTTCTCCACTACTGCTTCCCATTAGTCAGTTTCTCCAAGAGTTACAGGCAATACCTGACAAAATTCACACAGTCAGTCTCTCAGACATAAAACAAATATTTAAAGGGTGAAGGCATATTTGTAACAATCATTGGATTATTTTATCTTAGACATTAGAGGGAATAACAGTACAACTAATTGTCAGAGCGTCTTACCTATTAGTAACAAAATAAACTATGTATAAGCCACAAAACATTTTGATTTATTCATTATAACTGGTACATAATAGTGACATGGTATTTCCTTCTTTAATAGAAATGTGGCAGTCTTTGTTGCCTGTTCACACTCTTCAACCCTCATATATGGTATATTTAGCATGACATTTAAAATACAGTCCAAGCTCAACCAAACACTATTGTTATTGTCCCAATAGATAATTTTGCGCTCTTAGGAGGAAGCTTCATTCATTGGAAGGTTAGGTACAGCATGACTCAGCTGGACCAGATCTGGCTTTCAGCTCCACTGACACTACTGACCGTTTCTCTGGGTAAGTGGATGACAGACAGCTGTGCACAAAAGTTCTGAAGTTCTGGGTCCAACCCTTCTCAGCTAGGTAATTCAGCTTAGCTCCACCTTAAAACTGCTTTCTGTAAAATACTGATCACAAAAGTAACCCTCACCAAAACCGTGTGAGAACTGAGCAAAATAAAGTTCTTGGCAATGATCTAGTGTGTAGAAGCTGTATAAATATCATTTCACAATCCAAATCCCACCAATATGTGGCCTCATCTTAACTGCTTGGACTTAACGCAGGAATAATTAAGTTTTTCTGGCAGTAAAGATAATTTCTTACCTTTTCCTTGTTCATTAATTCTTTTATATATTTAATATAAATGCCAATCACAGCTGCCCTTCCCATTTTCCTCCCAGTCCCTCTCTCTCACTTCCTTTCCTTCCCCCCCCCCTTTCTCCTCAGAGAACAGGAAGTCTACTTATAGCAACCTGCCTTGACATCAAGATCAGTAGGACTAGGCAGATCTTCTACTGAGCAGCCCAGTTAGGAGAAAGGGATCTAAAGGCAGGCAACAGAATCAGAGACAGCCCCAGCGCCAGTTGTTAGGGGACCCACAGGAAGACCAAGCTGAGCATCTATTACAAATGTGCAGGGGGTCTAGGTTCATCCAATGCATGTTCTTTGGTTGGTGGTTCAGTCTCTATGAACCTACCCATGTAGGTTAGTTGATTCTGCAGCATTTCTTCTGGTGTCCTTAACCTCTCTGGCTCCTTCATTCCTTCCTCCCCCTCTTCCACTAGATTTCTGGGATCTACCCTATGTTTGGCTATGGGTTTGTGCATCTGTTTCCATCAATTGCTCAGTAAAGCCTCTCAGAGAACAATTAGGCTTGTCTACAAGTATAGCAGAATATGGCTAAGAGGGGTTGGCTCTCTCTCATAGATTGATCTCAAATTGGGTCAGTTTTTATATTTTAGCCATTCTGATGGGTGTAAGAAGGAAGCTAAAATTTGTTTTGATTTGCATATCCCTGATGACTAAGGACACTGAATATTCTTTAAGTGCTTCTCAGCCATTAGAAATTCCTCTGCTGAGAATTCTCTGTTAAGCTATGTACCCCATTTTTATTTTGGTTATTTTTTGTTGGTGTCTAATTTTTTGAGTTTTTTTATATATTATGAATATTGGTTCTTTGTAGGATTAGTTAAAATCTTTTCCCATTATGTATGTTGCCTCATTATCCTATTGACTGTGTCCTTTGCCTTATAGAAGCTTTCCAGTTTTCATGAGGTCCAATTATTAACTGTTGGTGCCAGATGTGTTGCTGTTCTGTTCAGGAAGTTGTCTGCTGTGCCAATGCATTCAAAGTTTTCCCTTCTTTCTCTTCTATTACACATAGTGTATATGATTTACATTTTCTGTTATTTAACCGTTTGGCCTTTGACTGTTACCATATAGTTTATTTCAATTAGTTAAGTAAATAAGTTTGCACTGTAGGACAGTGTCTCACACTACCATTAATGCTGACCTACAAGATCAACAGATAGTGCAGTATGGCCTCAGACTTTGACATTTCTCATGTCTTAATTTCCTGGGCTCTGTGTTTAGAAGAATGAGTCACCATAACCCGCTGTTTCTGCCCTGAGAATCCAACTTCCTTACACAGAGAATACTGTCCATACTGTATCTATTTTTCATTATATACAATAAACATTCCAGAAAAAATCTCATAATGTTTGGAATGCTGACAATATTTTTGAATTAAGTTATTTTTCTGAATCACTCAAGCTTGGCATGTGAAAATACCTAGACTGTTCTGAGAAATGATGTGCATTATCAAAAGGAAATCTAAACATAAAATGTGTGTCAATGGGCTTTCTTTTCCACTTGGGCTGCAATTTGATTTCTAGGCTCAGTTTTCTAGCTCAGCATCCCAAATCTTACGAATTCAGGCCCTGAGCCCTTCCTCCCCTACAGATCCTATTCAGCTACTCTCTCTTCTTCTATTGGCCTCTACTTCACAGTTTTCCTTCCAGACCTATTTTCATTTAATTTTTTTTTTCTCTTGAGTCTTTGTACCATTGCTCTGTCATTCATACCAACACCTTCTTACAAGGGAAGTGTCATTTTCATCTTTCAGAAAGATAAAGTAAAGCTTCCTGATCATCAGTACCTGTAGGATTGAAAGTCTGCATTTATGAGCTACATAAAACTTTTATGAGGAATATAAATCTGCCAGAGGTAATGCACCTGTGGAAGCTGTAAGTTCCTATTCTTGGAGCACTGCAACTCTGAGGCCAAAGGCCAATCTAAACAAATACTGAAAGAATTTTTAGATACTGACTTTTCCAAAGTTGTATGAAATAGTTTTGCTTGAAAAGGGAAAGCTTTGGATCTTCAGCACTCTCTCAATTAATTTTATCTTCTGTCTCCCAGAAATCTTATTATTTGCAAGTTCTTTTAGTACTCAAAAAGTATATGTTTGATAAACACCAAATTTTAGTAATTTGTTAAGTTTCATCACAAATGTATTAAGAGCTTAATTACATATTTATCACTGACCCACTTCATAAACATTTCTCCTGCTCTATTGCTTTTCTGATATCGAGCCAATATAAGTGGCATTTTACCACATTGTAAAAACCTGTTTTGTTTATTTTCTGTGGTTTGGTTTTGATTTTCCCTCTGCCACTTATCTTCTTGGACAAATTTAAAAAGGTGCATTTGTGTCAGGGCTTATAAAATATCATGTGAAATCACATTTTATTTTTTCCACTTTTATGGGAGGCTTACCATATGTTAGAGATGATTCTGATCATCTTCCATATATTGAATGGTATTTTTCTAGCTTCTGTAAGTCCTAAATACAACCAATCACATTTTATTAATTAGAAAAGTAAATAATTTCTCAAAGTTCATGCAGCCAGTCAATGGCAAGCTGGATTTTCATCATAGGAATTGTTTAGGTTCAGTTTCTTAACTTTTTGTGTAAGTTTAAAACATTAAACTAAATATCAATTTTGGTCCTTATATTATTTGTGTAATACAGTAACTAATATATAATTGAATATTTGTATATTTATATATGTTATATTGTATATGTAATTAAATATAACACATAAGTTACCATTTCTGTTTTTGTTTTTAATTAAATGCTAACATGATTATGTACTTCTACAGCCTAAAATAATGCTTAGAAAAAAGAGAAAAGGGAAATTTAGACATTATTTTTCCTTTTATTAATGCTATAATTATTTTGTCAATTCTGTTAGGTTTGTAGGTAGTTGAGAATTATATGTAGTATGTGAAGATATTATTTTGAATTGGTTTTCCTTTAGTTAGAAGATACAATTGACATGTAGGTGTTCAAAGTGAATAGTCTGTATTAGCATTCTTTCTTATTGCCTGATAGGTGTCCTAAAGGATGTGAGAGTGACTACAGGGAACCTGTGTCTTCTCTTCAAATTTCTACCTAATTGTCTTCTTATGAAGTTCATTTCTTTCTAAATCTTTATATATTGCAGTTTTCGAAAAAATGATCAGAATGAATGGGCAAACTGAGGACTGTTTACAAGTGTGTAACAAATGAAGTATTTACTGTAGGGTTTAGAGAGTTCTCTGTCATGTATCTATTTTGCTCTTTGTCCTTAAAAATAGACAGACTCTACCCATTTCAAAATAATTCAATTCCATTGGTGCACTTATTATAAATATACAAAAGTGTGTACAAGGTATATGAAACAGCAAATATAGGCATTTCTTTACTTATGATGGCATGGGTAAAAAAATAATCCATGAACGTCACTGTCACATGTAGGATGGCATGTATCTAGCACCCTTCTCATGAGTGGGGCAGACTATTAGTGACATGAAGGGGCTGGAGATATACTGAGCTTAAAATGTATTGTACTTGCCCTAGAGAACTTGCTACCATACTCACCAATGCCTGGCAGACAAAACGTAAATGACCTTTGCTGGTTATTAATGCCCTAGTAATGTCCAGGGCCTTTCTTGATATGGTGGCTGTTGTTGCTGCTGCTTTTGTGGTTCAAAGGCGTTTCCTTCTGACACCTTTTTTTATTTTCTCAGAATCTTTCTTCTTCAAAGCATACTTACTGACTACCAAAATTAGCCCAGTTCACACCTTCACTTTTCCTGGCAAGCTTTACTGTTCCATAGAGAAAGACAATACTCTCGGAAAGAATAGAAAAATGAAAGGAACAAACTAAGCCTTCCTCAGTCAAAGTATGCATATGTGGGGTGAATTTTTAGCCTGCCAGTTTGCAGCACAAAGCCAGAAGAAGTAAGGAAAATGTCATCAGATATGCCTTTGTATAGTGAATAAACATAGCCTACACAAAAAGGGTTTATAAGGGCTCAGAAACAGTGCCTTTGGCTTTTATTTTTTCTCTCCATAATAAAAGAGTTTCACCTAATGCTTTAAAATTTGAGCTCTCCCAGCGTTGAAGTTTTCTTTGACCACTCTGCTCTAAAGGTTTATATTCTGTGTGAGTTGGAACAACAATTAAAAGAAGAATGAAAGATGGCAGTTTGTGTGTGCCAACAAGAGATTTTCTCCAGACTTTATTATTTTTCATTTTTCTTTCATATTAGAAACAGAGAGATACACAGAACACTGTTCCAAAGCAAAAGCAGTGGAGTGTGGAAATGCCTGGCCCTGTCAAAGTGATAGAGTGAAGATGCTGAAGAGATAATGGAAACTTTCTTCTCTCTGAGGACCAGAATAAAGAAGCCATTGCTACTCATTCATCAGCATTGATTGCCTTGGCGCTTGTGATGTAGATAGGAACTTTGGGCTTACAAAGGGAGAATGAACAAGCACAGTGATCAACTTTAGGGAATTGCTTTAGCTTCTGTTTACTACTAATGCACAGCAAAAACATGTGGTGACCAAAACAGTTCAGTCACAAGTGTGATTCAGGATGATGAGAGAAACTGTTATTCCTTCATGATATTTTAGTTGTGTAACGTGTAGTGACTGGAATATTCACATAGTGAATATAGCTTTCATAAGTCAGGATTAACTGATTAATGTAAGATATTTTTTTTTATTTTACACCTAACCATTTGTGCTTATCAAAGAATAAGAATGTTGGCATTCCCAGTAATAGTTTAGTGACAAATAACTTTACTGAAACACAATTTACTGAACACTTGTGAGCCTGCATACTGTAATTTATTATTTTAAAGGTATTCAGAATATGTAAATGATGCTTCCAGTAGTTTCCCGTTTTATTTTCCCTTAAACATTTACTAATTTTATATGCCATAAAATATATACATATTTCCATTGCTTTGAGTTATATGGGAGCTCAGATGTTTGCTCTGGAGAATTTATACATGCAAGATAAAGTGGAGAACTGAGACAATTATCCAAATCACTCACACCAAAGGAGTACAGTGGCCCCAATCATTTAGATACATAATTTCAAATCAAAGTATTTCTTTGGCTTGAATGATATGGACAATCGCCTCAGCGCTCCATTACTGCTGACTATAGATTTCCAATCTGATTATGGGTTTAACATAAGATTGGCAAAATAATAACATGCAATTGTGCTTTGAGAACTTGGCTCATTCTGAACTCATTGTCCCAGGGTCCCCTACTACAGACACAATCAAAAAGGTTAGTCATCCTTTGAGAAGGATGACTTCTTAAAGCCACTTGAATGTTATTCAGACAAGAAGAGGAGAAACTCCTCTTGTTCATTTGTCTTTTCAAAGGTCCTTGCCTCAATGCATCTTAAATATTTTTCTCTCTTACATAAACCATGTTGATTTTGTCAGGGCAATGTATCAGTGTGATTTTTCCCGACAGATGTGCAATATGATTTGATTTAAATTAATTCTACATAAATGCATGTGATTTGCCCCAGCATTTTACTCTTTCTTCATCCTTTATGTAGCAAACCATAGTATTCATGTAAGAATTGTTGTATTTAGTACTGACACAGGATAGAAAATATCCCCTCAAAATAAGTATCTGTCACTTGTTTTGGATTTGTAGAAAAGGTTCAGGTTTGGCTGAAGAGCATATTAATGCTTGTGTGCATTTATTTTTCTTAGAAAAAGAAAATTTAAAAAGCAATACACTTTAAGTTTTTGGTGTGCTGATGGCTTTGGCCATTTTTTAAGTAATTGTGACTGCACTGGTATCACTTCTAAATGTTCCCATCAGATTTCAGGAATGGATGTGCCCCTGGCTCCCTGTGATTTCCAGCCTCTAACATACCACATATACACCACATTTTTAAACAGAGTAAAGCTGCTACAGCATATCTGAGGGTTATGTCCAATTGGTTGGGCACAGTTTTTTTTTCTTCCTTTTCCCTCATCAAAAATCCCAATGCAGGGTCACATGGAAAGGGAGGAGGTCCTTCCCTATCAGTGGACTACAGAAGGAGCATAAGAGGAGAAGCAGGAGGGAGTGTGGGATTGGGAAGAGATGAAGGAGGGGACTGCAGCAAGGATACAAAGTAAATAATCATAATAAATTAGTAAATAAATAAAACAGTGAATATAGTAATATTTATGATCTTAAAGCTACTGAAATATCTGAATTAATTGAAAAGTAAGTAATCACCTAATTATAGGTTGTTGTTTTTTTCTGCAATTATTATTAAGGAAATCCTTCCTAAGCCTGTGGCTCCAAATTTGTGGCAGTTAAATCCATTTGCTCAGCCATGTTTATAACAGCTTTATTTGTAATAGCCAGAAGCTGGAAACAACCCAGATGCCCCTCAGTTGAGGAATGGATACACAATGGAATATTACTAAACAATAAAAAACAATGAAATCAGGAATTTTGCAGCAAATGGTGGAGACTGGAAAAGATCATCCTGAGTGAGTTATTCCAGAAGCAGAAAGACACACAGGGTATATACCTCACTCATAAGTGGAAATTAGATATATAATATAAGATAAACATACTAAAATCTGTACACCTAAAGGAACTAATCAAGAATGAGGAATCTGGCTAAGATCCTCAATCCTCATTCAGAAAGGCATAGAGGATGGACATCAGAAGAGGGAGAAAACAGGGAACAGGACAGGAACCTACCACAAAGGGCCTCTGAAAGTCTCTACCCTGCAGGGTATCAAAACAGATGCTGAGACTTATAGCCAAGCTTTGGGCAGAGTGCAGGGAATCTTATGAAAGAAGGGGGAGAGAGTAAAACTTGGGGAGGATAGGAGTTCCACAAGGAGAGCACCAGAACCAAAAAATCTGGGCACAGTTGTCTTTTCTGAGACTGATACTCCAACTGAGGGCCATTCATGGAGATAACCTAGAACCCCTGCAAAGATGTAGCCCATGGCAGTTCAGTGTTCAAGTGGGTCGCATAACAATGGGGACAAGGACTGTCCCTGACATGAACTGATTGGCCTGCTCTTTGATCACCTCCCCCTGAGGGAGGAGCAGCCTTACCAGGCCACAGAGGAAGACATTGCAGCCACTCCTGATGAGATCTTATAGACTAGGATGAGAAGGAAGGAGAGGAAGACCTCCTCCGCTCTCAGTGGACTTGGGGAGGAGCATGGGTGGAGAAACAGGAGGGAGGGTGAGACTGGGAGGGAAGTAGGGAGGGAGCTACAGGGGAGATACAAAGTGAATAAATTGTAATTAATAAAAAAGTTTAAAAAGAAAAACAAAAATAAATCTCTAATCAATGAGTTTGCAATCCATTCTCAGTGTTCTGACAACAGAATTATTACTTGGACTGTTGAGTGAATTATGCTAAAAAACTAGTTTTGGTAGATTTTTTGTTTCATTTTTATGAAGAATAGTGTCTCTTCTTTCTCTCCTACTATTTGGGTCATTTTAGTCATGGTTCTGATCACTGATTTTCTTTTTTTTAATGGAAAAATTCAATAGTTAATTTTATTAGGTCAGACAACAAAATAGCTGTTTATATTTAAGATAACAAAATTGTTAAGGATGATCTATGTACTAAACATTCGATAAATAGGAGAAATATACTAACTGGAAGGATATAAAATCTATTTATATAGCTCTGATTTGGAAAAGTAAAATGTTTTGGATATATATCCACATATATGATATATCTCATACAACTTTCTTGCAATTACATTTATTTAGATTTCTCTTTCTTTTTTATTTTAAGTAATTTATTTATTTTTATATTAATCACAGGTTATATACTTTGTATCCCAGCCGTAGCCCCCTTCCTCATTCCCTCCCACTCTCCCCATCCCTCCCTCATCTTCTCCATGCCTCCCTCCAAGTCCGCTGATAGGGGAGGACCTCACCCTCTTCCATCTGACCCTAGCTTATGAATTTATTTCTGCATCAACTTGAATGTGATGACTATTTTGAGTCATGGATTGTTTATCCATCTAACAAAAGTTGCCATATTGTAAAATATCTACACATTCTTTATTAAACACTGTATTGTATTTCTTATAACACAGTTAATTTAATGTTTATACACCCAATACTCATATAGTTGCATCTGCTTAACAGAAAAATTAATTGCAATATCCAAAAATGGCATTTACCTAGAGAGAAGGTAGATGTTTTTGGTTTTTATTAAATTCACATACAGAGGAGTGCATAAATTTGTTCAGCAACTCAAATACAACTGAAGACAGTTGTTAAATATTCAGTTAGTTCAGTTATAAAGTGGTTACGTCAGTGATACCACAATCTTTTTATTATAAGATTTTTAAATGACCTTTTAAAAATGTGTTAATATATTTCTTATTACATCATGTAAGATATGATAATTTGAAAACAAAATTCACGACACTTATAGGAAACCACTTAATCAGTTCAAGCCTCACCAAAACATAACAAATTATGAAAGAAGTTCACAGTCACAGGGGTCTGTTTTCATCTTCTTCATGTAGCCCCATGATTTTATGAACATGACACACCTGCTATGTCCATAAATACGTAAATAATGATTATGAGCTTATGTATCTGTTTTTGGAGTCAGGATAATAAAATGTATCAGAGTTCAGTGAACTCAGGCTCCACATATTCAAACCAAGTCAAATTATTCTGAACTGAAGTGACACATTAAATGTCTAATATACTTTCAAATTTTAATATGATTCATCTTAGATATCATAATTTGCTATCAATAGCTGAAAAAACATTGAATATTTGGTTTGGCATCCGGCAGTCTAGACTCGTAATAACAGGTCTTTTCTGACATCTGTCAAATTATTGATTAAATATTCTGAGGAGAATAGACATCAAATTGACATAAATAGCTTGTTCAATGGCATTAAATTTTGTTTACTTCATGAAGCCAAATTTATCTTATACTTGGAAAATTTCATAAGAAAGCTGTGATTAGTTAAAAATTATTACAATATTTTTATAATAAAATGTTTTATAAAGAGGCTGTATAATTCTTGTTAGCATTTTAAAGACTGCAACAGGAATAATTGAAGTCAAGACCAGCCTCAACTACATAGTGAGTACAAAGCAAACTTGAGCTACACAAGATACCCCCTTAGATAAGCAACCACCACAAAACTATGGATTAAATAATATTATAAACCTACAATAGTGTGAAAATTGAAGCACAAGAAAAACTTCCCAAGAACATCATTTGAAATTGTTGGCCTAGGAATGAAATATCCTGATGACCAAGGAATTTTTATTATACAATTTGACCTCTAATAAAAGAGCATATTTGTTATTTTTATTTAAGAAAAAAAGTACATGGCCATTTTTGCTAAGGTTAAAATTAAAATATCTATGTCTCATGTTAGGCATGTTAGCATAAAATATTATTACTTATATGAGCGTAGTGGTAGAAGTTTGTGTTAGAGATCTAGGACTACAAGCAGGCAGCTGTCTGGAACTCATTCTAGACATCCTAGTCTACTTTGCAATATCCTGGCCAGTGAGGGACCAGGTCTCAAAAGAAAAGAAGGTGAATGGTTTCTGGGGAGCAACAACGGTTTTTCTCATGCTTGTGTGTGTGTGTGTGTGTGTGTGTGTGTGTGTGTGTGTGTTATATGTAGACACAGGACCACAAATACATATACACATACAGAGACAAAATTGCTGCTGTTTATTCCATTGTACATTAATGAAACCATATTGAGCTGCATACAAATATAGCATAATCTCAAAATATTATCAGAGCAAAATCCCTTTGTATCCTGACCTACAAATAATGTTTCTTTTTCTATTGTTTTACATTATTTTTATTTTAATGGTAGTAGTTAATTCATCTTGAAGAAATAAGATTTGATGCCTCCCTGCCTAATTAGCAATACTTCCATATTGATACCACATTTAAATTTCTCCAGATGATGTGCTCCTGTAAAAAGTCCTATCGTGGACTTTCCTAAATCCCATACCAACAACATTATATTCTATTCTGTAACAGTCGATATGTTCTATCTTTAGTTATCAGTTTTAGCATCCATGATCTTCAAGAAGGTATCTTTTTTTTTTTCAGGAAGGATCCAAAGCATTGAATAAAGTATTTCTTTGTCAGTATGTACTACTTTCTCTTATAAAACTAAAATGGAAGGTAACATTCTGAATATCTAAATTCATTCTAACATATATTTACATAATTTTAAACTTTGCTTCCTTTGAAGTAACATGCATTTATTTATTTTTAATTCTTTGCTACTTTTTAAATTTTTTAATATTTTTATTTATTACAATTTATTCACTTTGTATCCCAGCTATAGCCCCTTCCCTCATCCCCTCCCAATCCCACCCTCCCTCTCTCTGTTTCTCCCATGCCCCTCCCCTAGTCCACTGATAGGGGATGACCCACTTCCCTTCCATCTGAAACTAGCCTATCAGGTCTCATTAGGACTGTCTGCAGTGTCTTTCTCCATGGCCTGATAAGGCTGCCCACCATCACCACCATGGGGAGCTGATTGAAGAGCCAGCTAAGGAATTCATGTTGGAGACAACCCCTGTTCACTTACTAGGGTGGCGGGCTCAACTTGGACACTGAGCTGACATGGGCTATATCTGTGCAGGGATTCTAGATTATTTCCATAAACAGTCCTTGATTGGAGTATCAGTTTCAGAAAAGACCCTTGTGCCCAGATATTTTGGTTCTTTTGCTCTCCTTGCAGAGCTCCAGTTTCTTCTAGGTCTTTCTATCTAGCACTTCTTTCATAAGATTCCCTGCACTCTGCCCAATGTTTGGCTATGAGTCTCAGCTACTGCTTTAACACCTTGCTGTGTAGAGTTTTTCAGAGGCTCTCTGTGGTCAGCTCCTATCTTGTTCCTTTTTTTACCATATTCCATTGTCTATTCTATTTGCCTTTCTGCATGAGGATTGAACATCTGACCCAGGGTTCTCCTTCTTGCTTAGCTTCTTTAGGTGTACAAATTTAGCATGCTTATCCTATATTTTATGTCTAATATCCACTTATAAGTTAGTATACACTATGTTTGTCTTTCTGCTTCTGGGATACCTCACTCAGGATGATCTTTTCTATTTCCCAACTTTTGCCTGTAAATTTCATAATTTCCTTTTTATAATTGATGAGTAGCATTCCATTGTGTAAATGGATGAAAGTTTCTGTATCCTTTCCTCAACCAGTTATAATTAAAAGTGGGGAAGAGCCATGAACTCATTGACACAGGAGACAACTTCCTGAACAGAAAACTTAGAGCACAAGCTCTAAGATCTTCAACAACACTATATCTGACAAAGGGCTAATATCCAGGATATATAAAGAACTCAAGAAGTTAAAAATAAGAAATCAAGTAATCCAATTAAAATGTGGGGTACAACATCTGCTCTCCAGCCAAGGACCATCCATGGAGATGGCCTGGCATCCCTGCACAGAGGTAGCCTATGGCAGTTCAGCGTCCAAGTGGTTTCGCAGTAATGGGGACAGGGACTGTCTCTGACAGGACCTGAGTGGCCTGCTCTTTGATCAAGAGGGATCAGCCTGAGGAGGGAACAGCCTTACCAGGCCACAGAAGAAGTAAATGCAGCCACTCCTAATGAGACCTGATAGACTAGGATCAGAAGGAAGGGAAGGAGGATCTCCCTTATCAGTGGACTGGGGGAGAAATACCAGTGTGGTAAAGGGAGGAAGGGGAGGATTGGGAGGGGAGGAGGGAGGGAGCTACAGGGGGGATACAACGTGAATAAACTGTAATTAATAAAAATAAAAATAATTAATAAAAAGGAGAAAAAAATCAGGTACAGGGCTAAATAGAGAATTCTCAATAGAGGAATATCAAATGGCAGAGACACACTTAAAGAAATGTTACACATCCTTAGTCATCCGCAAAATGCAAATCAAAACGACCCTTAGATTTCACCTTACTCCCATCAGAATTGGTAAGATAAAAACTTAAGTGACAACACATGCAGGAGAGGTTGTGGAGAAAGGGGAACCCTCCTCCACTGCTGGTGGGAATGTAAACTTGCACAACCACTTTCGAAATCAATCTGGCACTTTCTCAGACAACTAGGAATTGTGCTTCCTTAAGATCCAGCTATACCACTCCTAGGCATGTATCTAAAATATACTCAAGTACACAACAAGCACATTTGCTCAGATATGTTCACAGAAGCTTTATTTGTAATAGCCAGACTCTGGAAACAACCCAGATGTACTACTTTGCCACTTTTAAGTTAAGCTTCAACTTAGGTAAAATATAAAGGAGATCAGCTTTATGGGGTTTATTGTGTTCTCTTATATTTTTCGTAATTAAAACATTCACCCAAGGAAATGATCATATTCTGGCTCATACTTTACCACATTTGGAGGAAACATATGAGGTTTTGTTGTGTTTTGAATATTCCAACTGACCCTAGCTTATCAAGTATCTTCAGCAGTGGCTGCAATGCTCTCCTCTGTGGTCTAGCAAGGCTGTTTCTCCCTTGGAGGGGCGTGGGGAGGTTGCAGAGGGAGGTAAAGGAGCCAGTCATTGAGTTCATGTCAGAAATAGTTCCTGTTCCCCTTACTAGGGAAACCCACTTGGATACTGAGCTACCATGGACTACATCTGAGCAGGGGTTCTAGGTTATCTCCTGGCAGTGGCCTTGGAAAGGGACAGGGATGAAATGAGGGAAGGAGGGTGAGATTGGGAGGGAATGAGGGAGAGGGCTACAGCTGATACAAAGTAAATAACCTGTGATTAATTTTAAAAATAAAAATTAATATAAAAATGAAATAAAATAAATCCAGATTTTTCCTATTTACTCTGTAGACACTTCTTTGAACTCCAAATGCAGATCTGAAGCTTACATGTAAGTTATATGCTTTGTTTGCCTCAGTCCAGATATTGAGAAATTATTAGTGAGAGTTGCTCACATCTGAACTGTATTCCTTTGGTAATTTCCTTCATTCTAAAGGCCATTAGTCAGTCGTACAATAAATTAAATGTTACTGCCTCACAGAGTGTATATAAATGAGTTGAAAATCTTGTACTTATAAAACCATCAAACATGAAATAGTCTCTCACTTCTATGAATATAATTCTTTGCTGACCTAAGTTAAGTTTTGGATTCTAGTTTGCTGTTAATCTTCAGGTTCTTCTCCTTTGGGAGTTCTAAATTTTTATTTGTTTTGCTTGACAACTCATTTAAGAAGTATTCATTTTCCATGATTAATTTTTAATCAATCATCTTGTTGCTAGATATATGCTAGCTTCATGGCTTCTCATGAAGTTGTATATGCAATCTCTCAATTACACGGAAAGGCTGTTACTGAATGAGAACATGGCAATGACTGTTTTTTTATTATTATTATTCCATTATTAAAGCTTTAGTCATCTTTTGATGTAGTGGTTCCTAGTACAAAGTAATAAATATTTTCTTTTCTTGACAGTCTACTAAAAATTTCAGTCTGTTTGCCATAATATTATTCATTTTAAGTCGGCCTACTATTTTTGTTTTTGAACAAGGTACTGCAGCATTGTGAGAAGCATGGTCTTGAAGAAAAACAAAAATGTTTTAAACAACTACAATTAGTTCTGTACAAACCATCTTTCTCGAGTTGGCAAGTACATCACCAGGTTCAGACATTTGAAACACTAACCCCACTGGCCTGAGATTAATCTCTGGAACAATGGTAGAAGGAGCAAGCCAAACCTGAACATTTCTCTCTCATTTCTCTACATGTATGACATATATACAGCTCCTCACTGTACACATACGTTTTTAAAGTTCAAAATGTATATTATAATTATTCAAGTGTCATATATTTACTGATATAGAAATTCCCTGAATATATTTTCAAACATTTGGTATGTAATTATTTATTTAAATTCAATGAAATCTATTTGTGTGGATAGGACTTTTATAATTTTTCTTATTCCGTTTACTTTCTTATATTTTTTTTAAATTTAAAACCATCAAAATGAAATTTCAGACTTGACATATGTTTTCAGAATTTTTCAGTTGTCAACACACTCAGGTTAACCTATTTTAACCCCCCAAGCAATGTTCCTAACATCCAAAATGGAAAGATTTACCAAATGTCAAACAAAACTGTACTCTTTCAAACATCTGGCTGTGATGGGCCCATGTCAAGAAGCTGCACATTTCCATGATTATTTGAAAAGTATCATTTACATTTTCTTAATGTAATTTAATATTAAAGAGCATCTACATTTTATAATAAATTAGCTACATTTCTAAAATTGGATAATTAGTCCAAATGAGCCTACCTAATCCATTTTCTGTATATAACTAAATAGATTGAACCCCGACTTTGCTAAGTATACTCTGAAATGTTATTTACTATATAATGTTATTATATAACTCTGTGTGTTGTGAGGTACTTTGTCAGTGAAAAATTGTTAAAGCTATGTAACAGCATCCAAAAACATTGAGAACTGAGACAGTACTGCTGGCACATAAAAATTTTAATGGATCTCAACGTTTGAAACATTCCTAACCTAGGTTAATCCATTCTAACTTTAAATTAGTATATTATAGTTGTGAAGATACAACTTCAAATTGGTAGTATAATTTGAAAATATGTTATTAAAATTATTCATATTCTCTTATCTGAGCTATTTGCTTCTATTTGATACTTTCAAGAAATGTTAGTTTTTCTTACAAATGATATTTATGAACTTTTCCTCTCGAGGCGCTTTACACTTTAATCCTGAGAAGAAGACTCCACATCATACCGTATTGTGCAGAACACTCTGAAATTTTAAATGGGAAAAATAATTCTTATTCATAGCTTTCAGTTTTGCCAAAGTACTTTCTTTGTATCATATAATAAATATATGTTTTCCCAGCCTCTTTTTTCTGCCCTCCAGTATTAAGTCTGAAGAGACTTTATTATTCATTCACATGTTGGGAGGTAACTGTCTCTACCTTAATAGAGCCAAAATTGTCAACTTTTCAAACAGTAACTTGTTTTCTGTGCCCTAAGGTTTGAAAGAAAATAGTCTCATAATGGAAAATAGTAAGCCGACTTTCTGAATGCATAAATTCTTCAATTCTTTTCCAGGCTGTGCTGTGCTACCTGGTTCAGGTTGGTGAGATGTTCTTTTAACTCTGAGAATGGGGTATGTGGATGAATATCCATAAATAATTATATTTTCCCCAGCAAGTTTTTTTTTATCAGCCCCAGAGCTGCCAATCAGTTGCATATCTCTACAGGAGCCTAGGTCTAATCAATGCATGTATTTTGGTGCTTTAGTCTCTGTGCATCCCTATGAGCCTAAATTAATTGACCCTGTTGTTCTTCTTGTGGAGTTCTTGGAGCTTTAGAACCGTTCATCCTCCCTCACACTATTCCACAAGATTTACTGAGCCCTGCCTAAAATTTGGCTGTTAGTCTCTGCATTTGTTTAGTCTGCTTCTGGGTAGACCCTTTCAAAGAATGGTTATGCTAAATCATTGTCTTTAAGCACAGAAAAATATCATTAAGAGTTCCAGAGGCTGGCTCTCTTGGTTGGCCATTCCCTCATCCTTTGCTCCATCCTTATCCCTGAACATCTTGTAGGCAGAGTAAATTTTAGATTGAAGGTTTTGTGGGATTCTTAATTCTCTAATGATTCATTTCATGCTTCAACTTTTCAGGGACAAAGGGAACTTTGAGAATATTATCTCTAAGCACTATTACCAATAGCCAAGACTACCAGGTTAATGGTCTCTACAAATGTCTCAAAGACACCTGGATAAAAATATATTAATTTAGAAATATAAGAGCAGGTATCAGGCATTTAATATTGAATTGTAATTAACGATCTGTTTCCATGGCACTCCCTTGGGTAATCTGAAATTCTACTGCTCTTATAGTACAGCATTTGTGAGTTTTTTTTTAATTTTTATTAATTACACTGTATTCAATTTGTATCCCCCCATAAACCCCTCCCTCCTCCCCTCCCAATCCCACCTTCCCTTCCTCTTCTCCACACATGCCCCTCCCCAAGTCCACGGATAGGGGAGGTCTTCCTTTCCTTCCTTCTGATCCTAGTCTATCAGCTTTCATCAGGAGTGGTTGCATTGCCTTCCTCTGTGGCCTGGTAAGGCTGCTCCCCCATCAGGGTGAGGTGATCAAAAACAGGCTAATCAGTTCATGTCAGAGGCAGTCCCGGTTCCCATTATTATGGAACCCACTTGCATAGTGAACTGCCATGGGCTACATCTGTGCAGGGGTTCTAGGTTTTCTCCATGCATGGTACTTGATTGGAGTATCATTCTCAGGAAAGACCCCTGTGCTCAGATTTTTTGGTTCTGTTGCTCTCTTTGTGGAGCTCCTGTCCTCTCCCTATCTTACTATTTCCCACATCTTTCGTAAAATTTCATGCACTCTGGCCAACAGTTGGCCATAAGTCTCAGCATATGCTTTGATATTCTGCAGGGCAGAGCCTTTCATGGGCCCTCTGTGACAAGCACCTAGCTTGTTTCTTGTTTTCTTCTTTTGAAGAAATAGAGGAGAAAGCAAATAATGGATCAGTGACTTGATTTAAAATGGATCTAGTTGTTCCTTATTAGTAACAAGCAAAAGCACTATAATAATGTTTAAGAATTGTCTAATTTATGATTTAATATATACTCACCAAGTAATGAGCATGTGGAGTTAACAATGTGACCTAGTCAAAAGACTAAACAAGATAAACACATGTATAGAACAATTCAATTTTCAAAAGGAATAGAATATTTTATAAATGTATCTCCTCATGCTAAAACCTCATTCTGGTATTTGAAATATTATCAAGAAAGTAACTATAATAAATAATAAATTCATCTACATCAAAATGTTTTGTAATTGTCTCTGAAATTTGTACATAACACCCATGAATAATGGTCAATTAAATATGTAAGCTTTTCCTAGTAGCTCTTGGAAGGCATCCAGTGCTTGTCACAGCAGGAATTGAACATTTCTGTTCATCACCAGCCCTGCATATTATTGTGGAATAAGCAAAGTAGAATCTTGCTTAGGTTTTGAATATTCTTGTCTCTCAATGATGCAGATTCCTCTGGTGTCTCTTACTTCTTCACATCCTTTAGATCACAGTTATTGAGCCTTCCCAGATATGGCATAGGGGGCTTCTACAGCTGAAATAGTATAATTATTTATTTATTTTGGTACAGTTATGCTCTGTCATGCAATATTTTTGGCTTATTTTTCTCATTGTAGTTTTTCCACACCTTTGTCGCGCCCAAGTATAATAGGATTTCTATGAAAGCAGGGATGCATTTCTGTGACACGAGGGTAAAGACTAGAAACTAGCACACAAGGACTTTATTTTTTCCTTCATCTAATACATCCAAAAATCAGTTTTCCTCCCCCCACTCTTCCTAGCTTCCCCACTCCTACCTCTGCGCTCTCACAGATCTCATCCTCTTGTTCCCTTCAGCCATCTAAGGATATCAATTGAAGAAGGCATAAAAAGTTAAAGTCAGACTAGGCACTATCCCCCAGATCATTGCTGAGCAAGGCAACCTTGCAGTAAGAAAAGGACCTTCAGGTCAGGCAAAGAGTAAAAGATACTGCCATTCCCATTGTTAAGAGTTTCAAGACATCAAGCTAACAGCTCTTACATTCCCAGAATACCTAGTGCAGACCCAGGAAGGCTCTGTGATTGCTGCTTTGGTCTCTGTGAGCCACTATCATCACTACTTAATTCATTGTGAGGGCCACATTCTCCTGGTATCCTTGAATACTTTAACTCCTACAATTCTTGCTCTCCCTCTCTCGTTCTGGATACTGCATGGATGACCAGAAACTGGACTCTGGAAAGCTCCGAGACCTAAGATAGGGAAAAAAATCAATAAAATGATTCCTAATAATATCCTGCTGTACCCGTAGATTGCCCAGCCTAATTGTCATCAGAGACTTCCTCGGCTAGTGGATGGGAACAGATGCAGAGGCCCACAGCCAAACATTAGGCACATAGAGAGCCTAATCTGGAGATCTCCATCCAGCCCCTTCTTTACAAATTCAGGGAACTTTGTGGAAGAGGAGAAATAGAAAAACATAATTACTTAAAAATTTTTATTTAAGTTGTAATTACATTATTTCTTTCTTCCCTTTTCTCCTTCTTCCCTTTATCATGTCTTTATCTAATTCAGTCCATGGACTCATTTTATCCCATAATCACATTTAAATTCACAGTTTTTTTCTGTTATTATTTTTATGATGTATATGTACATATAACCTGAAATATATCAATATTACCTACAGAATATACTTAAAGTTTCTTGTGTGTACATGATTCTAGACATGACCATTTGGTATTGGAGCAACAATTAGAGTTAAGTGAATTGGTAATTTTTGTGGTATAACTTGAGGAGTTTTTCCTTTTTAATTTCTTTATTTTTGGTGGCATAGGCAAATATAGTTATCTTTCTGTATCTCAGTTGTTGCTCTTGTAAACTAAAGCTACTAAAGATTGAAAATAATTTTCAAAAGGCTTTATCTGTATAGATACTTGGTCTTGTCCATATTCCTAAAACAATATGGTATAAGAACAATGCTAAAGCAGTTATATTATACAATATGCACTTTGCATGTAACAAGGGCATTAATATTTCACCCAACCGATTTAATTCTGAGACTGTCTCTTCTCCTCTTACTGCTCCTTGATCACTTCCCCCTAGTAGGGTGACCTAGCTGGCCCACAGAGGAAGAGGATCCAGGCAGTCCTGATGGGACCTCATAGGCTAGGGTCAGACACTATGGGTAGAGGACCTCCACTAGAGCACCAGGGAGAGGGTTAGGGAAGGAAGAGGGAAGGAAAGTGGGACAGGCAAGAGTTGAGGGAGGGGGCTACAACTGGGATACAAAGTGGATAAATTGTGAATAATCATAGTAATCATAAGAAGAAGAAAAAATAAAGTTATAATAAATAATAGGCATATATGTGACTGTGTTTGCACTATAAGCAAAAGCTTTCCTAAGAAGGTGATGATTGATCTGGTATAGGGAGATAATATTAGTTACCACTCCAAAGTAATGATTTATCTGGTATCTAGCAATTATTTGGTTACATGAGCAAAGAGAAAAGGCCAAGGATAGAATAACAGCCGACAGGGGGAAATGTAAAATGCCCATGACAGTTTGGAACAACATACTACAACGCAGTCATTCTTATGAATACACATGGGTTCATTGAATTTGAAATACATTTACATTCAAATTTTAGTAGAATTTATCGAATGTAGCATTATTAGCATTAGTAAATAACAGAGTACATATTGAATTCCTCATTCCAAATGGAAAACATTAAACAGTGAAAATTTTATTAAGTTAATGAATTTTGATAAAGGGGAAATAGATTCTCTACATGTTAATATTAATATTAAATTATTCAATTTTCCTTTTTTAGTTTCTTTGAATGTACTTGATGAAAGCATCCCATTGAAACAAGCTGCTATATGTCTGTAAATGATTTAAAATTAAAGCTTAGAGTTACATACATTTGTTGATTTGCAATCTTGAAACACAAAAATACAGTTGGTTATAGATTAATACTTAGAAATTAGAATGTTGTGATTATTTTGTTTCAACTCCTTCCACATGTACTTATAGACATCACTAAAGGTAAAGATGAAATTGTCTTATCTAAGTACCAAGACAGTCTCTTTTTCCTTGTCCCAATTTTATTTTATGAAAAGTTTTAAATAACAACAAAGTTCTCTAAATGAGCATATCCAGGAAAAAAAAAAAGAATGAAAGAAAAAAGTAATGTAGTTGATCATTGGTGTTTCTGACCTATGTATTCCAACTCTCATTTATGTTTTTCAATTTTCCATTTTAAGCTGGAAAGGTTAATTACCTTTACCCTTGAATGTTTCTTTTTACACAATCACCCTGATTGAAACACCATATGAAGCTTTAGAACCTAGCAGTGTCGGGTTAAAACCATGTCTAAAGGGATGAATGATTAGCAGTTGGTCTTAGAAAAAAAAGCTTTCTGAATAGAAAATAATTTCAAATGATTTCAAATGAGTTCATGCTCTGACTTGAATATTGCTCATTGTAAAACACTATGTACACCATTCTGTTTTATGATAATATTATATTTAGTTGTATGTATTGATTTAAAATATTTGCTTTTAGAGAACAATATGAATTTTAGTGTGCTGGTCAATGAACACATTTATGAAAGAATGTATCATCAAGATGACTTAGGAAATTTTCAAACATGAGAGTATGACTCAATAATTGTTAGGAACATCAAATTAAAAGGTTATATGGTATGATTCAGTCATAAACTTTGAAAGTAAAGTCAAATTTAGGATCCTTTATTTTCTTTGTCATAGAAACAAAGTTAGAGTCACAGAAAATATGACTGTGTTTTTTTAGTGCACATTTGCTGAACCTCCAAAAAAAAAAAAAAACAAAAAACAAAAAACAAAACAAAAAAAAAACCCTCCTCTTCTAACATCAGCCCAAGGAGTCAAAACTGGGATATCTAATCTAATTTTTTTTTTTCCTCTAAGCCTTCTTTAGAATCAGAGACTTGATATATTTGGAATAATTAAGTAAATGAATGATTAAAACTTGGAAAGTTAAATATACTTCTCACTTCTGTTTCACCAAAGATCAAACAAAGTACTAATATGCAGAATACATAAAGAACACAACAAATTAAACACCAACAAATCGAGTAATTAAATTAAAAATGGGATACAGAACTAACAGAATTTTCAACAGAGGAATTTTGAATGGGGGAGAAGCACTTAAAGATAGTGCTTAGTCCTTAGTCATCAGGAAATGCAAATCAATCAAAAGGACTCTGAGATTCCATTTCCCACATGTCAGAATAGGTAACATCAAAAAGTCAAGTGACAACACATTCTGGAGAGGATGTGAAAAAGGGAAATAAAGGGAAATACTCCTCCATTGATTGTGCATTGTAGTATGTACATGTACTATGTAGTATGATTGTGCATTGTAGATAGGAATGTAAACTTCTACAACTTTCTTGGAAATCAATCTGGTGCTTTCTCAGAAAAATGGAAATAGCCATACCTCAAGACACAGCTATACCACTCCTGGGCATACATCCAAAAGATGTTGGAAAAATACAAGAAAAATATTTGCTCCACTATGTTCGTAGTAGCTTTATTCATAATAGCCAGAAACTGAAAATAACTTAGATGTCCCTCAAACAAGTAATGGATAAAGAAACTGTGGTTCATTTACACAATAGAATACTACTCAGTCATTAAAATCAAGGATATCATGACATTTGCAGGCAAATGAGTGAAACTAGGAAAAATCATTTTGAGTGGGGTAACAGAAGCAGAAAGACACACATGGTATATACTCACTTATAAGCTGATTGTAGTCATGTAGTACAGGATGGACATACTACAATGCACAGGCTCCAAGAAGATAAGCCTCATGGGCATCTTAAGCTTCATGTGGGCCCACTAATCAGGACAGTGGGGATTATCTCTCATATGGACTATGGTGCCTGCTTTTTGATCATTTGCCCCTGATGGGACTTTTCTACCAGGCCACAGGGTAGAAACTCAGTCCTCATGTGAATAGATTCGCTGAGGTGTCTGAGTTGGGGGGGTGCTCCCCTGTTCTGAGAAATAGGGGAGAAGGGATGTGGGTGGGAGAGTGGGACTGGGTGGAAAGGAGGGAAGGGCCTGTGGCCAAGATAGAGATTGATTAAATTAATTTTTAAAAAAGCAAAAATAAAATTTAAGAGAAAATAGAAATAAATTGAATACGACCACATTCCACTGATTATACTGTAGCACACGCATAGTTTGATTTCTGTAGAAACAGAAGGAAATATATTAGATACTATCTTAAAGACACAAATATTTTTATTTCACACTTGTTCTCATACCTCTGCTTAAATCCCAATAACTGATAATGTGTGTGTTCATCATTCAAGAACTGTTTCTGAGTCATGTGGCCTCAAAACTAACATTGAGACATTTTTACCATGGGCTCACGTTTTGCAGGTAAAAGATGTTTCAGTGAACAATCCAAGTAGCCAGGCAGAAGCTGTAGAATCAGGCATAACATGATGGATTCTAAGTTAAAGCCTAATGTTCTTCCCACAGTGTAACAAAAAGCTTCACAAAGCAGAACAATGTAAATAGCTTTCTCACTTTAACAGTAAAACTTTTTTAAATGAGGAGAAAATATAATATAAAAAAGCAATCATACATAAAATCATCTTGATAGTAAAGAGCTTATACAACTTGTGCACATTTTTCTTGATGAAAAAGAAGTATGTTATTATATACCATTTTAAATCACATTTACTTCTATGCTGAAAAATATTTAAAATTATGTTATTGTTAAGAAAAAAGGCAGCTGTTTATATGGTTCTATTCAAAAAGCTTTCTATAAAAATGTTTTTCTCCCTCAAACTTAGATAAAGGTTGAAAAGCTGGTATTAAATGGAGAAACTTAAATTTATATCAGATCCATAATTATGTGGTGATACAAATGACATTTTGTCTCTTTAGTGCCTGAGCAGTAAAGGGAAACATCAGAACAAAAGTACCAACTGTCATGTGATTACACTCCACAGCTCTGTTTACAATTACAGATTCACAGCAGTTTACTAGTTGAGATTTGTGTCCTTTTCATTAAACAAGAGTTTCTCTTGGGCTCCTTCATTCATTTATTATTTCAATAAGCATTCATCAGCCCTTTGCTATTGTCCAGGCTTTGGAGATAACACTGTGAACAACACACATACACACACACACAAATTCTCATGTTGCCTTCCTTTCAGCACAGAACTAGTAATACTATTAAAGTAAATTGATGATTTTTAAAAATTAATTATGGCAAAAATATGATGACTGCAATTATAAAAATTATCAGGGGTGATGTGAAGTGAAAACATTTCTTATTTATCTGGCTTTAGAACACAAATTATTTTATTTTTGCATATTTCTGTTTTCTGTTACCTGTACAGGCTGGGTGTTAGGTGGTTTTTCTGAAAGTGAAGTCTTGATTATAATATCATCTTCTGTTTCATTTTGGTTAAGTTCAAGGTATATTACAAAAATAAATTAACATAAAATTGACCCTAATTTCATAGTTTGAAAGCTATTTTTCTTTTTCAATCTCAAGTACAGGGCAGACTCATTTTTTTTTACAAGTAACATTTAATGTAAAATAAATAAGCCTCGGGGTCATTATGTGTTTGCTATAGTATTATAAAAAGGTGAAAGCTATTATAGTTATTTCTGAATAATTTAAATTTTCTTTGTTAGCTAGTGTGACCCTTGACCTAATATTTTTGTCACTTAGTCAAAGCAGATCACTATATTCAAACATAGGAAACAAGACACCTGTTTTCAATGAAATCAGACAAAACTGTTACTGTTATATGATGAACCAAAATGCTATGTAATTTACTTTCTCAGCTGTTTCCAATAAACAAATGTAATAATAGCAAACTACACAAACACTCAAATGCCCACACAGATAACTCATTTCACCTTGATGTTCACTTGAGTTTTCTTTCTTCCTTGATTATACTCGAAACATCCATTACCAAATCACTTAACACAGCACTTAATTCCACTATCTACCTTCAGCACATTGTGATTCTACACATATGCAGTTCAATGTAACTGGACGTCACAGTTTAACATTATTTTTTAACTGATGCTTTGAATCTGTCATGGCGTGGTTTAACAGCTTCTGTCACATTTCTGTCAAATGTTCATCCACACCCAGTTTCAGCTTCTTGAAATTCAGAAGTTTTAATCACTAACCCTGCATCTTCATATTTTTATGTGGTAGACAGTTATCATCCTGTTACCTTTTGTCTATTTGTAATAGTTTTGCTGATGACATTGTTTTTAGGTATCATCCCTTTTGGACTGTACAAAATTAGCAATACTGGGAACACGAATTTTGAAGTACAGTAACAAAATCATAAGTAAGTGCTGAGAGGTTCCACAACAGTATGATTTAAGATTGATTGTTGGACAGGAGCATACCAAAGATAGCAATGTGTTAAAGCAGATATTAAGACTCACAACCAAGCCTTTGGCAGAGGGCAGGAAATAATAATAAAAGTAAGGGAAGTTAATAAGACTTATGGAGAACAAGAGCTCCAGAAAGACCAAACTGAGCAGGGGACAGGGGTCTTCTATGAGACAGTTTCTCCAACCAAGGACCATGTATGAATATGTCCTAGAACCCCCACTCAGAAGTAGCCCATGGTAGCCCCGTGTCCAACTGAAGACCCTAGTAAGGGGAACAGGGACTGTTTCAGACATGAATTCCATGGCTGGCTCTTTGACTCTCCCCCATACATGCCAGGGAGTAACAGCCTGGCTAGATCCCAGGGGAGAACATTGTAGCCAGCCCTGAGGAGACAAGATGAACTGGGGTCGGATGGAGGGGGAGGAGATCCAGTTTTTCTCACAGGATGCTGAATGCTAGCATAGCTATATAATTCTTTGGGTGGAAGATGGAAGTTTGACATTTCTTTTTGGTTGCATGGTGCTGAGCAGGGAGAGGGAGTTATTGCACAAGTGCATGCTTCTTTTCCTAGTAGACCCAATATGTCTGGATTTACTATTGCCAGAATCCTTTCTGATAGCTTATAGATTGCCCATAAAAGGAATTGACCTGTGTGATACTCTTGAATTGCCATGTTTATGTCTGTGATGGGTAGAAAAGTACAGAGTCCTAACACATCATTTTTATAGTATCACTTACATTCGAAACGACTTTACCTTAACTCTCCTGACAATATAGCAACAAAAATTTAACAATGTCAATTAAATAAAAATATATTTATATATACAAGTCTATTTGAATATTTGGTGATAAACCCTTGTCTACTAATAATATTTTCATTTACCAAAAAAAAAAAAACCTATTTAATTCTGAAAGGAAGGAAATCTCTACTACACCTTTAAAAGGTAGGGTTTCTGGTTTTCCGATAGTCCCAAGGAAATTTCTGATAACACAAGCTTTGTAAGACTGAGAGTATGCAATTAATAGAAATCACATGAAGAGTAATGTAGAAAGTTTAAAAAGTGCAGTGCAAAGAGGCTTGGTGTGGTCTAAAGGGGTTCTACAAAAATTTCATTACACTAGAATTAAAATTCAAAGATTTAGAAAAAAGGTACTTAATACCTTTAGAAATGCATGGAACTTAATACCAGAGTTACTGGAACATCTTCAAACTAAGTAATTGGGAGTTTTCCTTAGCCAAATTTAAACAAGGGAAGGCTTATTAAACAGAGGCAACATCTATTTGATCTGTTTGTAATGTAAATGGTTTGTCATGGAACAGAAGGTCAGGCCCTAAGAGTAGTAGTGATAGAAAGAGTATACTTTCCAGACTGGCCTCAATTTGCAGCAATTCTGCACCATGTTATTAGTTTTAAGGTTAGAGTCATGCACTCCCATAACTGGCTTGAATTTTACAATTTTTTGTAAAAATTCTCTGCATTAATTCTTGTAAAAATGAAACAATACAATGCATAAGAAAAAAGATTCACAAGCAAATACTTTTTAAGTAGTAGAAATAAAATCGAAGGGGGGGGGGTAGAAAGAGACCAAGAGAGCCATAAAGACAGGGCCCTGGAGACCCTGCAGGCCCTACAGAGACTGATACTGCAACCAAGGGCTATGCATGGAGAGGACCTAAAGCTCCTGCTCAGATGTCGCCCATCCACTCAGACTTAGTCTCCAAGTGGGTTTCTTGTAAGGGGAGCAAGGACCATCTCTGGCATGAACTCAGTGGCTCTCTGACCATCTCCCTCTCAGGAGGGGCAGCTTTACCAGGCCACAGAGGAAGACAATGCAGCCAGTCCTGATGAGACCTGATAAACTAGGGTCCTTTTATTGTGGAGTTTGTGATCTTACTGTGATTTATTGCTTGTTTTCTTTTAATATTTGTTTGGAAATTATCTGTGTCCTATGTTTTCTTGGGTACAGGCCACAGAGGAGGACTTTGCAGCCAGGCCTGAAGATACTTGATAAGCTAGGGTCAGATGAAAAGGGAGGAGGTCCTCCCCTCTCAGTGGTCTTGGAAAGGGGTAGGGAGATGAGGGAGGGAGAGTGGGATTGGAAGGGAATGAGGGAGCAGAATACAAAGTTAATAAACTTTAACTAATATTAAAAAATAAAAATTTAATTAAAACTTTTCCCCAGTTTTCTCTTTCTTCTATGTCCATCCTCTTTGCCCTTCTGGATAGGGCAAGACTCTTCCCTCTTGATTATTTTCTTTAGGTGTACAGATTTTAGTAGGTTTATCCTATAGTATATGTCTATATGAGTGAATATATACCCTGTGTGTCTTTCTGCTTCTGGGTTAGCTCACTCAGGATGATCCTTTCCAGTTCCCACCATGTACCTGCAAATTTCATGATATCCTTGTTTTTTATTGACAAGTAATATTCCATTGTGTACATGTACCACAATCTCTGTATACATTCCTCAGTTGAGGGACATCTCAGTTGTTTCCAGTTTCTGGCTACTACAAATAAAGCTGCTACAAACATGGTGGAGCAAATGCCCTTATTGTGTACTTGAGCCTCTTTTGGATATATGCCTAGGAGTGGTATAGCTGAATCTTGAGGAAGCACTATTCCTAGTTGTCTGAGGAAGTGCCAGATTTATTTCCAGAATGGTTGTACAACTTTACATTTCCACCAGCAGTGGAGGAGGGTTCTCCTTTCTCTACATCCTCTCCAGCATCTGTTGTAACTTGAGTTTTTGATGTTGGCCATTCTGATGAGTGTAAGGTGAAATCTCAGGATTGTTTTGATTTCCATTTCCCTGATGAGTAAGGATGTTGAGAGAAAACAGGTGACAAGTCAGGAGCCTGCCACAGTGGGCCTCAGAAAGGCTCTGCAAACTATCAAAGCAGATGATGAGACTTATGGCCAACACCTGGGCAGAGTGCAGGGAATCTTATGAAAGGAGTGGGGAACAGTAAGACCTGGAGAGGACAGGATCTCCATAAGGAGAGCAACAGAACCAAAGAATCTGAGCAGTGTTCTTTCCTGAGACTGACAGTCCAGCCAAGTATCATGCATGGAGATAACCTAGGACCCCTGCACAAATGGTAGCCAAGTGGGCTCCATAGTCAAGGGAACAGGGACTGTCTCTGACATGAACTGATTGGCCTGCTCTTTGATCACCTTCCCCTGATGGGGGAGCAGCCTTATCAGGCCACAGAGGAAAACAATGCAACCACTCCTGATGAGATCTAATAGACTGGGATCAGAGGGAGGGAAAGGTAGTCTTGGGGAGGGACACAGGTGCAGAAGGGAGAGGAAGGGAGGGATTGGGACAGGAGAAGGGAGGGAACTACAGGGGTATATAGATGAATAAAGTGTAATTAATAAAGAATTTAATAAAATCAAAAAAGAATAAATTAATTAAAAAGTAAAACAAACAATATCCTAGGACTTTTGAAAATCGTTGAATGACTGTAGATTCTGCATGGCAAAGCTCACATGTCTAAAATCTTAGTCTCATTGTGTGAAAAGTCATGAATGATCAGCTCAAGACAGAGCACAAAGAAAATTACCAAACTATGAAAACTCAGGGAAAGGCCTACTAAGCACAGCTGCACACCTGTTTTGCTCATTTCACACTCTAAATGGTCTGTCATTCTGCCTATAAATCCCATTGAGCTGATGGCTCTCACGGAAGGAAAATAAAACAAATGCAAATAAGTTCTCCAAAAAAGTAAGACATCTTCATCTAAATAAGTCATGGAATCTAACCTGTCCACAGGTCATGTCTGTGAGATCTGATTGAATGTTTCTATATGAAGATGAGCTTAAAACATATATAATTAATATATATTAACATATTTATTTTAAGAGTGAGAACAATTTTTACCATTCAACATCATCACATAAATTAAAGCCTATGATCATCAAAATATTTACTCCTGCCTAACCATATATAACCTTCTAGCATCTTAATACTCAGCATAGATTTTAGAAGAAGTTTCCAGGAAATTCTACTGAATTTTTCAACATACTTTAATTAAAATGTGTTTTTGATAAGATGGTACTTAAAATACAAATATTCTTTCTTTCATTGCAAATTTCAAATTATTGAATAGATATGAATTAATTGTTTGAAACATACACATATGCAGAGTTGAGAGAGGGAGGGAGGGCTTGGGAGGAAATGAGGGAGCAGGATACAGCTGGGATACAAAGTTAATAAACTGTAAGTAATATTTAAAAATAAAAATAAAAAAATAAATACTAATAAAAATAAAAATAAAAAATACTAAGCTTTTGGTACAATGAAAATGGAACAACATTATGACTATTGTAACTTGGCAAATGGACTACAAAATTTATAATATTGTACTTTCCAGAAAAAATTTCTTATACATATTGGTATAAAATTAAAGTTTATAAACTGTGAATATGGAATATATAATTTAAAAATTAGCAAAGTTTTCCAAATATATTTATTTAAAACTTTATTATCATTATCAATTATAAAACATTGTTCTTTGAAGAGATAATTCTAATTGGCTAAAGAATTGACCTGTTATTGCAATATAAAATCTTTCTTAAGCTCAGCCTTAAATAACTGTTCATCTAATAAAAAAAATTAAACTTTCTGTAAAGCTAGAATGTACTTCAGCTCTATCTTAAAATCTATCATTTTGTTGCTAAAATCTAAATCACTTAATTGCTACTTATTAGCCTACTCTTTAAATCTTACTATCTGAATACAAATTAAATTTTCTATTGCAAGGGAGTTCAAACTAGAGATGGGTTATATTATCTGTGTTAATTTATGATTAAAATAGCAATATACAAATTTTATAAATTCACAGCTTACTGCTCAGTCATTATTTCATTGCCAATTTGATGCCCTGGAAATTTTTTCTCATCAAATAGTTCAGAAAGATACAAATGTATCCTCAGAAGCCTCATTGTACAAAATGTAGTTTTAATTGGACTGTTAAAATTCACTATTTGTTACATATTTTACATAGTGGAAATATAGAATGTAATTAGCTAAATTCAGAATCTTTCAGTAGAGAAGGTGGCAAAATACTAATAAAATTAAGTAAAAATGTAATTAAATCAACAAGGTGTTAATTAAATTGGTGCTACAAATAATTATTGAATTATTTTCATCTAACCCTTAGAGAAATTCAAAACTGTAAGCTGTTTAGACAATATGATTTTGTCTACTCTGTCCTTTACAAATCATCTGATAATGACAGTTCCACAAAACAATTTGACATGAATAAAAAATACAAACTTGACCTTAGTTATAGATAAAAATTTATATTTATTTTTTCAATAAACTTATATGAGTGCATTTTATATTCTATATTACTCAACATTTATCTTCATCTAGAAATAAATTACTTAATTTGTTAACCCATACATTAATAATAATTCAAAATTCCCATGTTTTCCCCCTAAAACTTAGATGATTCAATCAAAAACCTTAGCTACAGAGTAGATTCTAGCTCAATTGGTGAATTACTTGACTAGCAAATCTGAGGCTTAGATATCTACACTTAGTATTTTATGTTTCTTCACCCTAAGCCTCATAAGTAAGGGAATATGGTACATGCCTGGAATCCGGGCATCCACTAATGTTTTATAACAAATAAAATAAATAAAACAATGTCAATAATGAAGCCATAATACATTTTGTCTATTAAAATATGCATATGCCTCACTCTTTTGGATATTTACCATCATTAACTGTTGGGAACTTCAAAACTAGGTATTTCACAATTAATAATTCTATGACATGGCTGCAAAAATATTTAAATTATTTCCTTTAGACACCTTAATAAAACTAAATGTTTATGTTATGAAAAAATATAAAATAATTAACCATTCAATCAGAGGTCGGGTACTTTGAAACAACAGGTCCTTGTCAAAGTACACAAACCTAACATTCTGTTATCTTCCCTTTGAAATGGTTTTACTCTCCTCCTTGAAAAGCACTATGAGAATTAGACAGTTGCGAGAATGGAAAGAATAAGCCGGGTTACAAGTAGAAGTGACTTTCTGCGTAAGTCAATCAGTAATCATGGCTATTTTCAGCTGATAAAATATGATGTAATTTCCGTCTTTTTTCACGTCTTACTTGCATTTGTTTTGTTTTATGGTGGGTGTTGTGCTGAGCACCTCAAAAAGAAACTGTGTGAAAAGAGCATAGGCACTATTAAACTTGGTAAAAATTGTAATTATTTTGGACAAATTGATTAATATTTTAAAATTAAGGAAATGTATTTTTCATGCTTGGCTTCTAAGTTGCATCTGCAGAATTTGTAATATATTCAATTACATGCATATTTCAAGTAATTGCATGGTGAGGCTGGGAAAGCAAGCCAGTCTGTACCTGATGTATATGCACACACGCATAATTCAAAGATAAGATTCTGAGGCAAATGTGACTGTGGCAGTTTAGGTGCCTGTTTCTTTGAGGATCCCATAATTAGAGTCAGTTTTATTTCCCCTGGGATTCTGCTTTACATTTCATTCTTTTCTGTTACGGTTAATTTCCCAGAGATGGATTAAATTGACAACCTTGACCATTACTGTTTGGGGGGATCATATTTTGGTTCATTCTAAAACTTACGTTCAGTATTTAAACAAACCTCTTTATATACTGGCACATCAGAAAATGAATACAGAACAAATTTTGCTTAGTTAATTTTTTGAAATTGTATTTTTGTTACCACAGTTTTCTCTTCTCTTTTCTCTCTCTGCTTACTCCCGTTCATGGCCTACTTATTTTTATCAATTGTTATTGAAGATATCTCCATATTTTCATATACATATATATTCCTAAATGTAACATGGTGAGTCTATATAGTGTTTCCAGGGCTGGTTATTATGTGCAGACCATTAATTCTCATGGATAAAAGTGTTGCGTTTGATTGTGTAAACATAACTGTAAGTGGTAATGTAAATAAACATTATCATGTCATGTAAACGTCTGCTAATATGAGAACTTTTTCATGACTTCTTTATAACTCTGGAGTGTTTACTTTATATCCTGAAACCTCTGTTTATTTTTACCAACAGCACTAAATGTACATGCTTATGTTTAAGTGTTAAGACAATAGAAGTAGTTCGGCTTCCTTTAATGTGATAGCAGTCTGTCTCTCTGTTACTAACTACAGAGGGGAAAGCTCACAGAGTGTATTTCCTTTTAATTATACCAAATCTCTATGGAGTTTCTTTTTTAAATGAGGTTAGTGACAGTAATGTCAATGGGTTAATGAAAGGAAAAACTACTGCACATTTTGCTTCAAATTCACTTTAGGTTTTAAATACTGTGTGGCACTTGAGTCTAGAACTTGATTCTAAACTAACAATAAACTGTTAAGATAAGAAATGCCAATTATCACATTAATTTGTTAGTGTAGACAGCCAGTCGAGCCCCAACATGGACCTTCCTTATTGTGTATGAGCTCAGTTAACTCTGGACACAGTCTAAATTGATTTGTTGACTGCCTACTTCCCCACCCCTTATTTCTGTACAGTTCACTCACAGAGAAGCTATAACTTCACTACAATGTGCAGCTTGTTTTTTTCTTTCTCTAATTATTGTCTGAAGTTTATAGAATTATTCACAAAATAAAATTAGCCTTTGAGGTACCTTGGATATTTAAAGAAACACACTTCTTAGAAATGTTTTCACCCCCAACATTCCAGATCCTTCAGACATTAAATAACCACTCAGTTCTAATGCCTTTCCAAGTAATTTGCTTTTCTTAACCCATTCAATTTTGCCATAAAGGCAACAGAACTATTTTCCTTTAAAGATCAGGGGATAAGAGAAGTTAAATAAATGAACCAAGTTATACATCTAGAACGTGGTAGGTCCAGAGAAGACTTTACGAAGCCTTGTGAAGGGAGGATCTAAGGATCAGTATAGAATTTTGTATGTTGTTATTTGGGTATTTACTATAACTAATACAAAAGGTAGATCGAATGTATTAAGTACTTTAAAATCAAAAAGTTCCTGGAATGTGGAATCAAATTGGGTCTATCACATAAACAGTAGTAAATACAATATTGGTCTTAAAAATATACTCAAAGAAATGTGTCAATAGTATAAGTTCATGACATTTTAACTAATACCTCAGTTATAATGCCTTAAAGAACAGCCAAACTTCATTCTGATATACTATAATCATTTTTAAAACAACGTATATCCCAATGTGATGAGTATAAAATCATAAGAGTTAACCTCATTAAGAAGGACACAGCAAACATTGTAGATTTATTTATTAAAAGAAAAGTTCTCTGAAGTACATATATAGGTATTCTGTACCAGAACAATAACATGTTTTAATCAAATATTTGCACCCATTTATTTATTTATTTATATTAAATTCTTTATTAATTACACTTTATTCACTTCATATCCCCCATAAATCCTTCCCAGTCCCAACCTTCCTCCTCCTTCTCCACTCATGCCCCTCCGCAAGTCCACTGATAGAGGAGGTCTTCCTCTTCTTCTGATCCTAGTCTATCAGGTCTCATCAGGAGTGGCTACATTGTCTTCCTCTGTGGCCTGACTAGGCTGCTCCCCCCTCAGGGGGAGGTGATCAAAAAGCAGGCCAATCATTTCATGTCAGAGGCAGTTCTTGTTCCCATTACTATGGACCCACTTAGACACTGAACTGCCATGGGCCACACCTGTGCAGGGGTACTAGGCTACCTCCATGCATGGTACCTGGTTGGACCATCAGTTTCAGGAAGGACCCCTGTGCTCAGACCTGTTGCTCTCCTTGTGGAGAACACAAAGCTCTTTTTGATTCTTTGTTTCATGTCATGTACTAAATAATCACTAAATGCCCCCTTGTATCTGCATTCTGTCCTTACAACCCCTCCCCCCAAAACCCCACACAAACAAAAAATAAACAAAACAAAGCATAGAACATATCTCAGCATGCAAGCGGTAGTATGTTGCAGTGTTTCTCACAAAATACCCCTCTGTCCAAACATCTTCACTTGCAAATGTCTGTTGAAATTGAATCATTGCAGTGAGTGGAGTCTGGCTTCTGGGACAGCATCAATATTGGCTTCTCACTGAGACTCCTCCAGGTTATTCCTTTATTGCTCTGTGTCATGGAGGTCCTGCAGCTTTGAATCAGCAGGACCTCAGTACAGGCCCTTTCGCATGCCTCAACATTTCACAGAAGATGTACATTTTCAAGTGGTCAAGCTCAAAACCCTAAATCTGAGACTGGGTAGTAGCTGAGCTGGTCAGCCTGCTCGCTGTCTCTTATCTGCATCGCCAGGGCAATCTCTCCAGCTTTGCCCTGGTTAGACCAACCAGTGCTGCTGTCCTTAGGAGGTATGGTCAGCATTTTTACTACAAGCTTCCTATATACAGAAAGATGACTAGCATTCACAGAGGCCTTCATCTGTTACTGTTTAACTAAAAAGTACAACATTTCTGCATTCCTATGGAAGAAAATTTGTTGTTTTAGATTTATTTTCAAAATCCAATGTTTTTACATAAATATGTGTTATATAATGTGGTTAGACTATTCTACAAAGCTTCCAATCTTCCTTTTCCACAAGCCCAGTTGTCTCCCTTTGAACTTTAATTTCTACCTCACAATATCATTTCCACCTCAAATTATTCTCCATCCAATAGCTCCAATATTCTCTTCAGTTTCTTCAAATTTATGTCCTCTTCTTTTTGAGATCTGATCTGGACTATTTGATAAACCCCTTGTCATTCCATTGAAGAAAACTGATTTTCCTTCTCCAAGCTGTTAAATGATGGTCCCGTTGTTAACTTTTACCTTAGTGGCTTGTTTTAATTTAAGTAATTAATTAATCCTTTTCAAATATAAAGATAAAACAAAAACTTTCATATCAAAGTTTGACAAGACATACGAACAGAAAGAAAAGAGTACAGGAGCGGGTACAAGAACCAGAGTCTTACACATGCGTACACTCAGTAATCCAATAAAAACACTAAACTGAAGGAAACAATACCTATGCACAAGCTGTGGTGCAGAGCCCTGCAGCCCTGTGAATGTTGCTTCAGTCTCTGTAAGTTATGAAAGCTTTGCCCATGTTGACTTAGAGGGTCTTGTGTTATTGGTGTCCTCCATCCTCTCTGGCTTATACATTCATTCAGCCTCTCTTCAGTGAGGTTCCCTGAGCTCTGAGGGGAGGAATAGCTTTACCTCAAGATCCAGCTGTAATTCTCCTGGGTGTACACTCAAAAGATATTCCTCCATACAAGGAAACTTCCTGAACTTTGTTCATAGAAGCTTTACTCACAATAATCAGAATCTGTAAAACAACTTAGATGCCCCTCAACCAAAGAATGGATAATGAAATTGTGATACATTTACACAGGGGAATACTACTACTCAGCTATTAAAAAGAAAGAAATCATGAAATTTGCAAGCAAATGCATGGAACTAGAAAAGCTGACTCTGAGTGAGGTACCTCACACCCAGACAGACAGACATGGTGTGAACTCACTTGTAAGTGGATTTTAGTCATATAGTACAGGATAACCATACTAGGAGGCACTAACCCAAAGAAGATAAGTAACAGAGGATCCAAGGGATGATGCATAATTCTCACTTGGAAAGGGTGATAGGATAGACAGAGGTAATGGCTGAAGAGAGGGAACAAGGTAGGAAAGGGGGCACAGTGAGTTAAGCAGATGAAGATCAGACCTGGGAAGAGCTAGGGATAGAGAACAAAAGGCCTGTAGAAAAAAAGAGAAAAGAAGATGGGGTTCTGTCTATGACAGCTGGAGACCTCAGTCAGGGCAAGCTCCTGGGAACATATGAAGGGGACTTAAGCAGAGACACCTAGTAGCAGAGACCGTAGAAACTAAAGAAGACTTTCTCTCTCACTAGGCTAGTCTTCTAACAGAAGGGGGGGGGGGAACACCAACCTCCATAAAACTTTGACCCAAATTTATCTCTGCCTATAAGATGTGCAGAGATAATGATAGAGCAGATAGAGCAGAAACTGAGGGAATGCCCAAACAATGCCTGACCCAACCAAAGACCCATTTCACCAGAGAATGCCAGCTCCTGACACCATGATTCCTACTCTGCTAAGCTTACAGGCAGGAGGCAGACAGAGTTGTCCTCTGAGAGACTCTACCCAGCACCACCTCAAAACAGATGGCAAGACTCACAGGCAAACATTATGGAATGCTTAGTGAGCATTGTAGAAAAGTGGGAGGAAAAAGAAAAAGAGGTGCCAGGAGCTCCACAAGAAGACCAAGAGAGTCAACTAGCCAGGGCCCAGAGGGATTGCTGAGATGGAAGCATCAACCAAGGACCATGCAGGAACTGGACCTAGGCTCCCTACAAAGATGTAGCAGATGGACAGCTTAGGCCACATGAGGGTCCTCTAGTAAGGAAAGCTGGGACTGCATGGATCACGGACTCACATAACTGCTTTTTGATCACTTCCTCCTGGAATGACTACCTTAACAGACTGCAAGGGAAGAGGACTACTCAGTCCCGATGAACAGAGGAATTTGAGGGACATGTCCCACTAAGGACTGGGTGTTCCAAAGTCTCTCACTTTCTGTATAATGCCTAGTTTTGGGTCTCTGTATTTGTTCCTATCTACTTCAAGAGGAAATTTCTCTGGTGATGGTGGAACAAGGCATTGATGAAATTTGTCTTCTTTTCCCATCCCTTAGTGGTCATTTCTCCTGGAACTCCTCACTGTTTTCCTACCCCATTGCACTCTCTCAGAGGCTTGTATTCTTTCACACAATTGTTATCAAATCCCCATAGGATCCTTATGTCCTCTTTGCATTATGCAGTTTCCAGTGAAAAAACATACTCATTTGTTTCTCTTTATAAAAATTAAATAATTTTCTCAAATTGAATTCACACTTATGAAAACATGATATAAGCACATTCTGGTCCCTCTTTGTAAAATGCTTTTATGCATGCTAAATTTGATTGGTGGCTGCTTAAACATTTCTTATGACAATGTCTTCTAGAAGAAGCAGAATATTCCAAATTGAATGGGACATAGAAAATCATTTAACGGAACAAATATACCCCCATAAAGCCTCTGAAGACCAAAAACTGAATTTCACCATATAAATACATGATTAAATTCAACATGTGAAACAAACGTAACATTTAGCCAAGAGTCCCACAAACAAGGAATTGTGCATGGCAAAAATAATTTTGAAACTTGATTGAATGGTATTGCATTCCAGTAAGAAATTTTTGATTAGCTTCTGATGAAAAAGTTTAATAATTATAAATATTGTCTGATGAAATATATGTCTAAAGAAGACATTTAAGTCTAACTACTTTATTTCTAATTCAGGATTAAAACTGTGTGTAAACTGTAAGTGAATCAATGGTGTTTTGATTTTTAAAAATTATCTCAGAGTAAAAATTTTCACATTCATGAAAATTGAGAGGACTGTTTCAATTTTATCCACCAGAAAACTTAGTATAATATTATAATATTTTGGCACACTATTATAATTTCCATGCATCATTTACTCATTTTAAATCTATTCCTATTCCCCTTTCTTTTTGTATCTAAAGAAACAAAGATAAATTACTTTAGAAAGAACTTGGATAGCAGTGGAATTTTATATTACTTTATAGGAAAAACTAATTACTACATGGTATACATATATATGCCATTTATAAACTCCATTTCTTAGAAATGAATTAAATTGTGTATGAGTTAAGGAATGAGTATATAAATAGGCCAAAACAAAATCTAATTATAACGTCTAGGCTTTATTGCCTTTATGTCGTTCTTTTAGATCAGATGGCATCGCATAGAAATGTCAAATATATGCATAATTCTGGTTTCAAAATAAACTGGGATTCTTAGGCTTCGTTCTCTTTTGTGAGGTCAATGTATGCAACTAATAACATGTGTTGCGGAGATGCTCAATAATAGGTAGATCTAAGATATTTACATAACGTGATACTTACCAGGGTTTGTCAATATCTGACTTGAAACACACTTGTCTATGTGCTTCTTTTGCAGTGTTTTCTCTATTACAGGGCAGTGCCAGCAGCTCTTCTTCTCACTTATATTACTCTCAAGTTCTGGTGTTGTAAGGATTAGAGGACTACAAATGCTGAGCAATCGCCTCACTGCTTTCTGTCTGCTCTGTGCTATTGATTTATGATTGTTTCAGAAGCCTATGGGAGCTATAGCTCACAAAGCATTGGTTATTTTGAAAGATGGAAGAGCAAATAGTCACTGTGTTGTTCCCTTTGCTTTGCAGCATTCCTATGACTTAAACAGAACCTAAAGTAAAAAATAGTTTCATATCTTCTCTACCAAATCAGCCACAAAGCCACAAAACAGATATGTTTCAAACATAAATAATATCTTCATAAATAGCTAGACAGAGATTGAAAAGTTGTTTATCTTAATTTTTCCTATTTATTTGATTTTCTTAAATGAATGTACATATTGTCTGTCTCTATGTCTGTGTACCATATACACATATAAAGTATGAATGATAGTAAATTAAATCTGTTTTCAAATGAAAGTATAGATTATCATGACTGCAGCATTTTGAGGTGTTCCTAGTTTCCATCTACCATACTATATAATATAACAGAATCTATTTTCATTTAAATATTGTTCTGCTGTGTGAGTTTAACACTTTATATCAAACATGGTATCTGCAGAATACTGTGGAAAATTACAAGTCACAGGTGTAGTGTGCAATAGTCTGCAGGGCTGGGGAAACTGTCTTATATGGTACATTTACAGTATGCTGGTATTTTATTGTAAATGACTTCCCAAATAGTTCAGTGTCAACAACATTTCTGCTTAATCTTCAGAAAAGAAAGGTTATATGATGTTCTTTAATATCTAAATTTTATATGCTTCCTTTTCTTGACCTGAATGTTTCAAGAGATATTTTGTTCTTTCCATTTATATGATTACTTAAATGTTTCTCTTGAAAATCAAGTGTGATGCTATTTCTGACTGACAGTTTATTTTTTTATGTGTCATTGTCATGCACACAAATAAATTACTTAACTAGAATTTGTATAGCACAACATGATTGGAGCCATTTGCTCTCTGTTCTGATCACTCTTTACTCTGGTCATTCAAGTGCCATTACATTCTGTGTATGTTGAAAATCGTGTTCTTCTTTCTGTGTCATTCTGACTACAGTTATACCAGAAATTACATCATGTATTTTTCCAATATTTGTGTCAGTTTTGTTTTCCAGATTTTATAATAGTGCCAAAATGCCCAACATTTTCCTACTGCCCCAAACTTGTTCTTAAAAAAAGGATTCTTTTTATATATGTAACAGTGATTAATGAACAAGGAAGCCGTGCATTTGAAAGGGAAAAAGGAAGGGCATATAGAAGGGTTTTTAAGGATGAAAGGAAAGGGAAGGGATAATGATATCATTAAATTATAATCTCAAAAAAGAATAATTTAGGAATGACTGTACATATCACCATATCTTAATGCATTTTCTAAGAAAACAATGCAGTATTCATTATGTATGTAATGTATACTTGTTTATTTTAAAACCCACTGTCCGTTCTGGATAATATTATAGTTGAAATAGTTACATTTTCAATTTTTTTATTTAAATACATGCTCAGTAATCTCCCAATGTGATTTTCAAACTTGCAATCCAAAGATTAAAATATGTGGAATGTATTTTGTTTAAGCTGTGTTTATGAAATGTTTTAAGAATATGTGTGGAGGGATTGGCTTTTATACCAATGTTTTCTTGAACGGCATTCCATATTATTTTCAGATGTATATCTTGAAAAGCATGTGTTAACTTATTAAGTGTTAAGAAAGTAATTCGTATTCTTTCATAAGAATCTATACAATTCAATGTAGAATCTGTATAATTCCATACAGACATTGTATTTAAAGATCAGATGCAAGAATGTGGTTTCTGCTCAGTCCAAGCCTACACAGACACTTGCAGTTCTTTCCAGGGTCTTACGGTTGCTAAGAAAGTGTTCTACCATAGAACTACATCTGTAACATCTTTAGAAAATATTTTACTGAGCAGACCAGGATAGCAATACATTCATGATCTTCCTGTCCTGGCTTCCTCTGCAGCTGAGAGAACAGTTGTGCACCACCAGGTCTGCCTGTGATAAATGTTTTCATTCAAAACCAGACAGTTTTATGTTAGATTAATCATTGAAACATGTCAAGTTAAATTTAATAGTGAGTCAGGTGGATCTTACAGGTTTGTAAAATGAACTAAAAACAGAAAGGCCCACCTAGTATTTTAGTAGCTGTGGGCAGTTCTGTAATCTAGCCTACCCTTGTCTCTTATTCATTGATTTCTGGAAAGCACTTCTCTGTGTTTGTATACATGTAAAAATATATCTCTCGTGGCTGCAACTGTGCATTGCCCAAAGGCTTCCACAGCATGACATTTTAGAACTCAGATCTTGACATGTACACTGGAGCTGTATACGCTGCCAAGCAGGGAAATGTTCTTTCTACACAAGCATTCATTTTATATTTCTTTCTCTCTAGCTCTGCAGTGGTGTAAGTGTTAAAGCCTGAGAGGTTTCGAAAGCTTCAGCGAATGTGTTAAGACTGTTAATGAAGTTTCAGAATCTTAAGGACAAAATTAGCTCTCACACCCATACTGCACAAAGTACACCAACTGTCTGATAGAATTGCATCATGACTTTTACCTGGGGACACGGGTATTATATTCAGCTGAATTGATGAAATTGGGAAGACAGATGTGCCCAAAGGACATTTTAAGAATCTTGTACCTACATAAATTGCTTGTGAAAAATCTCTAACATTTGAATGAGAAACCAATGTAAAATGTTTTCTGCCTGTAAACTTCAGGTCATACGATATGCTTCATCTAGAATATTCCTTAAGATGAGGGAACATTTGAAGTTCTCTTGGTATTAAATGGACTCTATAATTTCAAGTCCAGTGACTACCCCCTGTGTTTTATACATAGATGCTGAGGACAGCAGAGTTTGATGTATGGTTTTTTATTCTTTACATTGTCTGAAAGCATTAAGTCTGGGCTTTCTTTGTAGTGTCACTGGGATACAAAATGAGGTGCACAATCCAATAACTTAGATAACTAATCACTTAGCACACAGAGTCATGGACAAAGAGCACCTATATCAATGAACACCTCCTAGCACAGTATAACACACAGCTTCAGATGCTCAGACATTACTATTTGAGGGACAGAACATCATAATTGCCACTGATAACTCTTAACAGTTAATTAATATATATATATATATATATATATATATATATATATATTCCTAGGATTCTTGTGTATCATTTTTAAGAGCACAGAGAATTCTTTCACACAATTAAGAAATATTTCATTTGCAGCTCTAAGTAAAAAGTTCTTGGTAGTTTTCAACATAAATGATTATTTGCATTTGTTTGTTTTTAGTAAAACAGATATCCCAAAATACAAATATTTGGTTTTCTAGCACTAAAATAAGGGAGATATAATAGTGTATTGTTGCTCTCACCTTCTGCCTTTCCTGTCTTGGAAAGACAATAGATGGTCTTATATTTTATTCAAATATTTCATAATTCATAATTTCAGAGAAAATCATTTTAGTTACTTGGAATGTTCCAGATACTAAGAGTCTGCCTAGTCCAATGGTGTAAAACATAAGCCATTTAAAATTTTAACTAGTGACCTTTAAAATAGTAAAATTTATCTGACACAGCTGGTCTCTACTTCTAACGTTTGGTTAGTGATATTATCATACATAGAGCATGTTGTTGGAAATTCATAAAGCAATCCTGTCCACAAGAGGACTTGGGTATAGAAAGGCAGGGTTCATGATTATAAGTGGCATACTTTTTCGTGGGTTGTTGTCTTAACTTTGTTTATTATGATAGACTAATTTTGAAATAACGGCAGTGGCACACTTCATATTCATCATGACTACACACTTCTTTTTCTACAAGAATGTATTACTTTCTCCACTCCTTTGGCAGTTCACATATTTAACTCTTACTATGAGTCTTTCTTATATATACTCTTAATTATACTGTATATCCTTGAAAGACAGAGTCTTTTACTTGTGGCAAACCATGACTATGTAAAACATACCTTGTCCAAGACAAGTGACAAATGATTAATTGAAAATGAAAGGAATAATGGTTTAAAAGTAGAACAATTTATTATATGTATTGAAAATTAGTGTCACCATAAAAATTGGGAGTTTACAAAGTATTTTAAATTAGTCATATTTTAAGTTTCTAAATAAGTACATTTTCTAATTTCTATATTAGGCTTTAAGCATATCTTTTTATTTTTATGGTAGACATATTATTTGTATCAGATGAATTTTAAAATGACTTTCAAGTACTACCAAGATGTTAGTAGTAAATCCTACCAGATTTAGGAAACCCCATGACTCTTGCAGAGAACCTGAGTATGGCTTACTTGCACCAATGCTAAAGCTCAAAACTACGTGCAACTTTAGCTTCACAGGTTCCAAAATCTCTGTCTTCCATAGGCATCTGCACTAATATGCACATACCCACACATAGCATATAAGTGAAAACAACAAAAAAAATCTTTGAAGATGAAATATCCATTACAAAGTAGCACCCGCCTACCAATTCTGAGGGCAAAGTCCTTTTTATTAGGATTATGATTATTATTTACAATGTATTCTCTTTGAAGCCTTGTAGCCATCTCCCTCATCTGCTCCTGGTCCCACCTTCCCTTCCTCTTCCTCCCCTATTCCTCACCCCAAGTCCACTGATAGAGGAAGTTCTCCCCTATTGTCTGACCCTAGCCTATAGGCCCCACCAGGACTGCCTTGATCCTCTTCCTTTGTGGGCTGGCTAGGTTGACCCATCATGGGGAAGTGGTCAAAGAGCAGGCAGCCGAGTTCATGTCAGAGACTGTCTCTTCTCCCTTTACTAGGAAACCCGCATGGGGACGGAGCTGTCTATGGGCCACATCTGAGCAGGGGTCTGGGTCTCCACTAGGTATGGTCTTTGGTGGATGCAGCAGTCTCAGCAGTCCTCCCTGACACAAGCTTTTTTTTGGCTTTGTTTATCTCCTTGTGGGGATCATGTCCCCTCCATGTTCTTCTGTATCCCCCTTCTTCCATAAGACTCCCTGTGCTCTGTCTAAAGTTTGGTTGTAAGTCTCTACATTAACTTCAATCTCCTGCTCTGTCTAGTCATTTAGAGGAAATCTGTGGTAGGTTTCCATCCTGTTTTCCATTCTGAATGAGAATTAAGCATCTTCCACATGGTCCTCCTTGTTGTTTAGTTTCTTTAGATTTATACATTTAAGTATGTTAATCCTATATTATATGGCTAATATCTACTTATAAGTGAGTAAATACTATGTGTGTCTTTATGAGTCTGAGGTACATCACTCAGGATGATCCTTTTTAGTTCTATCCATTTGCCTGAAAATTTCATAATTTCCTTGTTTTTAATAGTGGAATAGTATTCCATTGTGTAAATGTACCACAATTTCTAGATCCATTCTTCGGTTTGAACTTTTAGGTTGTTTCCAGATTTTGGCTATTATGAATAAAGGTGACATGAACATAGTTGAGCAAATGTCCTGGTTGTCTGGTTGATCATCTTTTGAATATATACCCAGGAGTGGCCTAGCTGTGCCTGGAGGTAGCACTAATTCCGTCTTCAGAGATAGCACAAGATTGATTTCCAAAGTGGTTGTACAAGTTTATATTCCCACCATATAGTTGTGTTAATGCAGCATTTTTTCACTGTCCTTTATCAGGTTAATGGATGTCTTTCTTGCTCCCAATTTCCAATTATTATGAATTGAGCAACAAAGACCATAAATGAGCCTTTCTCTCTGTAATAAAATATAGAGTCCTTTCACACAGACTGTGGCTGTATGCACATGTCATTCTCAGGTTCAAGCCAGAAGAGGTCTCAACACTGAGAGGTTGAAGTGAATATGAGGTTCAATCTTAAACAAAGCCATTTTACACCAGCTAGCAAAGTGGAAATATGTTTTTTCCATTGGAAGTAAACTGTTTATGTCACTAGTTACAGCAACCATGCTATAGAGGAGACTAATGCCCAGGAATAGGTCGCTAACACAAAGCCTACTCCATGACTATTTTATTAGTATTTTGTTTTGTTTTATTCTGTTTTTTTGCCACATTAGTTTTTTTTTCCTTTTTGGGGGGATGTTTTTATAGTATTGAGAGAGAAGAGTGAGACAGAGAGGGACAGAGAAGAGAGACAGAAATAGGATAGTGAGAAACAAAGAGAGACAAATACAAAGAGATAGAGAACATAAAGTTGAAGAGTAGAGAGGTAGGTAGGATTAGGATTAGGAGTTGTGAGGAGTAAAAATGTGCTATATGGAAAGTAGTAAAATATCAAATAAAAAAAAACAGAGTATGTGAAAGCCACAAACATATTGCTATATTGTTGCAAAGCAGTTCATGGCTATTTAACACAAGATCACTTCCCTATGATCACTGGTCAGAAGCAGAATTAAAGTACATGTACATTTCTGAGAGAAGGTGCATTTTTCATAGGTCTAATTTTTATCAAATATTGAATAATTACATGATCTAATTACATAGGTCAAAATTAGCATTTCAAATTGTATTAACATAAATAAGCATGACTGTTTCCCTCAAATACTTTGTAAACATTGTGAGGTAGAATATTTTTTTATTAGATTTTGATATATAATTAGGCTCATTGAGGGTAAAATTATTTCTCCATTAGTGATATCAATTTTGTTTTACATCGAAGATAAACTGCTAAGTAGTCTGTTCAAATCAATAGCATTGGATCCTTGCTCCTTTCTGATGCTCAACTGTGCCTTAGAAACTGCAACTGCCAGGATCTCCACAAGGAGAGCAACAGAACCAAAAAATCTGAGCACAGGGGTCTTTCCTGAGACTGATACTCCAACCAAGGACCATGCATGGAGAAAACCTAGAACACCTGCATAGATGCGGCTCATCTGTAGTTCAGTATCCAAGTGGGTTCCATAAAAATGGGAAGAGGGACTGCCTCTGACATGAACTGATTGGCCTGTTCTTTGATCACCTCACCCTGATGGGGGAGCAGCCTTACCAGGCCACAGAGGAAGACAATGCAACCACTCCTGATGAGAGCTAATAGACTAGAATCAGAAGGAAGGAAAGGAAGACCTCCTCTATCAGTGGACTTGGGGAGGGACATGTGTGGAGAAGCGGAAGGAAGGGAGGGATTGTGAGGGGAGGAGGGAGGAGTTCATGGGGGGATAAAAAGTGAATAAAGAGTAATTAATAAAAATTAAAATAAAATTAAAAAAAAACTACAACTGCTCCAAAATATCCTTGCTGAAATCTAAATAGATTGCAGGGGACAAAAGGAACACTGCTTTGATATGTGTATTTTATTTTATACTTCAGTTTCCATACAATATAATTTCATACTCTAAACACCCAGCTTAATTTACTAACAAATCCAGAGAGCTGAGTAATTGTAGACTCCCTGTGTCAGCCCCATTAGGCTGTCATACATTGACTTTCCTCATGAAGGTATAATTAGTCTTCTATCCGAGGAGAAACATGGCCTTTTCTTGTATTTCACATAACAGTAACTATTTTCTTAAAATGTCTTAATTTTATTGGTGCTATTCAATCACATATCATTTGAAACATTTAAGTATGTGACAGAAAAAGATTCTGAGATTCTGACAAAGACTGTTGCACTTATATATGGGAAATGGTTTGTGATTTGTGTTCTAAAAGTTTAAGAACTTAAATAACTTCAGAAAATGTAGATATCCAGAAATTTTGGACACTACTGAGTGAATATTAAAGTGGATTTATACTGACTATTGGAGAAAGTGAGTGATTCAAGCAAATGCCACTGAAACACATGGTTTCTGATACATAGTCATGCAGTGAATGCATGACACTAGAAAACACTTCTTCAAAATCGTCTCTACACATTCTATCCTGATCTGCAGAATAATTGTCATTATTATGTGGGAAAAAAATAATGCTTGCTTCTTGTAGAGATAGTGCTTTGTAATATAATAGTGAACCCTCTAGTTTACAAGGTCATATAGTTGCTATATTCTGCCGCATTGTGAGAAATGATAGGTGGCTTCCTATCATGAATTTTGCATGCATTTTGCAACTCACAAAAATAAGACACTTCTAGAAAAACACTATTGCTTTACTGAAAATATATTAATTTTTAATTTTGCCATTAGAATTGAATATTACCTATTTATTATTCAAAAATTAGACACTAAAATTGTTTTATTGACTGAAACATATATAAATGTGTATGTGAACATTTCAGTGTAAAAGATATTTCTTCCTGTTATAAATTTGTAAGTCTTAATTTTTTAACTTCGGTAAGCTTCTTTTTCATTCTGAGCTCTATGTTCCCAGCAACACCTGCATGTGTAAACTTTATACTACATCAATTTAGTAAGCAGGCTTAGTTTGTATATTACATGTACTCATAATTATCTACGGAACTTAGAAATTATCTCTAAATCCTTGATCATCACTATCTTGTTATAAGAGTACTCTCGAAAACAATGAGAAGGCGAGACCTTCTGTTTGTAATCCTTAAGCAGTATGATTGGCAAAGCACAGCAGGTTCTGATATAATGTCTTTTGCTCAAAGAATGAATTCATATCAAGAAGTTAAGTTTGGTTTCTTATTTGGTGGATTGAAATAGCCATAACGATTATTTAGCCAAAATCTTCTAGGCTGAAATTATATTTGCAATAATGTATAAACAAGAAATCTAAAGTTTTTTTAAATACTTTTATTTTTAATTATTATTACTTAGTAGAATTTATCCACTTTTTATCCCAGTTGTGGCCCCCTCGCTCATTTCTTCCCAGTCCCACCTAATGAACTCATTCAAAAGACGGTAGGAACTGAGTCTCTACAAGAAGTTAATTCTTCTCTAGATTTTCTAGATTTTATCCACAGAGCAAGTCAGGTCATCAGAGAGGTATCTTCCAGACATTTTATGTAACCCCCTTCAGAGATGCCATCACAGAATGATGGTATGGCATTGTGCCCTTGGCTTCTTATCAAAGGTCAGTGTAATAAATGGCTATATGAAGAATGCCTCTTTTCTTTCTTTTAAAACCGCTATTCAAGATACTGTCTGTATCAGTACTTAATGTCTCTTAGACAAAGGCTCTTGTCATAAATTCTTCTTAGAGTTAACTATGGTGATTTTACTATATCTGTTCTCTTGTTTTAAAGTATCTCATATTTTAGGGAAACAGGAAGGGCTACAGCAATAAAACGAAGATTCCTTTCAACATGTATAGTTCTAGAGAATGTTCTTCGCTGCTTTTCCGTCTCTTATCACTGAAGAGCAATGCTCTCTGCCTTTTTTCTCTTTCAAACTCATAATGCTTCCTAGTAAAAAAATAGTTGGATTTAAAATGTTAGCTTCAGTTGGGGATAGTTGCATTGTTAATAAAATTTCTGAGCACAGGTTCTGTGGAGGGCAAAAGGTTACATATTTTCTGTCAGCTCACACTTTGAAATCAAAGGCAAGGAAGTGGCAGACTTTGACAGTTACTTGGCCTGCACAGTGTTTTAGAAGACACTGTGAGCAATAGGGATTTCATTTAGCTAGACACAAGCATTCCAGCATATATTGCTATACACATCTTTTTCATGATAAATTCATCTTTAGAATTGGGGTCAAATTTATAAATGGAAGACTTTGACATTAATTGTTATACTGCATTACTTTAAACCTGAGAATCTCTCATACATTTACATAAAAGTTTGTAAACCTGGAGCTGGTACAAGAGACTGAATTAAAGAGAGCATAGGGTACTAGATTATAAGTATCTTTTGGCCCCTGGTACTCACTTTCTCAAGAAAAAATAATCTCCAGGTTTCACTTCCTTTTACTTAAATTTAATTTAATTTATTTTGATTTTGATTTATTCACTTTGTATGCCCGCTGCAGCCCCTCCCCTGGTCTCCCCCCAGCCACACCCATCCTGGCTCTCCCTCTAAGCCCTTTCCCTAGTTTCCTGATAGGGGAGGTTCCCCTCCCCTTCTATCTGACCCTAGCCTATCAGGTGTCATCAGGACTGGCTGCAACATCTTCCTCTGTGGCCTGGCAAGGCTGCACCTCCCAGGGAGAGGTGCTCCAGGAGCCTGCCACTTAGTTCATGTTAGAGAACAGCCCTTGCCTCCCTTACTAGGGAACTGACTCAGAATCTGAGCCTCCTATGGGCTTCCTCTGAGCAAGGGGTTGAGGGCCTCTCCATGCATGGTCCTTAGTTGGAGTATAGGTCTTTGCAGGACCCCCTGGACCCAGATATTTTAGCTCTGTTGTTCTCCTTGTGGAGGTTTCATTTTCATTTAGCATCACTGTGAGCCAGAGGATCATCCTTCCAAACACAGAGCATTACTCAGAACTGATGATGTCATCACTTCCTTCTTAGAGCTGCTTTCTCCAACATGAAATTGGGGGGTTGAGGAGCAATGTTTCTGTGAGCTTGTGTAAAGAATATATGTTCTGTATCACACTGAAATTACTTTTTATGATGAAGGGGAGACTTTTGAGACCATGAGAAAAGTAAATATTTCACAACTACGCCGGAGGCAAATATACCATGAACAAACACAACCAGGTGCTGCTAGAACTTTCAGGAGGCAGGAGTATCCGAAATAATTTTTTTTCTCACCCATGTATGTTTCAGTTGCCCATTCTATCAAATTTATAATTATTAAACCTATACATAATACCTATTAAATGTCTACAAAATCATGTACACAAAGAGATACAGTTAAATACCATGAATAATCATGGGCACAATGATAAGTTAATCTAAAATATATATATAAGTTAAGCTATATCTTAATTTGAAACATGCGACTTTGCCTTTTAACATCATTCACTTACTCTTGAGGTAAACAGTGTATATATTTCTGTATTTACACTTGCTTGATACATGCTCCTGCTTCAAAGCTTTTATTTAGAATCAGATTTAGCCTTTATTTCTAAAAAAATAAAAATAAAAAAAATCATTACAATTCTCCTGCTATAGCACAATATATAGAGAACATGATAACCTGTGGTTTTGATTCCCAGGAGGTATTTTAAAGTTTAAATTATTTTCACCATAAATCTCCCCGCAGTGAATAGCTGTACATGTTAAACGTAGTAAAGGTTCCATACTGCGCTTGTGATTGGAGTGTTGAGACAATAGTCTACTTCATAAAGAGGCTATAGCAACGTATTTGTCACCAAAGGACACCAGAGTTCTTGAGTTCTATCGCTTGAAACTGAATGCTGTATAAAAGAGGCAGGTGGCTCTCTCGGAGTTTAAGGCCAGCATGGTCTACATAACGAGTTGTATGACAGCAAGGGGAAAATGCATTGCACTCATCATTCATACATTCCTTTCCTCTTTCATGATTCATGAGGTGAAATGCCACCTTCAGCTTTAAATAGTGATAGTCTTAACTAGTGTCCTCCTTTCTCCTTCTCCTCCTCCTCCTTTTATTTCTTCCTTTTGTGTGTGTGTGTGTGTTTGGTAACATTCCAATATTTTTGTGGAATAGTTTGTAAAGTGAATAATGTTTTTCCTGAGTTTTAGTGGCTTATGACTTAATAATAGTAGTTGTTTTAAAAGTCAAATAAAGGTATTGTAGTTAATTACTGTAATGTCATTTCATATTTAAATTCAGCTAAACGGTATTGGTTGACTTATGTATTAAATATAAGTTAACTATGAAGCTTAAAACTGCATTACTTCCCTTTCAGGGTCATAATTAAAGTAGACTATAAAGAATCCTTATCCTGGAAGCCCTAAGTTTTTCATTTTTACTTTCTGAAAAAAAATGGGTAAATGTGAATAATATTAAACATGACTTGTCTTCATCATTCTACTTCTGTTGAATTGTTCAAAGTAATGCATTTTTTAAGATATTCCCTACAATTCATGATGATGCTCAGGTTAACACAGGTATCACATGAACATTTCCAAAGTTTAAATTTTATAATGCTATAGATACCTAAGAGGAGGCTTGAATTAACATAATTATCAAGGATTTAAATAAAATCATAACCTTGACCAGAACTTCAAACATCATGGGAAAGAAATCAATTTATAGCAACAGCTATTTCAGAAGAGATAAAATAAATTATAAGAGTACACGCTGGCTCTAAAACCTCAGGACATTATTAATAAATATTGTCTCTATCCTAAGGTTTCAAGAGCTATGCAGCTAGTGCTAAGTAGTATGTATTAAGAATTAATTTAGTTTTCAACCAGGATTCCTACAGGAGGAAGATTTATGAAATTGTTCTGACTGTGTATTCCCCCTTATGATATTTGATCCCAGAGGCACATTTTAACTAAATTTGACAGCAGGAAAGAGCATCCAAAGCTAAACAGCATCACACAAGGTTTTGAAACAGGTGACAGCTAATGGCCTAAACACTTCCCATTAATAATCAAATGCGGGCTACCCTGTGGATCACAACTGAGTGCTAATGAGGAAAGCCTTCTCTAGGCAAGCAGCTCTCCATGAAGCATCTAACATTTCTAAAATCTGATGGAAATGTAGGAAGGGAAGGCAATGGCAGCTGCCAGTCACAGTGCTGATGGGAATAAAATTTGTTTGTGTACATGGCGCTTCATTTATATTATTTGCTTAAAACACTTTGCTAAGACTGCTTTTTTTAAGTTCTGAAAAATTTGAAATACTTTTCTGATTAGCTGTCATAAATATTATTGCAGTTATTTCTTCCCTCAACCTCAGATTGCATTTTTAATTTTTTAAGAAGTTGTTCATTTATTGGGTGGGGTGAGCCAAACGTGGCACAATTGCATGTGTGCATGCCAGAGGACAACTTGTAAGGGATTTAGTTTTCTCCTTCCACCCACTGGCACAGGGCAGGAAACAAGGCCCTAATGCTTTTCAACAGGACTCTTGCTGAGTTAAGTCACTGACCCTAGATTATTATTTTGTTGTTGTTTTCTCCATTTTGCATCTTTTTTTTTATTTTTGTTGTTTTGAGAAGGGGTCTCTCTACAGAGCCCTGGCTCTCCTGAAGCTTACTTACTGTGTAGACTCGGCCTTGAACTCACATAGCTCTCCCAGCCTCTGCCTCCTGAGTGCTGGGATTAAACATGTGCAGCCATGTTTCTTTTCTTCTCTTAAATGAGAAAGGGAACACATTTGGGGGGGGGGCACTATGATGGTAATATACATAAGTTTCCTGCTATCTTGATTGAAAGAGATGAGTTTTCTCATATGGTATACACAAGAAACAAAACACGCTACGGGTGAAAGAGTGGTCACCTCAGAGTCTTCATTATGTCTCCACGGTTCAACGTACATGTGTGGCCTCACATTCAAGTATGGTGGACCTGTTGCAGGTCACAGGGCAAAAGACCTTTAATCCCAGCATTGTAGAAGAGAGGCAGTTGGCTCTCTTGTAGTTTAAGGCCAGCAGAGTCTACATATTGAGTTGTAGGCCAGCAACGGGAATGTAGTGAGGCATTATCTCAAAAAGAAATTAACAAATAACAAACACACAACATTAGCAAAACCTGATGGAGTTTGTTCTTCATAAATCAAAGTGGTTGATGGATTTGCTTTGGAAGGCTCTCGTGCCCCTCTCATAGAAGATAGCTAGTATCTTATGACAACAAAAGATACTGGCTTTAATTTTCTTGCAGCTTGCAGACAGGTTTAGGCCACTGCAATTTTCTACTCATTTCTAAAAAAACATAATTGTTCCTATACTGCCATGGTTACCAATTACTAACAACTGATGACTTTTGCTAATCTAAATGGCCGTTTTATAGCTACATTATAATAAATTGCCACTTGTATTGCTGGAGAGATAGCTCAGTCGTTAAGAGCATTTTTCGTTCTTACAGAGGGCAGACATCTGGTCCTTATAAGCATCCATAGCACTAAAATTAGGTGATCTGTTCCCAAATCCTGAGCATTGTTCACTAGCCACAAACATAGTACATACACATACATTAACTCGAATCACATACACTTTAAAATTAAAAAAAAAACACTAAAACTTAAAAAAAAAAATCACCATTCAGACATCACACCTAGTAAAAACAATAGCTAACCATCCTGAAAGTTTCAACTTTAAGAAGCAAATGGGATTTTATAGACAAATTGCTGATACCTGGGTAAATACAGCTAATATTTATGTGGATTTTAAAAGTATATTTTTATTGATGTCTCTTAAAGGATTTACATTTTTTCAGTAAACATTTCTCCTATTGTTCCCTCATATTAAGTGCCACCTGTGATTACATGTAAACAATGCTGTTAAGTGAATTGGATTTAGGAAGGAATTGTACAGGCCAACAATCAGCTGAAGCTAAACACAACAGTGCAGAAGTAAAGGATTGCACGTTCATTTATACTGTTAATAAAAGCAGAAGTGCAAATAATGTTCTCTTTCTCAATAGTGTTGCCTTACAATGTAAAGAACCTTATAAGATAAATACCATATATTCACTTTATCTTACTTTATTACCAATTTTTCACTGAAAAATAATTAGAAAAAGAAAAATGACACTAAAACCATAACATTATGGCTGATATATTAAAATCTGATAGTGAATAGATTATTATCTATCATTATTTCACACATGGAATTTTCAAATATGTATCATTATTTATCCTACACCAATTCTACAACATTATTTACTACAAAATGGAAGTTGTGTGCACTGTGGTATCCAATAGGTTTAGCTCAGGATTCAGCTCTAAATCCTGCAAAGTGTAAAAGGTGTCTGGATAAAAATTGTGATCTGTTCTCTCATACCAATAGTGCATCAGTTGATGATAATTTGACCTTGAAAATTCTCTCAAACATTAAGCACAACTGTGAATGTGGGCCAATGTCAGAACACCTGCCTGGTGTATGCAAACTCATGGATTGGGTTCCCTGAACTGTTTCCTCAGCACCCCCATAACAAGAACAACATGTAAACAAACATACAAAACAAACAGTAATATACACAACCATTAGTCAAATAACAAAATCCCAAGTTACTTATTTTTTTATATGTCAATGAACCAAGGATATAACCTTTCTTATTCTCTGAGCTTTGAAACTAACTGGCATCTCCTGACACTGGGCAGCTCGTTGGAACAGAAGCTGAGGATGAAGTAGTCTCTGCAGGCAGTCTCCATAGAAGTATTGCTGTAGCTGCTGGCAGTTGTCCCCGGAAATCAGTTTGGTTCAAGGAGACAGCCTTGACAAGGCAGCAGATGCACAACAGGCCAACAGATTTCACTTTGCTCCCTCAAGTCTCAGTTTCACATGCATTTAGATAAAGACAAAAAATATAAACTATATTGACATGCTTCCCTTTAAGTATTAATGCCTCATGTTTTCCCATGTCAGCAATCCCTCAGTAATGAGGCTTGTTTGAGTGCTGATAAAGCATTTGCTATGTTTTCTATAACTTCCTTTTGGGGTCTAGCTCATTTATTTTTAATTCCCACTTTCCAGGATTTTTATCACATTGATTCAGATACCAGTTATCATGGTCTATATCTCTAAAATGAAGTAAAAGGAAAATGAAATAATGTTTCCTACACTCACATTCATTTCTGTGCCTTTGCCTTCCAATTCAATCATCATTTGCTATGTTATCACTCTGTCTTAGGAATTCCCTGTTTAAGTCGTGAGATGATAAAAACATGCCATTTAAATGATAGATTATTTAACTAAGCCAGGCTAGATAAAAACCAAATTGTTTAAAGTGCATTCATGTTTTATCTTTAACCAGTATCATATAGAGAGAAGAAGTTTAGATAACTTACAGTACAATGTTCCATATTTCATCTTTCATGTTTGGACAAAGAAAGTACTGGAAACAATATGAATTGGCCCTATTAACGTTTTATGAATTGGACTCATGACTCTGAAGATCTTTTTTTTTATATGAACTGTGCTACATGTGAAGCTTTGATCAGTTCTTATATGAATAAGTAATGTTGCTTTCAGAATTAAGAGGAAAAGAAGCCTAAGAAGGTCCATTATGGTAAGTACTACATAAATCTAAAAGTCTTAGCGTTTGATTTTCTATAAATGCTATATAACTTTCAACCAAAAAATTGTATTCTTTAGTTCATTTTAGTTTAATTAACTATAATTACGTATTTTCTTTACTTCTTTTGTCTCCAGCCTTTCCCATATCCTATGAAATCCTTTTCAAATATATTTATTTTTTTATAAACTTACAATTAAAAAAATTAAATGCAGTATGGCTTTTTTGCCTATGCATAATAACAATGTTCCCCTAGAGAAATTTATAACACATTATCTCTACTATAAAATGATACTTTATAAACATAAAATGAAGTTACAAACATATGAAATCAAATTATGTAAATATCAAAGCCACATGTATTGAACCTAATAGTCCAAATCTAAAGGACACTTGATTTTAGACAGTCTTGGAAAAAATACATAGTACATTCCACATGCTATAAGAGACATGACTCTTTAATTTATCCGGTTCTACCTGCCCTCCAGAGTTATCTGTCTAATGTAGCATGCCTTGTTCTTTTTCTGTCAAGCTGTCATTGTAGCTACTGTCATCTTTAATCATAGCTGCCTCTTTCTGTGGGAAATTCAAGGCATGGATTTTTGAGTTCTTGAGTTGAACACATGTTTATGCAGACGAATGCTATTTAATTCACAGCCTGTAATGCTTCTCACAAGGAATCTCCACCTTTGGTGAAAAGTGTTTCATTTTTACCTGTTGGCAGCCTGATGACACAAAGTATTTGCTCATAATACCACAGGCCCCTGCCTGTGAATTTTCACTGGGCTCAGGAAATTGTTAGTAGAAATGTCCATCCTGGAAGTGTAAATAGACAAGTATGCAAAGCCAACAGGAGATGATATTGTTCTGGTTTCTGTCCTGCATAAGATATACTCAGTTTTAAAAGAAAGATTTTTGTTTGTTTGTTTATAATTCATTTTCTTTAAATAAGGATTTCTGTCTTCAGGGGAATGCTCTTTAAGAATTCCCTTTCCCTGACTAATTATTTGAGTTCTTTCTGTGTTATGGATAGCTTAAGCTAAGTCAAGTCAAACTATGTTAGCCCCAACTGGAAATTTTAAAATGTTCAGTAAGGCTAATATAGATAAATAAAAAATAAGAAAGACAGGACCACTTGTTAGCCTGACCTAGTGCTTTTGAAACTAGTAACACTCAAAGCTGTTATTGTCCAATTGTGACATGTTGCTTCCTGGTCACTTCTCTTAGTCCATGGATAGGAGGTACTCACAGATGCACCTTGGAAATTTTGGCAAAGCTCTTCAGCCTTTTTTCACCACCCTCTTCTCATACTAATTTTTTCAAAGCTATGTTTTTATTTTTGGATATTTGTTCATACATTCTTATTTGTTCATAACTCTGAAATCTGGTGCAATCTGTCTTTTTAAATGCTCCCCCAAATGTAGAAACCACCAAGAATTTTCTCCTAGCTGAACACAAATGAAATCTCCATAAACTTGATCACACTAGAAATATTGAATACAACTTTTTAAAACATATCTATGAGTCTTTCTTTATTCTCCGTCTTTTCAAATTTTTGTCTGCCAGATGTTTCCTTCTTCCTCTGACCACATTTATGAAGTGTTTTCCTCTGCTTTGTTAGTGTTCCGTGAGATTGTGTCATAGCTGTCATTAACAATTACTCAACATGTCGATCATGCACAGCCTTGTGTCACCCAGGCTACTTGATAATCCTACCTGTACACATCATGAGGACCTTAGGGATCTATTTCCAATAAAACATTCCATCTCTTCCTACATCCCATTATTATGTAACTTTGTGGTTCATGAGAATTTTTAAGATTTCCATAAAACTATATAAATTTTTCTCCTTAAATATTTCAAAATTAGTCTTGTTTTGTACTATGGGAAAAAAATCTCTTGTCACATGTGTAAGACAAATTTAACATTATTTTCTTCATTCTAATATCTTATTCTACAAATTCAGTATTTCTAAAAGAGTCAGTATTTTTTCTGTATTTTTCTATATCTAATGAAGCTAGCTTGTGTTCTTTTAAAACAAAGTATGTATGGAAACAGAAACCATAATGATAGTTAGGTAATAAGGTTACATGGAGTAAGTAAAATTATGAACATGGTAGAATACATAAACAAGATGGTTGATTGTATTGGCTCTAGTGTTCTCATGTAAGTAATTAGAAACCCCTTTCTCTCTGTACCCACTGTCATTTTGTATGAGGAAAACAAGGACTTAGGCTACTGGATCCCTCCTGATATCATGGTAATAGAACATAAATTAACACACCCTCTGTCCTCTCCCCCTATTCCCTTTCCCTAGTCCCCTGATAGGGGAGGATCTTCTTCCCCTTCTATCTGACCCTAGCTTATCAGGTGGCATCAAGGCTGGCTGCATAATCTTCCTCTGTACCTGGCAAGGCTGCAACCTCAGGGGGAGGTGATCAAAGAGGCAGCCACTGAGTTCATGTCAGAGACAGCCCTGTACCCCTTACTAGGGAACCCACTTAGAAACTGAGCAGCCAAGGGGCTTCCTTTGAACAGGGTTGAGGTCTAGGTCCTCTCCATGCATAGACCTTAGTTGGAGTACCTGTCTCTGCAGGACCCCCGGGTCCAGGTATTTTGGCTCTGTTGTACTCCTTGTGGAATTCCTGACTCCTCCAGGTCTTTCTAGGATAAACATACAAAAATCTGTAGCCCTAAAGAAGCTAAACAACAAGGAGGACCCTAGGGAAGGTGTTTAGTCCTCCTTCAGAGAGCAAACAGGATAGACATGGGAAGTAGGAGAAGACAAGAAAGAGAATAGGAACCTTTCACAGAGGACTTCTGAAAGACTCTACCCAGGGTATTGAAGGAGCTTCTGAGACTCATAGCCAAACTTTGGGCAGAGTATCAGAATCTTTATGGTAAATTTCTTTCTAAGTACCAAATGAATTGTGAGTCTCTCTTTGGATAGAGTATGGCTCAATGTCATGTGAAAAGTTCTGATATTTTATAAATAAATCTGCTGGAGCTATGTGCAGTATTTTAGTTATTTCCCGGCTTGCTTCCCCTTGTTATACAATCAGGAAACTTTTATTTATTAAATTATTTTTTCACAAATTTATTTTAGGTTTTATTTACTGATTCCTTGTTGCAGACAAGAACATGAGAAAACATCAGCATCAGCTAAATGGCAAAAGGCCTTTTTTATATGCATTTACATTTAGCTCTCAAAAGCAAATTATCACATTTTAATCTATCTGAAAACAGAAGGAAAGTGATTTGGGAAGAATTAGGCTATGGGATCTAAGCACAGTAAATATTTACTATTGTTCTTACTGATGCCTAGGATGACATGATAGAGTTCCCTCTTGACCTCTCTGTGTTTCTTGATCTCCTCAATTTAAAACAAACTTGTAAAGATGAACTAATGTAGCAAACAGGTTTCAAAAACAAAGATGCTTTTAACATTGAATAAACAGTCCTCATCTTCATTTTTACCTGTTTGTTTAAGTGATTATACAGACTCCATTGTAGTACTGAAGAAAAGAATAATTTTAGGAAATGAAAAGAGGAAAATTTTCACGTTCAAATGGTTATATTTGTGATAACAAATATTCACAGAAATGCTGACTAAGAAGAGTCTCACAGATATTGGCACCTTATAATATCTGTCTTTTATTAGAAAATATCACACAGTTCTTTTCAAGTGAATTGAGTTTATTTCCAATAAAGTCAAAGAAATGGAAGAATTGTTGAAATATAAAAAATCTAGTTTTGTAATTAACAAAAGTAACAATATCCCAAATATAACGATCATACACAACCTTGAATTTTCCATCTTATTTACACAAAATTGACCGAACTGAAATATAAATATTAATTTTTCACTTAAAAATAATTAAAGAAAAATATTAGTGCCCATCTACTTATTTGAAAAATCTAAGCATGATTAAAAAATGTAGGTATGAATTTCTGTATCAAAGCACTGAGATTTTAATATTCAAACTACGTATCCTCACCAAGGTTCAAATCACATTGTTTTGCAATTGGTGGTAGTTTTAGTTAATTCCAACTTGTAGACTTAGTTATAGAAACATAACTTTCAATAAAATTTAGTGGAAATGGCAAAAAATGGATGATTAAGCTTTCACAGAACAAATAGATTGGTTCTTTCAGAAACAACATATTATTGTTGACATATAAATATCTGTTATTTTTTGTGCCATTCCTAACTAATATCACAGAAAAATTGTCTTTTCACTGAAAATTTAATATGGTCTTGATGAAGACTTTTTTCTTCTACTTTTTTTTACTTTTTTAATTTTAATTTTAGTTTTTTCTTCACAATTTATTCATTATATATCCAGAGTGAA
>CM053753.1:81281432-81302272 GCA_028658305.1 Pachyuromys duprasi | reverse complement strand
ACCCACCCACTCACCACAGCATATCAAGTTGTATCAGGACTAAGAACATCTTCTTCCGCTGTAGCCTAGCAAGATACCCCTCACCCCCGCCAAGGGAAGATGATTAAAAGCAGGCAAGAGAGTCCATGTCAGTGCCAACCACCATTCTCCTTACTAGGGTTCCTATGTAAGGACGAAGCTGCCCATCGGCTACATCTGTGTAAGGTACTTAAGTCCAGTCCATGCACAGTTTTTGGTTGTTTCTTAAATCTCCATAGGTCCCTTGTTATTTGACTCTGTTGTTCTTCTTGTTGAGCTCTTGTCCCCTTTAGGACCTTTTATCCTTTCTGCTACTCTTCCATGAAGCTCACTAAGCTGCACCCAATGATTGGCTATGGGTTTCTGCATCTGTTTCCATCAGCCACTTGGTGGAGCCTCTCACATGACAGCTATGTTAGAATCTTGTCTCTAAGTATAGCAGAGTATTTTTAATCTTGTCAGGGGTTGGCTGTCTCCCATGTGGTGGGTGTCAGGTTGGGCAAGTCATTGTTTGGACATTCCGTCTATCTGTGCTCTATTTTTGTCCACGCACATTTTGTAGGTAGGTTAAGTTTTGGGTTGAGGTTTTTGTAAGTGGATTGATTTCCTTCCCTCCATTAGGTGTCCTGTCTAGTTAGAAGGTGGCTTCTTCAGTCTCCATGACCTCCATTACTAGGAGTCTCAGCTAGAGTCACTCCCATGTCCTCCCAGGAGCCTACCCTGCCATAGGCCTCTAGTTTGTCACAGAAGTCCTTGTCCAATGTTTTTCTTCTCTCTGCCAGCCTGACCCCTAAACCCACCCTCCTCAGGTCTGATACTGACCCACATTTCTCTCTTAACCTGTACTTTCTCTTTGACCATTTCTGTTGTCTATTCTATTTCTATTTTTGAGTGGGAGTTAAGCATCATCCCTTGGGTCCTCCTTGTTACTTTTTGGGGGGTCTGTGAGTTGTAATATGCTTGTCTTGAACTGTGTGGCTAAAAAGCTAATTTGCACCAGTCAGCTCAGAGATGAGTTTGAGCCAGAACAACTGAATTGAACCAGCCAATCAGAGATGAGAAAGAACTCGAAGGATAAGCTAATCCAGCAGTAAGTTTTGTAGGCTGAAAACATTCTAGGCTGCCTAGCTTAGCAGAAGCCTTCAAGGCCAAGATTTACAGAAGATTGGATTGTATGGAGGATAGAAACTTCCAGGGCTGGGCCTTGGGATATTTAGAAAGAAATGTTCTGTGCTTGGCTTAAGCCATGCATTCATACAGAGTATGGCTCACTCCTCATCCCCCTCCCCTTTTAAGGAAATTAAAAACATATTTACAGAAAAAAATGTATGTATAGTAAATAACACCAGATGAAATAAAAAGTTATAAAAGATAAACATTTTACATTTTACACGAGGTGTTCTGTCTTGCCAACTAAAAGCACAGGAAAATAATGGTAATTATTCAAATTAACAAGTTAATGTTGATATTGTAGTTGTGGGCAGCTAACTAATTTCTAGCGTGATGATCCCATTGCAAAGTCATGGAAAAGTTGGATTTATTTTCAAATTTAGGCTTTACACACCTTCACATATTCCAATGTTTGAGGGAGGAACTTTGTTGTTGTTTAGTTCTTAGTTATTTCCATGGTAGAGTTGTTTTGTTTTCTCAAAATATGATCTACATGTTACAGTGAAGCAATAGAGAATAAAGTAACAAAGTTTGCTCCCACAATATATAAAATAATGCATTGATGTTCTTAACTTTATATTTTAGAAGGGAAATCACTTTCTCAGATGATTGAGTAACATATCTACTCGTCATTAGCTTCTTTAATAAGGTTTTGTTCTCAGTATGTACAGCATGTGTGTAGTTTGAATTACTAATGGACTGGAATGTTCCTCTTTTAAGTAGTCAGACACAGTGATATGCAGTTGTTCATATCTAAGATTTAGAAAGATTTATCTTTAATGCTAGAAAATCCTTAAGTAGAAGTTTCTAAAGCCACTCTGCAATGAATTATTTTACTTGTACCCAAGGCTGAATTTCATTTATGTGCATATGCTCTGCACATATTTGCTTGATATTCAAAAGACTAAAAAATAATCTGATCTTTGGGCTCTTCTAATGAAATAATTGGACACATTTATCATTGTTTCTATGTAATAGTATGAAGTTATTCCTTGCTTATGTTTTAGTACTTAGAATTGAGGTGAACAAAAATATTCCATTGAGGAAAATACCAAACCTCAAACTTCCCAAAGGAGAGTTGAAGACAGTAGCTTTCACAACTGAAAAGAGTAGAGTAGAAGCCCATTGTACTAGAACAGTTCACAAAAGAATTATGGATACCCCAAAAATTCAATGTAGAAAATCTAAAAAAAATTACAATTGATGCTATGAGTTTTCTTTTCCTTTCATCTCTATGTTTTCCAACATTCTACCTCCTTTCATTTTTTACATGTAAATACACATGGCTTAAGAGATACAGGGGTTCGTGCTGTATTTGATTTTCCAGTTCAATGAATTACCTAAGCTTTCCTTTTGTTAAAGTTCTGTTTCTGCATTGTGTATTCAGTGATATAGTTTTACTATGAAGATATTATCTAAGGCTTCTTGTTAGTTTTCTCTTGGATACATTTGTCCTAAGTGCCCCTCTGTTCTTCTTGGTCCTATAGCATTGTTCCATAAATTGATTTGTCACTCAGTAGTAAACGCATATTCATTAGCTATCGTGTTTTTCTTCCACTCCACTCAACAGTTTCACATTCCCATTTCCAAAATCAATACACTTGAAATTCTTGAAGTATTAGATAATTATTTGTCTTTGCTTTGTAATGAATTTTTGAGCATTTGAATTATACATGAACATTATGTGTTTAAAAAAGAAGAGAATAGTCATCTTTTAGTTTTAATCAGGTAAATTATTGGCACTGAGGTATGCACACACAAATATCTATGTATATTTTTGCTAACTAAGTTTTAAGCATGAATGCTATCTTTTACATGTCAGCACAATATAGGGAGAAATTATGAATTAAGTTTTTTTAAAGACAACTAGTGTCTGGTATGATAACATTTATGCATATAAATTTTATATTCAACCACTGGAAACAAATAAAATGGTTATTTTTCCTTCTAGGATGGATGACATGATGAGATATAGAATTATGTCACAAAGTTTATATGAATGAATATACTGAGAATAATCTGCTATCACATGAAATTTTACAAAATCTGTATTCATCATTCAAAATACCATATATTGAATCCAAAGTATATGTATATCTACATGACACATCATGCAATATATATTCCAAGTCATTATCTTAACTTTCACATTACTGATATTCTGGCAGGATCATTCTTTGTTACAAAAGGCAGCACTATTCATTGGACAACAAAAAGTTTCGAACCCTTACCTAACCAAATGACAATATCCACAGTTCCTCACCTAGGGAGAAACAAATTATGTGCAAAAATGACAAATGCAATGAAAGCTATGGCTGTACACTATTCTAAAAGTGCTTTCTTCCAGTTAAATTCTAACCAATTCTTGGGCAAGGCAAGCCCAGGTTTACCTACCAGTGGGATGCTCGACAAATCTTTCCAAAAAAGCTAATGTAATTTTGAACTATGGAGATCACTTTTGTAGTGTGCAAATTCAGTTTCATTAAGTGAAGAACAGCAAACAAGAGAGATTATCTAGGAATGCCATCGCTAGGTGTGAGTGGGGTCAATTAAAAGTATGTGAACTGAATATGCATTTGCCTTTACATACTTATTTCTGAAAATTATTTGCTATGATGCATTCATTACACTAGGCAATTTAAAGAGTGATTGACCAAGGAAATAAAGTGCATAGCCAATAAAATTGATAAAAAATTTGGGCGATTCAGAGAACCAATATTAGACAAGCTGTTTACTGTAGCATCTGCAGGAAATACTCATTAGAATGACATATTCACTGCACATTGTTAGGTTAGTTTTAAATAAACAATATAATATACATGTGGTCCAGAAACAAATAATAACACTAGCGCTTTTGAGTGCCTGGTTAACCAAACATTGATTTTAGTGAAAACCACTGGGGCTTTAAATAATAAAACAGTTGTATGCGTTATTCTATATTTAATATAAAATTGTGCAAAATCAACAACTTAGTAGCAATTGGTCTTTTCTGCAACAGTTTATAATGTTACAATGGTTTTGTGTAAACTCAAACAAATATAATTGTTGTCTGATGAATCCTAAGGGACCTGGCACAGGCTTCTCACCAGCATATCTTTTACAGCCTCATTACACTTGCCAGTGATTCATGGGCGTTAGGCTTGGTTGAGAAGGGTAGAGGAGGCAAAGAACTCAGTATGGTCTACTTCAACCATGCAAATGAGCATATTTCCCAGGGACAAGAAGACAGCTTTTCTAAAAGAAATTGATTAATCTCTGTCTATTCTTATTATTCTCTGGTTGAGCATCTCAAAATAATTCAAGCACACTGGAGAACATTCTCAGAAGAATATTACATTTCACCTTTAAAGGTGGGAAGAGCAATTTTAAAGACTATCAAGATATACTAAGATGAGGGGGAACATGTGGACAAAAGAGGCAGGGAACCCGCTCTTATATTAGTACATCAATTAAAGACACAATTTCATGGACAACAAAACTGCACAGATATGTTTAGATCAGAATCATTGAACAAGTTATGAATCTGTGGGAGGAATTTTTTGTTGTTGTTACATTGGGATAGAGCAAGGCACAAAACTCAGCACCACTTACATGTGTTTCTGAAAGAGCTTGGGAAACACACTGTATTAGTCATGGTTACTATTATTGTGATGAAAAATCATGACCAAAGCAATCTGTCAGGAAAAGGGTTTGTTTGCCTTATATTTCCACATCACAGATCATCAACAAAGAAGTCAGGACAGGAACTCAAACAGGGTAGGAACTTTGAGGCAAAAACTGATGCAGAGCTATGGAGAGGTGCTGCTTGCTTACTTGCTTCTTGTGGTCTGCTCAGCCTCTTTTCTTATAGAACCCTGTACCATAATCCTAGTGATGACATCACCCATAATTGGCTGGGGCCTCCTCCATAAAGCACTAATTAATCAAATGCCCTGCAGACGTGCCTGCAGCCAGATATATGAAAGCATTTTTCTAAAAGGTGACTCCTGTCTGTTTTTCAAAGATTTTTTTTTTTTTTTGCGTATGAATGGAGCAAAGACTGTTGTGATTTTGGGGGAAGCTACTTCCACCCAAATTCTCCTCTGTGAATACTCTGTGAATACCAACTGCCTGTACGATATGAATTAAAACAACAAAACTACACACAATACAAGTGTTAGATAGATGGTATTTTCTTAATTTCAATTATTTGAACAAGACTTTAAGTAGAATTGTTTTTTATGTTTTTTTTTAATTTTAATTTTGACAACTTATTTCCTCTAACTCATATGGACTCCCTTTTCCCTAATGGGCCTTACTCCTACTTTCATTTATTGTGTTGTTCACATCATGTATAGGTAGATAAAGGTATTGTCGGTTCATGATTCGATTAGCCAAGTTATACCAAGAAGAGAGCACTTTGTAGCACTCATCTTACTGCTGTAGAAATATTGCTATAACTCTCTTAGCTGTTTCCTAGGACTTTGATAGGTGAAGAGCTCTGTATATGATTTTGGGTAGCACCAGACTTGGAAAGGCTTTTCAGATACAGTGAAGACAGGGAATTTTTGTTTGAACTTACAGAAAATTTCAGGACTTTCCCAATGAGATTAGGCATATGGAAAATCTTAGTTTTTCCTGCAGTAATTACATCTCACCTTCCTACAACCAGATGTTCCTAGTACAGGGAGATCTGCGTGTTTGCTGAAGCAGGTGGGGTGTCTCCAAATAATTCTAACTTTCTATGTGAAAGGAAAAAGTCACATTTCTATCTTTCAGGTTAGTCCTCAAAATTTGCTTATCAAACACATCTTCCTTTTGAGGAAACAACTAGATTTCTTCTTGTGAATAATAAATACCTATGACCACAACTGCACACTCTTCCCCACTTGAAGCAGCTGGAATTAAATGAAAAATGTGCTCAATGGAGATAGGCAGGTGCTATAATAACACATCTGTAGGTCATTTAGAAAGTACTCCCATCACTCTTTTCATTAAAGTGACATGCATATATTTAGAAGCTGCTATTGAAAAACCTAATGAAAGACTGTCCTTGATAACTTCTATATATGTTCACCTATAAATCAGCATTAAAGTCCTTTATATTACGAGCTGCTGTTAGGAGAGAGAAGTTTGCATTCTATTTTTTTTTAATAAATGAAAGTTTCAACTTCATCACATTTGCTTATAACATTTGTAATTTTGCTGTTTTTGCATGTGTTCAGCTATGTTTTCCTCCACATTTAAAATTTTTAATTTTATTTTTATTAATTACAGTTTATTCACCTTTGAATTTCTTCTGTAGGCATTATCCTATATAATATTAGTGTTACCTCTAGGTGGATAATTTTATAATGTAGAATGGAAAGCATACAGACATGTCACAGTTAATGACTTTTATCTCTGATTGTAACTTTTTCATGGAATGAGTCTGTGAATCACCATTGAGCCTGCTGCTTCATTCATTAAATTGTTTATACTGACATGGTGTCTGGGTGAATTTCACATTAGGGAGTTACAGCTGTAGATTTCTGCCTCACTACTTAAATATATAAAGCCTTTTTCCAGTTCTGTGTTCATGAATTTCCCAGGCTATGAACCTGTGGGAAGGTGGGCACAAAATATTGTTATGGGAAGAATATGTTCCTGTAATCAATACACAGTGACCAAACTAAACCCTGCTTACATACAATCTTATGTGAGGTGGCTTTATACTGCATGTATATTGAGAATGATAATTGGTTTGCTTAATTTTCTGAAACAGACAGCTGTCAGTGGTATCATTAAAGTTAATTCTATATAGAAATCTCCATACAAGTCCATTCAAACAAAATAAAATGCAGACAAAATAGCAGCTTCGGAATAAAACACCTGTGGATTCATTTCATAACATTTCACATCCAGCTACACTGGAATTAAAAGCCTAAAACACTCAAAGGAATTCTTTGTGTAGGAATTTAAAACACTCAAAGGAATTCTTTGTGTAGGAATGTCAATAGTTTCAGAAGAGCATTAGAAATGGCAGTTAAATTTTACATAAGTATGAACATCTGAATACATTGGTTTTTACTAATAATAGGGAAAATCTGTGTCTCTAGGTATCTACCCACTTGGCAAATAGCACAAACACTTGAGCGACTTTATGTTGTATCTTTGAAACATTTGCTCTATATTGTCTTATGCTTATATTTGAAATAATAAATAATAATCGATACACTAAAAGGGTTCTTAGGATGAACTCTAAGCTTTCTATCAAAATCAACATTAAAACATGGAGATTTATTTATGCTAAAGCTCCTAAGGTACTTATGTCCAGCTCTTTTTCATTATTTTAATTACCCAGCTTATTTTTTTTTCTCTGTATTTTGGACTTTCTCCTCCAACTCAAAGTGAAATCTACCGTTTATTTTTGGAGATTTTTTTTTGAGTTCTTAGATTTAATATGTGCATCTGTCTGTTTGAATCTTTGATGATTTTTTAAAGTAAGACTATAAATTCTTTCTCAGATATTTCAGCTTTCTCATTAACTTTGGATTCTGTTTTAGGGGACTTAGCTTTGTTATGGGTAGTGGATATGTCATGAGTTGGCATCTTGAGTCTGTTGTTTCCTCTAACTCTTCTAGAGTGTGTCTGCATGAAGTTTAACAATGAGGACTCAAGTGTGGAACTTGGTGTTATTGTTGTCTATGTGTTAATAGGTCCTAGTAATAGGTTGGGCTTCGTGCTGAGTCATAACCTGTGATTAATATAAAATAAAAATGTAATAAATAAATAAATAAATAAATGAGATGGAAAAAAGAGTTTACACGCTATGTAAAATTCTACTGTATGAAGTCCTTTTTGTTCCATATGCATCTTCATTTTTCCAAAATTAAATCTGGAAGTGTAAAATGTTCAACACATGGGGCTGAAAATATGCATTCATTTATTTTTAGTTGATATTTCTCTTATGAACTATACTAACTATGCTTGAAGGTGAATGTACTAGCTGTTTTCAAGATGTGATTTTCCTCAGTAGAATTATGTCATGGGAAAACACTGTGGATATCCATCAAAATGAACCCTACAAGGACATGAGGGGCCATTATTAGGAAACATTGTTTGTAACCTTCAGATGGTTTCAGCACTTCTGTCACAGAATGGCAAGAGGAATGGGAGATTAAAGCACATCACCCCTCAAAATTAACATCACCATATAAATGATGGCTTCTTGTACAACCTAAAACAGTCTACTTCTTTCATTAAAACAGTGAGTTATTATAGCCTACCATCATTGTAATAAAATGTCACAGTGGGTTCAAGTTCAGTCAGGTCAACACCGCTTCAAGTTAACATTATTGATTGAAACTTGCTAAAGCATCCTGGCTGAGAGATTCCACAGCAACTCTGGTCAGGAAACTAGGCTGCTGAGCAAACCCAAGTTTTTCTGGTGTTGCATTTGGATTGCATACTGGTTCCCATGACAAAAAAAATGTTTGAAGAAATTAGTGATGAATGAATTTATATCCACCAGCTTTTACATATTGTGACACAGTATTGCACAAGCATTATTGAAATGTTGGTAGCACATTTCCAGTTAGATCTTTTATTCACACTTTAAAAATATTTCGTGAAGTGGTATTCTAGTCATTCATATTCAGAAAAAAACACTTTAAAATATTAAAGTTTGTTACTAGATTTAAAAGACAATTAGTATTTACAGATTCTTTGTTGGTCAAGAATTGGGGCAAATGTTTCTTCTGTTTTTTCTTTCTTTTTCATTTTGTGTTTGTTACAATTATTTCCCCTTTTACAGTGAATGTGTGCACCTGTGACCCTGTCTATTTTCACCAAATATTCCTTGAAATAATAAGAAATGATGCATCAGGCAAAATGTTATAGAAATAAAAGTCTTTGGCTTTTAAATTGGCCAATATTAGCCAGTATTATTTGATTTATTTAATTTCTGTTAGCAATGGCAATGCTTGACAGAGATTACTGTATAAAAATTAAAAAGTATGAAAAGAATTAAACATTAAAGAAACAACCCATACCCTAGTGATTTCATGCACAGCATAATATTTAGGAGGTATTACTTTTTGTAGTTTGTTTGTTTGAAATGTTTATTTGTGGAAGAGTAGATAACATTCAGAGGTAGGAAAATGGGTGATTGAAAAAAAATGAGATAATTTGCATGGTATTCAAGCATACATGGAGACATGAGTAACCACAAAATTGGGAAAACTCATGTTTAAAAACTGGAATAGAACTATTGACCTTTCTCTGGGAATAGCTCACGGGAAAATGAACATTCCTATAATTGAAATGATCATGTGTTTTCTGACCTTACTTGGGTAAGTTTTATATTAGGTTCACATCAAGCAATCACTGAAGCAATTATGGCCACTTGTCCTGGGGCTGCCATAGCCACTAGCTGACACCTGATTGTCATTTGGTAATTACCTTGGCACTTCACAGCAACTCCCCAACTTCAGTTAAGCACTGCAGCAACTACAAGCGAAGTCTCCTTGGCAGTACACATAAATACCTAGCTACTCCACTGCTTCGTATAGTTGCTGCCAGTACACCTGGAGTATAGAGATGTATGGTGAAAGTGGCTTCTGAAAGGCCCGCACAGAAGTCAAATTGGAGATGAAATCTTCTCAATTAGCCACTCTGTTCCCTTTGAAATCTTCAAAATAAAAATCACTAAGTAATTGTGTTGATAGAGGCATTGCCAACTTTTGGAATTTTTCAAGTCTTTGAAGTCTGACTTTGCAGAACAGATTGTAAGTCTCTGGCCCATTACACACCTGCAGAGATTCTGGTGTTTTATTTCTCTTGGGTGAAACTGCAGAGGCCCAAACTCTGTTAATCACTGTCAGAACCAGTTGTATAAAATGCCAAAATGCAGCGAACCAAGTGTTTTATAATAAATATGACAACACAGTCAGAATGTTGTTTTGTTGTGCTTGTTATTTGTGGTAATTTTTCATCTATAATCTTTGAAAGAAAAGCATTCCAGGGCTTTACTCAGAAAAATGTTAACCTTGAGGTACGTAAAACATCGTATTGTATAAATGAGACTTTAAATTCTTATATGAGACTTTAAATTCTTAAGAATGGAGTCAGGCAGAGCTAACACATTCAAATTAAATGGTGGAATTTACTTTCAGTGCCCTTAAGATGGGTTATATAAAAACTAATTTCAATATCAATATTTTCATGTTACTTTATGAATATGTGATAAAGAATTAGTATTATTTTATTATTTCATATCAGTGGTATATTAACATTATTTTTATTATTATAGTAACTTAGAAAAAATTATTATTAACATTTTTTACCATTTATTCAATTTGTAGCCCGGCTTTGGCTCCCTCCCTCATCTCCTCCCAACCCCACTCTCCCTCCCTCTTCTCCCCCTATTCCCTTAGTCCACTGATAGGGAAAGTCCTCCTCCCCTTTCATCTGAATCTAGTCTATCAGGTCTCATCAGGACTGGCTGCATTGTCTTCCTCTGTGGCCTGTTAAGGCTGCCCCCCCCCCCCACACACACAGGGGGAGGTGATCAGAGAGCCTGTCACTGAGCTGTGCATGGAATCTTATGAAAGTAGGGGGAGATAGGAAGACCTTGAGAGGATAGGAGCTCCAAAAGGAAACCAACAGAGCTATAACTTTGAATTTTTAATTAAATGCATATATGTAATAATTGCTGTGTAGAACATAAGAGTTTTGGTTTTCCACTAGTACATTTATTGGAAATGGACATTGATTCAGTATCTGAAATTATTATAGGATAGGGCTGAGGGATCACTCCTCAGTTAAGAACAGGTGCAGCTCTTAGAGACCTGTTAGGTCCCTAGAATCCACAACAGGAGGCCTAGAACCTTCTGTGACTTCAGTTCTGGGTGAGCAGGCAATTTGCTGTAGCCTCTGTTGGCAGCAAGAGTGCACATACATACCAATAGCAATTCACTCAAACATATAAAACAAAAATTAATACTTAAAAGTTGGTAAAAACTGTTCTAGATAACTATTTTACTTGCTGGCTTTATAATCTGCTCAAACATGCATTTTCAATTAATTTCTGAAAGCAAACATTGCATGTCACAGCAAATAATTATACCAAAAAAATGAGTATTTTTGAGTATCTTTGTGTTCTCTCATGAAATAAATTATAAAATGTGTTAAAGAGCCAATTTTAAAAAATCTAAAACCTTCAAACTTACTTGAAGGAAACATTTATTTCTACTAACCAATTAATAAGAAATATATCTTATTATTTGCAACAACGTCACACTTAAGTAATACACAGAACACCTTCAAAATAAATAAAATGCATTCTCAAGGTTCTAGAATTTGACACATCAATACAGTTATAACAACTATGTGAAACCAACGTTTCTATGTGCTCCATAATGTTCACACATTACTGTAATAATCTGTTTCATAATTTTCTATGTGACCCTACATATTTTCAATTATATTATTTCTGCCTAGGTAGTTGCCTAGAATATACTATGGGATCAGTAAATTTGTATCCTAAGAGCTATTTGGAGACAAGATTGAAGAAGTAATTGAAATAAAAAGCTCTAATATAAAATTAATTTATGTACCTTTCTCTAGCTTCTTAGCAAAGGCACCTCTTCCATTCTTTTATTGCAATGCTTAAAGCTATTATCAACTGAATTTTGTATGTGGCTTGAACACCTGAATACTCATAACTTTTCAGTTCCAAGCCTCTGGGTTGTAGATTACTAACAATTGTGCAGTGGTGATACAGTGACATTGTGTCCTTCACAGACCACTGGCTTCTGATGATCTGATTTTATCTTCGACAATAGGTACATGGAATGGTAAAAAGTACAGTGTTGGAAGTGGCACTTCAGATATTAGACACAACAATGATTACAGAGGACTGGGTTAGCACTGTGTGGATTTGTCGTGTTTTCAGATAATTTCCTGTAGTGAAGTTTTAATTTTTTGTGGTAATAGGATAAGTAATTATACCTCATAGCTCATCAGGTAGATGAGACACACATACAAGTTGGGAAGAGAGGAGCTAACAATGGCGAACTTACATTTGTATTGTCTGCTCATATATTTTACAGATATATACCCATGCATTATAAAAGTGCTAGTTTAAAAATGCTTACAGATTGCTCTGAAAAGGACAATATTGAGCGATTATTATACCTAATCTTTGTGACAATAAGATTTACCAAGCATAAACAACATTTAAAAAGTTGTCATTTATTTTTCTTATACATACTTCCCCATTCTAAGTCATTTTTATTAGTGTATTATTTTTATTCTTTGTTTTTCTACGGGTTGAATTTTTGTTGAAATAAGGCAGAATTTTCAAATAGTTGGATCCTTCCCGAATCCAGCTCATTACAATAGAACCCTGAATATAAATAAATATAATATTCAAAGACAAATGATGCCAAGTTAGACTCAATTGCTCATCTAATTATTTTTAAATGTGTGGATGTACCTGTGTGTACAATGTGCACAGTAGCTATTTGAACTTAACTTTTTTGTTTTCCCTATCTATGGAGCAGAAAATATTAATCTTTTGAGGAGTCTGGGAAGGTATCTGCACAATCCAGAGATTTCCCCCCATAAATCTTTCACATTTATTAACGTCACATTTTCAGGAAGAAAATTCAAGTTCAGAGAAGCGAAGTTCTCCGACAGGCTCATATCAGACCCTGTGGCAGAAGTGGGCTATGCAACAAAATTTATGTGTTTATAATCAAAGTTTATAGTAAATAAAATATATGATATAATATTATATAAAATAATTATAAAATGTGATAATAAAGACAACAACAAACATTTAGAATTTGATATACCCTTAACTAATTTATGGGTTACTATAAATGAATGTAGAAAACTCTCTACCTTTAGCAAAGTAAACAACAAATTTTGGTTTCCTAATTCTTTGCCCATATAATTTGGCACATTAACCCTCTGCACTATAAAATATTCAGTTTTCTATTTCCTAGACAATTAATTATGTGGCATTTATGTACTACATTTACAAGATCTGAATAAATGTGCTTCATAAATTTTCTTGTTATTTTGTATACTTCAATAACTAATTCTAAAGTGAAGCAATTAAATATAAGCCAATAACTGAATACATAAGGTTTTTAGCTTTTATTCTAACAATCATATATATATATATACTTTTATATACATATATATTATGTAATTTATTCTGCAAAACAGCTTTATAAAATAGGTACTATTCCCACATTGTTTTCTGAGAAACAAACAGGCAGTACTCAAAACAAACCCAAGACTTCAGGTCTGGATGATCCGCATCAGAGAGTTCAGTCTTAAAGGACATGGTCTGCTTAGTCACACATGTCTTCTGAACTGTATGCATGTTATCTAGCTGCACTTGAGATTTAAGATAGCACTACCAACAGTGTCTGCATTGGGATGCAGAAACACAAGTTTCCATGCAAGATTTTGAAAGGCTCACACAGCAGGGACCACAAGACAAGGCTTTTGTATAATTAGTAGCTGAGTTAACTAATTGGTTGATTAATTTGAGCTTCTTGAAACATTATTTTATTAATCTCATTGGAAATTGTAGTAGAAGAAGGAAAACAAGTTAGGATTGTTATCTAAAAAGAAAAACTCTAACAAGAAAATGAGGACATTTACATAATAGAAATTACTGAAGGATTTTGGAATGCAACAGTTCTTAGAGAGCTAAAAAGTAAATGAATATTACACAGTGTTCAAAGTAATTTGTAGGCTTATTAAAAGTATACATTATTTTAAATTTATGTATTTCATTAGGAGAGTAGATATGGAATAGTTGTGGTGTTTTCAAGGGAACGTAAATTTGTTATTCACCACACAAGACATAGGTTTTTTTTTTTCATATTTATCTGAATAATGTAGCATACACCCTAAAATTTACTCACTAACGAAAATTTTTCTTTCTAAATTATAAGCAATAGCATTTCCTGAATGTTTTACATATAAAATATAATAATGGAAAACATGGTTTTCAATGAAATAGGAAAGTTATTTTTAATATAATATCATTTTTAGTATCCCATTATCTGTAAAAAAGCATCTTTTAATCAAATAAATACTTTTTAGTTTTAAAACATTGGCTGGATTTATATCTTTAGACAAGAGATGCTCTCTAACAGAATCCACTCATGTTTCGCTAAAGTTTCTATTATTCTGCTTGATTTTTTCCTTAGCTATAAAATTTTATAATAATGAACATGATATTTATTAAGGAATGCATCGAATATTTAGAGATCTACATATTTATGTGACCTGCTTTTGTTCATAAATGCTAATATTTATTGCTTTCTTGTTGAGATTTTGTTTTGTATTTTGTGACAAACAAAAGTGTGATTAGTGAAGCTGTAAAGTGCTCATGGTAGCTGCCTGTGTTCCCAAGATAGCAGCATTAGTGCCTACAGAAGCAGTTAATACTGTTTATCATTAGTGACACAGGCTGGGAAGGACCTTTGCTGGCTTTTATCTTTCACCTTGCCAACATTTAGTTGATGAGCATTCTGATTTAAATTCATGAGTGATGCTCCAGGATTTATATGCATTTCACATGAACAATCACACAGGTAAACCTATCCAGCTGATGGAGACTAATTAAAATCACCCTAATGTTCTAATACTGGACCTACTTGGAAAAGCCATTGCTTTATATTTAATGTCAAACTGCCCAACGGAAACCTGATTTTGAATGCAGCTTATTCCATTCTTGTGTTAGAAAATTCTTACTGCATTACTATGCAGTTTGTCTAAAGCTTATAACAAATAACGAACGAAAGGTACGTACCTATACATATTAATTTTAAATTTTAAGTTCCTTGAAGTTTGAACCAGGACAACTCCAACAATGTAGCACAGATTTAAAGAATTAATTACTTTTTCATACATATTTATTTTGGAAAAAGAGAATCCAGAAGACGATGCCAAACATATTAAGTAAACACAAAATTTGAGGTCAGATTTATTTGGGAAATTGAGTAGAAACACTTGAGCTGATTTTGTGTTGGAAGATGTTTTTGTTTTTTAGAATGTGTCGTGACTGCTATAAAGAATGACTAGGTTAGCATAGTGTGCCTTGCCCAGCCATCAGCAGAGAAGCTTCCTCATGCAGCTGATGGGAACACAATCATAGGCCAACAGGTAGACAATATGCAGACAATGAGAGAGCTTAGAACGCTCACTAATCCTAAATGGAATCTCTCCATCAAATTTCTTCAACTTTAGTGAAAACTTTTCATGCTCATTGAAATTTTCCTGTGGTTTCTTGTCTGCCATCTATGACTGGTGCTGAAACTTAGCTTAGGGTTAACTGTAATTCTTTTTACTCTTTAAATTATTTAGTGTATTTGGTGTGTGTAAGACAGCAAGAGGCACTAAGGAAAATGAAGACCCATTTTCTTCACCATTAAATCTACTGACACTAAACTGTTACTCACTACTAAGAAGTAGGTAAATACATATAGCATACACATTTCCATATCTTCAAAAGTTCACAATTTATTTTTAAATTTAGCTTTTAAATATATGTAGCATATTATTGATTTCTGTTGTCATCCTGTGGGGCCGAAAATCACTTGATGATAAATTAGCTTTCAGAGATACAGAAGATAACTGTGTTTGGGTGTGAAGTTCCTATTATAACTTCTTGCTTCTAAGTATAATTTTCTATTTTTTTATTAACCTTCCTCATATCTTCTAGTCTCCTATCACATCTCCCTTGAATCTGATAACTACCAATATTTTCTCTCTACTTATATTCAGTCATTTTCATATTCCGCAATCAACAGAACAGCACAATGCTCATCCTTTTTGTTTATTTTGTTTTGTTTTGATTGTGTCAATTAATGCAATTAATCTGTTTTGATACAGATTGTTTTTTTTCATTTTTAAATTTTATGTATTAGTTCTATTAATTATAGTTTATTCATGTTGTATCCCTGCTGTAGCCCCTCATTCCAATACAGATTGTTTTAAAGGACAGAATTTTGTTCTTTTCAATGACTGAAAGTATTCCTTATTCATTCACCGTGAGTAACACTTATTTCTCTTTCATTTTTTAACTGGATGGAATGCTGATATATTTAGCATAAGATTTCTGGTGGTTGATCTTCGTTGTCAGCTTGACACACAGGGGAAAATGGAACCTCAGCTGAGAACTTGCCTTTATCAAATTGGATATAAAGGTGTCTCTGGGAGTTATTCTTTTTTGCTTGCTAATTGATGTAGGAGGGCCCAGCCTACTTTGGGTAGGAGAACACAGGTTGTATAAAAATGGTAGTTGAACCTGAGCCTTGGAATTAAGCAAAAAAAGAGTTCTTCCATGTTCTGTGATTCATTTATGGCCTTCTGGTTCCTATCCTGAGTTCCTACATTGACTTAAGTTGATAAAAGACTATAGACTACAACATGTAAATATGAGTCAAATACTCCCGTTTATTGTTTTGAGTGATGGTTGTTATGGCAATAGAGAAACAGTTATGGCAATGAAGGTGTTCATTCATTTTGTTTGGATATATATTCTAAGGCAAGTTCAGTTTTAATTTTCTGAGATTTTTTATGCTTTTTCCCCGTATCAATTATACACTATTTTCTCCACACCAATACTTGCCTCTATTAGTTATTGTTAAGGCTTTATGTCATGAGGGTTCAGGTCAACATTTTCATTGAATTTTACTGACAATGATCTTTACTTCCACATATATTTTGTTTGAGTATTTTTTGAGACATATCTCCTTAGGTCAGTGCTCATTTTTCACCATTTTATTGGTTCCTGGTTGGTTGGTTTGCTGTTGAGCTCTGCATAGCAGCTGAATGTTGGAAGCACAGCTGGCACATATTTTATACCATTGTGTGTTCTCTTTACTCTGTCATTCCCTTTATTATGGAGAAGATTTGATGAATTCTTATTCACCATTTTGGTTTGTTTTCAGAAGTTTTCTTGAGTTTTTCATCAATGTTTTCTTCTAGTTCTTTCAATATTTTATGTATTATACTTAAGTTTTTATCCAGTCTTGAATTCTTCTAATACCCAGAGCTGACTGTTTTCATTTGTGCTTGTGCCATATTAATTTCTCCTGGAACCATTCATCAAAGCTTTATGGAAAATCTAATAAAAGTATGTGGGTTGAACTCTAGACTATCCATTGTATTTTGTTAGTTTTTGTGTGTAGAGTTATCACAGTTATCAATATGAATATATTGTATATTATATTGTCCTGATTTTGACTCTAGGTATTCATGGTAAATGATCTCTTAAACAATTCTGTTGTCTCACATTTGGTTGAGGAGTGCTGAGAAGCTCATGTTTGGGGGAATTTAGCAGTGAGTCTAATCTGCTTTCATGTTTATGTTAATTTATTTTACTGATTCAACAATTAGGTATTTTAACATTATTATCACTGAAGATAATAAAATACAATGAAGCAAAGGATTAAAGTATAGGTGTGTTGCTAAACAGTATAACTTACTTATATTTATGATAATCATAATGTAAATGGGAACTTTGAATATCCAAAATGTAAAAACAAAGTGTCATTGTAAATTCATGTATGTGTACCACATTTTATAAAGATTGCTTAAGTGTCTCTGACAAAAAATAGTTTTTAGCTGAAATATATGGTAAAATTATTCATCTTAGGTAGCACTATACCCATCTAAAATTTATTTTTGAAGTAGTACATTCTCCTAAATTGAATGCCGTTTGTTCTTTAGAGTAACTTAAAAATGAATGTTTTAAACTTTCCTAAATTTCTTAAGAATAGACACTTTGATAGTGAATTCAGGTGTTTCATTTCCTTTTGAAAATTGATCTGAGTTTACTGAAAATATCTTCTAGGCTTGTGAAATTTAGATGAGGGAGGCAAAATTATTGACTTTCATGTTCAACTCTCAAGCACTGCATTTTAATGCAATTTTGTTCTTACTTTAATGATATCATCTGGATAATCTCATTTATTTTTTGGTGAAAGAAAAGCTTCATGGTGAAGGGAATAGCCTTTCATAATAACAAGACACTTCATAAATCAATATAATAACCTTCAAAGAGATCTGAATTCACGGGATCAAAACACTGTGACTCACAAGATTGTTTTCTTTTTTTGTTTTTCATCAACAAAAATGCATTTTATTCAAGTTGTTACATTTGGGGGGCTCCATTAAATTTATTTTCTATTCTTCTGGCAACACCTACACTCTAAAGACAAAAACATTGGCTTTTATTCTGTAACTGGGGTTGAGGCCATTTTCAGCTTTCATTCTTTACTGCCACCCATCCTATTCTCTGACATCTTTTGAAAAATGTACGTTCTATGCAAGAAAGCTTTAGCAAACATTTCTATTTTTCAATCTGTTTGCAGAAGTCAGTAACGGCTGAATGAATGCTCCTAGAAAATATGTTCAATGACAAACAAGGTGTTCAATTCCTTTCTAAAAATAGAGTTAAAACTTCTTCCCATTTTACATAAAGTGTCTGTTACCATATGCAAATTAACTTAGAATAGTAAATATTGGCTATAACTGTCAGAAGTATTTCTGCTTAAAAAGAATAAAGATTTAATAAGTAAAAATAAGAGAGGGAATATACCAGGTAATACAGAAACAAATATTTAGAATAAAGACCTATTTGCTTGAAATCATTAAAATGTGAAAGGTAATCACAGCATTCTCATACATAATTTCATGTACATATAGTTTTTATACACAATACAACTTATAAAACTTTATCCTTTCTTAATTTCACACAAACATAAAATTTGCTGAATTAATATAATCTATATAACTTTAAAATAGAATATCAGCAACAGACACAAGAACAACAGTATCTAGGATTTACAATTTCAATTTTCAGTTTATCCTTCACATCATACAAATATAGTTTTTCTTCTCTAAATATTTATTACTATTTTAGTTTTAAATTTTAAATTATTATGCTAATTAACAGGCTTATTTGTGGCACTTCCACGTTAAGATGTGGTTGTGTGTGCCTCTTAATCCACTTGCACCTTGTGCTTACATCCTTGGCCCATATCTCCACTGTAGAATCCCACATCAATATTTCAACTCCACAGACAATCCAATGTGTCTCTTTAACTCTCCTCACAGCTCCACCTTAAAGTTTCTTTTCTGCCATCTCATACCTATAAATATGCTATATATAAATGTGTATTTATTGTATGGTTTATATATTATACATGCACATATAAACATTTCTCCAGAATAAATATTAACTAATTCAATAACTTACAAATAATCAGGATACTGAATTCTCCTCCTCATAGTTCGGTGCATAAGTCTGTTTCACCTCTTTTAATAATAACTATTACTGAAATTGTCAGACGCTATGTATTTATTATAAATATAAGTTTTGAAGATATTATATAGCTTTTAGTTTGCATGATTACATCACTGTACACATTTAATACAAATTTACTTATGGGATCATTTTTCCTTCATTTTTTTTCCTTCATTTGAATGATCTCTAGAATTAAAATGTATTTTTGTCTAACTAATTGACTTAGCACATTCATTTGACTATCATTTTTATTTAATAGTTATTTCTATGTGTGTTTTTGTGCTGTTGTTAATTTTTTTTGAACACTACCTCACTATAAATCCTACTCAAGCCTTGTGATGCCCGTAAATATGGTGCTTCCATGAATGCTAAGATGTGGTTGCACAATTCCAACATCCAAGTGGCTCAAAGACCGCAACATAAAACCAGACACACTAAATTTGTTAGAAGAAAAAGGACAGAAGAGCCTTAACCTCATTGAGGCAGGAGACCACTTTCTGAACAGAAAACCAAGAGCAGAGGCTCTAAGATCAACAATCAATGAATGGGACCTCATGAATATTAAAGACTTCAGTAAAACAAATGACACTGTCATCAGAACAAAATGACAGCCTAAAGACTAGGAAAGGATCTTCACCAACCCTATATCTGACAAAGGCTAATATCCAGACTATATAAAGAACTAAAGAATTTAAAAATAAAAAAATCAAGTAATCCAATTTAAAAATGGGGTACAGAGCTAAACAGAGAATTCTCAATAGAGGAATATCGAATGGCAAAGAAACACTTAAACACTTATTCATCTGGGAAATCAGAATGACCAAGATCTTTAACTCAAATGACAATACAGGCTGGAGAGGATGTAGAGACATGGGAACCCTCCTCCATTGCTGGTGGGAATGTAAACTTGTACAACCACTTTAATCTGGCACTTTCTCACACAATTAGGAATAGTGCTTTCCCAAGATACAGCTATACCACTCCTAGGCATTTATCCAAAAATCAAAATAGGCTCAAGTATACAACAAGGATATTTGCTCAAACATGTTCATAGCAGCTTTATTTTTAATAGCCAGAACCTGGAAACAACCCAGATGCCCCTCAACTGAGGAATGGATACAGAAATTGTGGTACATTTACACAATGGAATAATACTCAGCAATTAAAAACAAGGAATCATGAATTTTGCAAGCAAAGGGTGGGATCTAGAAAAGATCATCCTGAGTGAGGTAACCCACATAGTTACCTCTCATGGTATATACTCACTTATAAGTGGATACTAGACCTATAAGATAGGATAAACATACTAAAATCTGTACAGCTAAAGAAGCTAAGCAAAAAGGAGAAA
>CM053753.1:81223651-81280932 GCA_028658305.1 Pachyuromys duprasi | reverse complement strand
AAAAAAAAAACAGGAAAGGAAGACAGAAAGAAAGAATACAAAAGAACATGTTTAGTTAGAACATAGTGTTTTATTCTTAAAGATTTTAAAAAGAAAAACAAAGACCTCAGCATTTTGGAAGTTTTAAAAACTGGTATGGGTTTAGGAAGTAAGCTAGTTAGGTTGCCTTGAAAGATTGTATTTTAACCTAACAGGAAATGATATTGTATGAAGGATAAATCTCATTAACTACAGATTGAGGAAAGTGATTGCAAAAATCTTGTTCCCTCATGCCAATGCATGTCCTCCTGTCTGCTATAATTGAATTACTGTCCCCAGTAGACATTTGCTGGAAACTTTTCTATCAACATAGCCATATAATTGTGTGACACAGGCTACAGAAACACTTAAAATTGCTAACAAAATTTATCTCATATTGTCACAAATATATTGCCAATATAATAGTATGTACTCTCTCAATCCTATCAGATAAATGTAATTTTCTTCTCCAGATAGCCTTTAAATATTTCAGCTGTCACTGTGAGTCCTCTGTATTTCTCTTGAGGCAAAACTTATATCATTCAGATTCTAATGCCACATCTACTGATGATCATCGATTATAATTAGATTCTTTGCTTTTTTATCATTTATTACAGTTAATTCAATTTGTATCCTAGCTGTGTCCCTCTCCCTCATCTGCTCTTAATCTCACCTTCCCATCCTCTTCTCCCCCTATGCCCATCCCATAGTCCTCTGATAGGAGAGGTCCACCTACCCTTCTTTTTGACCCTAGCTTATCAGATCTCATCAGGTCTGGCTGCATTGTCTTCCTCTGTGGCCTAGCAAGGCTGCTCCCTCCTCAGGTGGAGGTGATCAAAGAGACAGCCACTGAGTTCATGTCAGAGAGAGTCCCTGTTCCCCTTACTAGGAAACCCACTTGGAGACTGAATTCTTATAGGTGATAGTTTTCTCATCTGTATGGATTGTCCATATTTATATTCATTAGTTATTAAAGTTTTAAATTTTGTATCATCCTTGTATCTCCATGCCAAGTTGAATGGTTTGAATACTCCCAGGCCTATTACGACAAAATGAATTGAAGTAGAGGAAATGTGGAAACATGTAGATTAAAAGAACCTCTTTGGTTGAGTTGGAGTTGGCAGTGATAAAGGAAACCATAACGGGATAGTAAAACTAAAATGGATTATTTTAAATATAGTTAGCAGAGCTGTCACCGAAGCGATTAGTTACAAAAAGGAATTAGTCAAAAAGTAATGACTTGAATTTGGGTATTGAGAACTTGACACTATATGTACAAGTATGATGAGGCTCTAGAGCAAAGGTGATTAGGAGAAGCATGGTGGTTTTCACATAGATATGTGATTTTTGCAGCAACGGTCACATAACCGATTATGAATTCCCAAGTACGTATTAACAATCACAGAGCACGGGTAAAGGTTAGAAATAGATATTTGATAGTCAGTTGTCCAGAAATGATCATTGAAGCCTCAACAAAGGATCAAAATTTCTATGAGACTAGTTTATCAGAAAATTATCCGTTCAGGGATGGCAGATGCTGTACATTAGACTAGTGAGAAAACAAAAGAAAATCTAAGAGTGTTAACATTATGGGAAAAAAATGATTGTTTAAAATCAGAAAAGATAGGCCTTCTATTTCCAGTGTTCTTAGTAATGAAGTCTTCCAATAAGGATATGAAAGATTAGCAGGGCCTCTCCACTGCAGAGCTACTCAGTACATCTACTTGCTCAGTTGCCCTATGCTCCACTGGCCAAAAGTATAGAAAAATCGCCCTGCTTATCATTGACATGAACTCTGGCATATGCAAAGCTGGATTTCCTGGTGACAATGTTGCAGGGCCAAGTTCCTCTCAATTGTTTTGGCACTTACAACACCATGGTGGTCAAGAGCTGGAAAGACTCCTACAAAGGCCATGAGGCCAACAGAAAGAGAAGCATCGTGACTCTGAAGTATCCACCCGAGCAAAGCTCTGTTTTCAACCAGAATCACATGGAGAAGATATGGCATCACACATTGTAAGATGAACTGTTTGGACATGGAGTGCACTTGGCGCTTCTAATTAATGATAACCTGAATCCCCAGGTTAATAGAGAGAGAGATGGAGGAGGTAATATTTGAAGCCTACAGCACCCTGCCATGTGTGTGGCCATTCAGGTTAGGCTAACTGTGCATACCTCCTGGGGCACCACTGGCATTGACTCTGTTAATAGTGTCACACATACAGTGCCTATATACAAGGTTTACACACTTGCACGTGTCATCTTATGCCTGAGCCTGGCTGATTGGGACCAGACATACTATTTCATGTTGACTGAGCAAGTCTACAGTTTTTTTACCACTTCTGAACATGAGTAGTAAGTGATAGTAATTAAAAGTTATTTTATGTTGCCCTGGATTTTGAGGAGGAACGGCCACTGCTGCATCTCCTTGCTCCTTGGAGAAGAGCTACAATCAAAACTACTCTCTGCCTGATCGGATGATGATCACCATTGGCAATGAGTGATTCTAGGGTCCATAGGTGCTCTTATGTCCCTCTTTCCTGGTCTTGCAGTCTTGTGGCATCCATGAGATCACCTACAGCACCATCATGAAGTTTAATGTGGATACCATCAAGGACATGTATGCCAATACAGTTCTATCTGATGGCACCACCATATATACAGGCATTGCTGACAGGAAGCAGGAGGAGACCACAGCCCTAGCAGTGAGCACAGTGAAAATCCAAGATCACTGCCCTCTTTGAGCACAAGTACTCAGTATAGATTGAAGGCTCTATCCTGGACTCAGATTCCATCTCACAGCAAATGCAGATCAACAGGCAAGAGTATGACAACTCTAGACCCTCCACCTTCCACCTCAAATGCTTCTAGATGGACTGATCCTATGCCAAGCATCAGCATAATGAGCTGATTCCAAAGTATCTGTTTTCCCTGGTGAATGCAAGTTTCATGAACCTGGAAAATACTAAAAATTTCCTTTGACTCTTGTATCTGTTATCAGCAGTGGCTTGTATAACTTGTTGCTGATTTTTGACATTGAGCTCAAGTTAATTGTTCAGTTTGTTTATGTCTAATGCCCTGTGATTTAACCATGTAACCTGGTCACTTGGTGACTCCAAACGTTCTAGAGAAGATAAATTCCCAGGAGTGAGCACCATACAGTGATCTGTGCTGTCTATTAAACAACAGCTGAGTGTTCCATGATTTCCCCAGCTAGCAAAGCTTCATGACCCACCTACAAATTCTGTCTCTCCTTCTAACAGTGTGAGGAAGACCAAGTCTTAAGACCAAGTTTCTGTTCTGATTTTTTTTTCCTCTTGTCTATGGTGGGCTGTTATTGCTCTGAGTTGAGAATGTTTTCATTTACACATATAAGTTTATTACTCTTTTTTTATTTAAGCTAGGGCTTTTGTTTTCAATTTTTTTAGAAATGACAATCTTTACTTTACTTCTGTACAATGAGAAAATTAGGCTCCAGCAACTTGTAATTGTGAAAGAAAAATAATAAAAAAGTGTTATAGTCATAGTTAAAAGAAAACAAAGATCCACAGTAAATATAAACACTTATTATTAACGTCTCTATTTTCAACAATCTCTTTTAAAGTATTTTAAAGAATGTCCTACTTCCATTTACTCATTACTAGAATTTTTTTCTTCAAAATTTTTTTTCTCTTCAATTTTTTCAAGGAAGTAGGAGAACACAAGAAACAGGATAGGAGTCTACCATAGAAGGCCTCTGAAAGGCTCTACCTAGCAGATGCTGAGTCTCTTAAGCAATCTTTGGGCAGAGTTCAGAGAATCATATGAAAGAAGGGGAAGTTAGTAAGATCTGGAGAGAACAGGAGCCCCAAAAAGACCAAATACATCTGGACACAAAGGTCTTTTCTGAGACTGATCCTCCAACCAAGGAGCATGTGTGGATAACCTAGAACCCCTTTTCCGATGTAGCCCATGGTATCTCAATATCCAAGTCTTTTCCCTAGTAAGGGGAAAAGGGACTGTCTCTGGCATGAACTGAGTGGCTGGCTCTTTGATCTCCCCACCTTCCATAGGAGGAGCAACCTGGCTTGGATACAGAGGAGGACATTGCAGCCAGTCCTGATGAGACCTGATAAGCTAGGGTCAGATGGAAGGGAAGGAGGACATCACATATCAGTGGACTTAGAAAGAGGCAGGGAGGAGATGAGCGAGGGATTATGGGATTGGGAGGGAATAAGAGAGGGGGTTAGAAGCTGGGATACAAAGTAAATAACCTGTAATTAATCTAAAAAATAAAAATAAAAAATAAAGCATTTAAGTTTAAAATTAATCTAAAACATAACTCTTAACTTTTTATTTTTTTAATTTTTATTAATTTCAGTTTATTCACTTTGTATCCCCCTGTACCTCTCTCTCTACTCCCCTCCCAATCTGACCCTCCCTCTTCCCCACCTGTGTCTGTCTCCCAGTCCACTGATAAGGGAGGTCCTCCTCCCCTTCCCTCTGATCCTAGTCTATCAGGTCTCATCAGGAGGGGCTGCATTTTCTTCTTCTGTGACCTGGCAAGGCTGCTCCTCCCTCAGGGGGAGGTGATCAAAGAGCAGGCCAATCAGTTCCTATCAGAGTTGGTCCCTGTCCCCATTACTATGGAGCCCACTTGGAAACTGAACTGCCATATGCTACCTCTGTGCAGAGGTTTCAAGGCCATCTCCATGAATGGTCCTTGCTGGAGTATCAGTTTCAGAAAATACCCCTGTGCCCAGACATTTTGGATCTGTTGCTGTCCTTGTGGAGTTCCTGTGCTCTCCAGGTCTTACTATCTCCCATTTCTTTCATAAGATTCCCTGCACTCTACCCAAAGTTTGGCTATGAGTCTCAGCATCTGCCTTGATACCTTGCAGGGTAGAGCCTTTCAGAGGCCCTCTGTGGTAGACTCCTGTCCTGTTCCCTGTTTTCTCCCTCCTCTGATGCCTATCCTCTTTGCCTTTCTGAATGGGTAGAGCATCTTAGCCACAGTCCTCCTTCCTGCTTAGCTTCCTTAGGTGTGCAGATTTTTAGTAGTTTAATCCTATATTACATGTCTTAAGATTTGCTGTACTGTGATAGCTAATATACTTAAACTATGACAGCAATTTAAAAATTGTAATCTATCTTGAAAATGCATGCTTTATTTTGTTTTAATTAAAAAATATTTATTTTTTATTTATATAGTATTCTGCCTACTTCTGTGCCTGCAGGGCACCAGATCACATAGATGGTTGTGAGCCATCATGTGGTTGCTGGAAATTGAACTCAGGACCTTTGGAAGAACAGCCAATGTTTTTAACCTCTGAGCTCTCTCTCCAGCCGCCTAGTTTTAATTTTTTAAGTGTTCATTCTTGACTTATATGTAAGCAATTCAGATACAGGTTCAGTCACTATTTTCATATTCTTTCCTATACCTTCATTTATCTATTGTAATTTACCTTTATCTCAATAAGCCATTTTCTGTGTCTGAGGGAAGGAAAGAGCTTCAGGGAAGACACTGAAAGACTGCGGATGCCTCTCAGCAGTGGGCTGCTTAACTAGCAGGTGTGCAACCCTAGGTTAAATACCCTTGTATCATAGTTAAAAGAATATACGACATTGTAAAGTTGTTGATCAAGTCTTTATTCCTCTTCAGAATTTGTAGATGCTTACTGAAACAAAAATGTATAATTATAAAAATAAGATTTTGTTCTAAGACCAAAATATAGTCTCTAGTTATCATTTTCCTATCCTAAATGTCACACCATTTCTTTCCTAAAGCTGTATCCTAAGATACATTCGGTGTATGACACACTGCTTTGACAATTTAGAGAAAAGACAATTGATTATTTTTCAATGTCATTTTGTTGCTAAAACTGAAATTACCAAATAAAATGAATGTATTAAGGGATACATGTATAGATATTGAAAGTCATGAAAAGTTGGTTATGTTTTTCATTGAAAAATAATCAACTGTAATATAAAATGACTATTTTCAATAGATTGATTTTAATACATATTTAAATAGAAAATTTTAAAGGCATACAGCAATTCAAAATTGATAAGTTATTTTCTTTCATCTTATAAATATACAGGAAGATGATGATCACCTTAAAATATTCTACAAAGCCACAATGAGATATTCTGCATAAGGTGTACCAAGTGCTGAGGAAGTGACTCAGTGATTTGGCATACCTGATCATAACCCTGACAATCTAAGTTCATATCCCAAAGTCCATGGTAAAACAATACAACAGCACACAAAAACTGTTTTCTGAATCTCTACATTTGCATCATGGGCACATTTATCCACACTTTGAAATCACACACATATACACACATGCACATACAAACACACACTTATGAGCAGTAAATAAAATTTTAACAATTAAAATATGTCAGTTATACAAGTTCATGAATTCTTTTTCAGAAGAATTACAAGTTCATATGTGAACTTCAGAGTATTCAACTTGTAATTTTTCCATATTGGATAGAGAATTTTTATCGATGTTAATATTCCCAAAAGGTTATAAGAATATACTGTTTATACCTTGTATTGCAGATGTTATAAATCAATGATTTAAGGTAACTCTTAAACTTTCTCATTAAATTTCAAATGATTTATCAGTATTCCACAGTCTGTAATTCATTTCAGAAAGACTATGGTGGATAAAATATGCAAAATATTGGGGAAGCCCATAGGCAGGATATTGATTGATTTTGGTCATTGTCCTGCAGTAGAGACCGCGGTCACCAAGATGTTAAGCCTTCAATTTCCAAAGGAGCAGAGAGGTTCCGCCTTAGAAGAGATTGACACCCAACTAGCTCACTCCACTTACTTTATTCAAACATTATATAAGGTTAGTTAGGACTGGGATAGTTCCAACTAACAAAGTTATCTTGCCATAGCAGATAAACCACCTAAATCTTGGTTCTTATTTGACCGTGGTTAGCCACCATCAGGAGTAAGAACTCCAGGTTTGTGAGAGTATCTTAGGACCAAGGTCAGTGCAGCCCTCATATAGCACCAAGTGCAAATTTTCTAGAAAGACAACATTTCTTCATGGTTCAGACAGTCTCAAAACAATTTTGCAGCCTCTGCAGATTGACTCAAATATACCAAAGGCCTACTGAAACATTTCACTTAGAGCCAAACAAAGGCTTTACTATACATTTCACAACATGTTCTTCCTTTCCGTTTAAGTGGATTTGTTAGGGATAACAATCAGAGGCTGTGGCCAGAGAATAGAAACCTAAATTTCCAAGCTGATATAGGTACATCTAAGCTGTACACATGGGAATGTAGAGATACCTGGAGTACAGGTAGAGGTCATTGTCTGTTCGGCACAGCTGGTCATTCACACAATGCTAATTCTGTCTCACAACTAGGACAGGAAATAATGTGGAGAAGAAATATCTATAGAAAGACCTTCTTGGCTGCAGAATAACTGGGCAGGTGACAACATAACCCCACCCTTCCCATTCCCAAAATCCACAATCCACTTTGGCCCAGTTCATGCTAGCCCAGTTAGCCTCTACTCTGACCTACTTTCTCCTGAAAATACAGAAATTAGGGGAAAAAAGGCAAAGAAAACTATTTCCTGCCAACACCTCACAGGCAAGCCTTGAGTGATTAAAAAGTGCAATCTGTTATAGACAACACGAGGAGGGCAACCCACTCCATGCTTCCTCATGTCTTGCAATACGCAAAGAGATGTGACTCTGGGAGCCATCACGTGGATACTGACATAATTGAAGAAGAGTGACACACTTAAAATGCTCCTCTGCAAAATGCCAATATAAAATAAGACACCCCACAGATAATGAAGCCCACTATGGCCCTCCCTGTGTACTCACACAGAATATTCTCTCAGCTGACTGGCTAACTCCTTTGGGTTACTTAGCAAGGCCATATTTTAATTCAGACCCGAGCTTCCCTACCGCTGCTTCTGCAGTCTGGCTTTCTTTTGTTTATCTATTTGGTGCTAGAGATGTCCTCACATATGCTAGCATGCACTCCTCTGTATCCCCAGCCACATAGCTTTTCCTTCTTTAATTCTGAAGTATGATATGGCATGTTCACCTATAACTTTAATATTTTAAGTAAAGAAATACTTCTGCAGATTTGCGTTTCTTCCTGATCTCCTCTGACAGTAACAGAAAGATTCAAACCATGGTCAATTCTAAGAGCAGTTCGAAGTTCGGAGACAGTTCCTAAAAATGATTAACCTGGCTATAACTTTCAACTTAATTTTTGCCACTCTCTTCCCATACCATATTTAAAAAAAAGATATCTTTAAACACTATATTAACTTTAAGGGAGGAAAAAAAACATCTACTTCGGACACAAGAGACACTCAGACACTTACTATTCCTAAATACATCGCAGAAGTAGTGTACTTCAAATGAAACGAGGACTGGTAGAGAAAGCAGGAACAGTGGTGCGGTCCTGTAATTATAGCACTGAAGAGGCTATGACAGGAAGATCACAAGTTCAAGGTCAGCCTCTGGTATATAGCAAGACCATGTCCCAAAGACAAAAAAAAACAAAAAACAAAAACAAAAACAAAACAAAAAAACAGACAGAAAACATAGATATATAAAAACTTTGAAAACAATGTATCTCTTAGAGCACAAGTGAAACAGAGTTAAGGACTTGAATGAAAGAAAACAACAACAATGTAGGAAAATCAATGGGATGGTTTTCCTCTTGGGACATAAATGGAAACTAGACTGAAATCTTGACGTTATTCTTCCTGTTCTAAGTGTCGGGCTCCTGTCAGGAAGATCTTGATTATTTGAACTGGTTGTCAATGAGGGTCCCCTTCATTTTTGCTTTCTTGGCTTCCAATTCAGCCAGCTCTTGGAGTCGCCTCTTGCTCATGCCTTTGCGCTCCAACTGTATTTCAATGACCTTGGCATTCTGTGCGTAGGAGTCAGCAACTTCCCTTGCTTCTATCTCTTCTTCCTCTTCATCAATGGTAGACACAGTAACAGAGCTGAACTTGCCCATGTCTTTAGTCCGCTTGGTCATCATAACTTTCTTAGGAGGCTCTTGTTTCTGAGTATATATGTTCGTTTTCCCAAAGCCTTGGCCGAATTTCACTACTGCTCCATCTACAATGAAGGTCACAGGAGCATTCTTCGGCTGGGACTGGTAGAACAGTGGCAGTCCGCACTTTGAACACTTCTTCCTGTATTGACGTTCAATGCCCTCAGGCCTCCGAAGATAGGTAGTTTCCTCGTCTTCTGTGTTACAAAACTTATGGGCATGTTTGGCAGCATCAATCACGCGAGACCGGTCCCGGGGCCTCATGGGTAATTTCTCTAACTGACAATCCAGCACCAGGACCATCTGGCCACACAAACAGTAGTAGACATGGAGGGGCTTCTCACCGTCATCGTATTCCTCGCGGTCCCGGGTGTCGGAGCAGACCACCGACCGGGACACGACTTTTGGCATAGTTCCAGTGGAGCAGCCAGAAAGAATACACAGGGACGTGAAGAGTCGTGCCAAGATGGCCGCAAACTATTTCTTAAATAGTGGAATGCTTTACTTTCAGAAACCGATTTCAGGCTTTTAAATGTAGTTTCCCTTTGAAACAATAAATAAACAAATAAATAGCCCATCAACAATCACACAAAAACAATTACCACTTTGGGGATGTGGCCATTCTCTTCTCTTCTTACCAAACAGTGTCAGAATCATTACGTCCTACCTTAAAGAACTTTGAAGTCCTCCAGTGTGCTCTCCGGTCATTACTTTTATTTGTCTCATAGGTGAAGACATTGGAGTTGAGTCATCAAGGCAGAAACCGTCTTCAGTCTAGAAAAGGAGCTCAGAGGCTCAGCTGCAGTCTTAGGTATACAGTTAGCGTTAGCTGAAAGCACGATGACTCCTCCGACAGAATCATAACTTTGTTGGTGACTTGGATAGTCATCAAGGTAGGCGTTTCATTTGTAGGCATATACTGGAGAAGAGAAGACTGCAGGGGTAAACAAGCCAAGGTCTTATTGTCTAGATCTACATCCAGGAACACTTAGATGGAACAAGGACACACTCTGTACAGAGAAGATCTGTCAGATCTTGAAAATCAGAATTAGATATTCAGGCTCTTCTTTAATGCCTTTAAAGTAAGACTGTGCCCTGTTAATGTTGAAAAATCTCACAGAAGAGAGGAAAATGTCAGGAGCCTGAGATCTGTCTGACTAGTGACTCTACCCCCAAGAAAGAAAAAGGAAACTGTGAAGGCTCAGAAATTCTAGGATCAGGCAGGCTTGAGACAGCCTTCATCAAAACTGAGCAGACACAACTCCAGAAAGTCGTCATGTGTATCTTCTCCCATTAAAGTAACCTGTGGCTGAAGAGAGCTAAATCAATGAAGTGCTTGTCTTGCAAGCAATGGGACCTAAACTTAAGCCCCAGAAATCATACGTAAAAATAAACAAACAAAACTAAACTAAACAAAAAATAGTGGCATGTGTCTCTGTCCCCAGCTCTGAGAAGGCAGACATAGACAGATAACTACAGCTTTATGTTAGTCAACCTAGTCTATCTTGCACTGGCTCACAATTGGCAAGAGAAACCCTGGTTCATAAAGGTAGTGGTCACCAGGGGTTGACCTCTAACCCCCACATGCTTATAAACACAGATATACAGATGAGCACATACAACTTGTACCTACATACATAATATGCACTAACACACATATACCATACACAAACAAAACAAAAGCAAATATATCTCTTTAGTTTAACCTCTGTTACTTAATTGTATTGTGAATGATTTTGACATTTGTTATTACCATAATACCTAGTTATTCAAATATAGACAATATAATCCTTGTAAAGTGGATGACAACAGTTTTGTAAAAGCTTAGAATGATGAAAGGAGTTGTTTAGATAGGCCTAGTTATGTTGTAGTATTATGTATGTGCAGGACATATATAGTATGCACTGTATATCTGCTTCAGAGTTTCAATATCTTCTCTGGGCAATGACACAGCAACAGAAGACAGCCATTTTGCAGGTGAAGTTAGATAAATTGTTGGTATCAATGAAAACATTTACTGTAGCTTATAACATAATATTTGGAAACCTGAATGCTTGCTAATGTTACTTGTAATCTTTGCAAATACTGTAAGTTCAGTCAAAATTCACAGTATATTCAAAATTCTTAACTTTTATTTATGTCAATTTTCAACTATTATACAACGACATACTTGATGGATAAATCTAGTAATATCTTCTGGTGATACAGGTACAGATTTAATTACATTATTTTCCTCTTCCTAAAATGTATAAAAAGTTTGCATTACTATGCTGATTATTAATCCTACATTGCTTCTGAGATCTAACCATCCATAGTGTCCCCTAGTGGTTGGAAAATAACTTGCCATTGACTCAGAGACCTGATAGGCTTCTGTCAAACAGAAGGGGAGGAGGACCTCCCCTATCATTGGACTAGGGGAGGGACAAAGGGGGCGAGAGCAAGGGAGGGTAGGTTTGGGAGGAGACCAGTGAAAGGGCCACACCTGGATTACTAGTTAAATAATTTGTAGTAAAAGTTTTAATTAAAAGTATACTTAAAACATAGGACAAATCATCAAAAATTTCAAAAAGAAACTGACTAAAATACAATTCAATCAAAAATTATTTAGCAAAATTCAAGAATCAATTATTCTTTACCCAGTGTTGACTTTTCTCAAAAGTAATAATGAAAATAGCATCCATATAGAAATTAAAAAGCTTCGTTATGGTTATCAAGTATAATGCATAATCCTTAATGTTCTATATCAACTACTCCATCTTTCTATCTGTCCTCTGTTTATTATTGATCACCCTCATATATGTCATTTCTCTCTACATATCATATATATATATATAAATATATATATGCAAGTACATAGGGAAAACTATATTGCATAAGTTTTCTACATAGAATGGAGACTTTTTAACATATATGAATATTTACATCATGAGTCCGGTACAAAAAATCTCTATCAAAAACTTCCAAAGTACTTAGTCCTCAGGGATAATTTTCTACTGTGTTAAATGTCTCAAGTTTCAATACTGGATTAAATATTTAAATGAAGCACATATTCAGGCTCCATCTTCTCCCTTATTCTATGATTATGATTGAAATGTGAAACAGAAGTATAGAAACTTATTTGATATAAAAAGGGCAGTTATTGAAACAGTTTTAGGGAAAATACAAGGTACTAATGGAGTAATCTTTTTTTTTTCTGGAAGGCTGTTTAACAATATAATTTAATAATTTATATTTATGCTTGAATAACCCAAGACAATAAATGTAGTTACATGCAACCAACAAAATAAGAGCTAAAATTAAACCTTTTACTTGATAAAATACATACAACTATTGATACTAAAGCCAGTCCTGGAAGAGAAAAGACATTAGTTATAGAATGAAAATCAAAATTGTCATTATAAAGGCAGAGCACTTTCACAGAGACCAGTGGATTGATGACTTTAGAATTTATGTGTCTTTATATGGAATTTACATGAGTCATAAAACATTGAGAAGAGTGTTTTCTACCACACAATCTTGACTTTCTTCAACCAAGTCAAAAATAAGTTGCCCACAATTCTTAGTCCCTGATATGTACACAGTGAACATGTTTAGTTAATACTTTTCCTTGACTGAACACTTTACTGAAGGGCCAGAAGATTGTCTGTAAGCAGAACACTGGACTTGTTTCTATTTGATTTGCTTTCTCAGTTTTTCTTTTCTTACTATTTTGTTCTGTATCCCATTGAACTTGATTACTTTTCACTCTTCATTTACTCCTAAAGAGAAAACAGAATCAAAAATCACCTGAGAAAGAATCTCTGTCCAATAGTCGTTGTCATCTTTTTATTTGAATAACCTAAAATATAAAGTACAGACAATATATTTCGGTTGAGTTTTAAAAGACTGCAGGAAGGCTAGTTAACATGGTTTAGCAGTTAAAGGCAAATTCTGCTCTTGGAGAGGTCCTGGGTTAAGTTCCCATCACCCAAATGAAGTCTCAAAACCACCCCTAACTCCAAATCCAGGGGATTTAACAACAGTTTCTGACCTCCAGCCCTAGGGTTCAGCAGCAAAAGTACCTTATAGGGTACCAAGGTGTGATGCAAAGAGACTACAGAATACAACATATCTCACATGAGAGCTTAATTGGGGAGAGTATACAGAGGCTGCCTCTGAATGAATATGGAAAGGAAAAGAGGGTGGGAAGAGGAGGCACTGGCATTTTATAAGATGGTATACTGCATTAAGGTGATATGTCACATGCTCATAGGGAGACAGTGAAAATGTGTCACATTTTGGCAGCTGCTGCTCCTGGACTGCTATAGCAAATGGTACTAGCATGGCCAGTATGGGAAGCTTCCATATATGTCTCACTCTTCCAGTTTTCCTCTCTGGTCCTCAAGAGAGCAGCTGAAAGGGACAATACATGAAAGAGGAGGATGAATATAGGGGTAATGGAAATTTTATTTTGCTCCTGACAGGCTGCTATGGAAAAATTCTCCACCCTATTTGAAGTGATTATTTTTATGAATGAATATTTTTTGAACATAGACAGAAGCAAGCAAAGGGGAAAGGAGAAAACGTCTATATCCAATCCAGTAAAGTTTAGTACGGCTGCCAGGGTGAAGCCTCATTCTTCTAGTGGTTGATCCCAGCATCCTCTGAAACTTCAAGGAGGAGGGTTCTGTTCAGATTGAATTTTAGGAAGAGAAGTTGTCTTGAGGTAAAGCAGAGGCGTAGGTGAATATAATAATGGAGACCTTCAAGCTTAGCAGCTGCGGGGTTACAATAATTACTTAAAGGAGCCCTGCCATTCAGGGCAAAGGAGTGAGGGATATTAGTCCAGGGGGCACAGTAGTACCTGATCTCCAATGTCAATTGGAGACTTACAAAGTTGGGATATGGCTGGGGAAGGTAGAAGTCAGTAAAGTTTCATAGGAATGAGCAAAAAGGAGAGCATGAGGGGGGATCAAGTGATCAGGGAGAAGTGAGGGTTAGGGTGAAAGATCAGGGCATAAACTAAAACAGCAAGATGGAAAGAGGTCACTTGAGGAGAGCCTGTAGACTGTGAAGGGCTAAGGACAGGAGATTTGTCCAATCAAGGTGACATTCTTGTAGCAGTTTGTTTTGTTTTATTTTTAAAGAAGCAGTTCATTCTATATTTCTGGAGGAGTGAGGACTGGGGATGGTATGGGATATAGAAATGCAAAAGGGGTGCTGTGGGATAGGGATTGGGAAAGAGAGAGGTAAATTTTAGACCATTGGCCAACTGGAGGGAGGGGAGCGTTCCTAAGTGGGGAACAATCTCCCAGAGAAAGGTGTCAGAGACTGTCTTAGCCCTTTGGTTGGTGATTGGAAATGCCTCAACCTACCCTGAGAAGTTATCCACCAAGACAAGGAGGTAGCTAATTCATTTAACTATGGTCATGTTAAGTCAAATCCCTTCTAGGTTCTAGTGAGGGAGCCCTTGGCCTGGTGAGTAGGAAAAAGTGTCCTGCAATAATTGGCTTTGGGGTCTGACATTTGACAGATTTTTACAAGAGACAGTAATAGCCCTTAAGAAGCACTAATCCCCAGGGTTGGGCTGCAGGTGGGCCTTAATTAAGTGAGACAAGGATGAAAGGAGGTGGAGGGAGAGGATTTGTTGAGTGTTAGAGGGTGATAATGGGGTGTGGGTTATAATGCAAGGATGTCCTGTGGTGGCTGAGAGAGGTCTCAGGCTTCAAGGGCTGCAGCTTTAGCAACCTCGTTGACTTGATGGCTTCCCTTAAAGATGGTGAAATCGACTGAGAGTGGAAAATTCTTGTATTCAAAGGGAAATGCGAGGCTTTTAGCATGGTCATAATTTGGTCTGAGTTGGTTATTGATCTTCCTTTTTGTTGCAAATAGTCTGCTCTCTTTCCAGATGGCAGGGTGGGACAGGAAGATATGAAAGCCATATCTGGAGTTAGTATAGATGTTTAAGAATTGTCCCTGTGACAACTGAAACACACTGTTGAGAGCTATTAGTTCATCCTGCTGATTAGTAGTGTGAGCTGGGAAGGTCTGTTTCTCAGTCACCTCAGTATCTGACACTATGGCCTACCTTCTTTCAATGCCTTCCTATAGAGAAAGTTGCTGCCATCTTTGTGCCAGGTGTGGTGGGTCTGAGGCAATGTGCCCTCCTAGATGTGAGTGTTAAGGCAAAAAAAAATTCTTCTAAAGTTTCAATGCAAGAATGAGATGGGGAGTGGTCTGTGTTTGGTCAGGAAGACTGAACATGATGAGGCGTGGGAAAGTAAGTGTGGTATCTTTTACTAGTGCCACCTAGAGAGAGAACCAGAGAGGGAGGTATACTTTCATACATTAAGAGGTAGGAGGGGTTATGCAAGGAGAAGATAGTGGTAGTTGACCTAAAAGTTAGTAGGTTTTTTATTGTTGTTGTTGTTTGTATTTTGTTTTTGTTTGTTTTGTTTGCAAGTGAGGGAGCTTGGCAGATGCTTAAGCTCATATGCAGCGTGGCAGTGCTTGAGGGCGGGTAAGGTACATTATTTTAATGGTATGCTGTGAGCACAAAGGAAAGTCCCAGTTGGTGGCTTAGTACCCCAAGACCATTTCCTTGTTTTTCTGTTACATAGAGGTAGAAGAGACAGGTAAAGTTTGGGAGGTGTTGGTTGGGAGCCTGGAGAAAAGTCAGTTGGGGCTTCTTAAAAGGCTTGGGAATGGGAGTAAGAAAGTGTTCATGAAACTGAAAAACTTCTGTAAAGCAAAAGATACTCTCATCAGAACAAAATGACAGCCTACAGACTGGGAAAGGATCTTCACCAACACTATATCTGACAGAGGGCTGATATCCAGAATATATAAAGAACTAAAGAAACTAAAAAGCAGCAAATCAAGCAATCCAATTAAAAAAATGGGGTACAAAAGCTAACAGAGAATTCTCTGTAGAGGAATATAGAATGGCAGAGAAACACTTAAAGAGAAGCTCGATATCCTTAACCATCAGAGATCCATAACCATCAGAGAAATGCAAATAAAAACGACCCTGTGATTTCCCCTTACACCCATCAGAATGGCTAAGATTAAAAACTCAAGCAACAACACATGCTGGAGAGGTTGTGGAGAAAGGGGAACCCTCCTCCATTGCTGGAGGGAATGTAAACTTGTACAACCACTTTGGAAATCAATCTGGCGCTTTCTCTGACAATTAGGAATAGTGCTTCCCCAAGATTCAGCTATACCACTCCTAGGCATATATCCAAAAAATGCTCAAGTACACAACAAGGACATTTGCTCAACCATGTTCATAGCAGCTTTATTCATAATAGCCAGAACCTGGAAACAACCCAGATATCCCTCAATGAAGGAATGGATGCAGAAATCATGGTACTTTTACACAATGGAATACTACTCAGCATTTAACAACAAGGAAATAATGAAATTTGCAGGCAAATGGTGGGATCTAGAAAAGATCATTCTGAGTGAGCTATCCCAGAAGCAGAAAGACACACATGATATATACTCACTTATAAGTGGATACCAGACCTATAAAATAGGATAAACATACTAAAATCTGTACACCTAAAGAAGATAAACAAGAAAGAGGACCCAGGGTAAGATGATCAATCTTCACTTAGAAAGACAAATGGGATGAACATTGGAAGAATCAGAAAAAATTAACAGGACAGGAGCCTACCACAGAGGGCCCCTGGAAAATTCTTCCTAGCAGTGTATCAAAGCAGATGCTGAGACTCATAACCATACCTTGGGCAGAGTTCAGAGAATTCTATGAAATTAGGGGGAGTTAGTATGACCTGGAGAAGACAGGAACTCCACAAGGACCAAATATATCTGGGCCCAGAAGTCTTTTCTGAGATTGTTTCTCCAACCAAGGACCATGAATGGATATAACCTAGAAGCCCTGCCCAGATGTAGTCCATTGCAGCTCAGTATCCAAGTGGTTTCCCTAGTAAGGGGAACAGTGACTATTTCTGACATGAACTCAATGGCAGGCTCTTTGACCTCCCCACCCTGCAAGGGAGGAGCTGCCTTGCTAGGCCACAGAGGAGGAATTTGCAGCCAGTCCTGAAGATACCTGATAAAACAGGGTCAGATGAAAGGGAGGAGATCCTCCCCTATCAGTGGACTTGTAAAATGGCAGGGAATAGATGAAGGAGGGAGGGTGGGATTGAGAGGGAGTGAGGGAGGGGCTACAGATGGAATGTAAAATAAACAACCTGTGATTAATACAAAAAATTATAAAAAATAAAAATAAGAAAGTGTTCATGTGAGGAGTCAAGGGCTGCTTCATAGAGCAGGTGAGTAAGGAGGGAAAAGGAGGCATGATAAAATGTAGATATCTCCTCTTTGGTAGAGGAGAACACAAGGGACTCGATTAGGTGTTTCCCGTCCATGGTTTTGTGGGTTGTGGTAATACTTAATGGGGTAATTAGTCACAAGTATGTGACCTGAGGGGTGCTCATATAGACTTTAGATAATGAGATCCTATCTCCTTAGATGGACAAGAAATTTCATAAAGCAGAGGTGTTAATTTGACTAATTTGTAGGGATGAACTACAAAGGAGAAGGTTTTCTACAGAGATAATGAAAGTAGATCAGAGGCCAGGACCTAGACACATAGGTGACTATCCTGGATCCTGTCAGGTAAGATAGTCAGCTGAGATGGGTAGAGAGGTCGGTGTTGGGAGTAATAGAGAAAAAGGTTTCTTTGAGGTCCAAAACTGAGAAATGGGATGTCCCTGAAGAGATAGTGGAAAGGAGTAAAGGAAGCGTTAGCTATTGCGTGGTAGAGTAGGATGACTGCAGAAATGACTACCTGGAGATCTTGAACCAGGTGGCAGGCCCCTTTGGCATTTTAATTGCAAGTGTAGGGGTGTTAAAGAAGGAAGATATGGGGTAAAGCAGAGTTTTTCTTAGGAGGTCAGAGGCTCTGCAGTGAGTGGGTTCTGGGCTTGGGTGATATACCTGTTAGGATCCTATAATTGGATGATGACGTGGGACTGTATTTTGGCAACAGAGGGGTTTTAGGTACTCCAGACTTGTGAATCCACCTTGGAGACTGGAAAGGAAACCACATGTTGGAAGCAGTAGGTTGGATAGCAAGGAAAAGGAGGAGAGTGAATGCTTGTAAGGTTGGGATCTGATGAATGGGAAGAAGCAAAGGGAATGGAGGCTCCAACTTTGGCTAGAAGATCTCTTCTAAATAAGGGGATGAGGCAGGATAGCACCACCAGGGAAAGATTAGTGAGAGGAGCACCCTAGAAAATTCAGTTGAGTGGTGGAATCTGGCAAGACTGTCCCTCCATCCTGACAATAGGGAAACAGAGAGAGGTGGATTTCCAGAAATTCATCAGAACCAAGTGAGTGGTCCAGTGTCTAGGAGGAAGAAAGTGGGTCACCTAATATCCTAATTACTACCCAGGACTCTCTGTTGGAGATGACTGTAGTTGAGGTCATCAAGGGAAGCCAGGTCTCTACAGGTTTTCATGGTCAGGCCTAAAAGATCAGATGAGGGCAATCTGGGTTTGATATGTCCATGTTCTGAGGCAGTCAACAGCCCAATATCCTTCTTGATGCCACTTTGGGTATGGCAGGGATGACCTGATGAGGGTTAGGGCAGGCCCATGACAGGTGATCCTCTTGACCACATTTAAAGCAGGAAGCCAGTGGTCTAAGAGCTATAGGAGACAAAACAGCTAGGACACTTACTTGCTGAAGCTGGTTGAATGGCCTTGGCCATCTTTTGTTATTTTTGTTTGTAGATTTTTCATCTCTCCCATGGTACACCTAAAAGGTCAGGGCTAAGGCTTCTGCCTGCGGGCTCCACAATTTCTTAGGCCATAATGTTGGAGAAACTGTGGAAAAAATAAGTAAGTCATGAAGAGTTGTATATCGTTTGGCTTTGGGGACATCTAGATTGGTATATTGTACCTTTATGTGGCGTTCTAGGAATTGAGATGGGTTTTCACGTTTATCTTGGAGTAAGTACTTACTGGAGTTTCTCATGCTTTATTTATTTAAGGTCAGCCTTACAGATACTGGCTAGGAGGCAATTTGTATATTGATCTCCAGCTAGAATGCCCCTGTGGTATTATATTCCCACTGGAGAGTCCAATCAGGGACAACTTAGCCCCAGCCCTTTGGGTATGCTGTCTTACTTTGGTGGATTTCATCTGCATATACTCACACTAGCCTGCTCCCAAACTACAGGGATCCTATCAGGGAAATAGATTGTTAGTTAGAGTCATATATTTGTCAAGGAAGGTAAGACTATAGGGTAGATTAACACTTTCTAATTCTTTAATGAAAGTAAAGGGGTTAAAAGTGTATGCCCCCCCCCTTTTGAGAGGATTCACTTAATGAAAAGAGGATATGTACCTTGTCCAGGCTGTCCACTCTGGAAACTCCCACAGGAGAATTGAGGTTGGGCTTTCCTGGGTAGGGAGAGAAAGAAGGGGTACTACTGTGGCGCTAGAATGAGTATCCAGGGGACCAAAGGCTTCTGGTGTGGTGAAAGTGGGTAGAGGGTGGTATTGTTAGAGCAGTCTGTTGCTGGAACACAAGGAAACTAAGTGAGATGGGGGAGGAGAAGATGCTGTGGGTGAGGCTGGTAAGTGGAGGTGAGTGCAGGGGCAGGATGGGCACTTGGGGAGGCCTCTTTAGCAGAATCAAAAGATAAAATGTAATCGATTTTGTAACAAGAAGAAAGGATTGGATCGAGATCAGAGAAAACTTGGACATAGGGAACCTTTCTTCATTTCCCTGTCTTTGGCAGTGACTATAGAATTTCCTAATACTTTACGGATTTCGTGCTCCCATATATCTTTTTTCCTACCAATTCCTCACATTCCCTAGGAGTGTTCTCTGCAGCAACTTCTTTCTCTTGCCATTTGAATGATTTCTTCCTTTCGCATCTATTTTCCCTGTTTCTTTCATCACTGCTTGATGTATAAAATGGAGAGAGACAAAGAAGGACTGCATGGTACCAAGTTTGATTCAGTGGATGAAGGAAGCAGAGCACAGGCATTGCAATAACTTCTCTGCGTTCAAACTCCTGTTAAAATGATGAAGCACATAAACATGTGCATTCACATGTATCCCCCACTTCAAGGACATCATCCTCCATCATCCTCCGCAGCTCAGGCATTGAAATTCTTACCACATGATTTTTAAAGAATATTTATTTATGCTTTTACCAGGGTCATGCTAACCTAAAACAGTGCCTATTAGCATTGGAAAAACTTGTAGGTTAGACTACTGTGGAGCATTCTTGAACTCATTTCTATTTTACACCTAACTCTTTCTTTTATTCTGGCAAGACAATATATGCTGACAACTTATTTTACTCACCGTTCATTTTGCATTTACTATTGTTAGAAAATTTATGTATGTAGTACTCTTAGACAAGCTTCAAAATTCACATTTTAATTTTAATTATACTAGAAATAGAAAAATATATTAAAAAGATAAAGTCATTTGAAGTTTGAGAATTTAAAACAGTTTAAAATGGTTAAAATCACTGGTACACAAAAAGCAATAGCCGACTATGTTGGGTAGTACCTTCTGTTTTAAATAAGACTGATAGCTGAGCAAGGCAGAGCAAGCAAACATGTAAGCAATTTTTTTCCATGGTCTTTACCTAAGTTTCTGCCTTAAGTTCTTTTCTAACTTTCCTGGAAGCAAGACTCTAACCTGTAAGATATAATTATAATAAATTATAATAACAGTGAAACCACAGAGAAGGACTGATCCATGTGGGGGAGAAGCCATAATATCTTTTTACTATGAATGTAAGAGAGAGAGAGAGATGGGGGTAAGGGGATAGCCAGAATACTGTGGGAGAGTCCAGAGCAAACATGGCTGCTTCTGGGAGGGGAAGGTAGAGAGAAGAGCCGACTGTCCAATGCCAGGGCTACTTCTCATAAGTAGAGAGAAAAGCCAGATGAGGAAAAACCTTACAAAGAACAGGTCACTGCACATGGTGAGGTGGGGCTAAAGAAAGGGGGAGGATTCAGGAGCTAGCACGGTGGAGAGAGAGGCAAGAAGGGCCATGCACTTTAATATGCTGATATATACTGTAGGTTAAGTGTCAATAGAGAGCCCTATGCCCCTTTTGCAATAAGCAAGGGAAGATGACAAAATGGCTCCATCTGGACCTAACAATGATAATAACCCCGTTGTGCCCCAAGCTACATTTGGACACTGTATTAGCATAGCAACAGGAAGCAAACTGGAATGAAAAAAAAATAGCATTATTCTGAATGAAGAAGAGGGGAAAAATCTATTTTAGAGATACTAAATTAAAATTTAAACTTTGTAAATTATATTAATAAACAAATAACTACACAAAAGAAATAGAAGGACTATGTGTTAATCCCAAAGGTGAGAGAAGAAAGAATACTGGTTCAAATAAAACATGCTCAAATTAAATAAAGTAAGCCATTCATGAAAGCAATTTTTTAATTCATGTATATGGACTGTTCCTGCATTAGGGGCAGGCAGCCTATGTATAGGAATAAATGGGGTTTATGATGTCAGTATTGGGTTATATGTGAGGAAGACAAGGCTTTTATAGATCACGGGTAGAGGATTTCCAATTGGCAATTTGATGGGCAAAATAGATGTGGTTACAGGAAGAAAACATAAGCATTACAAGTTAGTCCTACACAGACTCCTGACACAAGACATGTTTGAAAGGTGGGCATAGCATAGTATTGATGACAACAGATAGTCATACCAAGGTGGTCACAGGTGGTCCTATAACCTTTTGAAACAAAATTGCAGTTGTTAAATGGTTATAAACAATACTTTAATACAAAGACATGTTTGCCAACAGGAAGTACAGAAACATTTATACTTAACTTTACAGGTGGGCATAGCTCAATTCTCCAGAAGTAGAAGTATAATCATGGAAAGGAATGAGTATAGTTTGTCCTTACAATAAAGCCTAAGGTAGACTCAAGCAGGTTCTTCACTATAGGTGTGAAAAAGTTAGGTAAAAAATGAGAATGATTTCTAAGAACGGTGGCCTCAAACAACACATCTCATACATATATTGGGTAAATTCTAATGATAGGCAAGGTAAGGCAGACCAACGGACTGACAAAAAAAAAATCAGACTCATTCAGAGGATACAACGGTGTCATTTTCAAATAAAACAAGTGTTCAAGCAGTCCTTTGATAAGGGACCCCTGAAGTGTGCTAATGCACTCTGCCTTTAAACAAGTGTCAATCTAAATTTTGACTTGGTATGAGGAAGACATGTTGTTATAAACTGATGTATTCATGGTAGGTAACAGTGAAAAAAATAATACAATTTGGAAAAGAAGTTGATCTGGAGGCTTATTAGTTTATAAAGGATTAGGGTACTAACTTAAGACTAGAAAAAGATGAATTTGTACTTAGCTGCGGCAGAGTTCATGAACACTCCTGAAAAAAAAAATCTCAGAAAACTTCATATACATTACCTAATGGACTCATTGTTCATAGAAATTTCAGTTATTTTTATACTACTCATGAATATTGTTATGATACATAAAAGTTAAGTCAACTTTAACATGCTAATTGATGTGTTTAATTATAATATAACCAATTAAATAAGGAGGATTACTCTTCACAGGGAAAGGGCTCATCAAATTGCAGCTTGAGCTTAAATATGTAAGAAAACAAAGTGCCCTAGATTTCCCTACTGAATGGCATAACAAGCATAATATAGGTCAAATCCTACTATTGTGTTAGGAAATTAGTAGCAACAGGCTCTCTGGGAAAAGAAAGGTCTTCCTGTGTATCATATTCCTTTTTCTGTAGCTAAAGATCCACCAACTCTGACTGATCATGAGCTAACAAATTCACCTTGCTGATGATGGAACTGAGAACCAAATGCATGCAGTACGTTCTCTTAATGTCTCCAGTGCCAGACTTATTTTAGTGATGCACTCTGGCTTATTTATGTAATGTATGTTGTGCCTACCTTTCGCTATTTCCGGAATAGATTATTATAGAGTATTTATAATATAATCCATTATTATTATAAGTAGTATTATTAATAGTATTAAATTGTAACTTTCTCTTTTAAACATGCTATCATAATTTTAAAATTATACATTTTATAATTGTAAAACCTACATTGGTTCTATTGTCAAGTATCTGAAAATAAGCGTATTGAAAATTCTATTAATTTTTAGGTTTTTTTATTTCTAATAATGTCTATATGTGAGTATGTGGGGAATGTACGTTTGGTAGTGTATATGACCAAGAAGAGATGGTAGGGTCTCCTAGTGTTTTAGTTAAATGCAATTGTTTTTTTCTTTTAATTTTATATTTATGTATTAATCATTATTATTATTTAATTTTATTTTTATTGTCATTTTTTACAGTTTATTCAATCTGTATCCTGGCTGTGGCCCCCTCCGTCGGCTCCTTCCAATCCCACCCTCCTTCACTCTTCTCTCCATATGCTCCTTCTCTAGTCCACTGATAGGGGAGGAACTCCTCCCCTTCTATTTGACCCTGGCCTATCAGGTATAGCTGTTGGAACCTGAACTCAGGTCCTTTACAAGAGTAGTATTTATTTTTAACATATAACTTTTCAGACCTGTGTAAATGATCTATAGAATATTAGAATTTGAGATTCACAGAAGGTAGATTATAAAAGCTGTAGGGTGAATTTTCTCACACACATCAATCTATAATTTTTTTAAAAAAGGCTTGCTTACAGGCTAATATGGTAGTGCATTTTCCCAAATGTAGTTCCCTCTGCTCACATGACTCTAGGTTATGTCAAATTGACATAAGACTAGTGAGCACAGGCTCTAAAAAAGGAATAAAGATAGATTTTTACATAGGTAAGAATACCTATATAAATAAAGAAGGAATCACAATTAAGATAATCAATTTAATAAAAGGTAATAAAAATGTTCAAGTAACCTCCTCAAAGTACATCACTTTATAATTGTGTACAATTTTGGGAAAAATAGCCCCATTTTCAGAAAACTATGGGGATTTTGTTTCTTTGTTTTGTTTTGTTGTTTTTCCTGAATACTATCTGATTTGAAAATATTTATTTAAAACATCATTCTCTGAGTACAAAATTTACATGTAATGCTTAGTAGAACTAAGAATTTACTCATTGGTATAATAATGCACTAGCTAAAAAGACTTAGAAATGACAATTTTTGCTTTATTTTCTATACATCGAATGTAAATTTGTAGGAAAAGAAAATGAACAAAAGTAATGAAAGCAATGGCAGAGGATTCATTTTATGAGTATTTTTTGTTAGTGTAGAAATGCAAGCCTTTGGGACAAACAGGATAGATATCTGAAGTACGAGAAGACAAGATACAGGACAGGAGCTTTCCACAGGGATCCTTTGAAAGACTCTGCCCATCAAGGTATGGAAGGAGATACTGAGACTCTTAGCCAAACTTTGGGCAGAGTGCAGGAGACCTTATGAAAGAAGAGGGAGATAGAAAGACCTGGCAGGGACAGGAACTCCAGAAGAAAGACAGAGCCAAAATACCTGGGCCAAGGAGTCCTGCAGAAACCGATACTCTAACCAATGACCATGAATGGAGAGGACCTAGACACCCTGCTCAGGGGAAGCCCATAGGCTGCTCAGTTTCCAAGTGGGTTCTCTAGTAAGGGTAGCAGGAGCTGTCTCTGACATGAACTCAGTGGCTGGCTCTTTGATCACCTTCCTCTGGAGGATGCAGCCTTGCCATGCCACAAAGGAAGTTGATGCAGCCAGCTGTGATGAGACCTGATAATCTAGGGTCAGATAGAAGGGGATGAGGTCCTCCCCTATCAGTGGACTAGAGGAGGGGCATAAGGGGAGAAGAGTGAGGGTAGGTGGGATTGGGCAGAGAGGAGAGAGGAGGCTACAGCCAGGATGCAAAGTATTCACTTTGCAGACAGACAGACAGACAGACAGACAGACAGACAGACAGAGAGATAGATAGGAATGCAGACCTTACTTAGTTAAGGAGCTGAGAGGAGACTGCTCTCTTAACAAACACATTTATTAGTAATATTAATGCGTGAATATTCTAAGTTGGTTTTTAAGACATCTCCTTTGCAAGGGTGCCCTATTTAATCAGCATGAGAACAAAATGGTCTCCAACACAAATGTTCTCCCCCAAATGTCAATAAATGAATGACGTTGAGCTTGAGAAATGTATACAAATCTCTTTTATGGGAAAAAAGAGGCAAGTGATGTTAGGATTTGGATCTAAAGTGTCTCACAAAGGACAATGGCCTATGCAAAATGGGAACTTGGCAACTATTTTTTTCTTTTAATTTTCTTTTTGGACTTTACAAATGCATCTAGGTCCTTGTAGTTTCATCACAAACTGTTCTCCACAGGCCATCACAATGGGGCAGAGACTTGAAACTATGAGCCAAAACCAGTCCCTCATCTTAAGTTGTTAGAATCAGATGTTTGTCACCTCAGCAGAAAGCTGACCGCTTCTTAGTAAAAATTGTTTCCTGTGGATCTCCTTTTTCTCCTTGCCTTTTTCATATTCTTTCTTCCTCTCCAACCTGAGCAGGTTGAACTTATGTATGTGTGTATATGTATACATATATATCTGTATATTATAATTACAAAAGTACACATATATGCACACACACACACACACACACACCACATATGTTTTGCTACAAGAAAACTGTTCAAACCCCTAGTTTCAGCTCTTTCTGCTGGCTAAGCAATCCAGAGGCAACTTTGATTTACATTCTTATCTTGGAATTTTTTAACCTGATAATTCTAATAAGCACTTTACCAGTTCCCCTAAGGATTATTGCAACCACCTAAAGGTTTTTACATTTTTATTTAAACTCAACTTTACATTGCCTGCCTTTTCTCATGAATTTCTGAAACTTTCCTTTTCCTATGTATGTGTTATTGAGAGAAAACCGGGAGTGGAAATGCTATTTCTTTTAAAGTATAAATTATTGGATTTAGATACTATAGCTTAACCCTTTCCTGAGAAGCTTTCCAAATGTTCTGGTTTTATGAAATGAAGTTTTCAAAAACTCAAGAATTATAAGTCCTGCATTAGATTGAAAAAAAGATAAAGAATGAGTTTTGGAAGTCTGAAATAAATTCAAATGTCTAATATTCTCAGACAGTGTGGACAGGCAATTTTGATATGAAAACAATTTGAAGGAATACCAGTTTGAAATATTGATGAGTTTGTAAATATAATGTAAATGTGCATATAACTCCTGTCTACTATATTGCATATGTTTAACAACAGCTTTATAAATCATGGTTTTCTCATATCTAGGAATCCTTTACAAATACAGTCTAACAGTATTATTCTCTGATTATCACATGTGAAAATTAACAAGGATTTTGCATGAAGGTATTTCCAGAACCCTCCATTCAAAAATTTTGACTGAAGACTAAAAGGTATTCACTATTTTTATATTTTTTATTTTTATATTAATCACAGGTTATTTACTTTGTATCCCAGCCATAGTGCCCTCCCTCATTCCCTTCCATACCCACCCTACCTCCTTCAATTCCTCCCTGCCTCTTTCCAAGTCCACTGACAGGGGAGGTCTTCCTCCCCTTCCATCTGAACCTAGCTTATCAGATACCTTCAGGATTGGCTACAATGTTCTCCTCTGTGGCCTAGCAAGGCTGCTCCTCCCTCAGGGAGGGTGGAGGTCAAAGAGCCAGCCATTGAGTTCATGTCAGAAATAGTCACTGTTCCCCTTATTAGGAAACCCACTTGAATACTGAGCTATCATGGGCTATATGTGAGCAGGGTTCTAGGTTATATCCATACATAGTCCTTGGTTGAAGAAAAAGTCTCATAAAAGACCCCTGTGCCCTGATATATTAGGTCCCTGTGGAGCTCCTGTCCTCTCTAGGTCATACTAACTCCCCCTTCTTTCATATGATTCCCTGTGCTCTGCCGAAGGTTTGGTTATGAGTCTCAGCATCTGTTTTGATACCCTGCTAGGAAGAGTCTTTCAGAGGCCCTCTTTGGTAGGCTCCTGTCCTGTTGCTTGTTTTCTCCTACTTCCAATGCCCATCCCATTTGTCTTTCTAAGTGAGGATTGATCATCTTACCCCATGTCCTCTACCTTGTTTATCTTCTTTAGGTATACAGATTTTAGTATGTTTATCCTATTTTATAGATCTAGTATCCACTTATAAGTGAGTATATACCATGTGTGTCTTTCTGCTTCTGGGATACCTAACTCATGAAGATCTTTTCTAGAGCCCACCATTTGCCTGCAAATTTCATGATTTCCTTGTTTTTAATTGCTGAGTGGTATTCCAATGCATAAAAGTATTATAATTTTTGTATCCATTCCTCCGTTGATGGACATCTGGGTTGTTTCCAGGTTCTGGCTATTACAAATAAAGCTGCTACAAACATGGTTGAGCAAATATCCTTGTTGTGTATTTGAGCATCTTTTGGATATATGCCTAGGAGTGGTATATCTGGATCTTGAAGAAACACTATTCCTATTGTCTGAGAAAGCACCAGATTGATTTCCAAAGTAATTGTACAAGTTTATATTCCCACTAGCAGTGGAGGAGGGTTTACCTTTCTCTACAACCTCTTCAAGTATATGTTGTCACTTGAGATTTTGATCTTAGCCATTTTGATGGGTGTAAGGTGAAATATCAGGGTCATTTTGACTTGCACTTCTCTGATGGCTAAGGATGTAGTGCATCTCTTTAAGTGTTTCTCTGCCATTCTTTATTCCTCTACAGAGAATTCTCCGTTTAGCTCCATACCCCATTTTTAATTGGATTGCTTGATTTGTTGCTTTTTATCTTATTTACTTCTTTATTTATTCTGTATATCAACCCTCTTTCAGATATAGGGTTGGTGATATAGGTTTCCCAGTCTGTAGGCTGTTGTTTTGTTCTGACGGCAGTGTCTTTTGCTTTACAGAAGCTTTTCTGTTTCATGAGGTCCCATTTATTGATTGTTCATCTTAGAGCCAGAGCTGTTGGTATTCTGTTCAAGAAGTTGTCTCCTGTGCCAATGAGTTCTTGGCTCTTGCCTACTTTTTCTTCTACCTGATTTGGTGTATCTGGTTTTATATTGAGGCCTTTGATCCACTTGTACTTTGGTTTTGTGCAGGGTGATAAATATGGGTCTATTTTCATTTTTCTGCATGTAGACATCCAGTTGGACCAGCACCATTTGTTGAAGATGCTGTCTTTTTTCCATTGAGTGGTTTTGGCTTCTTTGTCAAAAATCAAGTATTCATAGGTGTGTGGGTTTATTTCTGGGTATTCTATTTGGTTCCATTGATCCACCTTTTTGCTTCTAATCCAATACCATGCAGTTTTTATTACTATTGCTCTGTAGTGCAGCTTGAGATGAGGGACGGAGATACCTCCAGATGATTTGTTGTTGTACAGGATCATTTTGGAAATTCTGGGTTTTTTGTTTGCCCATATGCAGTTAATAATTCATAATTTACATTTTTACTTTTAGTATGTATTCTGAGTGATTCTAATAGATGTGCAAAATTCTTTTAATGTAACAGCTTAGGAAAGAGTAAAAATAATAAATGTAAAAATGTATTAAATAAGCTATTGTCCTATAAATAATTGCTAAACATGAAGTTAGTAAGAATAACCCTTTGTACTTTTCTTTTGAGTTGCTTCTTAAATTAGTAGTGGGATATGTTAAGATATTTTAATAAAGTTACCTATATTTTATTATATTGAAAGTTAATATCATAACTTCACATTTTTAAATGCATTTCTGCTTATAAAATATTCACTGTAAATAAAGTTTTGGTCAAATGCATTAATTTTAATGTGATGATATATAAACAAATTGAATATCGACTGATTAGAAATAAAATCAAAACTTATATGGAACAATTTATGTTGCCAACATCAAACATTTCATTTTCTTTTAGGGATTAAGAAACAAGAATATTTAATTACTGCAAATTTGTACGGGAGAAGTGTATAATATATTATTTATTGTGACATTTCATGCTAGATTAAGCAACATCATAGCAATGCCAATGTCATTCATAATGTACAAAGTAATAGTTTTTACAGGATACTCATCAGAATCTTGTTTTCTGTCACAGAATATCTATGATAAAATTTTAACTTTTCCTATTATTTTGTTTAAAATGTCCAAACAAACCATATGCGACAATATGTATTTTCTTTTGTATCATGAAAGATATTCTAAGGTCAGATGTCTAAGATCTACTTTTTGTAATAAAAATACTCTTATAGTTCCAGATTTTCCCCTTTAAGAATGTACCTCTAGAAAGAGTAAAATTCTGTGTCTCTACATTCTTTAATAGCATAGAGTGTTTACTCAAAATCTGCACGGAATTCACTTACCAAGCTCCTGTTTAGAAGTCAGGCATTTTAACACATTCTTGTTTATTCATTACTCACTCTAGTTTCTAAGCTACTATTTTTCTAGCTCTTGAAATACAAACTGAATACAAGTGAGCACATACAAAAATATTTTAAAATAAGTTAGATACAAAATACTAACACTTTATTATTATTATTATCGTCATCATCATCATTATTAATTAAAATTTATTCACTTTGTATCAGGGCTATAGTGCCTTCCCTCATCTCCTCCTGTTCCCACGCTTCCTCCTTCTCCATCCCCATGACCCTCCCCTAGCCCACTGATAGAGGAGGTTTGCCTCCCCTACTATCTGACCCTAGCCTATGAGGTCTAGTCAGGACTGCCGGGATCCTCTTTCTCTGTGGCCTACTAAGGGCTCCTCAACAGGGGGATGGTGAAGGCAACTAGGTTTATGCCAGAGACTGCCCCTGCCACCTTACTAGGGAACAAGGAGGTTGATATGCCCATGGGCTGTTTGTTAACAGGGGGTCTAAGTCCTCTCCAAGCATGGTACTGGGTTGACTCACCAGTCTGCAGGCCCTCTGGCCCTAGGGTTTTTGGCTCTGTTGGTGTCCTCGTGGCACTCCTGTCCCCTTTAGGATTTTCTTACTCCCTCTTCTTCCATAAGGTTCCCTGCACTCTGCCCGAAGTTGGGCTATGAGTCTCCGCATCTGCTTCAATACCCTGCTGGGTAGAGGCTTTCAGAAGCCCTCTATAGAAAGCTCCTCTTCTGTTACCTGCCTTCTCCCACTTCTGATGCCTATCTTGTTTGCTGTTCTGAATGAGAATTAAGCATCTTTCCTAGGGACCTTCTTGTTGTTTAGCTTCTTTAGGACTATAGGTTTTAGTGTGGTTATCTTATATGGCAAATATCCACTTATAAGTGAATATATATCATGTGTGTCTTTGTGCTTCTGGGTTACCACACCCAGGAAGATCTTATTTATTCCATCTATTTGCCTGAAAATTTCATGATTTCTTTGTTTTTAGTTTCTGAATAGTACTCCATGTATAAATGTACCACAATTTCTGTATCCATTCCTTGGTGGAGGGACATCCAGGTCATTTCCAGATTCTGGCTAATATGAATAAAGCTGCTATGACCATAGGTGAGCAAATGTCTGTATGGTATGGTAGAGCAACTTTTAGATATATGCCCAGGAGTACTATATCTGGATCTTGAGGTAGCACTATTCCTAAAATTCTGAGAAAGCACCAGAGTAATTTCCAAAGTAGTTGTACAAGTTTACATTCCCACCAGCAATGGAGGAGGGTTCCCCTTTCTCCACATCCTCTCCAGCATATGTTGCCATGCGAATTTTTGATTTTAGCCATTCTGATGGTGAAAGGTGTAATCTCAGGATTGTTTTGATTCATATCTCCATGAAGACTAAGGACATTTAACATTTATTTAAGTGTTTCCCAGCCATTCGATATTCCTTTATTGAGAATTCTCTGTTTAGCACTGTATCCCATTTTTAATTGGATTACTTGATTTGTTGCTTTTTAACTTCTTAAATTCTTTATGTATTATGGTAACCCTCTGTCAGATGTAGGTTGGTGGAGATCTTTTCCGAGTCTGTAGGCTGTCATTTTGTTCTGATGACAGTGTCCTTTGCTTTATAGAAGAATTCCAGTGTCATGAGGTCCCATTTATTGATTGTTGATCTTAGAGCCTGTGCTGTTGGTGTTCATATCAGGAAGTTTTTTTTTTTCCTGTGTCAATGAGTTCCAGACTCTTCCCCACTTTTTTATTCTAACGGGTTAGTGTGTCTGGTTTTATGTTGAGGTCTTTGATCCTCTTGGACTTTAGTTTTGTGCAGTGTAATAAATATGGATCTATTTGCATTTTTGTACTTGTAGGCATCTGTTTAGACAAACACCATTTCTTGAAGATGCTATGTTTTATCCAGTGTATGATTTTTGGCTTCTTTATCAAAAATCAAGTATCTGTAGGTGTGTGGGTTTATTTCTGATATAAAATTTATTTTATATCAATTCCCTTGATCCATCTGTCTGTTTCTACATGTGTGCCATGCAGTTTTTGTTACTGTTGTTCTGCACTACAGCTAGTTATCAGGGATAGAGATACCTCCAAAAGATCTTTTAGCTAGATTGCTTTAGCTATTCTGGGTTTTTGTTTTTCCATGTGAAATTTACAATTGTTCTTTTTTAAATTTTTTATTCTACTTTTTTTCACAATTTATTCATTATATATCCTGATTGTAGCCTTCTCCCTCAACTTTTTATAGTCCCTGCCACCCTCCCCTCTTTATCCCTATCTCCTTCCTCTAGTCCACTGAAAGGGAGAGTTCTCCACCATTGCCATCTGCTCATAGCTTTTTAAGTCTCATGAAGACTGTCTGGATCCTCTTCCTCCTTGGCCTGGCAAAGCCGCATATCAACTGGCGAGTGAGCTAAGAGAATCCAACAGAGTTCATGATAGAGGCAGCCCCTGATCCACTCATTCAGATATCCACATGGAGATTGAGCTGCAAATAGGCCACTTCTGACCAGGGGCTCTAGGTCCTCTCCATGCATGATTCTTGGTTGGTGCATCAGTCTCTGCAGGACACCCGTGCTCAGATCCTTTAGCTTTGTTTGTTTCCTTGTAGGGCTCCTGTCCCTTCCATGTACCTCTGTCCCCACCTCTCTCTTCTTCCATAAGACATCCTGTCCTCTGTCCAAAATTTGGCCTTGACTCTCAGCATCTGCATCAATCTCCTGTTGTGTGTAGCCTTTCAGAGGTCCTTAAAACTCATTCATAATGGCAAATAGGATAGACACCAGAAGAGACAGAAAACAGGAAACAGGATGGGAGCCTACTATATAGAATTGTTCTTTCAAGGTCTGTAAAGAATTATGCTGGTATTTTGATGGGGACTGCAATGAATATGTAGAGTACTTTTGGTAGGATGACATTTTCACTATGTTAATCCTATGGATTCATGAGCATGGGAAATCTTTTCATTTTCTGATATCATCTTCAAATTTTTCAGAGACTTGAAGATTTCTTCATACAAGTCTTTCACTTGCTTTTGTAGAGTCACACCAATGTACTTTATGTTATTTGTGGCTATTATGAAAAGGGTTGGTTCCCTAATTTCTTTATCAGTGCTTTTGTCTTTTGTATACAAGAGGGCTTCAAAATATTTTGAGTTAATTTTGTATTCAGCCACTTTGTTGAAGGTGTTTATTGGCTGAAGGAGTTTTCTTGTAGAATTTTTGGGTTCACTCATGAATACTATCATATCATCTCTGAACAGTGATACTTAATGGCACTTAGATAGGTCCAAAATCAAATGGATGTGTACAGAACTTTTCACTTAAACAAAAAAAAATGAGTATACCTTCTACTCAGTACCTCACGGACCCTTCTCCAAAATTTGCCATATAGTTGATCACAAACTAAGTCTCATCAGATACAAGATTGAAACAATCCTTTGTATCATGTCAGACCACCATGAATTAAAACTAGAACTTAACAATAACAGAAATAGCAAAAAGCCTACACACACATGGAAAATGAACAACTCTCTTCAACGACAGCTGGATCAAGGAAAAAAAAATAAAGAATGAAATTAAAGACTTCTAAGAATTCAATGAAAAGGAAGGTATACTTACCCAAACATAAGGGACACAATAAAAGCAGTGCTAAGAAGAAAGGTCATAGCACTAAGTGCCTTCATAAAGAAAATTCATACAAGCAATTTAATGGCACACCTGAAAGCGCTAGAAAAAAAAATGCAGAAGCAGACACACCCAAGAGGAGTAGACAGCTGGAAATAATGAAACTCCGGGCTGAAATCAATTAATTAGAAACAATTCAAAGAATCAACGAAACCAAGAGCTGGTTCTTTAAGAAAATAAACAAGATAGAAAAACCCTTACCAAACTAACTAAAAGACAGAGAGATACTCTATAAATCAAGAAAATCAGAAATGAAAAGGGGGACATAAGGGCAGACACTGAGGAAATTCAAAGAATCATTAGGTCCTGCTTCTAAAGACTGTACCCAACAAAATTTGAAAATGTAACTGAAATGGACAATTTTCTTGATAGATTCCATTTACCAAAGCTGAATCAAGATCAGATAAATAAATTCAATAGTCCTATATCCTCTTATGAAATAATAGCAGTCATCAAAACCTCTCATAAAAAAAAATCCCAGGGCCAGATACTTTCAGTGCAGAATTCTACCAGACCTTCAAAGAAGAGCTAACTCCAATTCTCTTCAAATTATTCCACAAAATAGAAACAGAAAGAACATTACCAAATTCATTCTATGAGGCCATAGTTGCCTTGATTACTAAACTGCACAAAGACCCCCAAAAAGAAAGGGAATTTCAGACCAATGTTGCTTATGAACATTGATGCAAAAATACCCAATGAAATACTCACAAACCAATTCCAAAAACACATCAAAGATATGATCCACCATGTCCAAGAAGGATTTATCCCAGGCATGCAGAGGTGGTTCAATGCACGGAAATCCATCAATGTAATCCATAGTATAAACAGACTGAAAGAAAAAAAAAACACATTCATTTTTGAAGTTGTGTAGAGTCCAGGGATACAAGGCACGTACCTAAATATAGTAAAGGCAATATACAGCAAGCCTATAGCCAATATTAAACTAAATGGAAGGAAGCTTATATCAACCCCCTGAAATCAGGAACCAGGCAAGCCTGGCCACTCTATACTTATCTCTTTAACATAGTACTTGAAGTCCTAGGTAGAGCAGTAAGACAACTAAAAGAGATCAAGGGGATTCAAATTGGAAGGGACATTTGTTTCCTATTTGGAATTTTCATCTAGTCTATTTTAAAATGATGATATTAAACCCTATCAGAAAATTCATAAAACCTAACCATATCGAGACTGGGTTTAAATGTTGTATGGTCTTTGTATGCTAAAGACTCTATACATTTGTTTTATATTAGCTGACTATCACTTCACCTTTACTGTTACTGATCTCTAGTTGGTTGCTTCTGGGTGTTAATCACACAAAGAAATGCAGACCTGTTTATTTTCTCAAGGAGCTTTAAGCACCTAACACCATACACAATAAATTATGCCATAGTCATAAAACTTGGACATATTTTGTAATGTTCTCTGAAGCCTTGAAAAGTGTTTTTTAGTTCATATGCCTTCAATGTATACTTTCAACTATCATAGAACTTAGAAAATCATGGTTATTAAAATAAACTAGCAGTATATTAGTAATTATATTATTGTACTAAGTTATCTTTTAAACTTTTCTGAGTTTGCCTTAGCACAATTTCTTGTCCTATCACATGATTGAGGCAAAAATAAAGAAATTTGTGTGAAAAAATGGAGCATTTGCCGTTAAAAATGCTCATCAGTTATTGCTTCTTGCCTTCATGTATTTCTCTACACAAGTGTTTCTATTTTTAACAGTGTAGGCAATATTTAGGAGCTAATTTAAATTATGGTTGTCATCTCTTCATATTAATTATTTAACATGTAGAAATTAATTCATGCAGAATAATCATGTTTTCAAAGCTCCAGCAGGATGGGAAACATTTATTTTCTTACATTCTGTCTCAGGTTGAATATTGATTACTAGAAGTTACTCATTTGTACTAAGTTTGCCATGTGTCTTAGAAATGTACATGCAAACTAATTACCTCTCACTGATGGTCTTGCAGCTTTTCTTTTTCGTGTGTCATTCGTTGTATTTGAAATTCGGGACATTGAGCACTATTATTATGGCGTTTTGCTTCATTTACTGAACTGACTCTGGTATTGCTTACAATTGAATAATTACTGCTTGTAGACTTTTGTATAGGTTAAGTTGAGCTGAACAGCTTACAATGCAAAAAAAGAAAAAGGATGACAATCAAATGAATAAACACAGCATGTGATTTCCTTTCTGTTTAACCACTAGGTAGGCGTTAAGTATCGAAACAAAGACTTGTTTGATCTGGTTTTTGACTTCTCTGTTGGTCTGATATTACAGAAAAAGGAGAGCAGAAAAAAAAACTAGTAAGTTTGCTTATCACTTATCACAGAAAAAGTTTTGACTCATATTTTCCCCCCAAATCTGAAATTATAAGTACATGTAAGTTTGTATGCAAATATGTAAATATGTATCACATATAATATATATTATTTCTACCTTTAGACTAACAAGATTCTTTAATTTTTATGCAATAGAAAGAAGCATATCAAAGTTATGTGTATTTATAAACAAGTACATGAATGTTACATTATTTGCACCATTTATTATATGTTACAAGTTTTAATTATATCATGCCAGAGGCAGCAGACTCATTCTCCTCTTAAATAAGACATCAATCTTTTCAAAAATATATACTTACTGTAGAAGTATATGGATAATTTATTAATTTTGGCTCATGTCCCTTTGTAAATTGATAGGATAAAATACAGAGAGAAAATGTCTAATGAAAAATCTGAAGTCTAGCTGAGTGAGGTTTACCTTTAATCTCAAAACTTGGGAAGGAGAAGCAGGAATATTTGAGTTAGAATTTGCTTGATTTACATGCACAATTGAGTTCCCAGACAACCACAGCATAGTGAGGTCCTGCTTTAAAACAAATCTCAAACAAACAAACCAACAAACCGAATGAAACCAAAACAACAACAAATATCTGAAATCTAAAACGGTTTATAAACATTAATTTTTGAAAACTGTTGTGACACCACAAGTAGAAAATTCCACACAGGACCGACTGGGATGAGGTAAATTCAAGGGAGGATGGGGTTGGGAGGAGTCGAGGGAGGGAACCAAAGCCAGGGTACAAACTGAATAAATTGTAGTAAGTGATGATAATAAAGAAAATACTATACCCAGCAGGCTACTAAAGCAGATGCTGAGACTCATAGCCAGACTTTGGGCAGAGTGCAGGGAATCTTATGAAAGAAGGGGAGAGATAAACTTGGTGGAGACAGGAGCTCCACAAGGAGAACAGCTGAACCAAAAAATCTGGGCACTGGAATCTTTTCTGAGACTGATATTCCAACCAAGGACCACTCATGGAGATAACCTAGAACCCCTGCTCAGATGTAGCCCAGGCAGCTCATTCTCCAAGTAGTTTCCCTAGTAAGGGTAACAGGTGCTGTCTCTGACATAAACTCAGTGGCTGGCTCTTTGATCACCTCCCTCCTGAGGGAAGAGGGCAGCCTTACTAGGCCACAGAGGAAGACAGTGCAGCCAGTCCTGATGAGACCTGATAGGCTAGGGTCAGGTGGAAGGGGAGGAGGACCTCCCCTATCAGTGGACTGGGGAAGAGGCATGGGAGAAGAAGAAGGAGGGAAGGGAAGATTGGGAGGAGATAAGGGAGGGGGCTACAACTGGGATAACAAGTGAATAAATTGTAATTAATAAAAAATTAAAAAAGAAAAAATAATATACACTGAAACATTGTATACATTTCTGAGGCTATGTGTTAGTTTTATGTGAAATGTAAATGAATAGTAATCCCTAGACTTGCATCCTATTCCCAAGTAATCATTGCATTATATGTATTTAAAAGTTCCAAAAATATTGAAACAATTACAACGTCCTAAATACTTCTTGTCCCAAGACATTTAGAAAGGGATTCTGAAGCTGAACTATGACATATACAAGCTTAGAATAAACTACATTTCCCTGACTTGCTCTGTGGGTATTCTCCACATTACTTACTGTTTTTGCCTTGGTTTGTTTTGTTATAGAAAAGTAGATTTCATTATTATTTTGAATGACAAGCTAAAATGAGTTGTTAATCAACTCATATTTGATAATGTATAGGGTTTAATACACATGAGGCCCAATAATAATATTTTTCAGAACATAAAAACATCTAATCACCTCTAAATGGGTATAAATGTCATTAAATTTGAATGTACTAACATAGGTCTTTTGAACATTTGCTTTAATACTTCAGGCAAAGAACCCAGGCCTGATTTAACCAGAGCTATATTAATTATTACGCCACTCCTTTCAAACATTGGTTATCCTCTTATCCTTTAACTAAAAGCGCTTCATTTTTTTTTCTCTTTTGTACTGTAATTCTGCAGTTTCTTCCTATTTTAAGGAAAAGACTACAAGAACTTCAGGGTTCCCATTATATAAAAATAAGCCAACATATATGTGTAAGTATAGTAAGGCATCTTCCTCTGCTTCATTATTCAGGAAACGTTCCGTAGATTAGCAGTTAAGATTCTTAATTAGCACCTGTGGAGACATTGCTGAGAAAGGCTCTAACATTTCTGACACATGCCTTAACTCTGTGTCCTTTGTTGGGCTATACCTGGTTTCCTAAATGCATTTTGACACCTTGTCTACTGTTGAAAAGAATGGTAGTGTATCTTCTAAAATACAATTATGATAAAATGGCTAGATACAATGGAAATGTTAAATATACTAAAATCCATAACTTCTCTTTTAAACTGGGACCAAATATACTTTTTCTGTACCTACTAAAGTACCTTGGCTTGACTATTTTTTATACCCTTTGAAATGCTTAATTTTTTGTAACTTAAATGTTAGTTGCTAACTTATATATTTTAATAAATAATAAATATTTGAACAAACTTATTTCAAATATTATGTATTTGTTAAATATAATTGATTCTTTATGAGAGTGTTTATAAATTTGATGCATAGTAAATCACTTATGATTCCATTAATGATAACTATTTCAACTTACATTTCTCAAAATAAAGGGTATTTTGCATATAATAAAGAAATAAAAGGGAGATGCTACAAATACATTTACTTACTAACTCGAAACAGTAGTTGGTGCATTTCTAATCTGAAACTCAGCCCTTTGGCCCACTTTGTCTATCTTGGAGCCTTACAAAAATTAATTCTAAGAAGACAAAGTGATACAAAGGTCAAAAAAAGAAGGCCCAGCTAGAAATTACTAGACTTAATCATTCTCTCTTGGGGAGAGCAATGCCTCATATGCAGAGCCAAAGCAATAAAATTCTTTTATCTTGTTCTTATGCACAATTTTGAGCTTGTGAAAATTACTAGGCACAGGCACAAAAAATGCAGCAATGAGATCTTGGTATCAGATTATCTTTTATGAGTTCAGTGAAGTAGGATTTTTAGTAAGTTACTGCAGAGCAGAGGATGGCTGGGAAAATATCCAGAACTACCTACTGAATGAGGATATAAATATTGCACTCAGAGAGAAGTTTATCATTATGTGAGGTTCATAAAAATATGCTGGAGATCATGTTTTCAGTTGTGGTAGATTTTATAACTTTATTCACAACATTGTTTAAAAATTTTTAAAGGGCCATGTCATTGAAATAACCCACCAGACTGCCTAAATTATTTCTAAAGTGAAAGTGGGTGGCATATGGCGTGTATTCATGTATATAATCATTATGTATCAAAAGTGATACAATAATGTATCATTAATCTAAATGTCTGATCTAAAAACTATTTCAAATCTTTTAACTTTTGGCCCCTTTGCAACAGTTGTATGAATTGCATGTTTTAATATAGTTTGACCAGTAAAGAAATTAAAAGGTAAAATAACTTTTTTGGTTTTGTATTGTATACTAGATTTTAAATGTTCATTATCAAAACCCTTCAATATAGATTTTATAAACTATAAAAGGTAGCATCTTACTAAACAATCCATTAAACATTGCAAATATTAACATCATATATGATAAGTCCTTTATAAAGATAGTCAGTTTAAAAATCTTCAATTTCTGAGCTCATGATAAACTATTAAGTAACGATTTAGCAGATATTGTCTATCTGCAATCCTTCATTTGGGTTCAGCAACTGTATTTTCAAATCACCCTTGTAAAGTGCTTCTATCTTTCAGCAGTTTATAGAAGTCATAATAGCCCACCATTATCTCCAACAAACAATCATTCCATGCAAAAATATGTCTTTTTTTGAATCAGTTTAAACCGCCATATGAAGGCTATTTAAAGCAACTTTCTTCTACAAGTTAAAAACATTTTTCTTTGATGAATTCTAAATTTAAGTAAAACAGCACTTTTCAGTTCTTAAGGATGCAACATGGAAACCTTTGTTTTATTCTTTGTTCTTCTAAAGTTTCGCTGGTATTGCAAGATTTGTGATAAGCCTTCAAAATCAAAGCAATTTTGTCCCCGTTTTTGCTCAAAGTTTGGATAGGTTTAACATTAGCCATATCCACATTACAGACGAACCCAATTATACTGTTCTCAGTGAGTAATTTCTAGGTTGTCTTGTAAAATGTATTGTTATTAATATGGTAATTATTTGACTATAAAAACACTGAGAGCTTTCATCCAATGAATTATAAAGTTCATATTAGCCATAGATTTGTAGATCATTCATACCTAAATAGAAATAAAAACGGTACTAGAAACATAATAAAAATAAATAGTGAAAGGGGGTTCATATATTTATTTTGCCATCATAGCTGAAGAATGATACCATACATGGAGTAATACAGAAGTGGAAAGTTTACATCAGTCTTACTAAAGGAGTGGGGGTTACAGCATGGTGCCTAAGGGCGTGTACTAAACTGTCTCCATTTTTCACTGACTTCTGTTTTATGTTCTAAGGAGTTTCTCCCTAGCATTCTTTTGTTTTTTTCAGATTATTTAGTTACTGATAATATTTTAACAAACCTAAAGCTTAATCCTAGCAATTTTGCTACTTGCTGAGTTGAAAAGAAACTTCAGGTTTATTAACAGTAGTTAAGTTCTCTGATGAATGCTTCAGACTATAACTGGGAGAAAAGTATTCCATGGGGAGGTTCTTAAATTGCTTTTCATTTTAGCAGTAAAATGCCATTTAAATTTTGAAAGATCTTTATTTGGGAATTCAATAGATGTCTAGTTTTGATCTGGAAGAAAATGATTTACAATGAGATCTGGTATCTGTGATCAGAAGATAAAGACTATGTCCTGAATGTCATGTTCTAGCTTTGTTATCAGATAAGAGAAGTCATATGATTTTTCTAAGCTCAGTATTAAAATTCATAATAAATCAATAACTTTATCATGGCCTATTATATAATAAGAAACTATAAAATATTATAAAATACAGTGACATAAAATTTGCAAGGAAGCATAAAACTCCTATACTGCTCAAAGCAAGAGCATGTTTAAATGTTTTCTTTTGCAGGCTGGGGTTTTAGACAAAGATATGAACGTATTTGACTCATTAAGAAACCCATATATAGAATTAACAAAATAGTGCATTACTCTTTCATAATTGAACAAAAGATATCATAGTTATATTTAGTATGAACTTTGGTAAGCCTCTTTAATCTTTTTTTGTAATCTAAATTCTACATAAAATGTTGGTTATTATGTTTGTTTGGACCAGAAATAAATATCATTTGGTTTTTCTTCCTGTTAGTTCACAACTAGTAAATGGCTATTGTGTACCAAAAATTGTAATAATCACTAAGAATAAAAGAAGATCTAATGTCTAGAGTCACATAATAAATAGGAGAGAGAGAATAATAATAAAACAGGTATAATCTTTAAAATCCCTACATGTAATTTTTCATGTGTCAAAACTGTGCTTCTGGTGTTTATTCCAAAATTCTAAGTATTTTATTAAATGTCAAATAATGAAATCATTGTTAACTATTTTCACATAAAAAATATACATGGCTCTCCATCTAGGTGCTTACATCTAAAACATAATGTGTAGTTTTGGAAAACATTGATGAAATTTGACTGTGAAGTATTCACAAGTTGCTTTTTTAGGAAGCAAAAATCAATAAACAGAATGAGCATATGATTTATTATGAAATGTGAAAGATGTTAGCTGAGATGATATTGATAAAGAAATAGAAATAAGAATATAACATAAATAATATATTCAGAAGCAAGAAGTTTTAATTTTGTACCTTGCAACAATAAAAGGGCTATATGTTAAGATTCTATCTCGTAATGGTGTAAGGAATATGAGGGCAAACAGGTCTCAATAGTTGACAATGATTTTAAGAATATGTTTATTCAGTAGAACTTTGTCTCCAAGAGTGAAACCTGAGATACCTCACTTAAGATGATCTTTTCTAGATCCTACCATTTGGCCGCAAATTTCATGATTTCCTTGTTTTTAGTTGCTGAGTATTCCATTGTGTAAATGTACCACAGTTTCTATATCAATTCCTCTTTTGAGGGATATCTGGGTTGTTTCCATGTTCTGGCTATTATGAATAACGCTGCTACAAACATGGTTGAGCAAATGTCCTTCTTGTGTACTTGAGCATATGTTGGATATATGCCTTGGAGTGGTATAGCTGAATCCTGAGGAAACACTATTCCTAATTTTCTGAGCAACCTTCACTCAGAAAGGCAAATGGGACAGACATCGGAAGAGGGAGAAAACAGGGAACAGGACAGAAGCCTACCACAGAGGGCCCTTAAAGACTCTATCCAATAGGGTATCAAAGCAGATGATGAGACACAGCCAAACATTGGGCAGAGTGCTGGGAATCTTCTGAAAGAAAGGGAAGAAAAGACCTGGAGGGGACAGGAGCTCAATAAGGAGACCAACAGAACCAAAATATCTAGGCACAGTGGTCTTTTGTGAGACTGATACTCCAAGCAAAGTCCATGCATGGAGATAACCTAGAACCCCTGCACAGATGTAGCCCATGGCATCTAAGTGTCCAAGAGGGTCCCCAGTAATAGGAACAGGGACTGTCTCTGACATGAACTCTTGTGCTGGCTCTTTGATCACCTCCACCTGAGGGAGGAGCAGCCTTACCAGTCCACAGAGGAAGACAATGAAGCCAGTCCTGATGAGACCTGATAGACTAGGGTCAGATGGAATGGAAGGAGGACCTACCCTATCATTGGACTGGGGAAGGGGCATAGAGAAGAAGAGGGAGGGTGGGATTGGGAGGGGATGGGAGGCTACAGCCCGAATACAAAATGAATAAACTGTAATTAATAAAATTAAAATAAAAACACTGAAAAAAGAAAAAAATATGTTTATCTGTACTTTAAAATTATAATTATACCTACTGCTAAAAATCATTAATAAAATAAGACAATTCAATTTTGAAAATTGCTAAACTCTGTAATAGTATTATTCCTTCCTTTTATATCAATGCATTTTGTTTGCCACACTCAAACTATTGTTTAGGGGACTGGAGATATAGCTAAATGTGACTTGTTTGGCATGTAGAAGGCCCTGGGTTCATGCCCACAATTTAAAAGATGAAAAAAGAAAGAAAGAAATGAAAGAATGACACACACGGAGAGAATTAGAATATTTTGGGAAGAGAGCTACAATTCTTCAATCCTGGCAAAGTGATAAATACATTTAAAAAGGGAAATCCAGAACAAATTGCAAAGTAATCCACTGGAAAAATGTATCTGTAATCATTTTAATATGAAGCATATTTAGGCTTTCAGAGACATGCATGTGACGATGATGTAACAAGGTTGCTACTCAGTTATTGTAGCTAAAATGTACATGTTTACTGGAAGATACCAGCCACATGTTAGAGACATTTTTAATATTTAGAATGAACACTGAAGAAACGGAAAAATTAACTTGAGCAGAGAAAGCACATAATGGGTTAAACTTCGACAGTGATGATAAGAGTTCATTAGTAGGTGATGAATTTCACCTCTTTTCAGGTATGGGTTGATTGTTTGCTGCTGAATCCTTGAATATTAATGAGTGGGCAAAAGCCAGGATAACACTTTTGATCAAGATTCAGCTTACCTAAACATAATAGATTTAAATTACTTTCTTGGCTTTTTTGTTCCATTCACATGTTTTTTTCTGCATGCTCTATCCTGTTTGCCTTGGGATGAAATAGGTAACTGAGAGACTGGGAATCTTTGTGAATTTGAAAAACTGACCTTTGAAAAATGGAGGTATGTAGGCATTTGGCCCAAGTACTGGTGATTTACTCTGAACACAACAATAGAAAATTCATTCAAATTCAAAAATTCTAATTCAATTCAATTCAAATTCATTCTGCCATCTGACAGATTTTTTAAATTGTGTTTTTTTTTAATTTGGTACAGAGCCACACAAAATTTTATATATGTTTATGGAGAACTGTGACATTTGATATATGTACACATTGTGTAATATACAAATAGGGTTAAACATATTTAAATTCTCAAAGATTTTATAAATTATTTATGGTAAAACTTTGAAAATCATTTCCTTCATATGTTTGGAATGTAAAGCATACAATTGTTGTCTATAGTCATAGGCTGTTCAATAGCACACCTGGATTTCTTGCTTCTATCTAATTAACCTTGTACCCATTCATCAACTTTTTCCCCCCTATGGCTCTTGGTTCTGACCTTCCCAGTTGTTAACTTCTATTCCACACAAACAAAATTGAATCACATGCTGCTGCTTGTCATTCTGTGGCTGGCAGATTTCATACAATGATCTCCAGTTTTCATTCATGTTGTCACAAATTATAGGGTTTCATTCTTTTATGGCTGAACAACGTTTTGTTGTGTGTATTTATAACATTTTCTTTATCCATTCATCAACTGATAGACAGTTAGGTCTTTCTATTTCCTGGCCACAACGATTGTGAGTGAGCAGCTATCCTTTTAGCACACTGATTTCATTGAATTTGGGTATGTCCCCACTACAAGGATTACTCTGGGTCAGAAAATAATTCCATTCCATAATGCATTTAAACATTTAAAACATCGGTACGAATTTACTGACCCAGAACAACGGGTCCTCATTCCCTAGCCAATGCTTTAAGTACAGTCCAAGGTACCATTTAGTGAGCTGTGCTGACAGCAGTATCAGGAACTGTGACAGAGAAAGGCAAGCAACTTGGGAATATCTGACTGAAAGATTTCATTTTGGAAAAGAGCCAAAGATTAATTCCTGCAAAAATAATGCTCACTTCATGTATGTAAATTGAAATTTGAAGTGTTTTCCTCCATCCACAAGTTATGGGATTGCAGTAATTAGCTGAAACCAATAGTCAATCCCTGTTCTAAGAGGCCTTATTTTATATTTCCAACCACAGTTTGTTATTATAATTCACTGAAGGAATAGGTGATCACTAGGTAGGTTGCATGCCCGGTTGATGGTAGAGTAGATGCATAGGTTTTAGTGTATGAGAATCAATATCTAACATGTGTATTGAAATATAAATAACAAACCATAGTCCTGAAACCTGTTAGCTTCAGTGTTTTGAAAGGACCCTAACATATTTTTTTAGAAATTATTTTTCATAGCAACTAATACATTCACAGATAATAATATTTAAAACAAATTGAGTCTTGAGATTGCTAATATAACATTCTGGTTTTTTTTTCTTTCATTTTGTGTCTAGGGACAAAGTCACCCCCTCCTCCCCAGCATCATTTGACATGGGTTGAGAAAATGATCATTAAGTTCCAGTCATAGTGTTTGCTGTTCCTTGTGAGAGACTAGAAAAGAAAAAATCAGAAAATATTCAATGCATATATAGTAAATAGTCAAGGTGATAGATTTTATTGAAGTAAATTAGAGGAATTCGAGGATTTTAATTTTTATATTTATTGTATCAATATAAAATTTATCATATGGAAATTATATTTATTTTATATATATACATATATATTTATCCAAATGCATTGAGATCATGGTTTAGAAATAAACCATACATTTTTATCTGAATAAACTCTTCCTTTACACAATGATTTTTAAATTAAGTATAATGCATACATATATGTGGATATGTGTATGTGTGTGTGTGTATAACTCTTGAGGTCCACACTGAGCAAAGATCTAATAACATATAAATGGCCTGTACAACTTTTTATTTAAGATGGCTCATACACTGACTTTGTTTTAGAACAAGGAGTGAGTTTGTATGTGTCCAGACGTGTGTGTGCATGCATGTGTGTGTCTATGCATGTGTGTATGCATGCATTTGAAAGTGTGTACTTCTCCTTAGAACAGGCTGAAAGATTACTTTTCCCTCTCTGACTGCAGAAGCAGCTCGGTTAGAAAAACTAGTATGGATTGCCTCATTAGAGGACTACTGAAATTGCTTATTTGAGACTACCTGCCAGGAAAGCAACCTCTTCTCCTGGACCTTTGAAAGAGCACTGGAGAAGTGAGGTTACTGAACCCTCTGTCAAGTAAAGAGCTTTCACATAAAGATAGGTTACACTGAAAGAAAACACAAAACTCCATTGTGAAGATGAATTCTGATTTGCATATGGCCCCCTAGACCTTGAATGGAATTGTTTTCTCCAATTAGAAGTTACATAAAAATTAGGGCCAAACTACAAATCTGTTTCACTCAGAAAAGTGCTTCAGAGAGTTTAACTTCTCTCAGAACGTCTTTTTTTTTTTTAATGAATCAAAAGAGAATTTCACCAGGAAATGCTGCCTAGAATCCTAGAACCGCATCAGCACACAGAGTGCAAGGCACTTAGAGATTACAACTTGAAGAGAATCAAATTTATTCTCCTGCTGGAGGCAAAGTTGTTCCTGGGTATCAATTTCATTCCTTATGACCCCAAAGCCTCCCAAAACCTTCATGCAAATAGGTAATCTTTGAACACTTGCTTATAAACAGTGGAATTTTTTATTTTCTCCAACCCTGCAATCAAGCCACATAGGTTCTAAATATTCTTCATTTAAATGTCTATTCTTCTATTACTACATATTATGAAAAATGCATATCCATTACTTTCTTAAAATATTGAAAATATTGTTATTGATTCAGCAAAAATATTAATGTTTAATCAGCTTAATTTTTACCTCCATGTAAATTTTTATTTATTTATTTATTTTCTAATATTAGTTACAGTTTATTAACTTTGTATTCCTGCTGTATCCCGCTCCCTCATTCCTTCCCAATTCCACCCTCCCTCCCTCATGTCCTCCCTGCCCCTTTCCAAGTCCGCTGATAACTTGTAAGACTTCTCTTAAACTAGCTTAAACTTTTAATATACATTTTCTTCATTTCTTAGTTGCAAATCACATAAGTGGCAAAACCATGCATAGAGAAAACCTAGAACCCCTGGTTATGTACCCAACCAAGTACAGCTCAGTCTCCAAATATATACCCTAATAAGGAGAACAGAGGCTGTCTCTGGCATTAGCTAGGTTGCTGGCTCTTTGATCACCTCCCCCTGGAGGATGCAGCATTGCAAGGCAACAGAGGAAAACAATGCAGCCTGCCCTGATGAGACCTGATAGGCTAAGGTCATATTGAATGGGAGGAAATCCTCCCTTATCAGTGGACAAGGGTAAGGGAGAGAAGAGGAAGGGAGGGTGGGACTGGGAGGAGAAGAAGGAAGGGATTGCAGAAGGGATACAAAGTGAATGAATTGTAATGAAAATAAAGAAAGAAAGAAATAACGAAAGAAAGAAATAAAGAAATAGAAACAAATATAAAAAATTGTTTTCCAGTGAGGATAATTTTTGAAACTTCAATATCATAGCATAACTATCTGTGTACTCATAATTTTGAAGAAATATTAATCCATATGTATATTAATTTTAGTATGTGTTATGTTATACCCATGAGAAACACAAAAATACAATATGAAAAAACAAATTTATTACCAGAGCTTGAACAGCTACATTTTTACAGAAATTGTCCAGTGCTCTGATTGTATATCACTCTCCTTTGCTTGGGTCCATGTCTCTTGTTTTGTGTTTCTGTATCAAGAGAAAATTTGTTCTCCATATTATTTAAAGTCAAAAGTCACTTTGAAGTATAATTTTATATTATCTGAGATGCCAGACATTTTACTTAATTTAGCATCATCTAATAACAAAAATAAATCTGCTGAGCCAGGATCACTGAGTGCTAGAAGTGACCCATTTAATAGCTGAGCAGGGTCTTATTGTTTTGCTGAGTCTGCATCCTGCCTGGTGACATTTTCTCCCCACTGAGTGCTCCAGGTGATACATAGTGGAAATAGGATTCAGTAGGATACAGGGCTGTTGATAACTAGACAGTAATGTCGATTTGGAAATCATTTAAATACCTGAATTTTAAAAATCTAGTTTTGAGTTCTTATTTTGACTCTGTTTTAAAATAGTAAGCACCAGCAACTCAGTACTTATTTTTCATATTAGTTCTTTATACAATATGTCATCTTTGCCTGTTGTTCTTAAACTGCTTTTGTTAAAATAAGGAATAAAACCACATGTTATGAGCAATTCTAACAATAATCTCTTTCTGAGTCTCGGGGTCTTTATCTGCGTAAACTCTATCTGCCACTTGCCCTCAGAGTGTCCTGAGAGTGTGATGTGTACCTTATTGCACTCATGATATATATTCAATGGTAGAGGTGATATTTAGGGGAATCTTATTATCTTAAGCCATGTAAATAATGTTTTGTAGGAAAATGGGGCTTTCAAAGAAATAGTATAGTTAAAGATGGATTTTAACCTCACTTTGATTTAAAGTTATAAGATTATAATTTATAATTCAATAGGAACAAAAAATATACAACCTCAGTATCTCGGTATTTTCACAGTTACACTGGACCAAACTATGAATATATGATATGCTTTCATTTCATTAATTGAATGTACAGATTCTGAAGTGTGATTGATTGGGATAGTTAAAGAATAATGATTGATTTAAAATGATGCTAGAAGGCAATAGTGAAATTAAACAAATAAATTTAATAAACTATGTAACCATGTGTTTTGTTAGGTTGGTGTTGTTTTACCTTGGAAATTCTGAGATTCCTTTGCATACTTGTTTCACACTTTCTGAATATTTTAAAAAGATTTGGTACTATCTTTCTTTCCATATTTTTTCCTTTCCTACTCTCATTTTGTTATTCTTTGTTTTCTCTCTGTCCTTTATATTTTAAACGTAATTCTATGTAAATTATATATAATAATGTGTGTATATATATGTATATTCTCAAACTATTATTCCAATATCCCAAAGATTACAATTTGGCAACCATGCATCATTCAACTAGCATATTCTCATGTAATTTAGTAATTAGTTCATCTGTGGTTCAAACAGCAGATGACAATAAATGTGTTTATCATCTTTATGATTTACAAACAATTTCCAAAAGCAGTATTTACAAACAATTTATAAAAGTCTGAAAGTATATTATTTTCCAAAAATAAATATTTATTATTAATTTAAACTTATTAAGCTACAGAATATGAATGTTACACATATACCTGAAAAAATTTTATCAACTTGTCATTGTGATCCACATGATTTCTTTTTTTTTCTTTTTTTATTTCATTTTTATTGTTAGTTACATTTTATTAACTCTGTATCCCAGCTCTATCCAGCTCCCCCATTCCCTCTCAATCCCCCCCATCCCTCCATCAACTCCTCCCTGCCCCTTTCCAAGTCCACTGATAGGGGAGGACCTCCTCCCCTTCCATCTGACCCTGGTTTATCAGGTCTCATCAGAACTAGCTGCAAAGTCCTCCTCTGTGGCCCATCAGGGTTGCTTCTCCCTTGCAGGGTGGGGTGCACCCTGCACCGCCATTAAGTTCATGTCATAAATAGTCCCTGTTCGCCTTACTAGGGTACCCACTTGGATACTGAGATACCATGGGCTACATCCGAGTAGAGGTTCTATCTTAATAGATAATTATGCAAATAAAATATGAATTTTAAAAGTAGTACTTGCATTTTCAATTTGAAAGTCTTCTTATTTTTCTTTCCTTCTCTGTGCCTATTTAAAATCAGATATAGGGGTTTACTATTCAGCTAAGGCTGAAGCAAATCTTTTTGTTTCCTTTTTTTTTTTTTTGTAATGTACAACAAATTTTTCCTGTATATTTGTTATTTACTTATTACAATTTATTCACTTTTTATCCCCACTGTAGCCCCCTCCCTCTTCTCTTTCTAGTCCCACCTACCCTACTTCTTCTCTCCCTTTTTCCTTTCCCTAGTCCACTGGTAGGAGAGGACCTCCACCCCTTCTATCTGACCTTAGCCTATCAGTTCTCATCAGGGCTGGCTGCATTATCTTCTTCTGTGGCCTGTCAAGGCTGTACCCCTCCTTAGGGGGAGGTGATCAGAGAGCCTGGCACTGAGTTCATGTCAGAGAGGACCCCGGATCCCCTTACAAGGGAGCCCATTTGGAAACTGAGCAGCCTATGGGCTTTCTCTGAACAGGGGTCTAGGTTCTCTCCATGCGTGGTCCTTGGTTGGAGTATCAGTTTCTGTAGGTGCCCCTGGGCCCAGGGTTTTGGGCTTTGTTGGTCTCCTTGAGGGATTCCTGTCCTCTCCAGGTCTTCTATCTCTCCCTTCTTCCATAAGGTTCTCTGTACTCTGCCCAAAGTTTAAGTATTAGTCTCAATATCTCCTTCAATACCTTTTAGGGTAGAGTCTTTCAGAGATCCTCTGTGGAAGGTTCTTGTTCTACTCCTTGTCTTCTACTTAAATGACAAGGGGGACCCTAGGAACTGAAACCTCACTAAGAAGGGCAAAGAGGTTAGACATCAGAAGTTGTTTCAGTTTTTTTCTTTTTCTTTTTTTTTATGGCAAGATTTACAGGTAGAAATTTTCTAATCAGAACATTCAGTTATAGGTTAAATAAAGCAGAAACCTATTTATAATTCTTAAAGTTAAGATTCACAGTCATCTTCCCACTTATAAAATGTAAAAGCAAGACTACCTTATTTAATGTAAAGCACTGTTATGAATCAAAGTAATTATTTCTTTTTAATATGTTACTTTTTGAGAACTTCTTCTAAGTACTGAAATTCCATTAGGAGAATTGCTTATGTACAATATAATTTAAGATTAAAGGACCAATTTGCTATTTTATATTTATGAGGCAGATACCACGGAGTTGATGCATTTTTTTTTTTAGATTTCTCAAATGTCCTTCATCCAGATGTATTATTGACAAAAATAGTAGAAACAATTGCAGATCATCATCTTGGTTCTGAGTTGAAGGCAATTAATGTTTTTGTTGATGAAAAGTACGGTGTTCGTTTTAGCCACATTTGGAAATCTGGTCCCACAAGAAGATTGTAAGGGGCCCGTGATAACCACCATGTCACTTAAATTTCAGTCTCTCTTCTACTACAGAACATGCAGTCATTAGCATGTCCATGATCATAATGCACTTCGGTCAAACTCCACTTCTCTCAGGAACATTTTTCTTAACCCTAAATAGCAGAAAATTGTATTCAAATGCTCCTAAAGGTAAAAAGATAAATACAATTTAATTAAAAATATTATGATCTGATTAGAGTACAGGACATCTAACTCTGACAATGAAATTTTGTGACAAGAACATTTATCGTTTTCTCACAGTCTCTCAGTCTTATTCTTGCACTGGTTAGATAGTGCTGTCATTCAGCTCTCTTAGGAAAAAAAAACTGCATAAATGAATTGACTTCTATTAATTGACATAACAAAAGTTGCTCTGTCACTTTAAAAATTTATCTGATTTCTTAAGAGCACTACTTAAAAAGCGCACACTTTATCTTGGTGTACGCCTAGAACTTTTCATATTTCGTGTTTTGCATGTCTTTAATACTCTTTTCCTCTTCAGTTTTTAATAGTTACACTTTTAAATCACTCCGATAATCTTGTAATAATTAAATAATCTTAATATCCAATATCATGTCATTGCAATTTAATAGTATACAGAAAAATCTAAATTATAAAGCCATTTTACATGGTTATGAAGGCTCATGGATCAATGTATTTGTCAATGTGGAGTCAAAGTATGCACTTCATTATAATTGAGATTTTTATCAATATTCTAAATACAAGTCTGCATAAACATTATAATTGAATTTGCTTCTAAAATTATACTGTCATTTAACAATATTAACACTCACCAAATATTTTGTATTTTTATTATTTTACTTAGATGAAGTTATGTTTGAAACATTGTCTACCATATTGAATTTTTATTATTATTAATTTCACTGTTTTTAACCTTAAAGGTAAAAAGTATACTCATTTACTCTTGATTTTTCATTCAAGATTATGGATCAGTATAAAGTAGTTAAAATATGACAAACAAATAAATGTAAATGATCAGATTTAGAAGGGAGGGCAAATAATTCTTCGAAATAATTAAAAGTTACTGTGTTTCATTGAATATGTTACCATATGTTGCTATTACATAGAATTTCATAGCAATAAATGCACCCTATGTAGTTGTTAAACTTTTATGAACATTAAACAATTCCTTCACTTTAATAATTAAACGTGAGAACTGTACTCTAGATAGTAAATATAGTTCATCTTTGTTCTTAATCTCATTCTCTACACTACCCTAAGGTCATTACTTTTACTATTTTATTTGCGTGTGAGAGTGCCTGTGTGTGTGTGTTTGCTCAGTGTTATAGTAAGTTTTTCACCCTGTATTAAATGGTATCATTTAACATTGACCTGGCAGAAAGTTAGACATCCACTCTGCTTTGAAGTTTCCTTATGAGTAAAGGTGTAGCATTAAAGATAAGGATGCTGATTTATATATTTTAGAAAATATTTTTCAGTACCTTTTCAGCAATATGTTTATATATCACTTCTCATAGCTAACTTTTTAGATAACATTTATATATTTTTAGTCAGTTTCATACTTGTAATATAAAAATACTATAAAATATATTTTTTTCTTGAGTTAATTTGGTTTTTTTTTCATATTGTTATCTTGATCCTAAGATAGCAGTTTTATGATTCAAGCAAAAAGTTTCAAATGCTCAGGACTGGTTTAGTTTATGTTTAAAAAAATCTACATTATCTTAAAAGCAATTTGTTTCCATTGTCTTCCTCTGTGGGCTAGCAAGGGTGGACCCCCCAGGTGGGAGGTGATCAGAGAGCCTGCCACTGAGTTCATGCCAGAAACAGCCACTGCTCCTCTTATTCCTGGGAATCCACTTGGAGGCTGAGTCTATGGGCTACACCTGAGCTGGGGTTTTAGGTCCTCTGCATGCATTGTGCTTGGTTGGGGTATCATTCTTTTCACAGGCCTCAGGACTCAGGGTTTATGCCTTTGTTGGTCTCCTTTTAGAGCTCCTGTCCCCTTGAAATCTTTCTTTCTTCCCTTTCTTTCATAAGATCCCATGCACAAAGCCCAATGTTTGGTTATGAGTCTCGGTATCTGCTTCGATATCTCCATCAGTAGAATCTTTCAGAGGCCCTCTGTGGTAGGGTCCTGTTCCGTTCTCTGTCTTCTCCTGCTTCCTATATCTATGATGAGACCTGATAGGATAGAGACAGAGAGCAGGGGAGGAAGATCTCTCTATTAGTAGACTAGGGGAGGGGCATGGAGGAGAAGAGGGAAAGAGGGTGATTGGGAGGAAACAAGGGAGGGGACCACAGCCAGGATACAAATTGAATGAATTGGAATAAATGTTCATAATGAATAAAGGAAGAAGAAAACAATTTGGATGGCACCAAGTAGAGTAGAAAAGACATGAGAGAAGAATTTAAAATCAGTGTATTTATTTATTCCTTTATTGCAATTTATTCACTTTGTATCCCTTCTGTAGCTCTCTCCATCCAATCCCACCCACCCTTCCACTTCTCCCCCTACACCCCTATCCTAGTCCACTGATAGGGGAGAAGCACCTCCCCTTCTATCTTACCCTAGGCTATCAAGTCTCATCAGAGCTGGCTGAATTCTCTTCCTCTGTGGCCTTGCAAGTTTGCACCCTCCATGAGGAGGGGATCAAAGAGCCAGCCGCTTAGATCATGTCAGAGACAGCCCCTGTTCCTTTTACTAGGGAACCCACTTTGAAACTGAGCAGGGTGGCTAGGTCCTCTCCATGCATGGTCCTTGGCTGGAATATTGGTTTCTGCAGGGCCCCTTGAACCAGATTTTTTGGCACTGTTGGTATACATGTACAGTTCATGTCCCATCCCGATCTTTTTTATCGTCTCCCTCTTTTTCTATAAGGTTTCCTGCACTCTGTTCAAAGTTTGACTATGAGTCTCAGTATCTCCTTCCATACCCTGATGGGTAGAGTCTTTCAGAGTCACCCTGTGGAAGGCTCCTGTCCTGTTCCTTGTCTTCTCCTACTTCTGATATTTCTCCTCTTTGCCCTTCTGAGTGAGGTTTCAGCCTCTTCCTTAGGGTACTCTTTGTTTAGCTTTTTCAGGAGTATAGATTCCAGGTATAGCACTCCTGGGCATATATCTGATAGGTGCTAAACCATACAACAGGACATTTGATCAACTATGTTAATGCCAGCATTATTCATAATTGCGCATAATTGGATGTCCCTCAACTGAAAATAGATGCAGAAATTGTTGTACATTTACACAATGAAATACGACTCAGCAATTAAAAACAAAGAAAACATGAAATTTGTAGGCAAATGGTGGGAACCAGAAAAGATCATCCTGAGTGAGGTTTCCCAGAAGCAGAAAGACACGTATGGAATATACTCACTTGTAAGTGGATATTAGCCATATAATATTGGATAAAGTCAGTCCTTTCAATTTGCATTTTAGATATTGTAGGTCAAGGCTCCCCCACTATACTGTTAATTCTATACCTACCTAGTGTTTAAGTTTAGTTTCTTTTCAATATTTCCGTTTACCAAGCTTTATATTTAACTGATTTCCAATGGAGTTTTAAAATATGATTATGCTGTACAAAATAATAAAATTTTGACCCTTTTGCATAATAAGCAACGGTTTCCTCTAGTCTGCGTGAAGAATGATAAATCATTGGCTACCCTTCACTTCATTTGTCCTGTTATTAAATATTGCATTCCATCTACAGGACAAGTGGAGACCACAAACACACACACAAAAAAGTTGCTTAACCGTTTGTACTTTTCAAACGTAGTCACAGATTTTTTTCTTGCCTCCATACCCCTTTGCTATAAGTAAGCAAATAATATTCAACAGAGGATGTTTTGCTAAACTGGAAGCATTTCCGTTTCTTGTGTTTCTTTCTTTCTTTTTAAAGAGACAAGATGAATATTCTTTTGAGGATCTTAGGGAATGTCCTGTCAAAGCTAAATGCAGTAACTAATTATGCCAATACATGTCACAATGTGATTATTCATATTCATTATTAGTTAAGACAAAAATATGAACTTTTCCCTTTAGTGCATCATTTAAAATAGAAGGTGACAAAATAAACTAACAAATTACAGAATTCCCATTTAATTGTGCAGTATTCTAGCAAAAATATCTATGTCTGTTTCAACATATAAAGGCCATTGTTATAGATAACTGGATAGATATTTATCTTGTTTAAAATGTAGTGGCATTACCTTACTTTTACTAAGTATACAAGAAAAAAAATGTATTTCTTCCTAATAGAAAAGACAAAGTCAGACCAAAGAAAGGATTTAATTCAAGTCTCAATCTCTATGTGTTAACCAATGAAGTTTCCGGTTGTTGTTGTTACTGGAGAGATGAAAACTCTTATTTACAAAACCACACAACCCAGGAACCCTCCCAATTTATTGGTTATAAATTTGTCAAAGAATGGGACTTCAATAACTACTGAAGGTATCAAATAGATTTCCTGAGTTTCAGGAGCCTTCCTAAGCTTTGTGAGGGAATATCAGTTATCCTGATTTTGTGAGAATCTCATTCAGATAACCTCAATGGTTCTTTCATGATGCTAATGGCTATGGCTAGCATAAAAAGTACAACTAAACAAAGACAACCTATCTTGTTTGAATACCGTTATGATTTTTAAATACTTAGTTTTAAAAGTCAATAGTATAAATCAGTGTGACATTACTCACAGCCCAGCCAACTCTAAGACTGTCTCTTTGAAGTCGAGTTAGTGTCTGCCTGAGATCTATGTATGACCCTTAGTCATACTTGAGCTCAAACATTAATGATCTTGTCAGAGCTTCCTTGGGATGGCAACATTCACCTCTTTTATGAAAACTGAGTGCTAAAGATTCGTTCTTAGTCTATTAAAGAAGAGTATAGTGTGTGTTTGGGGTTGGCAAGTTAGGTGCAAGGGAACATGAACATGATTAAAGCAAAATATTTTAACAAAGCAATATAAGATGATGAAATCCTTTAGTTGGCATAAATGGTGTATGCTAATAATTTGCTGATAAATTCATTGATAGAAACAAATTCTGCAATACCATCCTCTTCCACAGCATACTAATATGAACTTTTATTGAAAAAAGGTATATTATTTTTGTCATTTATTTGTAAATTGTTATCAGTATTACCAAGTGCTAGTAAGGAAAAAAATTACTTCAACAGTGCAAGTATTTTATAATAGATAACATTGGTTTGTAAGGTCTAACTGATGAGAAAAGATAAAAGGTAGCTCTTCCCAGTGAAATACTCCATAGTCTGACAGAAATCATTCCTTTTATTAGGTAAAGGATACTGATTTTTTCAGTATCAGGAGAAGCACTGTTTCCCCCAGATGATTGTAAAGTCTTTTTAACACACATCATCTTCAAATTCTCCAATATCATTCCAGTCTCTCTGAGTTCTAAGCCTTACATAGCACAGAGTGGAGTACTGTAACAGTCTTCTTGCTTCCTGAGTCAACTCTGTAAAAGAAATGTTGATTAAATACTACATTTACATTAATGAATGTATGAAAAACAGAGTCTCAATGCCTAAAGTCATCCTATTTTCCAAGACTGTTATAGAACCAAAGAAACTATAACCATCAAATATTACAGATGTTCATAAAGTATTACAGATGTTCACAAAATACTACAGAGTTCACAAAGCTAAGAAGAAAAATTTTTTAAAATGTAGACAAGTAGATACCTGAATTATTCCATCTGGCTGGCGGTGGGATTGATAGCGGACATTTTGTCCCAGTCCAGTGATCTGGCTAGTATCTCCTAGAGCCTCAGAGCTGGTACAAATTGGTTCTACTGGATTAATTTTCGAATGAATACTTGTCTTGTGGATGTCAGATAAAAGGATAGGAATTCATATCAGGGTTAGGAAATGGTAAACGGAACAAGACTGCAATGTTGTTCCCATCAAAATAAATGAGCTGTTCCCCTGGTTCCTCAGAAAAGGATAGAGGATTAGTCTCTTTGTTCAAGGAAACTGGAACACCTAATCAGTGAAGGATAACTGATCAAGCACGCACTACAGCTCTGCAGATCTGGACTCCATTTAATAAGGGACATAGCAATACATCTGTAGTAAGTTTTAAAAACACATCACAGCATAATTTGCCTTATAAATATCGATCAACAAATAAAAAATATAAATCTGCATAGTGGAAGACAGGAAGAAGTTGTTTTAATTGGTCCTGTGTATCAAGGCACTAAAAACAATTTACATATGTGTACATGAGACCTAAACACACATGTGAGTTTCACTCTCAATTGCAAAAATTTATATTTAATATTAAATTTATGTTTACTATAGATATTAACAATTAATTTAGAATTTTGTTTCAAAGTGGACAAAAAAGACAAAAATAAACTGAGCAAATGCAATGCATGAAATAAAAATATAACTTTAAGTGAAATATAGAAAATTACATCAAGAATAGATTTTAGTATATTCCATAAAATTATTATGTATTAAAATTAAAAGTAGTAGTATTTAGGATCTTTGAAATATTATAAGTAAATAAATATATCAGAAATCCTATTACATTCATTTTACTTTTATATATTAAAATCTTGTCAAATAAATATATTAAGTTCAAATAAATGTCTTAATTTTTTATAACCACAAAATTATTAAAATTAAATTTTATAGAACCATTAAGACACATTATTGTGAACACGAGTCAAACATATCGGGATTTGAATTAAGAATATACTACCTACACAAGAAGGACATTTGCTCAACTATGTTCGTGGCTGCTTTATTTGTAATAGCCAGAACCTGGAAACAACCCAGATGTCCCTCAGTTGAGGAATGGATACAGAAATTGTGGTACTTTTACACAATGGAATACTACTCAGCAATTAAAAAGGAGGAAATCATGAAATTCGCAGGCAAATGGTGGGACCTGGAAACGATCATCCTGA